>ML677341.1:10700847-10733606 GCA_007922305.1 Dermatemys mawii | reverse complement strand
CAGGCCCTTTAAATTGCACCCAGGGAAGCTGATCCGCCCCTGTATGGTGCACCGGCTCTTGCCGGTATGCCGTACCGGGGCGTACGGCTTACTTTCACCTCTGGAGGGATGTGTATCAGACTGAGTGAGTGTGAGTTAGATGCAAGGATGCCACAACAGCTGGGGTGGAGAGGGTCGAAGACTAAGACTCCTACCCCCCCCCCCCCCCAATGCATTTGGTAAAATTTTGTCCCCTGGCTGGTAATTCTGCTGCTGCGGCCTCAGAAGCAACGTGGTACTGAGCTGGGGGGTCTCCTTCCCCTGCCCATAGGGAACAGCAGCAACGGAGAAACTTGGGCTGCCACTGGGTGGCAGGGTTGGCACTGCTTCTGCAGGGCTCCCCACATGCTACCCATGGGCAGGGAGGATACCGAGGAGCTAATTCTAGGGAGGGGGCCTGGTGAATGGTGTTACTGCTGTGAGGCCTCTCTTACTGCACAGACTGTGGAGGCCCCACCCAGCAGCTTGAGCTCGCCTGCTGTCTCATAGTAATGCCTGAGACAAGGCTGGACTGGCTCAGTCCCAGGCATCAGCTGGAGTGAAGGGCTCAGCCTACTTTCTGGGGGGACGTTAGCGCAGAAAATCACTGACCCCACTCAACAGTTCAACTCTGTGGCTCAGGATCACATCTGTTAAGGTCCCTCCCCCATCACCCACCCAATTCCAGGACTCCTCACCTGGGGGAATCTACCCCAGTCTCCTCCCTCCAACACTGTTACTATGGGGTAAATTCTGGGGAAATGTTTGGCAAATTGTGTTTTTAGGCTTCACCCTTCTCCTGCTTGAGGCTTTAGCAAACTAGTAGTTACTTTAGCTCTAAGTCTCAGCTTTCCCATCAGGCCTTACAAAGACAGAGGAACATGGCGGACACATCTACCTAGCTAAGCCATCACCCAGGGAAGAGCTCACCAGGGCAGTAACAGCAATCACCCCTTTTTAAGACTTCTCTGACTAACATAAGGACATGCCACCATCGCTCTCTTTCATCAGTTGTCATAGCAGCACTCTTGGGCACTCTCATTCTGAAAGTGGAAGACTCACAATGCACCTCGAGTTCATGATCTCAGCTGCCCTCTTAGGCTGGCTGGAGTTAGGTGATAGCACACAATGCTCAGCAAGCTGCACTAAGGTCAATGATATGTGGCAGTGCTACTCTGTCTTGCAAAGAATTCCAAT
This sequence comes from Dermatemys mawii, assembly GCA_007922305.1. Lineage (NCBI taxonomy): Eukaryota > Metazoa > Chordata > Testudines > Dermatemydidae > Dermatemys > Dermatemys mawii. Next base: position 10,732,391 of record ML677341.1, on the reverse strand, counting down.
GGAGACCAGAAAGCTCACTGACTCATGGGCCAGCAGCTGTGGGAACAAATTCTCAGTGAACTTTAACACTAAACTATCAAGCTGGAAAACTGCCGGTCTATAGACTCTCTTGCCATAATCATTTCTGCATCTCTAATATGGTTCATGGAAAGAAACCCCACTTTTACCATAGGAAATATTTTACTGAGAACATGATTACTGAGGATTTTTAATACAGAGAACGAAGAGGTTCCCAGAAGTCTTGCCTTTTATTTTTCAAAACAAGTATTTTGCATCTCAGAGCTGAACTATTTTAACTTCCTTAGTTAAAAGTGATGAATGGCACATGCGGCCTAATAATAGAATTTAATTCTATTACACTTAATGTGGGAGTTACAATAATGGATTTATATCTATTAAAATGCTTAATTCTTAATGTGTCATTTGCCATACTTGACATTTTCTTAACAAACTATATTAATTTTCATACAGTGGTGGAAAAAGAGAAAAACCAGATATGTATTTATAATTGCTACCAGTCAGGAATAAGGCATCTCTGTAATCCAGGATAGACTGAGAGATTTATTATGAGATTAAATGAAAATGCCAGAGCACAAAAATAAGCAATAAAGTTGTTGGAGAGAAGAGAAGTTTTCTCCATAATTGAAAAAGGGAAAATCCCCCAAAACAGCTTTGCCTCAAAAACAGTAAAATCCAGTGAAAGGTTCAGTTATCAGAATACACTGGGACCCATACATGTTGAGTTGTGTGATTTGTTTGCATAATTGCATGCAAAGACATCTATGGAAAAATACAAGAAATATGTTTTATGCCATTTAGAATCTAGATAAGCGTGAGTATCTGTTTCACGTACTTTAATGTGGCCCAGATCGTCCACTCCACCCATACAGAGGTGATGAAAACCTACAGGACTGTGAGCTGGTTGATCCAATGGCCCGGGGCTATCGGAGAGGGCTGCCTTTGCAGCATCATGTCCTGCCTCACTAGCTCCTATGAGTGCTCCCCCTCTGGATCTGTGCTTCCTGGAATTTTGGAGGTAGAGCTGGAGGAAAGAAATGATGCAGCAGGGGAACTAGCTTCTATCTGTGGTGGTTTCCCCTTCTGTACCCATGGATTTCTGGTGGGAAATATGAGTGAGAGTTACTGCATCTTGAAATCGCATTCATTCTTGCCTGTCTCATCAGTGACCACGACTGTGCAGTTTCAAGAGAACTCTGGTAAGATTATTTAAAGACCAGGAAAGAGCCCTACTCTCTGTAGGGAGTAGATTTGACTGGAGCAACAGTGTAAAGGAATGACCCTGAATGGGAACTGGGTGTCCCCTTATCTCTGTATTATGGGATGTGGTGGATTTGGGAGAACGCATAACCTGCTTCATCTATCAGCTTCCCAACACCTTCCCTTGAAGAGGATGATTTGAGAGGAACTCTGTGGAGAGAAACTTGCAAATTTCCTGTGGCCTCCGTATTCTCATCTGGATATCCCATAAAAATTTTAAACTTGAAGAGTGTCCAATGAGAATACATATATCAGGGTTTTTTTGTATCCTGTTTAACTCTTCTTCTCTAAAGAAGAAAGTCCCTTCCCCATATCTCCTGCAGATTTAATAATGGCACAGCTCTGGGTTAAGCACTGTTCACGTGCAAGTGTAACCCACACACCACCTGGGTGTGGTGCTCTGTCTCATCTAGTGGTACCAAGACCACTTAAGGCAGGTCTACACTGGGTGTGTGTTTGTCGACCTAAGATGCACAACTTCAGAATGGCATAGCTGAAGTCGACGTATCTTAGGTCGACTTACCTGAGCGTCCTCATGGTGGTGAGTTGACTGCTGCCACTCCCCTGTTGACTCCGCTTCAGCTGCTCGTGGTAGTGGAGTTCCGGAATTGACGGGGAGAACGTTCAGGGATTGATTTATTGAGTCTGCACTAGAAGCGATAAATTTAGCCCCGAAAGATCGATCACTACCAGCCGATCCGGCAGGTAGTGTAGACTTACCCTTAGAGAGAGAGTAATGAGTCTGCTCTACAGCCTTCACTAAGAGCTAGTTGGCTTTTAGCTCATGCACTAGAGGCTCATGCACTAAGCTCCAGAGGTCTTAGGTTTGATCCTGCCCACCGACGACCAGCATCTGTCAGTGTTACACAAGGATTCAATATTCAGTAGCTTTTACTTGTCATAATTAAAAGCACAATACCTGGCAGTTAGGACAAGATGGGGTTTTCCTAATCCTGAAAAGTCTGAATAACAGTTTTTGGGTGTGTGTGGTGGTGGTGTTTTTTTCCTTTTGGGTTGAGACCAAGCATGAAACGTTTCTACCCAAAACCTTCTGGAGATTGCAGTAAACATTAGTTGTGCAAATGTATCTGTAGCAGTCACCACAGGCAATTGCTATAGCAGAAAGGTTTTTATGACTTTCAAAAAATTCAATAAATGGGTCCATATGGGCAAAGGGCTGTAGGTGCATTTTTTTTTTTTTAATGAGGATACACCTGTGCGACGTGCTACTGCAGCACATACTAACTAGAGTCCCCAGTTTTCCAAGCACTTACGCACGTGCTTATCTTTACATATGTGAGTGCATGGGGAATTACAGGATTAAAAAATAGAGGTCAGATCTTCAGCTGGTATAAACTGAGGAAGATCCATTAATTTTAATGGTCCTGTGCCAACTTACGCTAACTGAGGAGCCCGTCCTGTAGTTTTTCGAAGTGTGTGGCCAGAAATCTTGATCATGTAATCACAGTCTGAATTTCACGCTTCTTGAATTTAAGAATACATGTCCAAGATACAAATACGACTAGTGATTTTTTTGAGAGTGCCTTGCCTAATTGAGCCACATTAAAGGTGCCTGATTTTAAGAAGGTAGTTACTTGGCACCTTCTAAAGTCAGACTCTTAAAGGGTTTCAAGTTAGGCAGCCAGAACCTGAGGTGTCCAAAATCATTAGTCTTTTTTTTGAAAATATTGACTATAATATGATTAAGTGGAATATTCAAATTTATTGTCAACAGCTACAATTGGACCTCTGGAAGTATCAGTGAAAACACTGCTATCGTTTTTCAGACAACCGCATCTGTGTCAAATTTGGTGTGGTAGGAAATAAACATGGAGAACATTTTTGAGCCAGATTTATCCCTAATGTAATTCCACTGACTTCAGTGAAGTTACAGTAGGGATGTATTTGGCTCATTGTATATTATTTATAATCTAGGATGTGTATGTAGCTACAGCACATCCTCGCTCAGGGTCTGGTACACAAGAGGAAAACATGCATGATTCCACCAGTACTTTGTTAATTAAATTATAACAACAGATGCAGCATTTAATCTATTTGACTTCCATTATTGGGTTACTAAAACTTATTCAGAGAACACTTTCATTTAATTACCCCCATCTATCGCACTGAGTAATAAGCCTTACAGCTTCTCAAAATGTTAAGCAGCTTCGTGACTTCCTCCATACTCTACTACATCAATAAACTAATATTTTTGCTGATGATTTGTTTTGAAATGGCAGATGTAAATCTATCTTCCGCTTAGCAATACCTATTTCCTGCTACAGTGGTTTAAAAAATAGATGTTTTTTTCTCTGTGACATTTTTCCCTCCAGGCAAATGAGCTCAAAGTTTGTTAATGAAAAAGTAAGCCCTCTTCAGGAAAGCGCTTAAATAATACTTTGTCTCTTCATTTGGTTTCAGGTGAACAGAGTCTTTGCTTTTAAACTTCATGTCCTTTTGCTCTGTTCCTTTTAATTTTGAATTATTTCTTCTCTCCAAATATGTAGGTATATTTCTCCTTTCTCCCCCTCCTACACGTTGGAACTTTGTATAATTGCACGAGTGCTTATTTCACCTATTTACATAATGTTTCTGCAATATCAGGAAAGGGGCTTTGCAACATATGCCATAGTTGGTAGGAAATTCTGGTGCAAGAAAATTGATCTGAGAAAGAACCACATCTATTTTGACAAAGTGTTCATAACAGATAACAGGAACATGTAGCTTCTGTTTCTTTAGCTGATTACTACAGATCAACAATAGTAATGCTACTTATGTTCATTTTATAATCATGAGACTTGTGTGAAACAGTATAGCGCTCAATCTTTTCAGACTGCTGTACCTTTTTGGGACCTGATTTACCTTGTGTACCCCCAAGTTTCATCTCACTTAAACACTACTTGCTTACAAAATCAGACATAAAAATGCAAAAGTGTCACAGCACACTATTACTGAACAATTGCTGATTTTTTTCATTTTTACCGTATAGTTATAAAATAAATCAATTGGAATATAAATGTTGTACTTACATTTCAGTGTATCCTATATAAAGCAGGATAAACAAGTCATTGGATGAAATTTTAGTTTGTACTGACTTCGCTAGTGCTTTTTATGTAATCTGTTGTAAGTTTACATAAACTAGGCAAATACCTAGATGAATTCCTGGAAAACCTCTGCGTACCCCCAGGTACCCTTGGTTGAGAACCTTGGTGTAAAAAGTACAGTAGACAACATGGCGAGTAATATACGAAATGATTCAAAGGATACTTTCCATGATTTCCTGTTCCCTGGTGTATGACACTGGAAGCAGCTGGCACACTGAAAATATTGTTGAAAACATGGGCACATTAGATGCATCAGGTGCAAATAATTTAAGAAACTTGGGGTGAAATTCTGACACTATTGAAGTCGTAGACCCTATTGAAATCCCATAAGTAGCCTATTTCCATCTTTAGGTACCTTAATACCTTTAAATTTTTGGCCCCCTAAGTGCCTATCTCATTTTTGAACAGGGGACCTAGTCACTTCTGAAAATGTTAATCCAAGTACATGAGCTATTTTCAGTTAGTCAAATGGCAGGTAAATGTACACCTTTATTTAAATTCTGATTATTCTTGAAGGCTTTAACGAGATAATGTAAAGTTACCTGGTGCCTGATACGATGCTTAGCCCTATCTTCCGTAAGTTCATTTTACCTTTCTTCTGCCATCATCAGCACTTATTCCACATTAAAAGTGCACCCAGTGCGTCGCTACAGATGCTTACAGTCATGTAGAGTTCCGAATGGCTTTCAGATGATGACTTACTGACTAACAGCAGTGGTCTCCATTGAGCCAGTGACCTAGCAGCCCAAAGCGCTGTATCCCATGAGTCATCTTTTTTTAAAGCAATAATTGAATGTTTTATACCTAATAATCAAGAGGTGGGATATATCATGAAGAACAACAACATGTTGGGAGGAGCTGATTGTCATTAGCTTGGCTTCAGGCTGCTCATCGGTGCCCAAAGAATCCCTGCCATGCTATCATCATTTGTTAATATCATGGAAACTTTAAAAAAAAAAAACGGTTCTATGAGAGCTGTTGCATTGTGCACAGTCTAGGATATTACTCAGCCCCGCAACCAGTCAGGTCTTTGGGATAATTTTCAGTATTTCAGTGGAAATTATACTGACTATATAATGGATTTTTTTTATAAATCAAGAAATCCGGCAAGTGAGGGGAAGATATTGAGCATTTCTGTTCAAAGAGAATTGTTGAGATGAGATGGCGGTCAGAAATATCTCTCTCTCATGCGCGTGCGCACATATGCTTGTATGGGTGTTATACATTTTTTTTTTCAATATCCTCAGAAAAATACTAGTTTTAATAGTAGAGGTTGTTTATCCATTAAAACTAATAGGCATGATCCCTTTATTTTTCCTATATGCAAAACACTTGTAGGAGCAGCTGGAAATACTGTGTCCACCTTTATTTCCTTATATAGCATTCAAAATGCACTAGGCAGGATTGTAGAAATACTAGGATGTGGTGGTCTATAGCAGTAACTTAGTTTCTTGAAAGGAAACTTCAGACTCAGCAAGTCCTGGTTCACTTCCTAGCTTTGCTACAGACCTGTGTAATGGTGGGCGTCACTTAATCTCTGTCTGTTGTGTGTATTTAGATTTAGTTCTTGGGGCACCGTAGAGAGTTTAGCTGGGGCTTCTCTCTCTCCCGGGCGGCAGGGAACTGCACTGCTCCACTGCTAAGCTGTTGGGGGAATTAGCTCGGCCTTGGGAGTCTTCTCTGGCAGCCCTTTTGGAGGCAAAAATAAGTACAGTTAGGTCGGGGCCCCGGGTCAAGTAGGGGCAACAATGAGTCAGGTGCTCAGGCCCTTGGCAGGGGCTGGGCAATATCAGTACAACAACAGTAGTAAGCCCTAGGTCAGGGTGGAGCAACAAGAAGTCAGGTGCGCAGGCCCTCGGGCAGGGCTGAGCAACAATAACAAGCCTAGGCCCTAGGTCAGAGCAGGGCAATGGTGAGTCAGGAGCTCAGGCAGGGATGAGCTGCAATAACAAACAGTAACAAGCCCAGGCCCTAGGTGAGGATGGGGCAGTGGTGAGTCAGGAACTCAAGCAGGGCTGAGCTACAACGGTAGTAGACCGAAGCCTCCACAAGGCCTGGGAGAGGGGGAGACTGCCACCCACGAGCTGGGTGGTAGGGGGGACGCAGGCCCTCCCACTCCACTGCGTCCCAGCCCAGCCGTGGCAGCGGCAGAAGACCCGCTGCTATGTCAGTGTGGATCCTGGCCGCACCACACCAACATAGGCTCTGGAAGTGCTACAGCCAGACTAGGGTCAGCTGCCCCCGGGCCACTTCCTAACTCCCCCTCTTGTTGTACCTGGAGGGGTGGTGTCATCTGGGGGGGTGCAGCAAATGTCCATAACAATGTCCACGTTAGGACTTTTACTGTAAAAAATCACACCACTGACTGACATAGTTTTACCAGCACAAATTTAAAGTGTAGAACAGGTCTTAGTCCAATACCACTACTGCCTCCGATGGCACTACCACTGGTGAGGCTGTAAGGCTGCTGGTGAAGAGAAGACAAGGAGTAATGAACACTGAAGGGCTGTCAATGCTGGAAAATTTTTCTGTTTGGCTTCATGTGGTCTGATCCCTCTTTTCTGAATGTTTTTCAAAACCTCAGGTCAGGCTGCCTTAAACCACATAAGACCACATCTTTGCTGTGGTTTTATCCAGTTTTTAAATTGCTTTAGCTGGACCAGTTTTAAAACAGGTTAGTAAATGTCCCTTGCGTAGATAAGGTCTTAGATGTAAGAATGGTGCGTGGTGGAATGGTAGGGAGGGTTTAGTCAAGTTCATATTTGAAATGGTCTCTATAAAATATACAGCACAAAAAACCCCAAACAACCACCCATGAAGGAGAAACCTGTTAATGTTTCCTATCAAAATTATAGGATTACTGCACGTTTTCTTGATGGAATGGTGAATTAGCTGTTCCTAATAATTGATGCAGTCCGAAAAATCTAACCTGTAAAAAAAGTCACACCGAGGCAGAGTCTGAAACTGACATTTTCTTCATTTTATGCTTTGAGACATTTGAAGAGCCCATGCTGTTTTAGGGAGGACCATTTTTGGTAAATGATTGTTATTGCTAAGATGCTCTTGAAGACAATGCTAGATGCACTAGGAAGGGCTTAAACCCTCAGGCTTTTGGCCTTTTATTGACGATTTTTTTTAATGTGGACCTTAATCTTGAAGGAGCTGAGTTTTCTTTAAATTTATATATTTAGAAGTGCAGCTCGATGGATACCTTTTTTGCTACGTGTTTGTAGTTCTGAGTAAAAAGTCATGGACAGAAAGTAAAAATCAGAAGTGAATAGGGTTATTATAATGACTGAAATAAAGCAAATGCATAAAAATATATGAAAAGCAAATTATTGGCATCCCCAGACATTCAGGCTTTCAAGCCATAAAACCAAAGTATTTTATTCCTCCAACACTGAAAAGAGATTTCACAGCCATTATGAAGATTCCAATCCATTTTCTTAAGTTTCCACTGCTACTTTGTTAACCCCTATTTTTTTAGCTTGCTGTTTTTAAAGCTTGCTTTGCAGCACTACTACCAATACTATTTCTCTCTAACGTAATATACAAGTGAAAATTATTTACTGCTTTAGTAGAATTTGGGTGTCGGTTTTTGAACAGAACATTTGTTTTTAGAAGCGATAATATTGCTTGTTTAAAAAAACATGATATTCATAATGTTCTGTATCTCCTCCAGAAATTAAGTCAAGATGCTGCTTATCCTAAAATAAATGTAAGATTTGTTATAATGAATTTATATGCCTTCTGTGGAGACTCATCCAAAGAACTCAAAGCACTTTAATAAAATAGGCTTCACTGCTCCTATAAGGAAGGGAGTGGTGATCTCATTTTATAAATAGAGCAATTGAACTCAAAGAGTTTGAGGTCTGTATTTTCAAAAGTGACCACTATTTTTTGCTATCTCAATTTTTAAGTGCCCACCTTGGTGTCTCATGTTGGGCACCCAAAAACTGGGGCACTCAAAATTAATGGACACTTTTTGGAAAACATAGAGCTCAGTGACCTGCCCAGAGTCACAAAGCAAGTCCATGGTATACTAGAGTAGTCTCTCTCTCTCTCCCCCCCCCCCCCCCCCCCCCCCCCCCAGCCCTACACTGTAATTACTAGGCCACACACTAGCCACATGATAGAATTTGTGTGGTTGTGTTTATTGGAATGTACAGATCCAATTTTGCATAAGTAACTGAATTCATGGAAAGTATGCCCTTTTCTTGGTGCTGCAGGCCATTTACTCTGCAAGTAAGTTTTAAAACCTGGTCAAATGAAGTGTCTGAGTCTGACCTAAAAGGGAAGTGTTAAGTTTCTGTTTGGCAATCCATTGTTGCTTGGTGCTGTTACAGTACTTTTAAGCAATGGGTTGGGAAACTGTTGATGCTGCAAGTAGAAAGATGAATATGTCAGATTGGAACTTGAGCAATTTTAGTGGAAATGTTTGTAGGGGCTGGGGAGAACTGGTTTCTCTTACTTGGATTAAAGGGATTGGTACTAGGCCAGGAATTTGACGAAGAGTAAAGAACTACCCCCTTATCCACTATTTAAAATTACTCTGCTTGCATTTCAGGAGCAACTTCAATAGCTGAAGGATGTTTTAGGCCAGGGATTTCACAGAGGAAGCAACACCTACAGAGAGAAAGGTGTGACTCAGTACCCCCTTCCATTCAGTTTCGTAGACCACATCCAGACTGTCTTGATTGCAAGGATCAGTTCCCTTCCTTTCAAAATTGTGCAATATCCCCATGGCATCTACAGCAATTGCTTATGTGAAAAATTAGTAGCCGGGAAGTATATAGAACGGGATTTTCTAAATCTCTTAGCAGTGGCCGATCTCTGGTCCCATTGAAGTCATTTGAAGTTTTGACATTGATTTCAAGGGAAGCAGAGTTGGGCCGTTTACGAAAATCCCTGCCTTAATGTATATGTTTAGTTCTTTTAATGCAGTTTACCATCTGGAAGGGAAGGGCCAGTATCATGTGACCATCCGCCTAAACAGGGGCTGACAGTTTAGGCTCCACAGACCACCAGTGGTCCATGACCAATAGTTGGAATATAGTTGTTTTAAGCTCTGAGAGGGAGTCCATAGTACCTCTGGTAAAGAGGCAGCTTATTAAGTAGAGCTTCAGAGGATGAGAAATTTAGATGAGGATTAATTTCAGATGAGATTCATTTCAGGGGGTCAAATGAATTTGTTACAGAATCTTAATTAAATGTGTCAATCCATCCTTTCTTCATTATCAACCCTTTGCTTTAAAAACAAAAACAAATGGGCTGTTTTTACCATTAAAAGAGTTCTGGCATAAGATCACAGGCTCTTCCTCTCTCTTTCTTCCTACCTCCTACAAATAACTAGAAGGTAACACCGCAGACTCATTTCAGGTGGCTTCAATATGGTAACTCTCCCCATACCTCCTTAGCAGCTGCTTGCTGCCAGGCTGGGGAGCAGGGATGTCTGTTGGCTTGCAAATTTCTTCTTGAGGGTAGCAGAAGCTGGGCCTAACAGACAGCCCACTGAGCTGCTTGTTCATCTGGTGAATAAAGAACAGAGATGACTTCAGAAATGAAGTGGTACAGTTGACAACTGACCGTTACTGTTACGAATGAATAGCTACAGAATTTGTCCTATTAATTAGGCAGCTATTGTCAGAATCTGAGATGGGGACATCTTTTCAGCCTGTTGGTCTTAAAGATAATCTGGGGCAAAAAGACGGTGTTTGCAAGGGGACTCTAATGTAAGGCGAATGGAGATGGGAAAGAGTTTCTTCAGATTCCCCTTCTCTTTCCCACTGTCCTGAGTGTAGGCTGTAGAAGAGCTGGCTGTAACCTCTTTCAGAGCGAATTGTTGACTGGTCATATAAGAATGCTTTAGGACAGTGGCTCTCAACCAGGAGGAGTACACGGAAGTCTTCCAGGCCTAGTTTACAGCAGGCTACATAAAAAGCACTAGTGAAGTCAGTACAAACTAAAATTTCATCCAGATAATGACTTGTTTATCCTGCTTTATATATGGTACACCGAAATGTAAGTACAATATTTTATATTCCGATTTATTTTTTTTATAATTGTATGGTAAAAATGAGAGAGTCAGCAATTGTTCAGTAAGTGTGCTGTGACACTTCTTTGTATTTTTAAGTCTTGATTTTGTAAGCAAGGAGATTTTAAGGGAGGTGAAACTTGGGGGTATGCAAGACAAATAACAGTCCTGAAAGGGGTACAGTAGTCTGGAAAGGTTGAGAACCACTGCTTTTAGGGTGCCTCTGCACAGAACAGGGCGGTGTCGTTCCCAGTTTGAGTACATGTGCACATGCTAGCTCCCCTCGAGCTAGCTCCCCTCGAGCTAGCTCCTAAAACAGTAGTGTGGCCAGTCTTACCTGTATGTGCCCGGGGGTCAGGCAGAATGTTCTTGGGCAGCTAGCCTGAGCTGCTGCCTATGCCACTGTGATCACACTGCTATTTTTAGGTGCTAGCTCCAGCAGAGCTAGCATGTGTATGTCTACCCACGCTGGGAATGATGCCTCCCTGCTTCTATGTGACAAATGGCACTCCCTTCTTTGGTAGCTGTATGTGCTGCTTCCTCCTAGTCTGACGAGCAAAGAACCAGACACTGATTTCCTTTCCGCTGCTGCCGTCTGGCTAGTCAGCAAGAGGCTAAGAGCCCAAGACCTTCCACATCCCATTCCTGTCTTTGCCCAGGGCTTGGTGTGTGGCCTTGAAGTCACCTAACCTCTCTGTGCCTCAGTATCTTTTTCTGTAAGATTGAGAGGACTGTGATACTGTTGTCCTTGGAGGAAGACCGTGAAAATTACACACAGGTCATGGATGTAATGTGCTGAAAGCCCTCCAAGTGCACTGAGGGGAAACTTAAAATTCCAGAAATGGCTGGCCCAGTTGGAGCAGAGGTAGACAAAGAGTAGTGTTTAAGTTCACTTCTTTAGAGTAGAGCGCAAGTGAGCCATCCCTTGAAGGCTTCAGGAAAGGGAAACTGTGAGGAGGAGGGGAAGGTTCTGTCACTTCCAAGGGGGTTGCTGGATACCCCTTGAATGTTTGAGGATGGACAGTCTTTGGATTATTGCCTCGATCTCTTGGTCTCGAAGGGCTTGGCAGCAGTTAAGAGGAATGATAACTCTAATATCCCCTTACATGCCTGCTCACCCCCAAGCTAACTCAGACGTCCTCTGGTACAGAGATTGTAACTAGTCTATACCACTGGCCCCTTCATTTTCCCTCCAACTATCTCAAATGAAAAGTAGCATCCAGTTTTGCGCACTTCATCCTGAAAGGAGACCAACATATTCATGTAGCTTCTAATCTGTGCTCCAAGAGGATAAAATTTATCTGCATGTGAGCAAAGCTTTCTGAATATGTTGGGTTTTTATTTTAAAATCATGCCATTCTAACTCCTCTGTGAAAGATCCAAAGGGTGCTCAACTTTGTGAGGAAAAGATCTATGGGTTGTTCAGTCAGAGAGGCATTTCTTTAGAAAATGACGCCCTTCCATCTGGGGAGAGGTGCAGGCTCTGTTGGCTCTGTTGCCTTTATCTCCTGTAGGCTGGCTGCTGCTTATTCTTGCCCTGGTGTCTTTGCTTTCTGATTTATGAGGCTGTGATGGGATCTGCTCATTATAACTATGCATAGAGTGGAAAAAGGGCCATACCTGTCCAGGTTTGCGGCTTGGAAACTGACCTATCTTCAGGATACTGTTATCTGTTAATTTCTGGTTTCGGAGCTATTCCTGCTGCTAGATAAAATAAAAACAATACGTCTTTTGACTCTCGAGGGTTGTCTGTACTGGGGCGGGGGATCGATCTCAGTTACGCTCTTCAGCTACGTTCTTCACATAGCTGAAGTCGATGTACTTAAATCTACCTACCACTATGTCTACGGTGTGTCGATGGTCTCCCATCGATTCCCCTTTTGCATCTCCTTGAGGTGACATACCAGAGTCAACGCTAGAGCGACTGGTGGTTGATTTATCACGTCTATACTAGATATGATAAATTGACCCCCCACTGGATCGATGGCTGCCCATGTGTAGACAAGCCCTCAGTAAATGCACTAGTGCACACAGGCATCTCTACTGTATCTTGCCAGACCTAATATAACGACTCTTTACAAGCTTTGTAGACTTATTCACCTTGACTGTCCTTATACCCCTAATGGCATAGGCCCTAGCTTTATTAGATATTTCCCTGAGCCATGCTGTGACTAGTATCTGTGTTCCCCCCACCCACCTGTCAGGGATCCCACTGTTGCGGTTTAAATCTACAGGACGCTGTGCCTTTGCTAGGGTGAGCCCTAGGATCTGCTTGACACCCCCATTTCTGTCTCTCTCTCCACTTATAAGACCAGGCTGTCAAGTGATGTCTTATTAGAATGACTATTATTGGTCCCTTATTTACTGCCTTCTCCCACAAAACCGCCTCCTCCTCTTTGTATTTGATCCTCTTTTGCTTTATGTACTTAATTTTTTTAAGAGCGCAACTCCTAACAATATCTCAGGAAACAAAGACTTGATAAAACTGGTTGGGGCAGGAGAGCGAGTGTCTCTCTCTCTTTCAACACAGCATGGGGATGGATCTTTGATAATGAGGCCAGAGCCAAGACTTGCAGTTTGGGCATGTATTTTCATTCCTTTTCTGTAGCTAAGGACCAGTGTGTGTCTGGCAGATGACAGGACTATACCTTAGTGTGTTAAGCCACCATTTCTTTTGTTCCATTTCCTCCCCTCCCCTTTTCCCTCCAGTTTTGAATAAATCTAGCTTTATGGAATTCTTCTAGTGCAGCGGTGGGCAAACTTTTTGGCCCGAGGGCCACATCTAGGTGTGGAAATTTTATGGTGGGCCATGAATGCTCACGAAATTGGGGTTGGGGTGTGGGAGGGGGTGCAGGCTCCAGCTGAGGGTGCAGGCTCTGGGGTGGGGCCGGGGATGAGTGGCTTGGGGTGCAGAAGGGTGCTCTGGGCTGGGATTGAGGGGTTCGGGGGGATTAGGTTAGGGGGTTGGGACATAGGGGGGAAGACTGGCTGGAGTGCAGATTCCAGGGTGGGGCTGAGGAATAGGGGTTTGGGGTACAGGAGAGTGCTCTGGTCTGGGACTGAGGGGTTCAGAGGACAGGGGGTTGGGACACGGGGGGGAAGACTGGCTAGGGGTGCAGACTCCAGGGTGGGGCTGAGGAATAGGGGTTTGGGGTGCAGGAGGAGGATCAAGGCTGGGGTTGAGGGGTTTGAAAGCTGGGAGGGAGTCAGGGGTGCAGGCTCTGGGTAGCGCTTACCTCAAGCAGCTCCCGGAAGCAGCTGCATGTCCCCTCTCTGGCTCTTACATGGAGGTGCAGCCAGGCTGCTCTGCAGCACTGCCCCTTCCACAGTTGCTGCCGCTGCAGCTCCCATTGGCCATAGTTCCCAGCCAATGGGAGCTGCGGAAGCAGTGCTTGTAGGGGAGAGCAGTGTGCAGAGCCTCTTGGCTGCCCCTACATGTAGGAGCCAGAGAGGGGACATGCCGCTGCTTCCAGAAGCCGCGTGGAGCCACAGCGCACGCAGAGAAAGGCAAGCTCCAACCCTGCTCCCTGGCTGGAATGGGACAGACCCCACTCCCCGGTGGGAACTCGAGGGCCGGATTAAAATGGCTGACAGGACAGATGCGGACCACGGTCCGTAGCTTGTCCATCCCTATTCTAATGGCTAGATGTTTTGATCCAACAAGTTTGTTCTCAAAGAGAAAAGAACCCTGCAAACACAAAAGCCGAGGTGCTAAAGAGTTTATGGGACCTAAACTTTGGCTTCAGTCAGAAGGCATGAGCTGAGTTTTCTTTTCTCAGTGAGTTCTCTTGCCAGGATGCAAAAACCTGGAGAAGACGCTGATACAGCTAAGGAGACATGAATGGAAGGGGGTGTGGCTGAGTCTCACCAGGTTGGTCTGAAGATGCATAGAAGTGCACTATTTTAATATGGCTACACTGCGTATTTTTAGGAAACTGGTAGGCTGGCTAAATAGTAGAACTTGCACTATAGGTCCCTCTAAGGCCATGGTTACACTGGCACTTTATAGCGCTATAAAGCCCCCACAAGCGCTATAACCTACTCCCCGTCCACACTGGCAAGGAACTAATAGCGCTATAACTGCTGAGTTATAGCGCTATTATTAATCCACCTCCGCATGGGGAATAAGGGCTGTAGCGCAGCTGCTGTAGCGCTACAGCAAGAATGTGGACACCCACTGCGCTACAAGTAATCTCTGGAGATGCCTAGAGCCATTTAAGGCAATTGACGTCTCTTCCCTTTGTTTTGAACTCGGCTGGAGGAATGCAGAAGTACCTCTTTAGAGTTTCTTTCTTAACTCAGCAGATAAGCAATGCAAATGTTTAAGGAGGGAGCCTGTGTGAAAACAAAGCCTTCTGTGAACGGAGGCTCACTGACAGGCTTTCAGAAAAACGGAAAAACCACTGTCTCTCTCCCTCCGCATACACACAACGCGTCCCCCCTCACCCCCCTCGTTTAAAAAGCACGTTGCACCCAGCTGAATGCTGGGATACCTGCCCTAATGTGCTGCTCTTAATGCCGCATTAAGTGCCCCAAATGTGGCCATGCTATACCGCAGGAGCATCTGAGTGTGGACATACAATAGCGCTATACATATTCCTGTATAAGGGGACCGCTATAACCTATAGCGCTATAATCTTGTAAGTGTAACCATACCCTTAATTGTTTTAAATTGGAGCATTCCTCTGTGGAGAGTAGAGGTTGAATTTCTCTAATAGTCACAGCCTGCAGAAAGCTATATCCCATGCTTCTTTGTGGGGGTGTGATGTCTCCCCAGCGGTTGCACGTCGTTGTAATCCTCAGTGGGATTCTGGGATGCTCCAAAGCCTAGAGCACAACAGATGGCAAGAGGGCAAGCTTGCAGTGTCCCTATCTCCACCGTGTTCGAACCTGCAAGAGTCTGTGATCTACAGCTTTGTTGCAACTTGACTTAGGCAGCAATATAAATAACTATAGTTTGCCGTCCACATTTTTTTCTGCTCTACCTGGTAGATTACCGAGTATTTAAGTTGTGATTTTTTTTTCCATCTTCAAAGCACATTAGGCAATTAATTAAATCTCTCTGTAACAAATGTAAAAATAACTGTGTATCCCTCTCTCCCCCTCCCCACTTCCCCCCAGGCCTTCCTGCCAAAGAATTGTGAACCAGATTTTCAAAAGAGCTCAAGATTCATCAGCTTCTATTTAGGCACTTCAATAAAGTGGTCCTGTGTTTAAAAGCTCTCAGTCCTTCCCAACTCCATTTGTTCTTAATAAGAACTGCTGGGTGCTAAGCACGCTTACAAAATCTGATCCTAGTTTGTTCTTACTTTTAGCAAAGTTGAAAATCTTGCCCTGTATTAAGAAAGTAAATCAAACAGTATGTGCCCTATTTAAATAAAGTAGACATTATGAAGTGTGTTAAACTGAAGAACCACTGGGGCATGTTTTTTAGTAAACAAACCAACACCAAACTCATGATCCCAAATCAGTTTGTAAAATTTCCAATACCATAATTTTTTTAATTGTAACCATTTTGTATAAAATCCTCTTTGTCAAGGGTTTTTTCTTCTGCTCCTTTCCATGGCAATTTCTGCTACTGTCTGTAGGAAGTCCTTTACCACTGGGTGACACTGTTTGACAGTATTCTTGATGTTCACTACAATAAAGCCTGAAGAAGCTGTCCTCGAACTTCTGATTTTCATACTAAAACGCCTAGAATTTATATTAGGTAAGCTGTCTTCATACGATGTCCCAAAATGTGATTTATCCGGCTCTCCCATAATCTGTTCAGTGTCCAAATTCGTTCCTGATGAAACACTGTTGATGTCAATGGAGTTACCTGAGGGACAAATCAGGTCTGATTCTCCTTCCCCTTCCAGCCCTGCCCCACCCCACCCCATAATCACATTTTAAAGTACTCTAAGGATTGAAGAAAATTTTACAGTTACTCTGGGTTGTGTATGGATAAATGTTGATCTGCATATTAATGAATTGCTAATTCCTTTTTGGGGAACAATATTCATGCAAATTATTCTGTCACATTTATTTCCCAGGAGGCAATAATTTGATCTGATTCTACTAAAAGTCAAACTTGCTGCAGTATGCACAGATTAACATTATAACTCTTCAGTGAGAACTAGATTTCATATACTTGGTTACATATTTTTAATAAATCTTAATCCCTGCAAAGTGAATGGTGTGTGTATACCCCTACACAATATTTCTTTTATTACTGCAGAAGCAAATATAGTTCATCCATATGCATGCATTCTTTGGAACAAGTCCAGGGTAGGATCAGATTGTTCCCTTGCCCCTAGTACCGTTCTCTCCCCTTCTTGCCCCCCAAACTGTTCCATATACAGATTTGAGCACAGACAAGACTGTGGCATTACCCTTATTAGAAAGAATATAAAGAAATTGATTAACATATTTCTAAAGAAGCAGCAAATCAAAGCCAAAAGTCTTTATTGCCTGACTTGATTCTTGTCAGTATCTATTGGATAGGGCACTTGACTGGGAATTAGGAGAGCTGGGTTCTGTTCCCAGCTGTGCCATTGATGTATGCAGGGAGACCTTGGGAAAATCACATCCCTGCCCCGTGCCTCAGTTTCCCCATATGTAAAATGGAGGTAATTATACTTATCTTCTTTACTCAAGTGGTTTGAGGGCTACTGATGAAAAGCTCTATAAAAGAGCCAGGTGGTATTATCATTGACCTGCGGGAAGGTCTTGAGCAAGTCTCTTTACCTTTCTGTGCCTTTCACCTCCTACCCCCTCCATTTTTTTATCTGTCTTATCAATTTGGATTATTTGCTCTCTGGGGCAGGGTCTGTCTCTTACTATGTGTATGTACAGTGCCTGGCATGCATAATATGACCCTCAGGAGTCCCCAAGTGCTACTGTAATATGTATTAATGAATGGTGCTAGTGTCTCTTCTGCACCTTTGATTCCACCTCAGTCTGCTCTATGGTTTGAACAACTCATCTAATAGGAAAATCTTTGTCATAACATCCTGGAAGGGATAGTCTTCCTTTTTCCCTTCCCTGCCCCCTAATTAGACAATGGTATTTGTGATTGCAGCTTTTCATCATTTTAATCTAGCAGCTTCCTTTAACTATAATTCCAAGCAGGAATGTAACTATGTAGATCTTATAATTAATCTCTTCATCCTCTGAAGCAGCAATTTTGCGATTTCCATAGGCTCTTGCAGCCATAATGCAAAACCAGTGTCTTTGGAAAGTATAAAAATTCTCAGAGCCATTTGTCTACGGCTGCCCATTCTTACTCCATGCAGATTACAGAACTGTGGTTCACTCCTCAGCAAAACTGCTCTGTTGGGGACTGTTCAGACCCAGGGAGGTTCATTTATCCAGCATATCCCTTAATATATGTGATTGATTTCGTTTGGAAGCACTGGGATGTAGAATGAGTCTGGTGGTGGTCAAAAAAGAGATGCTAGCTTATAAATATGAAGTGAGAAGCAATAATGTGGTAGTAATTGAAGCAGTGAACACTGCCACTTTTATTCTATTCTTCCTTTGGGTGTCCATAAATCTTCCAGTGCAAATATCTTTAGGCAGATATTGCCTATTCTGGCTGCTCCATCTGTGTTCGGTTGATGTTACAGTCACTGTGGTATTTTAAGCGGGTTGGGGAAACAAACCTGAAATAGTGACAAAGAGTCCTATGGCACCTTATAGACTAACACTGCTACCCCTCTACACTTGAAATATTTAATTGAATTTCCTGGAGGTTTTGAGTGGTTTAACTAGTTTAATACCCACACAACAGAAATAGTTGTAGCTAGCAGTGCCTGCTGCTTTCTGGATTCCAAATCCCCAACATTATTGCAGTATCTTAGGCTATGTCTACACTACAGCCGGGATCAATGCTCTGACATTGATCCACCGGCAGTCAATCTAGTGGATCACTCTCCAGTCGACCCCTGTACTCTATCCCTGACTAAAACAGTAAGGTAAGTTTATGGGAGAGTTTCTCCTGTTGACCCCCTCCCTCCCCATGGTGTAGACCCCGTGGTAATTTGACCTAAGGTACGTCAACTCCAGCTACATTATTCGTATAGCTGGAGTTCCATAGCGTAGGTTGACTTATCGTGGTAGTGTAGACACACCCTTAGGACTGGATCCTGCACCACTTAAATCACTATTAGCCTTGCTGTTGTCACCAATGGAAATGGAATCAGGTTTGTAGTCTCATGGCAGCCAGGTGATTAATGAATCCATTAAATGCTGGTAGTAGTACCTTATTTCTTAGGTTTAAGACTGGTCTCCAGCTAACCCCATTCAGTACCATTCTAACCAACAAAACATTCCAAGATAATGTTACGGAGTTTGTCTCAGGCATGGCTGTCCTAATTGCACGTCACTTACCGGGCTCATAACTTTCAAGTTCATACTTCCTATCTCCCATTATCACGTAGCTTGTGGTTCCAGGGGGAAAGACTGCAGCTGTTTTAGAGATGAGATTAGCAATAATTAACCATAACCCATTTGCATTTAAACTCAATGTTAAAACAATGGGCTTTTTATTACTGCCTTCTCTCAATGCAGTAATCCAGGCCTTTCAAATCTGTGTGTCAGGGATGAGGAGTTAGGTGGTTAAAATGTAAGCCTCCTAGTCTAAGGGAAGTTTTGTGTATGGATATAGTAGAGATCCAGCTATTTCAGATTTGCTACCTTTGCTTGTACCAGTTCCCTCCTTTTCCCGATATTAGATTCATCATAAACTATCTCTTCTCCTAGATCAGAGGTTCTCAAACTGTGGACCACAGACCAGTGATGGTCCGTGACCTCCATTCAGGTGGCTTACGGATAGTTCCCTCTAAGGTGCATGCCTGGGTGGCCACACACGAAAGAATGAAGGGCCACCCATCTAATTAGTGAAGCTGTGCATGCATGACTCCACTAATTAGGACCCTGGAGAAGACGTACATGTAAGGTGAGGTGGTGACCTTAGCAGGGACAAGGGAGGGGGCAGTGGAGTCAGAAGAGGGGGTGGTGGTAATTTGGGATTTGCAGGGCTGCGGTGGCCAGAGAAGGAGGCAACTTTATCCAGCTTCAGGGCTGCGACTGCTGGGGAGAGATGGCCCTCCTTCCCAGCCCCAGATCAGGGGTTGCCGTGGCGGGGGAGACCCCCCCCCCCTTTCTCCCAGACCTAGCTTTGGGGGCTGCTGCAGCAGGGGAGGAGAGGGCACATCCATCACATTAAAAAGGTAAGACTACTGATATTAAAGTATGAGTTGTGTGCTTTTATTTGTAGAACAAAAAAAGTTTATTAGGGTTTTTTATATATAGCGCTTTTATCCAAAGTGCTTTATAGTAGTTAGATAATAGTGCAAACAACACTTGGAAAGATCATTAAGTGGTCCGCTGAGACCCTCGGCAATTTTCAAGTGGTCCATGAAAAAAAAAGTTTGAGAACCACTGCTCTAGATTGTAAACTGGTCACAAATAGAATCATGAATAGACCGAAAGCTGATTATCTTGTCAGCCGACACTAGGTGTGTAAATCTTGGGTGTGAGTGGGAAGGTAGGACTCCGCTACCAAGGGCTGTGCACTGCTTGCCCGCGATTAAGTAACCCATGAAGGAGGAGTGGCTAACTCCAACCAAGACTGGGCAAAAAGTTTTCCACAAATTGCTCAGCAGTATAAGCACAAAGGGTGATACTGTGTTCTGGAAGGAAGATACAACAGTCTTAATGACTTGGTGGACTCTATAGGTACTGCTTTTTCTTTCCCAGCTCGCTACAGCCAGATTTAGCTTTCCAGAAAAAATATCCATCCATATGAAAGAACTGTTTTTCATTCATGTGTTATGGCATCTTTGACCAGTCTAGTGCTTTACATTGAAACACTCACACACAGCCTTGTATAATACATTATATTTTGATCGCTCCTTCCCTAAGAGGGTTTTGAAATGCTTTGCAAACAATGATGAAGTTGACCTTCCAACTCTCCTGGGAGATAAAGAAGTTATCCCCATTTTGCAGATGGCGAAATGGAGACACGCAGAGGCTCTGTGATTTGCTCAAGGTCACCTAGGAAGTCTGTGCTGGAGCCAGGAACAGAAGCTGTCTCCAGATTCCTAGACCTCTGCCAAAAGTGTACTCTCACCTGGTGTAAATAGTAATACACTACCACATGTGCTATCAGGACGTTAAAAACAATGATCATTACAATGTTTCTTATCATTTATGTACTGCCATAGGTGTATCCTTATGTATGCCGTAGGGACAAATAAAGGCCACCAGGACTCTGACCCGTGCCTGGGGCCAAAATTCTTGCCATCTTTAAATGGCACCTCCCTAGAACAAGAGCATGACCGGGCACTGACACATCATTTACCTCTTTCTACCATTGCTCCCAGCGAGCAGCACCAGAACCCACTTCTTGTCTGATTTTTGCCTTGATCTAAATCCCATAATCCCATGGGACCCCCAAAGGATTCTGAGATTAAGAGCCCAGGTAATAAATCATGGCTGGTTTTGGGGATCTCAGACAGGTAAAGTATGAGAACTCTTCCCCTAGATTAGAAAGAGAACGAACAGTAACTGAAGAGTTAATTCTTAAATGCGGGGGGAGTTAATATGAGCATTCCTAGTTGGGGATCTCCTGCATTCCTCATGAACAGATATTTATACAAAAAAAATAATGGTGCTTAATTGATACACGCAAACAATGTTCAGATGTGCACAATTCGGAAGAAAAGTGGAGAACGTGTGCAGAATGGATTTAAGTAGCCTGTTCCACCCAAGCATGGTTGTGCAAAGCTATGATAGTTATGTAACTTCTGAGCAGAGGCATGCTGAAGTATTTTCATTCTCATGCCTCTGAAAAGCAGCATGTGAGAGTGGAATCATATTTCTCCTAAAAGAATGCCTTAGGGTTACTTGTTACAAGCCACAAGTCTATGTAGTAGTTTAAAGATCTAAAAATGTAAGCCTTTCAAAAATAGTGTTTGATGGGTTATAGTACGTTCAGAACAGATGTTCAAGCTCTTCTTTAAAGAATAAAATTTCACTTCCAGAAACATTAAGCGATTGAGTGGACGATTCTGTACAAGATGAATTTCAAAGTTTATCTAGGCAAAACTAAAAATTAAATGAATAGTCCTACTTGCTTGCGTCAATGTAAGCCTCTGAGGCCTGCATAAGTTTATTATGTATATATATATATATATATGTATGTAAAATAAATCATTAGGCCTTGATATTTTTTTTAAAGAGGCCTCAACTCTGCCTCTGCTTTCACAGCTGGAAATAATCGGGGGAAACAACTTGAAATGTGTAAATGTTTCATACGCGTACATTTATGGTGTTTTTGTTCACTCAAGAAAATTCTGAAATTTAAGTTCTATAGTAGTTCTGTTAGGAAAATACCACATTTAAGGCATTTTCCACTGTAGAGCAATTAAAGCAAAATAGTGAGACTTCCACAGGGGCTTGTGACCACTAGGGTTTTTTGGCATAAATTTCCCATTGTTACAAGAACCAGTAGGAGCACTAGTGTAGTGAAGGCTCCTGCAGCTGCCATGGTACAAAGACCTGCTTTGGAGAAGGGTCAGATGATGCTGATAAAATGGTAGTGGCAGCCTGTAGCCCTGTTTATGCTAATGTTTGCACTGTTGCTAACACCGGTAGACCTAGCCAACAAACCCTAGCGTAAACACAATTAAAATGTGTAATATGAAAAACATTTAAATGTTCACTAGAGCATATTTATAGATACTCTCCATAATTCAATTTGTAGGTTCTCAGACCATAGTGTTCTATCTGCATATATAAAATAATAAAGATTAATGGATCTATTCTGATCCTGCTGAATTTATTGGCAAAACTCCCAGTGAGTTCAATGGAAACAAGCAAAATCTGGTCCTTACTTTTGATTTACTGAAGTGCTAATAGGATAGCTTTGAATTACTCTGAAAATAGTTTCATATCTCTGAAAATATAAAATTTGTAGCTGATCGGATCATTTTAACATATATGGCTTTAGTATGAAGGTGACATTTTCCTTGGCTATTTGGATACCCAAATATCCATGCTGCTATGTTTGAAAAGTCAAAACTTTTTTTTGTTTCTGTTTAGTATAGCAAATTTAATTTATCTAATGAACACCTGTGGTGAATAAGGACTACGTACAACATTCATGTGAATCTGTTTGTATACATAGACTTGGAAGGATTAGGTTTTTATCAGTAATTATCAATAAACATCAATTTCACTGTGTACACACACACACACACACACACACCCTCCAACTAGTGAAAAAATATTTCCATTGATGATGATAGAAAAAGTAAGAAAATACTGTTTGAGAACTTATTAGAGTTTGATTTTAAGGATATTTACTTTGTATAGTTCAACATGGCATTAACAATTTGTGTTTTAAGGGTTATAAAGCCTTTACTTTTTGAATCTCAACGTCTACTGTTATTAAGTAATCATGGTCTAATTCCCCCATTGTCTGATGCCCCCGTAATTTTCCATAATTGTGAAAACTTCAGTACAAATTTTAAAAAAGTTTAAAAATAAGCATTGATTTATCATCTGTTGGAATTATAAAAAAAAAAAAAAAAAAAAAAAAGAATTCTGCCAAGTCTCCGTCTACAACAGGAGTTCTCAAACGGGGAGTCGCAGGGTGATTCCCGGGGGGTTCACAAGCTCCCATTCCATTCAGCGACATTTCTGCAGATGCGCCGAATGCTGGAGTGTTTCCGCCGAAAAGTCGCCGAGTGGAACACTTCTGCTTTAGGCAGCATTTCGGCAGGCACACAGAGAAGCGCTGCGAGTCCACTGAAATGCTACCGAAACCGAAAGTGTTCAGTTCGGCGGACATACCCCAGGGCCGCAACACGCATAGAATAGCAAAAAGGGGTCTCAAGCTTAGGAAGATTGAAGAACCCCTGGTCTACAGTATTAGACACAGCAAATAAGTGTTTTTATGTTACTGCTGGGGCAACTCATTACAAAGTACATTGGGAAAACAAATATGTCACTGCTTTTCAAAGTGAGTTTCAAACTCAGCCAACTTTTGTCTAAAAGGTTTCTTAGCCTTGAATTAAGGTACCAGTAGTATAGTGAAGTGAACTATGCACCATCAATAGATTTACATAATGCTAACAAAAATTTAGTGGAGCCTCTCAAATGCTTGCAAAACAAAATATTTGTGTTTAATTCTTTGTACCAAAACCCATGCACTATTGCCACAGACCTGAGGCCATGACACCTATCTGGGATACCCAGATACTAGCTTTGGAGAAGAACTTCCTTTGCTTCAGAGACTTTTGTATAAAAGACAAAAGGGCTTTAGGGCAGGACATAAGCTGTTTTTCTATATCCCTCAAAAGCAGGGCGTGGGAAATTTTTAATGTTAGGCCCCAGCTTCTCTATATCCAAACCATCCCTCAAGAAAATCCCAACCTAAAATGTTTAACATGATTCTTCACTGCTGCTATTCAAAGCCCATTAGGGTTTTGAATAGCAGCAGTGAAAACTGACAGGACACTATTTGGTTTTCAGTTTGCTGCAGCTTGACAAAGCTCTATGCAGCAGCAGAGGCACCCTGTGTGTAGATTCAGGAAGATAATGCTGCATCCTTTTACATTCACTTCACTTATGGAAGGTTTTTTCACAACCACGAAGGCTTGAAACTGTCATTTATTTTCTTCTTAAATAGAGAGTCTTAAAAAACATAAGAAACTGTTTAGCATTCACCTGGGAAATAATTGCAACAATATGAAAATGGATCAGTGTCTTGGCAGTTTCAATTGGTCCTGTTTAGAATTCCATGGACAGCTGAGAAACTAGCAAGAATGGAACACTTTCCTCCCTTCACCACCTACTGGTGATGGGCTACGCTTTGTTATTAAGGTATTAATTTTTGGCTAGTCCTCTGGCTGTTGTGTCTGGTAAAACATTCATGCCCTCTGCGTGTCTAGGAATTTGCCTTTAGTAATCAGCATATTAGCAAGATTTCGTACTCAGTTCTGCTTTTCCATTACTGGTAAATGGCATGTGCAGTCA
This sequence comes from Dermatemys mawii, assembly GCA_007922305.1. Lineage (NCBI taxonomy): Eukaryota > Metazoa > Chordata > Testudines > Dermatemydidae > Dermatemys > Dermatemys mawii. The sequence continues at coordinate 10,707,947 of ML677341.1, read as the reverse complement.
GTGAGAATTGTATGGCCCCGGACAGTGGCTCAGTCTTTTACAAGCTAATGCAGAGAGAGATAGTTACATATATTTAAAGGTTTGAAGGAAAAAGTGGGGAAAAAGCCTAGTGAGAGGAAAAAACAAACAACCCTTTCATTGCTTCCAGTGAAATCTAAAGTGTTAAATAAGTGTCATCAGGAAGACCCGCCTGCCCTACAACTAAGAATATTCAAGTAAAATGAATAATACTGGAAAAGTAATTGAAATCTGTTTTTACTACTTGTATTGGGGGAGGGGAGAGAATATTAGGTTGAAAAGCAGTAGAAAAAGGAAACGATTACTGTATGTAGTACTGGCATGTTTCTAAACAGCAAATGTATTTAATGACTAGTTTACATGCTGTAGATAAGAGTTTGGTGAACATTTAATCTAATATTGTGTAATGGAGGCATTTTTGTCTGCACATGAATTAAGTTTGAATGTTGTGACTTGAGAAAAGGTTTTATCGTTATGGGAGTAGTCTGAATTCATCTGAGCCAAAGTTTGGTTATACTCCTAGTTCTGCCATTGTGCCGCTGTGCAACATTGGGCAAATTGCTTCTATGCCTCAGTTTTCCCGTCTGTGAATTGGGGATTATACATTGTGAACGTATGAATGGAAATCATGTTACTTCCGCTCAGTATTGTCACTGATGATTTCTTTAAGATTAGCAGCCGTGTTAGTCTATATCCATAAATAAGACGAGGAAGACTTTGTAGCACCTTAGAGACTAACCAGTTTATTTCAGCATAAGCTTTCATGGGCTATAGCCCACTTCATCGGATGCATAGAATGGAACAGAAGTAAGATGCATTTATACACACAGGAAGAAAAAAAAAAAAAAAAAAAGGTTGTACATGAGCATACCAATTCTAAGAGGCTGTTTAATTTGGATGGGCCATTATCAGTAGGAGAAAAAAGTACCTTTTGAAATGGATATCAGGAGATAACAACTATTGAAGGTAAGTTAACTAGGGAAATGCAATCAATTAGTGTAATGAGCGAACCATTCACAAGTTCTATTTTGTCCTTGGTTTATTGTGTCCAATTTGAAAATTAATTCCAGTTCCTCAATTTCTCGTTGGAGTCTGTTTTGGAAGTTTATCTGTTTCACAACTGACACCATCAAGTCTTCAATCTTCCTGGCCATTCCATTAAAGTGTTCTCCTACTAGTTTTTGAATGTTATGATTCCTGATGTCAGATTTGTGTCCATTTATTCTTTTGCGTAGAGACTGGGTGGTTTGGCCAATGTACATAGCAGAGGGACATTGCTGACACATGATGGCATATATCACATTGGTCGATATGCAGGTGTATGAGCCTCTGATGGTGTGGCTGAAACAGTTCTGAAACAGAAAAATTCCAAAACAGACTCCAATGAGAAACTGAGGAACTGGAATTAATTTTCAAATTGGACAGAATAAACCAAGGACTAAAGAGAACTTGTGAATGGTTTGCTCATTATACTAATTGATTGCATTTCCCTAGTTAATTTACCTTCAGTAGTTATCTCCTGATGAGAATCAGAGGGGTAGCCATGTTAGTCTGGAATTGCAGAAGTGATAAAGAGTCCTGTGGCACCTTAAAGACTAACTAAAGTATTAGAGCATAAGCTTTCGTGGGCTAATACCCACTTTGCTGGATGCATGAAGTGGGTATTAGCCCACGAAAGCTTATGCTCTAATACTTTAGTTAGTCTTTAAGGTGCCACAGGACCCTTTGTCATATCTCCTGATAGCCATTTCAAAAGGTACTTTTTTCTCCTACTGATAATGGCCCATCCAAATTAAACAGCCTCTTAGAATTGGTATGCTAATGTACAACCCTTTTTCTTTTTTTTTTTGCTTTCTGTGTATAAATGCATCTTACTTCTGTTCCATTCTGTGCATCTGATGAAGTGGGCTATAGCCCATGAAAGCTTATGCTGAAATAAACTGGCTAGCCTCTAAGGCGCTACAAAGTCTTCCTCGTCTTATTGATGATTTCTTGTGTACTTAGATTGTAACCTCTTTGGGGTAGGAACTGACTTTTTGTTCTGTTTTCATACAGCACCTCACACAATGGGTTCCTAGTCCAGGACTGTGGCTCCTAGGCACTATGATAGTACCAATAACAAATAATAATTCTTGCATAGAGAAATACAGAATTGGGCCCACAGTTTGTGATTAAGGCTGGGATTTTGCAAAGGCGCCAAAGAGAATGACTTGAATGGGAATTGGGTGTCTTGCTTCCTTATGTCTAGTTGGAAATCCCAGCTGGAGTAATTGACAGATAAGGTCCTTTGGTTTTGGTATTTACTAGTTTTTCTCCAAAAAAAAAAAAAATTGTGTGTTTTGAAAAAGTCTGTATTTGGGCTTTACTGGTTTTGTTATTTTTCTTCTACCTGAGTTTTGAGTGAGCCAGGACTTCTCTCCCCTGCCTCCTTGCAACAGCGGGGAGTGAAATGGGCAGGGAGCCAGGTCTGGCAGCTGAGACCACCCGAGTGCTGCAGTGACAGGCCCACAGGGAGCAGGTGGCTTCCTTAAGGGCAATGTCTTGTGTACCAGGCACCTCTCCCCTCCTGCTTCCCTTTGTTTGCGATTTTTATTGGGTTTTCACTCTTCTAAAAAAAAAATTGAATAAATACTGGTAAGTTCCTGGGAAATTTTAAACAAAACTGAAAACCAAAAGGGCCTTATTTATAGCGTAACAGTGGGTGGCCAGATTTTCAGCTCCTGGGCAAGTCTGTCACTAGTCATTCTTTTTACATCAGGAGACCAATTCCTGACACAAAAGGTCAGTATTACAATGTGGATAAATCTTTCTGTATGTTTTTTAAAAAGAAATGGCCTGCATGGGGAGAACAGCATTCAAGCAATATTTAAAATCAGTGCTTGACGGATCCTTTCTGATGCCTTCCAAAGTAGACTTACGTTCTGCAGAATGCTTTATCAAACATTCCCAGACAAAGAGAATGACTCATATTTTATTTCCAGGGCTCTTATGTTAGAAAAATGATCCCTCAGTTGTGATGTACCTGCTATCTGTAATTCTGCATTGGCTGTCTCTGTGTGAAAGCAGCAGTAAGTGTGTTGCTGGTTTATGTGATCATAAATGCTTATGATATATTTACCCTCCACCTGTAATAAGCCTGCATTGTACATATTTGATTGTTTGAGTTGACAGACCTTTTGTTAAAGCTGAGTGAATCTAATTGTCCTGTTCCTTAAAAACAAGCAGGTATAGAGCTGTGTAGCAGAGTTTATTCAAAGGTTGCAATAAAGAGAATGGACCCTGGCATAAACCAGTTGTGGGTTGCACAGTACGGTCCTTCCAGCCAGAAATGTAACCTTTTATTTTTTATTTTCTTTGTGTCATTTTGATGATATTCCGAGGGACATGCGATAAATTTAGTTGCAGCATGTGAGAAAATGTTGATAACCCTGTGATGATATAGATGCATTAGAAAGTGGGGAAAAGTGGTTGTTTTTGTTTTAATATCTCTATCATGTTGATGTCAGTAAAGGATTTACATGACATGTCTTGAACCCTGTAATAGCCAAGTATTGTGTTACTGCAGTCACTGTTGTTGCCTGATATTTACATTAGCACCCAAAGGTCCCAACCAGGATTGGGAGGCTATTGAGTTGTGCATAAGGCACATACATACAAAAGCAAAGTCCCTATCTGGAAGGGTTTCACAGGGTAAGGCCTAGTGAACCTCTTGCTCACTGTGGAGAACAGGTACTCCCAAGAGTAAAGTTCCAGTGAAGTCAACAGCTGATGTGTGAAGGGTAAGGGAAGAAATTGTATGATTCAGATAAATTATTAAAATGGAGAAGCCAAAGGGCCTGATCTGTTTCAGAGGTAGAAATCCAGAGTAATTCCATCGACTTGATTGAAAAAAATATGGCGATACTCTGGATCTGTGGTTTCCATCTATACCACACTCACCTCTGTGCTGTGGGAATGTTACTGATATAACAAAAAAATCTGATCTAAAGTTTATTAAAGCCAATGGATTTGGGAGTCTTTCCATTGACTCCAGAGGGCTTTGGATTGGGCCCATAGAACAGATGTGGGACTCAAGCTCTGAGCTCTTTTATATGGGAGTAAGTAAACAGTCCCAGTTTAATGATTAACTGGAGTGAAACTGCTGGTTTTTGTACTCCATTGAGTAACAAAGTGAAGGAGATCATAGTACAGATTTGGTTAAAGTGTGGATTCAGTTTTCCCTCTGGAAAAAGAAACAGAGATATTTGGGTTTCTCTTAGTAGCTCTACATTAAAAGCTCTGCAATGTTCAGCTGTTCCATCAACCACGAGGATCGAGGTCTGTTTTTTCTATGCAATGTCAAATCAGTTTATCTCTGAAACACCGCATGCAGTGAGGCGTTTTTTGTCTTTGAAATGAGTTGTTGGTTGTCTCCTCTGAATGTTCAGTTGCAGTGTGCCACCTTCTACTTGAGGGGCTCCATGAGAGTAAATGAAGGCAGAATTTGGCCCAGGATGTTTAATTTCACATGCAGGAGTTCTGTGTATTGTGACTGATGCTATTAAATGTAACCAGATATTCAGTTCTGCAAACATAATTTCAGAACTAATTCGCGGATTAGCTGCTAATAAAATTCTCTCTTATTGTGACTTATGTATGATAAGAATATGCTTTCTACAGCTTGACGGAAATGTGAATCCAGTGTAGTTTCATTGACTTCAAATCACTGGAGCTGTGTCGATTTACACCAGCTAAAAATATGGCCCTTAATTGTTACAGTTCCCAGGTCAAAGTTTGGATGTTTTATTCAAAATCTAACTGTAATCAAGATGTGAATTCTCATTTTGCTTTTTGGGGAAATATTTTCCAAATTAAATTATTCTTTTTTTCTAAGTAACAACAAACAAAAAAAAGAGGGTAAAATGATTTGTTAAAACACATGATTCCATTGCTTAGTAGTGCTGCATTACGATACTGGACATACCTAAGAGAGATCGTATTTTCCACGGTACTGTAGTTATTAAATGGGATTACTGGTAGTGGGAAATGAAGTCCCAGTGAACTCCACATATATACCCAGGACTCAGTGTTTTAATTTTTTTCAGACCTCAGTATCTTGTAGTTTATGCTCATAGGCCCCAATGAAGCAAAACAGACTTAAGCAAATGAATAGTCTCATTAAAGTAAATGGGGCAATTCACATGCTTAACTATAGGCATGTGATTAGTTACTTCACTGAATTTAAGTCCTCAGTGTTAAGATTTGATAACTAAGACGGTCTAGTTCATTGAAGTCCATAGCCTGAAGAATTTGAGGAGGAAAATGTTCCTCAGTCTTCCCCATCCACCCAAGAATACTGTGATTTTTGCAAAATTTAAGAAGCTAAAGTAAATTGCTCTAGAGCCTTATCTCTATCTACTGTCAAATGTTTCTATATATAAAAAGGTAAATGTTGCTTATATAACATAGCTGTATGGATGCCGCCACTAATTCTGTATTTCTTTATGAAAAAAAGGTCTTTAAATGTTGTTTTAGCATGATTGTTCCTTGTTCTTTACAGATAACTTGAGTGAGGACACAGAACTCAAAGATCCATATCTTATTCCAAGAAATATCATGGCTGAACCAGACTACATAGATGAAGATAACCCTGAACTCATTAGACCTCAGAAACTAATTAATCCTGTGAAATCATCCCGGAATCATCAGGACCTTCACAGAGAGCTCCTTATGAACCAGAAAAGGTGAATTCAACAGAACTTTTACTTGGGAATCAAAGGGTTCGTCTCCGTGTACAGCGCTGCAGGAGCATGGCTGCACCGATGCAGCTGTGCTGCTGGAGTGCTTTGGTGAAGACGCTATTACGCAGACGAGAGCTTCCCAAAAGGCGGTAGTGTCTCCCATCGACAGCCCTGTCTACACCAGGGGTGAGGTTGATATAACGATGTCATTTGGGGTGTGGATTTTTCACACCTTTGAGCAACGTTGTACAGATTTAGGTAGACCTGGCCAAAGTGTCATGCTACCCAAAACCTGATTAATATTTTATGTAGGTTTAAAGTTTCAGTGTTGGGAAGACTTGGGGCTTCTCTACACAAACATTAAATTTGGGGAAAGCTGGGATGTTGAATCTACTCCACACTAGCTTGCTGCCTTGTGTGGACCTTGGTGCTGCATATTAACAGGTCATTAGTTCACTTTAATCTAAGTCACCTTTGAAATGGGACTAGATCAAAGTGAACTAATGACCTGTTAATGCACAGCTGCAGGGTCCACAGGGAACAATGAGTCTGTAGCAGGCTGCTGCAGGGTAGATTCACACCCCAGCTTGCTTCAAACTAAAAGTTTGTGTAGACCAGGGATTGGAAATCTTTGGCACGCGGCCCATCAGGGTAAGCCCCTGGTGGGCCGGGGCGGTTTGTTTATCTGCAGCATCCTCAGGTTCGCCGGATCATGGCTCCCACTGACTTGGAATGGCAAACTGTGTCCAGTGGGAGCTGCGATCAGCCGAACCTGCAAATGCTGCAGGTAAACAAACCATTCTGGTACACCAGGGGCGTACCCTGACGTGCTGCATCCAAACGTTTCCGATCCCTGGTGTAGACAAACCCTAAATTACAATTACTACCCAAAGCATTTAGTTCTAGTTCAAGTATGTGCTGGATTGAGTTGACTAGTCCTTTTTCCTTGGTAGCTGTATCTTGTGTTCCAGAATCTAATCTTATGTTTCTTTTTAAAAATATTTATTATTTAATTAATATTTATATTGCAGTAGCACCTAAAAACCTCAACCAGGTTGCATCTTGTTGTGCTAGGTGGTGTGCAAATGTGTATGACAGTCCCTGTCCAAAAATCTTTTAGTCTATGTCTATGCTAGGTATCTTTTTAGTTTGTGCTTACTGTGCTCCCACCGGGGAGTTACAATGCAGCACACTGGTGTGTGTTACAATTCACATCTCTGTAGTCTGAACTGTGGGGCCATGTGTACAAGCCCTTAGAATCAGAGGGGTAGCCGTGTTAGTCTGGAATTGCAGAAGTGACAAAGAGTCCTGTGGCACCTTAAAGACTAACTAAAGTTTTAGAGCATAAGCTTTCGTGGGCTA
>ML677341.1:10626107-10700447 GCA_007922305.1 Dermatemys mawii | reverse complement strand
AAGTGGGTATTAGCCCACGAAAGCTTATGCTCTAAAACTTTAGTTAGTCTTTAAGGTGCCACAGGACTCTTTGTCACTTCTGCAAGCCCTTAGATAAACTTCAGAATCTGAACTGTATATACATAAACTATTGCAGTCTACAAACAGTCTGGAACAATATCTCTGAGAAAAGGTGCAAGCTTGCCCCCATTTATCTCAATGGGTTGATGACTTGGAACCTATGATAATTTATTAACTGTCTCACGGCTGATCAGAGAACACAGTAAAGATGAAGGTTGATCATATCATGAAGTGCTGCAAAATCTGCTATAAATGGCATTTCATTTGGCCTCACAAGTAGGCAGAGTTTGAATTGTGGGCACAGTTGGGAAAATGCTACAGCTAGTTTTTACCACCCTCCAGCCTGACTCCTTATTTACAAAGACACCTTTAGGTCACATTTATTATTTAAGATAACATTTCTCATCAGTTCTATAGTCTTCTTTACAACGAAGTTAGGAGTATATTTGGCTTCTGCTTTCCTGATGCATATGTTTTATTATGCATGTGCTACTTCCTTCATTCTGGTAGATGATACAAAACAATACATGCTGTTATGTTTAGATACAGCTTAAGAGTTAAGGGCCCAGATCTTGATTCTATTGATATCCGTGTGCCCAGGACTGAGCCCAAAGTTAGCTGGGTTTCTGTTTTAAATTAGTCAGCAATGAAGGGGAATAATTTTGAAAATTTTATAAATAATCCACACAACCAGACTGTAAAATGAGCCAGATGACTTGAAAGAAGTCTCAATTTAAAAGGTATTAAAGATTTGGCTGATTGGAGATTATATCCCTTTGCCAATACTTTGCTGAGAAATCTGATATTCTCTTGTGCTTTTCAGTCCATGCTCTGTCAGATTAACTGATGTTTCCAGTTTGACTCCCTTCTTTTTCATTAATGTATTATTGAAATCCATGGTCTGAGCTCTAACACAGAGACCTGGGAAATGGTATATTCTTAATGAGGACACTTATTAGCTCTGCAGCCCTGGGCAAGTCATTTAACCTCAGTTTTCACATTTGTTAATTGGAAATTATACTTACCAACCTTGCAGAAGTGTTTGTGAAAGTTTCAGTACATTACTCGTGGGGAATTCTGCACCAAAAAATTAAAAATTCTGTGCACAATATTTTGAAATTCTGCATATTTTATTTTTCAATAAATACATGTGGAGGTTCCAGCCTGGCAGTGGGGCGCACAGGCCACTAGCTGCTTGGAGGAGGGAAATCACCCTGCAATCTTACGCCCACCCTACCCCTCCCCACAACATGGAGTTGGCAGTGAGGCTGCATCCGACCCTGATGCAGAGCAAGCACTGGGTCTGCCCCAGAAATACTCTGGGGCCCTGTCCCTCCATGCCAGACACACTAAAATAGCAAGCAAGAGGGACAGAGTCTCGGACGCATACCCAGCCCTGGCCCCTGATCCAGGGGTGGGGCAGCCAGGCTCAGCAGGATGCAGGTATTGGGTGAGAGGGTTCTGTGTGAGGCAGTCTGGGTGCAGGGAGCTCAGTGGGAGATCTGGATCCACAGAGGCTCATTGGGGAGTTCCAGGTGCAGGGGGAATGTGGCTTGGTGGGGTCAGGGTCTGGGTGCAGCTGGTTGGGGCTCAGTAGGGTGGGGATCTGCGTGTGGATGGCTTGTTAGGGTGGTTCAGGTGCAGCGGGAGTGGAGTTCAAGTGCAGAGGGCTCAATGGGGCAGGTAGGCTGGGTGTAGAGGTGGGAGCCTGGATGCAAGGGAGGGATCCAGGTGTGTGGGGGGGAAGGAGGTCGTCTGGCGGGGGTATTTGGGTGCAGGGGAGCTTTGGATGAAGGAGATGAGTTTTGGACGAGTGGGGGTTCAGGTGCAGAGTGAATGAGGCTTCGTGGGGAATGTCCACGTATGGTGGGATCTGGATGCACAGGGGTCGGACAGATGAGGACGCAGCTTCCCATACAGTAATTCCTCCCCCTGCAGCTGAGGAGCAATGGGGGCAGAAAGTGGTGGAGGAGGTACAGAGCTTCCTGCAGTCAGGGGAGGTTTCTGGGGATAGGTCTGACCTGGCCCCAACCCCAGTCCCAGCCGCTCCTTGCAGGGAAAAGAAAGTCCTGTCGCACCCCCTGCTTCTAGTACAGGCAGGGCATCCCCTGCTTTCCCTTGCCCCCCCTCCTTCCCCTGGCAGGTGATTTACCTCTCCGGCGACTGCTCCAGCTGCCTGAAACGACATGCCTGCGCTGCTAGGGAGGAGTGCATGATGGCTTTTGTGGCTTCCCCATGCTTCCATGTCAGAAGTAATTTTTCTGTGGGAAAGCAAAAAAAATCTGCGAGGGGGTGTGAATTCTGCGTATGTGCAGTAGTGTATAATTGCACCAGGAATAAGTATGTACAAGCAGGTGAAAGATCATTGCTATACATAATTGAAGATTAGCCTGCTCTTACAAGATATAGCCATGCAATGCCTTGGATTTCAGTGGAGCTGCTTGGGTCAATAAGAACTACTCCCGTGAGTAAAGATTTGCAGACTTGAACCCCAACTCCTTGAGAGATGAAAAAAGGATTGTTATATAGTTGTTGTGTCAGAATATACTCCCCACTGTTTCCACACACTGTTGTAATAATTTTTGTACAAGGTTTGCCTTGTGTGGCATCATTTATCATAATTTGCTGATCAATAATATCATGGCAAAATGCCGGTCACAGCGTTAGATGTGAAGTTATAAATATACACTGAAATCATGACTAAAAGAACATTTTCCAGATCAGTCTGGGGAGTGGCCAAACCAGAGACCAAGGGAGAGCAGATGCCTCAGCCAGGTGTTAACAAGGTGTGACCCCTACCTGCTAAGTGGCCATTCACTGGCAGAAAAGGGGCTGGGGCAAAAAAATAAAATAAAAATCTACATCTTATCAAGAAACAGCATGGAGTTTTTTCTCCACATCTTGCTCCTAGCTGGAAATGTTTTTTTCAAGAGGGGAACTGAAACAATAAAAGCAGGGACAAATGCTCCAAGACAGCCTCCCTGCCCATTCTCCTTTGCACCTGAAAAGACAAAGGAAGCAGCTGTTGGATTCTAGGGGGAGGGGTCTCGAGAGCTGAAAGCATGTGGTGAGAAAACTTTGTTCTGAATATAATATAGTTTGTTAAATTAGGCACTAGTAAGCATTTTAGCTTTATGTTTTCTTGCTACCATTTCTGACTTCTATGCCTATTACCTGAACTCACTCAAAATCTATCTCTTTATAGTTTATTAACTTGTTTTACTATTGTATCTAATCCAGTGTGTTTAAGTTGGAGTGTCTGGGTTCTCTAGTTAAAATAATAAACAGGCACATTTTTCCCTTAAAGGAATTACAGACTTACTATATTTGTATTGTCCAGGAAAGGGCTGGGGAGTACAGGACCTAAATTACAGGGAGAAGATCAGGGATGGGGATGGGGTTGGGATGGGTGAAGGTCACCATGTAGCGTCACCAAGGCTGGTAAGAGCCACGATGTGGCTGGTTGGCTGCAGCACACATAGACACAGCTGCAAGTGACTTGCCTGCAGGAGGCTTTTTGTGAGCAGTCGAGGTTGGAGGCTACGGGGAACCACGGTTACAGGGCACTGCTGACACAGATACTCAGTAGTCTGGATTGAGTAAATATCTTAGTTGACTTTGCCTGAGAGAATGGATTTTTCTAAAATCAAAAATGCATTGTCACAATTGCAGAAGACTACATGCTTTGGAGTATGGTTTTAAAAGTGTGTGTGTGTATGTGTGTATGTAATATATGTGTATATATATATGTGTATAAAATAATGTTAATGTTAATTACATGTTACATCTATACCCACTACATTGATATAAAATTAATATGACAAATGTTTATATTTTTAAAATGATCAGTTTTTAGAAGTAGTGGAAAAAAACTGGACATGAATGGGTATCCTCAGTCATTTTAGAATGCAATATAGACACTCCCTGAGTTACATAAACCCAGTGTATGCAAATCCGAGTTTACAGAAAAAGTTCCGTAAGCGAGAAATAGGAGGGTGGGTTTTTTTGTTTTGTTTTGTTTGGGTTTTTTTTGAGCATAATGGTTGGAGACACGTTTCCAACTTGTTCAAAATTCTAGTTACATAAGGCGCCCCAGAACGGAATGCTTGCATACGTCGGGGATCATCTGTATGTAAAGGGTTTTCAGTGGATTGTGTAAATAAAGTGTAAATATTATCTTAATATTTTGCATTTGTCCAGTACACAGTGCATTTTATAAACAACTATTTTTGCTTCACAGTGCTCCTGTCAGCTTGTCTAAAGTAGACCAACTTTTAAAGGCAACTATATTTGACTGCCTTTCTAACATACATGCATATTTTACAGGCTGGCCTTTTCATGAAAAGCATAGCTCAGGAAACACTACTATATAAGATTTGTATAGTGCTGAAACGTCAGCGTCCTGAGGTTTAATTAGTGTGATATTTGGAATTCTGCTCCTTCCACAGCAAGGTCACCTTGATAGAGGGGAGGCTCTTCACACCACATCCTATTGCTCAGGAACATTTAACTTTGTCCACTGCTTTAATGGGGCAGTATAACAAAGTTACAGAGCCCTTGCTCCTTTCTGGCCATATCTGTTTATCCAGCTTTCTATGTACACTGTTTATGGCACCCATGTACTAGTGACTGAGCAGATAATAGTATTTCCCTCACCCTGCAAAGTGTCGCCAGCACAAGCCACAGCTGTTGGATGAATGTCTCACATGTGGTTATTCCTGAGGTAAGAGATGGGCAGGTGACAAAGGAAATTGAAGGGAGACAGGGTAGCTCAAAATTAATTGGCGGTTTAAAATACCATAAACAGCCAATCAGTCTGTATTAGACTGAGACATGTCCCCATGTAGGGAGAGACAGGAGTGGCATCCTTTATGACCTCCAAACTGCCCAGATTTCCACATTTTAATCTTCCTGCCTAGTTCTGAATGTTCCTCCTCTTGTCTTTAGTGTTATAAGATATTGAGGGGAGCCACAAAGAGGGAAGGGTCCTTTTGCATATCTAATGCTGTGCTGGGGTCAGCTGTCTAAATCTAAATGAGTCCTGTACACAGTATAATAGCTCTCCAATGACAATGAAATGGACACATTACACAGAGCCGACGCGGATCAGAGAAAGTTGACAGATAGGTGTGTGTGTGTGTGTGTGTGTGTGTGTGTGTGTTTATCCTATTTAGTCTTAATGGGATTAAACATCAAAGACTTAACTCCTAGCACCGAAACGTTTAAAGGCATTAAAAGACACTTTGAGTTTCCTTTCTTACGTTTTTAATCTAAAGCATGTTTAGGCTGCCCTGAATTAAATCTCCTTTTTCTCTTTAAGGTTTATTAAAGCATAAAGCACCTTAATGTAGTCTGGAATTTTTCTTTTCTTGTGTAGAGGAGTATCCTGTTACACAGAAGAGCTGTGCTGCCCGCAGTACCCACACTGCTATGATTGTCACTTTGATTAGCAGCGGTATTTAATTTTAGAACCTCATTTGTTTATACTGAAGTGAAGTATTCCTTTGGTGCAGTTTTACTGAGAGAGATAGAGAGAGGGATAGGGACTACTACATTTTTAATTCTTTTCTGGGTCTAGGAGGAAGGGAGTAACCCCCAAAATCCTTTTGGCAGGTTTTAAGTCAAATCCCTATATCTTTTCCAGGAAGAACTAAAGCTTCTTGTTGGGAATTGGCTAGTCTGGTCTCTAGGGCGATCACAATGTTGTTGTTCTTCGAGTGCTTGCTCATATCCATTCTAGTTAGGTGTGCACGCACCACGTGCATGGCTGCCGGAAGATTTTTCCCTTAGCAACAGGCTGGGTCGGCTAGGGAGCCCCCTGGAGTGGCGCTGTTATGGTGCCGTATATATACCCCTGCCGACCCTGCACCCCTTCAGTTCCTTCTTACCGCCCGTGACGGTTGCTGGAACTTGGAGCTCAGTCTTCTGACCTGCGTATTCCTTAGCTCTGTGCTTTCTCGTGTTTCTTCTGTACATAGTTTAAATAGTTAGTTATAGTTAGTGTTAGTAGTTAATAGTTTGTTCTTAGTTCTTGTTGGCCGGGGGGGGGGCTGGGGGGGTGTTTTCTCCCTTCCACGGGAGCCAGGGCACTTATGCCCAAGGCTCTGGGCTTTAAGCCCTGCTCGTTGTGTGGGAAGCCTATGCCAGTGGGCGACCCACACGAATCCTGCCTAAAGTGTTTGGGTGAGTCACACGAAGCGGCCAGGTGCAGAATCTGCAGGAGCTTTCGGCCGCGTACCAAAAAGGAGAGAGACTTTAGACTCAAGCAGCTCCTGATGGACGCGGCCCTGGTCCCGGCACTGTTCGTGTCTGGCTCCGAGAAGAGCGCCCCTACATCGGCGCCTACCCAGCAAGCTCCTGCGGCACCGAAGACAGGGCTATGGCACTGGTCTCATTCCCCGGTGCACAAGAAGAGGAAGCCTATGGTGCCACCTACAGCGGCCGCCTCGGCACAGCTGGAGCAGCATCCTGTGGGGGAGCGCTCCGCCCAACTCCCATTGGCTCCGGCACCGGGACAGGTCCCATTGAGTCCGGTGCACCTGGACTCGCCGCCTAGGGCCCTGCTGCAGCAGTGTCTTCCCACGACGCCGGAGACCTTTGCTGCGGCGCTGGAGCTCTTTGCACTCACTGAACCCTCGCCAGCTCAGCCTCCGCGCATGCCGTCCAAGGGAAAGCCAACCCCCTTGCAGCCCTCGGTGTCCCTTCCGGTGCCCGCCAGTACGCGCTTGGAGTCCCAGCGCAGCTCATCCAGTGGCCGTTGCGGATCGCAGCGCCACTCTGCCACGGCACTGCTTTGCCTCCTGGTGCAGATCCCTATCCCGGCGCCGGTTGAGATCCCGGCACCACTCTGCCTCCTGGCGCCGTTTGCAGTCCCGGTGCTGGTCGTACTCGCGGCACCGCTCACCGTCAAGGTACCGCTCTTCATCCCGGCACTGGTTACCGTCTCAACGCCGCAGATCCGGGGACCGATCGTCAACTCGCCGTGGATCCGGCGGTGCATCCCACCGGTACCCAGAGTCACCTCGGCACCGCAGCCAGTACAGGTCCCGGTCCCGGCACCGCTCCCCATCTTCCACCGGGCGCCTCCCTTATGTTGGCTCGGCTCCTCCTTGGCCCTCCCGGTCTGCCACCGCTTCGTCCCGCTCGGAAGGGGTCAGGGGACCGGAGTTCCCACAAGCATTGCAAGGCCAGTGGGCCAAGCAGCAGGTTGAGGACACCACACAGTGGCCCTTCTGGACCCCCTGGGCGTACCACCAATCCCAGGGGGCCCCCTCCGGGGTCTCGGGGGCATCAGAATCCAGGGTGCCCGAGGCCACCATCAGTCGCCCACCAGACAGTGGGACAGACCTCCCAGCCATGGGCGGAGTGCCCCCGACTCCTGCCCCGCTTCCCCGCATCCACCCACCACAGGAGGCTCTGCAGACCAGCAGGCAGGTGGTCTCCTCATCCTCATCCCCGGACGAGGTGGTGGCTGGCACATCTGCCTCCAGCCCTCCGCCGATAGATTTGTCGGCACATCAGGCCCTTCTGACAAGGGTGACCAAGGGTTTAAACCTCCCCGTCGAGGAGGTTATTGAAATCAAGGACCCAGTGGTGGACGTCTTGTCCACAAACAGCCCAAGCAGGGTGGCGGTACCCATCATTAAGACCATTCAAAAATCCATGGCCACCATTTGGCAAACTCCAGCCTCGGTTCCGCCGACCGCCAAGGGGGTGGAAAGGCGCTATTTCGTGTTGGCCAAGGACTATGAATACCTTTTCACCCACCCCCAGCCCTGCTCACTGGTTGTGGACTCCGTTAACCAAAAGGAGCGCAACGGTCAGCAGGCCTCGGCCCCTAAGTCAAAGGACGCTAAACGCTTGGACCTGTTCGGCAGGAAAGTCTATTCGACAGGGCGTCTACAGCTCAGGGTGGCCAACCAACAGGCCCTCCTGAGTAGGCACACGTACAACGCATGGGACTCCATGCGAAAATTCCAGAGCGTCGTGCCCCTGGAGGCCAAGCAGGATTTTGAGGTCTTTGTCTCAGAGGGCAAGAAGGTGGCTAAAACAGCCCTGCAGGCGGCCCTCGACTCGGCGGCCAGAACAGTGGCCTCGGGTATTGCCATGAGGTGCATCGCCTGGCTGCAGGCCTCTAACCTGCCCCCCGAGGTTCAATATACTATTCAGGACCTCCCCTTTGAAGGCTCAGGCCTTTTTTTCAGACACCACAGACTCTCGTCTGCAGTTCCTTAAGGACTCCAGGGTCATCCTTCGTACTTTGCGGATGCATACCCCAGTGACCCAGCAGAGACCGTTCCGGCCACCACCTAGGCGTTTCTATCCGCCACCGCGCCCGTCACAGGACACGTATGGTGGCGGGGGCAAGGTGGCCGTAGACACTCCTCCACCCGCCACTCGGGCCACTTCCCGTCCAAGCAAAAGCCCCCTCAGGGTCCCAAGCCCAACTTTTGAAGGTGCGCCCGGGGGCAGAGTACCAGCCACTCTTCCAGATCCTCCCTTCAGAGATCGTCTGTCCCACTTCCTCTGTGCCTGGTCCACAATTACCTCTGACCAGTGGGTGCTACGCACGGTGGCAGTGGGATATTCGCTGCAGTTCTCCACCCACCCTCCCCGTCCCTCTTCAGGGACCTCTCTCACGAGCAACTCCTGCTACAGGAGATTCAATCGCTCCTGTCTCTGGGGGCCATCGAGCCGGTCCCAGAGCAGTTCAGGGGAAGGGGGTTCTATTCCCAATATTTCCTCATACCCAAGGCGAAAGGGGGTCTTCGGCCCATCCTGGACCTGTGTGGACTCAACAAGTACCTGGTCAGGTCCAAGTTCCGCATGGTCTCCTTGGGTACCATCATTCCCTCATTGGATCCAGGGGACTGGTACGCTGCCCTCGATATGAAGGACGCTTATTTTCACATAGCCATACGTCCGGCTCACAGATGCTTCCTCCGCTTCACGGTAGCAGGCCAACATTACCAGTTTGCGGTCCTGCCCTTCAGCCTCTCCACGGCCCCCAGGGTGTTCACCAAATGCATGGCCGTGGTTGCGGCGTTTCTCAGACGACACCGGGTGCACGTCTACCCTTATCTCGACGACTGGCTGGTCAAGGGCAGCTCGCGGGAACAGGTGTCCTCCCACATTGTTGACTCTCCGCACATTCTCCCACCTTGGAATTCTCCTCAACAAGGAGAAATCGGCCTTACAGCCTACTCAGAGGCTGGAGTTCATAGGAGCTCTCATAGACTCCACAGTGGCAAGGGCGTCCCTCCCGCTGGCCCATTTCCAGCGTATCCAGTCTGCCATTCACAACCTAAGTGCCTTCCCGACTGCCTTGGCCTGATCTTTTCTCAGGCTGCTGGGACACATGGCGGCGTGCACATACATCACCAAGCACGCAAGGTTACGTTTGCGCCCGCTCCAGGCATGGATGGCTTCGGTTTACAAACCAAGCGTGGACAGCCTCTCCACCCTCCTCACCATCCCGGGCCCGACCCTCGGCGCCCTCGCCTGGTGGACAGATCAACGGCTTGTTTGCGAGGGCGTTCCCTTCCTCCCACCTCAACCAACAATGTCCCTGGTAACGGACGCATCAGATCTGGGGTGGGGAGCCCACTTCGGGCATCTCAGGACCCAAGGTCGGTGGTCAGCGGCTCACCTCCATCTGCATATCAACGTCCGGGAGCTGCGGGCAGTTCGACTGGCATGCCAGGCCTTCAAACAGATGCTAACGGGCCATTGTGTCGCAGTGCTAACAGACAACACGACCGTGCTCTTTTATATCAACAAGCAAGGGGGGGGCCCGCTCGACCCCCCTCTGCAAGGAAGCGATTCTACTGTGGGAATTCTGCATAGCCCACTCAATTCACCCCGTGGCCTCGTTTCTCCCGGGAGTTCACAACACATTGGCGGACCACCTCGGCAGATCGTTCCTTTCTCTCGAATGGTCCATTCGCCCGGATGTCATTCGGGCGATCTTCCTCAGGTGGGGGTTTCCCCGGATCGACCTCTTTGCCACCCGACAGAACAGAAACTGCTTGCAGTTTTGCTCCTTCCGGGGCAGCTCCCCAGGCTCCCTGACGGACGCTTTTCTCCTCCCATGGACGGGGCAACTTCTCTGTTTTTCCCCCGTTCCCACTGCTTCACAAGGTGCTCATCAAGGCAAAGCAGGACAAAGCGCACATGATCCTCATAGCCCCAGCTTGGCCCAGACAGTGCTGGTACGCGTCCCTCCTCCAGCTATCAGTGGTACTGCCTGTTCCCCTGCCGCTCTGGCCAAACCTTATATCTCAGGACCACGGCCACTGGCTCCACCCGGACCTGTCGTCCCCGCACCTATCAGCGTGGCTCCTGCGTGGCTAAGGAGTCCGGAGCTCCTATGCTCTGCGGAAGTGCAAAACGTGCTCTTGGGTAGCAGGAAGCCGTCTACCCGAGCGACCTACTGTGCTAAGTGGGCTCGTTTCTCCCGGTGGTGCGAGCAGAGCAACACGACCCCGGAGGAAGCCAGTATACCCGCCGTCTTCGACTATCTTTTCTCTCTCAAACAGCAGGGGCTCTCCATTTCATCTGTCCAGGTCCATTTGGCAGCCATCTCGGCTTTCCACCCGGGAACCTGCGACTACTCAGTCTTTTCTAACCCTGTGGTCTACAGGTTCCTCAAAGGTCTGGACCACCTATACCCGCAGGTCAAGCACCCGGTCCCACCCTGGGACCTCAACTTGGTCCTCTCCCAGCTCATGTTGCCCCCGTTCAAGCCCCTCACCACTTGCTCCTTATTATATCTCTCATGGAAAGTGGCCTTCCTGGTGGCCATCACCTCAGCCCATAGGGTTTCAGAGATCCGAGCTCTTACGTCAGAACCCCCTTACACGGTGTTCCACAAGGACAAGGTGCAGCTGCGCCCCCATCCCGCCTTCCTCCCTAAGGTGGTGTCCCCCTTCCACATGAACCAGGACATTTTTCTCCCGGTCTTTTATCCGAAACTCCACACCTCCCGCAAAGAAGAACTGCATACGCTCGATGTGCGTAGGGCTCTTGCGTTTTATTTAGAACGGACAAAGCCATTTAGAGAGTCGAGACAACTCTTCGTTGCTGTAGCAGCCCGGATGAAGGGGCAGCCGATCTCAGCACAGCGCCTCTCTTCCTGGATAACCACATGCATCCATTCCTGCTACGAGCTAGCGGGGAGACCCACGGAGCAGATCACCGCGCATTCCACCAGGGCGCAAGCCTCCTCAGCAGCCTTCCGAGAACGGGTTCCGATCCGGGACATCTCCAGGGCAGCCACCTGGTCCTCCATCCACACCTTCGCCGCGCGCTACGCCATCATCCAGCAGTCCAGGGATGATGCAGCATTCGGCTCGGCGGTCCTCCACTCAGCGCTTGGTCGATCTGACCCATCCTCCTAGGTGGGGCTAGCAGTCACCTAACTGGAATGCATATGAGCAAGCACTCGAAGAAGAAAAACGGGTTACTTACCTGTAACTGTTGTTCTTCGAGATGTGTTGCTCATATCCATTCCAAACCCTCCCTCCTTCCCAACTGTCGGATCTGCCGGCAAGAAGGAACTGAAGGGGGGGCAGGGTCGGCAGGGGTATATATACGGCACCATAACGGCGCCACTCCAGGGGGCTCCCTAGCCGACCCGGCCTGTTGCTAAGGGAAAAATCTTCCAGCAGCCGTGTACGTGGCGCGTGCACACCTAACTGGAATGGATATGAGCAACACATCTCGAACAACAACAGTTACAGGTAAGTAACCCGTTTTTGCGGAGGTCTACTCTCTCTTAGCTTCCTATAGAGCTCTGGGTTTCACGTGGCAACTCTGTGTTCTCAGTGAAAATGGTTCAACTGTTGAACATCACAGCCACCCACATGTAAAATTCCCAAACATTGAGAAAATGACAGAAACCACAATTCCTATGAGTAATGTGATAAAAGTCCAGATGGGGAAAAATGTTCGGCTCCACTGTCACAAATGCCTCTGGACAGACTGCCCTATGCAGAGCTGACTGGATAAAATCCGTGTGATCTGTTAACTAAAACACAGAAATAGGAGACAGGAGTCACAAGTTCTGTTTCTAGCTCTGCCCCTGACTTGACGTGACTACTGGTACATCATTTCCTCTGGAATGGAGAGAGCAGGGTGAAGATTACAGCTGTGTGTGAGTTACTCAGGAGGAAAACAGATATGTATATTAAAAGAAGATGCTTTTAGTGATAATGAGGCCTGAAATTCTGATTTGGAGCTGGGATTTTGGTTGGCACTCCTCTCTAACTTTTGTTCATTTACTAGGTTAATACTGTTAATAGAGAGATATTTATCTTTAAAAATGGTAATTTATCAGTTAACCTGAGGGAGACGTGCATACATTTCTGTGTGAATATACAATTTATTACAAGCTCTATCTCTGTTTGTTTTTCTTTTTTTTCCCAAAGGGGTCTTGCACCTCAGAATAAACCGGAGCTGCAAAAGGTGATGGAGAAAAGGAAACGAGATCAAGTTATTAAACAACAAAAGGAAGAGGAAGCACAGAAGAAGAAATCAGACCTGGAAATAGAGTTAATGAAACGACAGCAGAAGCTGGAGCAGGTGAGAAAGGAAATGGCGTTAAGAATAGATGGAGAAGATCACTTAATCATGGTTTACAAGTACCTATGTGGGGAAGAGATTTCTGATAGTAGATGGCTCTTTAACCTAGCAATAAGTCATAATGGATGCCGAAGCTAGACAAATTCAGACTAGCAATAAAGTGCCAGTTTTTAACAGTGACTGTAATTAACCATTGGAACAACATATCTAGGGATGCAGTGGATTCTTCATCCATTACAGTTTTTAGATCAGATTTGACTCTCTTGGGGTGAAATTTCACTCTAATGCAGAGGGCCAGCCAAAGGTCTGTGTGTTCCTTAACGAGGTTTGTTGTTTGTTTGCATTAAGACAATTCAACACACACCAAAGTGCCTTCAAATAACAAAATTACTTACTCAAAAGCATTATATTTTTAATTTTAAAAATCCATTTAAATAAACAATCAGTTAAAATAATCCTAATTAAAATACAATTGGGCTAGTTGTCTGCCTAAATATTAATTATTACATTCCAAGCCCCACACAAAAAAAGAAACTTTAGAAATTTTGGGGGGTGAGAAATTCTGTTTTTTAAAATCCTGGCCCCAATGAAGAGCCCAGTCTCAAAACATTTCAACACTTCGAAGGTCCCTGAAATGTCCTTGATTGGCTCAAGTTCAAATCTGGAAAAATAAATCCTGCTGCAATAGGGAAAACCTGCCCATACCAAATAGTGCTGTGACTCTGCGTGTGTTGGAGGAGTGACATCAATTGACAAAATGATTCATTGTGGAATAGAGCCATTCTTTATTATAATCAGATGTGTCCCTTGTCGCAGAGCCAGAAAAAGGAGTGCTTGTTTGAGTGGTATGTGATCCCCATTAATCATCAGGAAGACCCTGATATATTCAAATTAACAGTTCCTCTCAGGATTGTATTCACTGTTCGTTTTCCACTGAGTTGCTTCTTCCTGCCTGTTGCCTCACAGGTTTGCACTCAGGACTTCCAGGATAGTTGTTATTCAAAGCAATTCATAAACAGAGTTCTTTATAGCAATATATGATCACACCTCATGGTGCTTAGTAAGCCACTACATGCCCTAATGTTTTTTGATGGCTGCCATGTATGGGCAGGAATGCCATGTGCTTTAAAAATTGTTAGTAATTGGACACTTAAAATGTCTGCAACAGACAGGATTGGGGGAACTATTTTACTCTTCTTCGGCTCAAGATAGGCAAAGCAATTGAAGATGTCTCCATTACGCACCTAAATCCATACTGAGATCCTACAACCATGTATGTTAATAACTCCAATCTCCTGTATTCTTTGGGCATGATTGTTCCCTTCCTGCACTGAAAGCCAGAGGAGACGACTTTATTTATCTTTAAATTGCAAGGAAATTTTCATGGATGTCTCCAAAGACTCAAACCCATTGTCCCATCATGTGTGTACGGTTTGCCCCATGTGGCAAAGCTATTTCCAAGCTGGGTGGATCTTCCAGGAGAGACTGGTTAGAGGAGATTGTGATCCTCTTGTCTAAATGCCACTTCACCTTTTTGTTAAAGTACTTTCTGGTACTTCTAAGTCTTTGAGGCTACATTGCCTTCTGTATGAAATCATAGTTTTAATTTTGGCCTGTGACTTTTTTCATTCGTTAATACAGGTATTTTATCTTTTTATAAATGTGACTCTCTCATTTCAGCTGGAACTTGAGAAACAGAAGCTCCAAGAGGAGCAGGAAAATGCACCTGAATTTGTTAAAGTCAAAGGCAACTTGAGGAGGACAGCTCAAGAATCAGCAGAAGCTCCAGACTCCTAGAGGAAAGACCTGCTAAGACTTTTAACATTCCAGCAGTGGCTGTAGAGAGAGGCTTCTGCAAGTCGTCTGACCCTTGTGCCCTGGAGAGGGAAGATTTACGACATCAGGTGATGTTTACTGAAGATGGGTTTTGAATTCCTGGAACCTGTGTGGATTAAAAGTCTGCAACAAACAGATCAAACTCGCCAAAAACAGTACTGAGACCAGTGGATCAGCAGCTTGCTTTCAAGTCAGGATTATGGACATGTCTAAAGTGCTTAATGAGAGACTTAAACCAGGGACACTAGAGAAACCCTCTGAGTGTTGCACTGCTTGGTTTCTTCTGATTCCAGTTTAGTGGAGACATCAAGCTTATATTGTGCTTTTTAAAAAAAAGAAAAAAAATCTCTGGTCATATTTTATGGAACTTTGCTGTGCAGGGAAGTTCTCATTTTCTGTCCCTTCAGTCTGTGTAAACTCCATGTTGAAAATGTGGATGCCTGCATTTAATTTTAATGGGAGATAAAATGTAGGGTGGAGTGATGTGTGTCTCCTGGTCATTGCTGGGCATCTGCACTGGCTGTTACCACTGGGATAATTGGTTCAGAGATATAGGAATGTTTAAAATTCCAGGGCACTGAAAAACCTAAAGAAGTTTTTAGGACCAAATTGTGTCTTTGGAGGGGCATGTAGAATTTCGCTCTTGAGAGCACAAAAAATGGAATATTTCCTTACCTGGACAAAAATCAAAGCCTGATTTCCCCTCTTCCCTCAAATGCTTCCCTTGTCTCCGCTCTCCAGCCCCTCCTCCTCCCATCCCCAATAGAGCAATTACACTGTGCAAGCCCATGCAGCTCCACTGGCGTACCTTTTTCCTGTCAACTCTTAGAGGAAAATGATGCATCCTCCTAGTTTTTATGTTCTTAAAGACTGCTTGGTTTGCTGGCGTGGTCTTTCTCCTCTGGGAGCTACAGATCTAAACTCAGTGTTGACAGATCAATAGCGTTAAACTCACAGGACTGACTACGAGCATTTGAACTAAGGGCCTTGCTCAGAGCTCCTTGAAGACAATGGGAATGCTGTGCACGGACCAGCTACAGAATCAGGTTTAAATGAGACCAGACTAGTCCTCCAAGGCTACTGAAATGAGAAACTTTCCCTCATGTTAGATAAGCTGTGACTTCTCCCATCTTTTCTCTTGTCTCATGAAAGAAGGAAATCAAGTTATCACTGAGTCTTAGGGCCACATTCTGTCCCCTACATGTAGCCCTATTCACTTGATGGAATTCAGTCTGAGTAAGGGTGACAGAATCTGACCCTTAGTGCTTATGACTACTACTTTTCCCCTATCAGGAAAGCCTGGAGTTGGGAAGGAAGCTGCTCATGAACCCCCACTCGGCTGTGTGTGCACACTACCAATGCCTTCATAGGAGGGATGCTTATTCACATCCACTCGTCGTCATTGCCCTAGAGTGATAAACAGCAATAAATGCTCCTTTGTCATTACAGCTGAGCTAACAGCTTGAGAATATTTTCTCTTAACACCAGCTCTGTGTGTGTGAAGACGCTGTTTTTCTCTCTCGTTTTTCCTAGGGTACTGGAAATTTTAAATACAATTTCAGTATTGGACTTGGGACACAGCGTTCACCATTAACTGGGTTTCTGAGGCATATCCTTCAAGTTGTCAAGATCGAGGGTTGTTTTTTATGAGGAAACAATTAGATTAGAAGTAAATTAAATTTTGGGAAACTTATTACCATTGACTTAATTGAGAGTGCAGTTCATATTTAGAAGATGAAATGTTACAAGTGGTTTCAGTCTGTGGTCATACAAAAGGCAAAGGCAAAACACCACATTTTGTAAACTCTACCATATTGTATTTTTGGGAAACAGGACTGTAACTGCTGCAGTTTTTTTCCCCTGTGCCTTCCTTGCTTTGGAAGGTCTTCCTTTCTAGCAGCCAGTCGTTGAAACACACACACTGACTGGATTTGCCTCTTGTCTTTTGTTCAGACAGCCCTATGCTCCAATTTTCTGTGCTGCATCCCCCAGTACAAGGGCAGCAGAAAATACTCCTTTAGAAATCATACCTTGATGTTTAGCCACTGCTGTTTGTCCTTCTCACTCACTCCCTGCCTTGTGAACTCCTTCAGGTCTGCTGGATTCCACTTCCATAGCCAGCCTGAAGTCTTCAGAAATCGAGGAGACAACCTCATGTTGCTTGACCAGAACATTGCTTCAGACAAAGCTCAGCCTCTGCCATTTTACCTCAATGTATGTGATAACCCTGCTACTTAAACTCAGATATAAAAGAAATAGGGCCTAATCCAAAGCGTGCTGATGTCAGTGGAGAAAGCTTCTCATTGACTTCAGTGGACTTTGGCTCAGGCCTTATTGGGAATACAAGATGGACATTTTCCACTTCCCATTCGTGTTGGTGTAACCAGTTGATTTGTGGTTAAAGGTAAAGTTTTTCTTTCTGAAAGACCGAAGGCCTGAATACTACTTGCATGTACAGTGCGAAGTAGTTTTTTTTTTAAAAAAATGAAATTCTGCATTACTAGACTAAATATCAGTAGAATGACCATGTTTTTTATAAAAGATATTAGAATTCTGCTGTGCTTTGTCTAGGAGCCCAAAAGTCAATTTCATGTGGATTTGGCAGGCAAAACTGTTTTTTAAATCAGGTCCAACATTGGTTAGATGATTTAGCCCTTAGATAGGTGACCAGTTTGTCACATCACAAATCCCATGGTATCCAGAGGCTACTTGTGTGAATATCTGCCCACTGGTGTGAGGAAGAGGATTTATGATCTGGCCCTTAGTTATGTGAAATTTTAAGCACTCTTCTGTTTTCATTGAGCTATCTTCTTGAATTAAAAGTGGCTCACTTTTACCACTTCCTTTCTGTAATAGGGCAAGACAGTTTGTTTTTTTAAAAAACCCTTGCTTTTTGCTAGTAAATTTAGGATTTCTCTCTAGCTCTTAAAGCTGGCTTTAACCTTCTGTTAATATCTGTACTTGTTTGAGTGTACATATATAAATATATATAAATATAAAAAGGGAGCCTTAATAGGTGTGTTTTCATAATTTAATATTTTTTGTATTTGCTCTTGTATAATTGTTTTTAACTAAAGGTATTACAAAAACGAGGGTGGAATACTTAGAACCAAAGTTATGCTTAATAAAATCTGCTACATGCTTGGAATATGCAACTGTCTCTGTCTTGACCTACTGAAAATAGAGCTTTGGAGCTGCACTGAAAGTTATCCAGGTCATTTTAAAATTTAAATTCTGTCTTTCTTTTTGCAAGGAACAATTTCAAGGCTACACTGTAACTTGCCTCCATATTTATATGCATGTAACATAATGAGCTAATTAGTTTGGCAGAGGCAGCTAAATCTTGCTGTCTTTTTGCATCTTTTTTTCACTGAGAATTTTTTAAAGACACTTAAAATCTAGGCAGCATGGAGAAGTGATTTAAGAAAGAAAAGGAATGCTGAGCTATTCAGCTAATACAAGTGAATAAGGGGGTAGAAAGTACTAGGAAAGTTTTGATGGGATTAAATAATTCTTGGAAGCTATTGCAGATAACTTTGCTGACCTTATTAAAACACCTGGGGGCAAAATTCATTGCAGAAATCAATTGACAACAAGGCTACATTTGGCCCGCTTTAAAAGAAGTATCACGGAAAAGGCACTGAGCCTAGGCTTAGTCCTGCAGTGTGCTCCCGGTCCAGCAAAGCATTTAAGCATGGGGACTACTTGTGTTTAAAGTAAAGCACATGCTTAAATAATCTGCTGGGTTGGGGGTCAGTGGGCTCAGCACCTTCAAGGATTGAGGCCTCTAAGAGCAAGATAACAATCGATAAAGGCAGACTGGAAAAATACAGAGGGAAGAAGATGGGCCAGGGGAAAATGTGGGTGTACAAGTCACTCCTCCCCTCCTAAGTCCTTCAAGATGAAAATGTCAACCTGGGTACTGATGGCAGTGTGGTACAGCTGGTGACAGGAGATTCAAAGGCCAAGAGGTGGGGTGGAGTTTGGGAGAGGGGTGGGGGGAAAAGAGCTGTGAATTCAGACCAGATGTCAGGAAATGCTTTTTTCCTTCAGAAAATATTCAGCATGTGGAACGGATCCTGGCAATGCTGCTGAAGCAGAAACTGGAGCTGCTCCAGGAGCCATCAGATGTGGGGGAAGTAGGAGGGAATGGAGTGCTTTAATAAGGGATAAGTTTCTATGGCCTGTTAGAAGCATTGCCACTTCCCACCCCCGACCCCAAACACATAGAAATGTGTTTCAAATTAGCTTCTAGATATTTCATTCCATTTTCAGGAAGAAATAAAACAAAGAGCGTGGGATGTTTTATCTGCTTTTGTAGCAAGTCCAGCAAAAAAAAAAAAAGTCTTCCTTTGTATGTATGTAGATTGCATCGTTTCAAATGGCTTTACACATTCACATCTGAGGTAAGCTCACTACAGGGTGAAAGCCTCTTCAGCTTTGCTCCTGCTGTCGTGTGCACACTGGTGATGGCATGACATACTGTGTGGGGAGTCCACTTGGTCACTGCAAAGGGGGAGCAGACCATAGATTTTCATCCCTGAATAAAAATTACTTCACTAGACTTAATGCCATAAATCCAAATGATATAATGATTTCTGACCTAGAGTGGGGAGGAAACAGACTAGGCAGTGCAACTTTCAATGGGTCAAAACCAATATCATCAAGTTTGGTAAGGAAAGGGGAGTCGGATTAGGTGCCGTTCCCAAGCTGTCTTTCTACTGAGGATCCTCAAAAGCAAGGTGTGCCCTATTAGTGGCAAGCCAATGTGCCCAAATAATGAATAAGATCTGGAAAGCTATAAATTGTTTGCTTTAAGTTCTTTTCACTTTCACTGCCATTCAAGACTTGCAACCCCATCGTGATACAGGTAAGTTTTATTAATTCACTTCACTGATGTGGGTGAACCGGGGCACAGAGAAGGGAAGAGAATTGTCTGAGGTCACGCAACAAGTAGGTAACAGCAGGAAACTCATGCTCTCTGTTACCGTGCTCCAGCCCCTGGACCATGCTCCCTCCCTGAATTTTTTGGCATTGCTTTAAGCCAAGTTAAAAGCCAGGGATGGCTTACAGGGAAGGGAATGTGAAGAGTAGACAATAAACCACTGGTGGGGTTTGTGATGGGTTTCCCCTAGGCTGCCACCTGGAACTGGGGTACCACTGAGCCCTCTGACCCACCAGCCTGGGCTCCCACTCATTGGGCTTTGCAGCTTGTCACAGCAGTACATCAGCCTGTACTTTCACAAGCATTCACACAGGGACACACCCTGCTGCAGTTATACACAGGCTCTTTAACCACCATTTTCCCAGCCTAGGTCCCCGGAGCAGTACCATCCTGTCTTGGTAAATCTGGCCAGTATATGGGTTTACTACCAGTCCGCACCTCCTTCAATATGAAGAGAGCAATGCACACTTGTAACCAAGCAGAGATTTTTCCCCAAGCACTCAGGTCTAAGCTCACTGGTTTAGATTAAAACAAACCAAGTTTATTAACTACAAAAGATAAAATGATTATAAGTGATAAATAAACAGCTTTGATCTGTGTGCTAACATAAACAAAAGCATAAACTAAGCTTAATATATTAGATTAGATATAAATAGGCAGATTCTTACCCTGAGAGATGATACAAGCAGGCAGCAGATTCGTAAGGGGCAAGTTGCACTTGCTTTACAACTTGGAATCCCCAGGTCTTCCATACACAGGCTAGAAATCCCTTTAGCCTGAGCCCAGCACTTCTCCCAGTTCAGTCTTTGTTCCTCAGGTGTTTCCAGGAGTCGTCTTGTGTGGGGAGTGAAGAACACCAGATGATGTCACTCTTTGCATTATATAACTTTAGCATGTTGTGGGAACCCTTTGTTTCAAAGCTTGGTTCCCAGACCAGTTTGTGGAAAAATACTGACATCCCAGGATGGAGTCCATCATGTGGCTGATCGCATGTCCTTGTAGTGTCATAGCAGCCATTATTTGCAGGCTGTCTATAGGGTTCTCAGGAAGGCTCGCTCGGTGTGGGATAAGCTTCTATAACCTCTTTTTTTTCCTAAAGGCATATTACCCTGAATAGGCCCTTCCTCATACACTATCTAGACTGAAAGCATCTTGTCTAGTGGACGTTTAACATTTAAAGTATAGATACATAGTATTTAGAACTGTAGATACAAAAATGATACATGCATAACAATAGGATAATCGTATTCAGCAAATCATAACCTTTCCAATGCCATTGTACACAACCCATCTTGCATAAAATGCATCATAATTATTCCATAATCCTCCTGTATTATAATATCACTGTGAAGAATATGGGATGCAGTGTCACAAGGCTGGCCAGCTTTAGAAACTATCCAGGGATTGAACTTGGGTTCATTGGTGATGGATGCATTCTAAGAACCTGGCTGTAGGTAGATAGGAAATCATGGTGCCTTTGACACTTGTATGTGAGTGATGGAGAAGGACTCCCCAAGCTTATAGATGGGCTTCACCCTGCTCCATTAAAATCAGTGGCAGCGAGATCAAGCCCTTAAAAGTCTTTCAGCATGACATTGCCTCACAGACTGACTAGTTCCCAAGCCACTTTTGGAGTCAGCCTGAGGGGCAGGCTTTATAGGCCATCTTGGGGGGCTGATGTGGAATTAAACCAAACTGGGAGCTCCTGTTCTTGCACCAGGAGCACAACCTGTTTTATTGACAGAGGCCAACCACCCAGTGAGAAGCTTTTCAGCCATGACTCTGCACTGGAGAGAGGTGCTCTGACTACAACCACAGGAAAGGCAGGGGCAGTCTAGCATGCACAAGTACATATAGTCCATTGCTGACAGGTTAAAATCCTAGAATATGAGGGTTGGAAGTAACCTCAGGAGGTCATCTAGCCTAACCCCCTGCCCAAAGCAGGACCAGTCCCATCATCCAACAAATTTTTGCTCTATATCCCTAACTGGCCCCCTCGAGGATTGAGCTCACAATCCTGGATTTAGCAGGCCAATGCTCAAACCACTGAGCCATCCCTCTCTCTGTGAGCTAATAGTCATTACTGCTGTTGTTTGGATGATGGTTCCTTAGTATCAGGGCGTGAGTGATTAGTCCCTATTAATGTGTTGCCCAGTGTCTCTGTGTCACCTCACAGTATTGTTTGGTCGGAGTGGGTCACTATCTAGGGAGGTTGTGGAATCCCCATCACTGATGGTTTTTAAGAACAAATTGGGCAAATGCCTTTCAGAGATAGTCTAGGTTTATTTTCTGTGACGCTAATAAAGCACTGGCAGAACCGGTGGGATTTTTAAATCCCCATTTTATCTTTCATTTAATACAGTGCTCTGAGTGATCAACTTTTTAGTTAATATTAATTTCCTTGCCTTCGAATGGTAAGCTCAAGCACTTTGATAAATACACACACAGTAATATTAAGCCTTTACCTAGTACCGTACGTCAATGCACAGAATAATATCACAAAGCTGCTGTTAGACACTGTACCATGTATCTATGTATTGTACACATTTCACAGATGGAAGTAGCTGAGGCACAGCAGCTTGCCCCAGGCCACAGAATGGTTTGGTGTCAGAGCCGGGATTAGACTTGCGGTCCTGGCCCCCAGTCCTATGCTCAGATCATTAATTGTCTAGGAACCTATACAGTAACTGGCACTGTAATCTTTAGAGGAGCTGAAGGGAGTCAGGTGCCTAACTGACTGAAACTCAACTCCTTTGAAAATCCCAGCCTAAATCCCTAAGGCAGATGGCCGAAAACTCATCATCTGCCTTCCAACCACCATTAGCTCGGGTGCAGAGGAGAAGGCCTAGGGAGTGTGTAAGTTTGGTGTGGCAGGCGTCTCTGGTACCATTCCCTTTCAGAAATTCCCTAGAACACTCTGCTGTCCTTGGTGTCCCAATCGATGCTGCTCGCTCAGTCAACAAGGAGGCAGCGTGCATGCAAGGTTAATTAAAGATGCATCTGACTGGAGAACAAAGGTATGACTGCTACAAGATTCGGGTGTAGAGGTGCTGCAGTTTCCTATTTGCTTATGGGACAAGAGTGTCTACTTGTCATTGAGAAGTCACTCTAGCAGAGCTGTGTTCAAAGTAGAGCATAACATCTCTGTGCTCAGTGTCTGTACATTCACCACCTGAAGGCTTACACACTTTGACAACAAACTCAGACATCTTGGTTTAATGCCCAGCTCTCCTGCACACTCTATGTAATCTTGGACAAGTCACTTAGGCTCAGATCTACAAAGATATTTAGGCTCCTAACGTCCATTGATTTTAGTAAGTTAGGAGCCTAAAAGCCTTTGAGAATCTAGGCCTTACTCTCTCGCTGTGCTTCAGTTAAACAGGGTTAATAATGCTTCCTGTCTCCCACCTTTGTCTGTCTTGGTCAGGGACTGTCTCGTAGTGGGTGCAGTCGGGGTGAAAGTAACTATAGACACTTACCAGTATGATGCTGGGCTGGGGGCCAGCTCTGCCCCCAGAGGGAGCGGGGCCTTGGGCTGAAAGGGCAGGGCTGAGGGTCAGAGCCAGCCCCAGCCTGCCCTGTACCAATAAGTCCCTCCCCTTCACTCCTCCCCCCAGTAGCAGCCTGCAGCTGGGGGCTCCGACAGCGGTTTAAAGGGCCCAGGGCCGTAGCAGCGGCTGAGCCCTGGGCCCTTTAAATAGCCTGAGGAGCCCCCCCCCGCCCGCTACCCCAGGGCTCTGGGAGCTATTTAAAGGGACCGGGGCTCCCGTTGCCTCTGCCGCCCTGGTCCTTTAAATAGCCTCCACTTCAGGAGAGGCAGAGGAGCCCCGGGCCCTTTAAATAGCCTCCGAAGCCCCACCACCCGGGGCTCCAGCAGCTGGGCTCTATCAGCAATTTAAAGGGCTTTGGGGCTCCAGCCACTGTTGGGAGCCGCAGGCACTTTAAATTGCAGCCTGGGGAAGCCGGGCACCCTGGTATGGCACACTGGCTCTTGCCAGTATGCTGTACCGGGGTGTACTGGCTTACTTTCACCTTTGGGTGCAGTGTTTACTGTAATGGCACCCTAACCTAAGCTGAGGTCTCTGGGTGCTACTGTAACACAAATAGTAATGACTTTTCCTTCTGAGTTGCTATTTACTATGTAAGTAGAGTATAATTTCCCCAGCTGATGGTCCA
This sequence comes from Dermatemys mawii, assembly GCA_007922305.1. NCBI lineage: Eukaryota > Metazoa > Chordata > Testudines > Dermatemydidae > Dermatemys > Dermatemys mawii. The sequence goes on along the minus strand of ML677341.1, from coordinate 10,676,848 downwards.
AGAAGCTTAGCTCAGAGATTGTGTGTGGTGTGGGGGAACTCGGAGCATCTGGCTCTACACAAGAAGAAATGCATCTCTTGCCAGTTTTCTCTTCTTCATATGTAGAGAGGTGTATGTTTCCTATAGCAGTTGGAGTTCTGAGCCCTCTTCATGGTGCTGGAATATCAAGGAGCATCCAACAAACCCAAGCCCCTGATCTGGTACAATAGTGACATCTTAGCTCACCCTGTGTAAAGATAAAGATGTTCCAAATGAATCACAAACAGTAAGTGGACTATGTGAGCAAATCTGCATGCCTACTCTTGCCCATTTGGAAAAAGAAGGACGGGCCGAGCAGGGGTGGGTTTGGTCACAGGAGGTCAGATTAGATGAGCCCAACTTCTGGCCTTAGACTGTATGGAATTTGTGTGCAAATCACTCAGTCTCTTTGTGCTCCTGATCCCCATCTGTACAATGGGAACAATAATATTTCCTGGCCTGACTGGTGGAATAAAGGTAAATGCATTAAAGACTGTGAGCTGGCCAGAGACTATGGGCCCCAAAATACACCAAGAAAATTGATCATATGATAAATTCAAGCCATGCTGTTATGTTTCCCCATTTAAGCTATAAAAGGTGTATTTTCTCCTTTTTATTATCCACGTAATTCAGATGCTCCTAACAGAATCTAGAATAAATGTGTTTGATTATTAGTATTTGAATTTTTTAAAAAATCACACTAATACCATCCGCTGAGGCGTTGAATGTCTATGGAGGGTTCCGGCTGGCCTTACCCACCAATATGCCTGTGGCTGAGTTTTCATCTTTAAAAATGCTAATTCATTTCAACTTGTACGTAATGCTCCCATCTAGTGGTTGTAAGCGATACCAAAACGCATTTTACAGCACAGATACTTATTTTATTAATACACAGACAGGAGCAGAATTTCAGAACAAGGATTTTCATCAGCAGTTTTTTTCCACTTTAATATAGAATTAGGGGCTAATCCTACAAAGTGCTGGGTGTTCAGCTCCTATTAAACTTAATGGGAATTGAAGGTACTCAGCACCTGTTTGGAAGTACAGGATTGGGACTTGGGTACAGTTCTTGGTTATTTAATATTTACATTGTGGTAGCACCTAAAGACCACAACAAGGGTGTTCTTGTACAAGGTCCTGTACAAACCTATGGAGCCAAGACTAGGATTCAGGAGTTCTTGGCTCTGAGACTCTTGCTCAATCTACTAGACAAAGCTGCCCTTCTCACAATTTCATGTAGCAGTAAATAGAATGGTAAGAAAATGTTGAAAAATGAGACTTTGGGAGATTTGCTGCTGCTGTGTAATGTAATGTGAATTTTCAGTGCTTGGGGATGTTTCAGTGATGGGCATTATAGCAAAACCTGGGATAGGACCCCCACATCTGCCACTATTTTAATCCAGAGCTTTCCAGGACCAAAAGGTCAATCGCTTCCCTCCCATCTAGATTGGCCAGGGAAACTCTCACTTCTACTATAGATCCATATTTATTTGTCAACAATTCCACCCTGATGAAAGTTAGGAATATCACACCTAAGCATCAGAGACCAGCCACTTTCTTATAGGCTGTGGATGTGCTTTCCTGTTTGACCCTTTCTTTGAAGTACAAGACTGTGTTGTCCCTTCATGCCCCCTTGTGCCAAGGCTGTTTGTCTTCCTCTACTAAAGTTAAAGTCGTCAAATTGAGCCTGTCGAGTAGTTTAAACCACAGAATGGAGGGGACATCGATTTTTTCGTAATTAATAAAAAACAAACATAGAATCATAGAATATTAGGGTTGGAAGAGCCCTCAGGAGATCATGTAGTCCAACCCCCTGCTCAAAGCAGGACCAACACCAACTAGGGTTTTATCAAGCCAGGCCATAAAAATCTCTAAGGATGGAGATTCCACCACCTCCCTAGGTAACCCATTCCAGTGAACAGGAATATTTTCATGTAATAAAAATGAGGGAAAATCTATGCCTGACTAAAATTTAATATTTTTGACCAGTATCCTGACATTGTTTATTTAAATTAAGAGAATATTTCATTAGTGATGAAAGACTGTACATTTAAAGTTAGGGTAGGTATTCCACTACTGATTCTGAATATTCTACGGGGGTTTTACTGGTGTATGTCAGATGTATTTTATTTAAGTTTCATGTTTTGTTGTGATTGCTTACCCCTTGAAATGGTTGGTCACTCTGGACTCAGTGCAGACCCTCACTTCCATTGGTTTCAGTTTGTTGCTGGAACAATAAAGTCACCACAGCAGACAGTTACGGGGGGCTGATTTAAACACAGCTGTGTCCAAATATAACAGCTATGCTCTCAGGTAGGCACATTGCTTCAGTGTATTTCAGTTCCACGGTTTAAAACAAAGCGCTGCACAGTCAGTACAGGCATGTCGCATCTTACGCTGATTCAACTTACGCGATTTCCACTTTACGCGGTTTGCAAAAACAAAAAAGAAAGGCGAAAAAAATTTTTAACTTCCTGCAGGGGGTGCAATTTCGCCTCCCATTGAAGTCAATGGGGTTTCAGCTATACGTGGTTTCCGCTTTACGCGGTAACCGCAGAACGGAACCCTCGCGCAAGACGCGACATGCCTGTACTTGAATCTCGCTAACCTTGCTATCTGATTTATCTGGTGTTTTGCAGTATCACTGAGAGGCCACAGTCGGGGATTGGAGCCCCATTGTGCTTGGTGCAATCCCAAAGAGCTTAAAATCTATGTATAAGACAAAATACAGCAGGTGTCAGGGTTTGGACTGGGGAAAAGGTGCACAAAGGAATAATGAGACCATTCTAATAAGTTTTATGTGCTGTAACCACTGCTAACAAACTGTTTATTGTGTGTTTTGTAGGCATCCATCTTATATCTATGTGATGGACAAATATTTAAATACAGGCCACCAACAGCCATCAGGCAGTAACAGCTTTCATAACCTAAAGGAGAACATTTCAATTATGCTGAGGTGGGAATAAAGAAGTCCCTACAGACAATTTGTTCGTCCCTGTGGTCCTGCTGCAGAAAAAATCCTGTTCAGTCAAGATTCTATGTGGACTACAGAAGATCGAAAGTGATCACAGAAGATTCTTACATGATGTATCAGACTTTCCAGTACAGACAAAATGAATTAGGACCTTAAACATGCAGCAACAGCTATTCCTTTTCAATTAACAAATATTCTAAACCCACATGTTTAAAACAAACAAACAAAAGAAACCTCCTAAGATTCTTTTAGCAACCACAGTCTCTGGGCTTTTTGTTCTCACACTAGCAACCTTCCAAAAGTTGCTAAATTCTTTGCTGACAAGTCACAACTTCAAATACTGATTGTTTCATGTACCATGTGGAGGTTGTAAACATGGAAGCCTCTTGTGTTGTTAAAACTAACCTGGCTTTTTAGTAAAAGACGTGCTGCAACAACAGCTAACATTCTAGTCATGTGCACACAGACTGACTTCCTAGTGCTATCTCCAAACTCTTCCTTCCTGCAATCTATGCTCCTCCCTCCAACTTCCATGCTCTGGTGATATTTGGTGGTGGTTAAAATATTTCACTTTGAGCTCCATCTTGCTGACCATAAAGAGATTGTGCTGTGGAGGTTGTTGTTATATTTAGGGAGGAGTGGTTGTATTCTCATGCAACACTAATATTCAAGACCCAGCAAAATGGAGATAGAGTTAGATTTCTTTCAGCACATTGAGTGAAATAAACCAATTCAGCCATAAAGCCAGATCTTCCACTGGAGTAAATTAATCAGTGGAGCACCATCTAAGTCAGTGGAGCAAGGCTAATTTGAACCATCAGAGAATCTGGCCCACAATGTCTTCCCTTAACTCAGCTTGGCTACTGACCACCAAGCATTAGGTTTATTCTTCCTACAGCTGTTGCACCTAGAACCCAGCTCTCATAAGCAAAGCTGGGTAAAACACGGTTAGTACTAGAATGGGAGCCCTCCATAGAACATCTGCTGAAGACATTGCAAGATTTACTGTTGGTAATTCGCTGAATGACACTTTTTCCTCTGAACTGGCACAAAATAAGTGGCCCAGGATGCCATTAGACCTGCCATCTTTGGGATGAGCTGTATAACATAAATTCTGTGCCGTCGACGTAGTCATTCATCTCATGAAGTTGGTCTTCGCCCATGAAAGCTTATGATCCTAAACACCTGTTAGTCTATAACAGGAGTAGGCAACCTATGACACGGGTGCCAAAGGTGGCACGCAAGCTGATGGTCAGTGGCACTCACAGTGCCCAGTTCCTGGCCACCAGTCTGGGGGGATCTGCATTTTAATTTAATTTTAAATGAAGCTTCTTGAACATTTTAAAAACCTTATTTACTTTACATACAACAATAGTTTAGTTCTATATTATAGACTTATAGAAAGAGACCTTCTAAAAATGTTAAATGTATTACCGGCACACAAAACCTTAAATTAGAGTGAATAAATGAAGACTCGGCACACCACTTCTGAAAGGTTGCCAACCCCTGGTCTATAAGGTCTACAAGACTGTTTGTCACTTTTGCAGATCCAGACTAATACGGCTACCCCTCTAATACTGGTAGTCATTAAAAATTCTCTTGCACTTGTCATGAAAGTGGCAGGATTAGCACTAGAGTACCAGCCAAAATCCAACTCTTAATTCCATTTGGACTACCTAAATCCCCCCAATAAGACGACGATGGAAACTTGTGGCACCTTAGAGACTAACCAGTTTATTTCAGCATAAGCTTTTCAACTGGATAAAATAATCTTATTCATTTTCTTTCTTGGGTTGTGTTGCTGTGTGGGGTGCCATGACACATAGAAGGAAAGATGTAAAAGTTGTTTCTCTTAGTTAGTAGCAAGAAGAATGGTGGCTGTTTCTGGTTACCAAGGTCAAAAGATTGCTTTAGTGTTTGATAGGATAGGCCAAGAGTTTCAAAAGTGACTACTGATTTTCAGCACCCAGCTTTAGGCACTGGATTTTGAGAAAGTGCTGCGCACCTACTTGCTGAAAAAGTCTGTGATGGAGTAGGAATGGTCTTAATGTTCTCTCTGGATACTGCGTGAGTGCCTTAGTTTCCCCTATGCATTTCTTAAGTCTCTAGGTGGTGGGATAAGGGCTGATAGTGTTGCAGAACAAAGGACCAGTGGAAAGGAGTGGCCACACTCTGTCTCCTGGCAAATCATGGCCTGGCCCTTCCCCCTTGTAAGGTCTTAGCTGTAAGGTGAGAACAAAGAGGTCAAATGATCTCCTGGCCCATGAAAAGAGACACTGGAAGAGGGGCTGGAGAGGGAGTTTCAATGTGAGCTGGCTAAGGAAGGGCAGGGAGGCACAGACATTGTCTGGCCTCCTTGTGCCCCTCCCAAAAGGGATCCAGCTGAGGGGGTACAAGTCTTTGTACCTACAGGCTCTGTTTTAGATCATGTTCGTGTCGTCTAATAAACCTCTGCTTTACTGGCTGGCTGAGAGTCACGTCTGACTGCGGAATTGGGATGCAGGACCCACTGGTTTTCCCAGGACCCTGCCTGGGCGGGCTTGCTGGGGGAAGCGCATGGAGGGGCAGATGGTGCTGAATGCTCCAAGGTCAGACCCAGGAAGGTAGAAGCTGTAAGCTGTGAAGATCCTAGCCCTGGAGACAGTCTGTTCACAGAGAGGAAACTTCCCCGCAAAGTCCTGACTGGCTTTGAAGGGAGCAGTTCCAGAGCATTGCCCTGGAGACTCCGTGACAACTGGTGGTTGAGGTAGGATATACGGCACCTCGTGTATGGCGCATCTGACAGTGAGTGACTGGGGAGCAGTAAAAGAAAGGGGGATTGCTGGGGACTAGGGGTGCTGAAGGCCCAGAGAGGGGCTGTTTCAGGAGGCAGAGAGGCTGCAGCTTAACCCCTGAGAGTGTGTGACCAGCGAGAAGGACTGTTGCAGTAACAGGGTCCTCCTGAGGACTGCGGTGAGCAGTCTCAGGGGCAGAGAAGCCTGCTGCTTGGACTAGGAGAGTGAAGGACTTTTGCAGTAACAGGGTTCCCCTGGGGGTTACAGCGAGCAGTCCCAGGGGCAGAGGAGCTGCAGCATGACCCTGGCAAAGAGGTGGTGACCTCGAGAAGGGCTGGCACACAAGGGGGTTCCTCCTGGAAAATGTGAGGTGCTGAGAGCACACAGGCCTGCATCTCCACAACAACTTGGGAACAGCAGAGTGATGGCCTATCCTTGAGAAGGACATTGTAACCCTGTGCAAACAGAGAGGGTTAGGCATTGGAAAGATCACTAAGGCACAGTTAATCATGCCACTGAAGGGTAATATGCAGCTGGAGGATGGTGATCGTTTGAAGAAGCAGATTCCTGCCCCTGTACAACAGCAAGACCAAGGAAACCTAGGTCACCCCTGATAGGTGTTTGTTCAACTTGTTTTTAAAAAGATCCAGTGATGGGATTCCACAACTTGCCCTGGAAAGCTATTCCAGAATTTAATTACCTATTTAGTTAGAAAGTTTTACCTAATATCTAATTGAAATCTCCCTTGCTGCAGATTACACCTTTTCCTTCTTGTTCTACCTTCAGTGGACACGGAGAACAATTGATCATCATCCTCTTCATAACAGCCCTTGACATATTTGAAGATTATCATCAGGTTTCTCAAAACTAAACATGCCCAGTTTTTTTTAACCTTTCTGTACTGGTCAGATTTTCGTAACCTTTTATCATTTTTCTTGCTCTTTTCTAGACTGTCTTCAATTTGTCCACATCTTTCCTGAAGTGTGGCAAACAGAACTGGACACAGTATGCCCGCAAAGGCTTCACCAGTGCTTAGTACAACAGGACAATTAGCCCCTGTGTCTTACATATGACACTCTTCTTAATGCAAATCAGAATATTACCTTTTTTGTGGCTACATCACATGGTTGATTCTATCACCCCCCCGACAATCCTTTTCAGCAGTACTACCACATAGCCACTTATTCCCTATTTTGCAGTTGTGCATTTAATTTTTCCTTCCTAAGTGAATTACTGTGCACTTACCTTTATTGGATTTCGTCTTGTTGAATTCAGACCAATTCTTCAATTTGTCAAGGTCATTTTGAATTCTAATCTTATCCTCCAAAGTGCTTGCAACCCCTCCCAGGATGGTGTCATCTGCAAATTTTATAAGCATACACTCCATTCCATTATCCAAATCATTAATGAAAATACTGAACAGTACCAGACCCAGGACTATGGGACTTCACTAGATACACCCTCCCAGTTTGACAGAAAACTATTGATAACTATTTTTAATATGGTCTTTCAACCTGTTTTGCATCTACCTTATAGTGATTTCATTTAGACATTTCCCTAGATTCTAATGAGAACATCACATGGGACTGTGTCAAAAGCCTTACAAAAACAAAGATATATCCTATCTACAGCTCTTCACCTATCCACTAGGACAGTAATCCTGTCAAAGAAGGAAATTAGGTTCATTTGGCATGGTTCATTCTTGACAAATCCATGCTGGCTATTCCTTATAACCCTATTATTCTCCAAGTGCTTACAAATTGATTGTTTAATAATTTGTTCCAATATCTTTTCAGGTATTGAAGTTAGGCTGACTGGGCTATAATTTCCACATCCTATTTGTTCCCCTTTTTAAAGATAGGTATGATGTGCCCTTCTCCAGCCTTCTGAGACTTCACATGTCCTTCATGAGTTCTCAAAAATAATTGCTAACGGTTCTGAGATTGCTTCAGCTAGTTCTTTAAGTACCCTAGGATGAATTTAATCAGGTCTTGCCAACTTGAATGCAACATATACCTTATCGAAAAATTCTTTAGCCTGTCTTTCCCTATTTTAGCTTGAATTCCTTCCCTCTTAGTACTAATATTAATTGTGTTGAGTATCTGGTCATCATTAATCTTTTTAGTGAAAACTGAAGCAAAATAGGCATTAAACAAACACTTCAGCTTTCTTGATGTCATCCATTATTAGCTCTCCTTTCCCGCTTTACTACACTCTACTTTTTCTTCCTTTTGCTTTTAATGTATTTAAAGAACCTCTTTTTATTGCCTTTTAATGTCCTTTGCTAAGTGTAACTCATTTTGTTCCTTAACCTTTCTAATTTTGACCCTATTTTCTTGTGTTATTCTTTTGCACTCTTCCTTAGCAATTTGTCCATGTTTCCACTTTTTGTAGGATTCCTTTTGATTTTCAGGCCATTAGAGAGCTTCTGATGGATTCATAATAGCCTTTTCCTATTCTTCTTATGTTTCCTTCGCATTGGGATAATTTGCAGTTGTACCTTTAATGTTGTCCTCTTGAGGTTCAGCTCTCCCAAACTCCTTTTTCCCTTCATTTTCTTCCCTTGGGACCTTACCTGCCATTTCTCTGAGTTTCTTAAAGTATGCTTTTTAGAAGTCTATTGTCCTTATTCTGCTGCTCTCACTCCTTCCTTTCCTAAGAATCATGAAACCTATCATTTCATGATTACTTTCCTTCAAATTGCTTTCCACCTTCAGATTAGCTGCCAATTCTTCCCTGTAAGTAAGATCCAAGTTTTAAATAGTTACTTGCTCCACTTTCTGGAACAAAAAAGTTCTCCCCAATACATTCCAAGAACTTATTAGAAATTTTTTGTTTTGCCCATATTACTTTTCAAACAGATGCCTGGGTAGTTATAGTCCTCTTTTATTTTGGATAGTTCTATTATTTGTTATAAAGATGCCTCATCCACTTTTTCTTCCTGATTTAGTGATCTAAAGTAGACCCTGCTATGATGTCACCTCAATTTTTTACCCATCTCATCTTTGTCCGGAGGCTCTCAACTGGTCAGCTTTCCACCTTGTTGTGGACCTCAGAACAAACATACAGATTATTGATGTATATTTTTTTTACCCTGCCTGTCCTTTCTGAACAAGCTATACCACCTGTATTGATATTCTAGTCATGCAACTTAACTCACCAAGTCTCTGTGATTCCAATTAATGGCACGCTGCCCCCCTCACCCTTCCAAACAGTATTGCAATTATATATTGTGCAATATTTAGAGCTTAATTTTTGATCTGGGCTTCTGATCATACAGCACATTTTTTTGCCTGGAATGAATTGTATTCACAGTTTAATGCCCAAAAGAATTATTTGCGTGTACAGCTTGTAAGAAACAAAATGTACTGAGTGCAAAAATGTGCCTACAAAAATGGTAGCCTAGCTGAACATCCCTGCCCCCCATATTTTCCTCTATTTTATTTATTGCTGTTATGTGCAGTCAAGGGGGCGGGGGGAGAGACAGGGACAGCCTGGTTTTGTGGACTCAATGAGCTTCCAGGAACTCAAAACACCTGCATTTTAATTGTGGCTCTAATTCTAACATATTAGCCTAGGCATTTAAGTTTAGTACTAAACTCAATATTGGCTTAAAGTCAGATCTGCCTGCCATGTTTTAAAAGCCTGAGGTTTTCCTGTTCTTCTTCACCTTTTGCAACAGAAAAATGGTTCAAAGAAATTAATGTGGCTAAATCCAAAAAATACAATAACCCCTCCCTCCAAATGAACTTGAACAATGTTGAGGTCAACAATGATCATCTTTATTGTCTGCAGAAACAGAACCCATCACTCTATTTCTCCTCCTATTGTCAATGTCCCCCAAAAGAGTAAGTGTCACTAGGTGACTATGGCCCTTTAAGAGGGAGCAGGGACAGCACCTGTGCTGCATCAGTTCAGTCCAATTTGGGATTAAAAGAGGGCACCTGAGGTGTGGAGAGGGCAAAGATGCTATGAGTGAGGGTTGCTTTAGAGCAGTGGTTCCTGGGAGAAGGCTGAAGAGGAAGTTGTTAGCTGTCTGTAAGCCAGAGAGCTGGAGCCAACAGTCACAGAGGGCTGAAGACAGAGCTGTAGAGGAGGTGCTTATCTGCTGACATCTCCACATTGGAGGGCTGGGCCCAGGGGAGCAGTGAGGAGCCCGGGAGAGTGGAGGATACTGCCATGGTAATGCTGATCTCCCAGCAGAGGGGGAAGAGTGGGGTTGAACTCTAGATGTGCTGGCAGAGAGATGGAAGAGACCCAACAAAGAGCCCAAGGGCGGTGTAAGACACTGAAGCATGGCATGGAAGGGCTCCTAGCAGAGAGGCTGGTAGGGATGTCTGCTGGGAAGAGTGGAGTTTTAAGGACTATACACACTGAGTGTGGGAAATGAATAATGTTTGGGACTTTTGTAGGGGATTGAATGAACTGTGATTTGGGAATAAACCAGTCCCAAGGAGGGGAATTGTTTAACCAAGAGAGCCTGACATGGAATTTATGGGGACTCTGAAAGGGGAAACTGAGGCAGTGGGCCTTTTATGCTAGGGCACTCCATGGGTGGTTGCCTTCTTACAGTAAGTGTCAGGGCAAAAGCCTGAGGTGAAGCAGGTTTTTCCTCAAACACTTCCCTAATGAGACATAGAATTTCTCCCTCTTTCGCATGGGTTTAAAGTATTTACCTACCTTTCATGAGTGCTGTGGGGCTTATTTCATTATTTTGTACAGTGCTTTGAAAATGTCGGATTCAATTCAGCCCTGTGCAGGGGCCCAGGACAAGGCCTAGGCACGAGTTAAGCTGCCATCTTGTTTTGAAGACTTAGGTGGTGCCTGTGACACATGGGGACGTCCAGAGTTAAAAGCAGGGGTTGCTAGAGCTTGAGTTAAAGACTGTGTGGCTGGGAGCTGTAACAACTCATGCTCTTTGGATTGGCACTGTGGGGAAACTTATAACACATTCACTGAAGGGTCACACATAGGCCTTGTGCTGGCCCTGTGTGCACAGGTGAACATCCTCCATGAAGCATCAAGCATGATGCGGGAGACTGTGACACCTCATGGACAGTGCACTGGTTTAGGACCTGAAGATCTGGCTTCTAGTCCCAGCTTCCCCCATTGGCCTGCTGGGTGGCCTTGTGAAAGCTTTCTCAGTTTGAGGGAGGGATAGCTCAGTGGTTTGAGCATTAGCCTGCTAAACACAGCATTATGAGTTCAATTCTTGAGGGGGCCATTTACAGATACGGGGCAAAAATCTGTTGGACTATTTAATTGAGAATGGGTCCTGCTTTGAGCAGCAGGTTGGACTAGATGATCTTCTGAGGTCCCTTCCAGCCCTGATATTCTATGATTATAAGTCACTATACATCTGCATGCCTTAGTTTCTCCATCTATATAATAGAGATAATGATATTGACATTCTTTTGTAAAGTGCTTTGAGATTGATTGATTGAAAAGTGCTATATAAGAACAAAGAACATAAGAATGGCCCTAGTGGGTCAGACCAAAGGTCCATCTAGCCCAGTAGCCTGTCTTCTGACAGTGGCCAGTGCCAGGTGCTCCAGAGGCTATGAACAGTAATCATCAAGTGATCCATTCCTTGTCACCCACTCCCAGCTTCTGTCCAGGACAAGTATTATTATTAAGTGCTGTTATATCTTCAAGAGTCTACAATATTTCCTAAACACACGCAAAGAAAGTTGGTTCCCTAAGTAGAAAACTTCAGACTAGCTCCTTCCCTCAGGGATCTACTCTCTCAGGCAACAGTTCAAAGTTGTGCATAGGGATTTAGAGACAGAAATCCTGTTAAAAAGTAACTGGATTTGTGTGCTTCCAAACCCTGAGTGCTACTTTGAAAATGTACCTCCTCATAACTAAAATTAACTAGGTAAACTGGCATAAAGCAAATGGTGCTCATTGTTCCTGAGCCCTGATATTTGGGAGGTTGTCTTGATATATTTCCAAGTTTCAGAGAATGCTTTCAGAGAAATATAATGCCCACTTTAAAAGGAAGAAGACTGCATATGTGATGTGGATTATTTATATGCCCTAACCAATGAAAATACAATAAATATGCATGTTCTTAATTTTCAGAGTGTAACTGCATTTTATCTGTAAAAATGGCACTATAAGGTTCCATGTTCTAGATTCAATTTGCTTGGTTGATAGATCATTTTTCTAACTTTAATCCCAGACAATTTACCCTGGGATCTGAAAGTCGAGCTAAGGGTTTTTTGGCTTATGCATTACCCCAAGTATTACAATCCAGATTCTGCCATTGGAACTCTGTTAATAATTCTGGCCAAGGTTTTCAAAAGTGACTAGCAACTTTGGGTGCCTCCATGTTTGAGTGCCCACCCTGAAATATCAGAAAAGGGTCTAATTTTCAGAGTGGCTCTACGCTCAGAAAAAAGATGCTGCTGAAAGGTGTCCTGGTTCAAGCACCAAAATCACTGGTCACTTTTTTTGATAGTTTATTATTGAGCTGGCTGGGAGAAAAAATTCCCATGGAAGATATAGATGAAACAATATAGTTTCGTAGAAATTCAGTGGAATATTTCAGCTTTTCTTAAAAGAAAAAAACAACCCTAAAAGCCTAAAGTGGAAATGTTTATGGGTGAAAACTGAAAAGTTTGGGTTTTCTGTTTTCTCTATGAAAAATCTAAAATTTTTGAGGACAGCAGTCACGTTCCATGGAAATTTTCATTCAACTGAAAACCCAATTTACTGTTTTTTAAAAAAAGTTGGTGGAAACTTTTTAACCAGCCCTAGTTTATTGCATGTGAGACTGAAGAGAAAGTAGCTCTCACTTCTGTGCTCTATACTGTGCCTGCTTATGAGCACACAATTGAATGCCCACAATAGTTTAGAAGAGGATGTGCCAAAGAATCTGCCCAGTCCTCAAGAGGTAAAATTGGCGTAGCTCCATTAATGGAACTATGCTGATTTTGACCAGTGCAAGATCTGGCCCACTGTATCTAACTGAAATTGTATGAGGCCTTTAAATAGATATGTCATTTGACCAGGCCAGGAATAACTAACTTACTCTTACAGAAAGTGCTAGGAATTTTATATGCCCACTGTTTTCTACGTAAGGGTATTGGATTTACAGCTCCCCTGAAAGGTGGCATCTCCAGCCCCACCATGTGGAATGATGAGATGAAGCTTGTGTTCTGTTTCCTATGAGCTACAAACAAAGAAAGGATTTTGATAATACTAAAGATTCAGCTCCATAGAGACACCACCATATTTGTGCAATAGTGAGTTGACAAAACTGAGGATTTAGCAGGCTCAAACATTTTGATGTTTCTTAAGGCAGAAGTGGGATAGGGAATCTTTCACCCTGTAGGGTGCAAATGAAAAGGTTTAACAGACACACTAATTGAATGGGATGTATCAATAATCAAAGACACCATGTTGCACCTGGGTCTTAAAAGAGGTTCTAATGTATTGAAGATTTTCTAAATATGCTCATTAGAGTTTTCATTTTTAAGCTTTCAAAGTTCTAATGCCCCAGAGGCACTAAAGAAAAGAAACATACGCACAGAATTTTAAATTAAGTTCTCTCCCAGAAGAAGACACTGAAAAATAATGAGTTCACTCCAATATGAAAGCAAAGTAGCTGAACACAAGAAGTCCTTTGTTCCATTAGAGTCCTTCTACATATCTACAAGGTCCTACCATTTGCAGTGTCTTTGGACTTATAACAAAGATATTTGACAACAAAACATCACAAAAAGAAACATGCATCTCTATTAGTCAATTTTATTTCTTGGCTGCATTTATACAATTGGGCTGTATAGATAAGGAGCAGTAAGTTTTCAGGCAATAAAAAGTCCAACAAGTTATTTAAATATTTATTTTTTCCTTAAGAAACATTGTAACTAGAGTTGCATGAAAAATCCATAATTAGTTGAATGGAATCACGTCCTTTTCAGGAAAACCAGGATGTGTTTTTAGACTCTTTACAAACTGAACTATTTAAAATCATATCCTAAGGAGCTCTGGAAACAATTCTTTGCCAGCAGCCTGGTTGCAAGCAGTTCCTATGCAAAATTTGAGCAGTTTTGTTTGATCATAAGGAATGTTGATTCCTGACTGGATGCCTTCAATTCTTAACTTCCAGGTGCAAATACTAATTGTCATTACAAACCTGAAATTCACTGTTGGTGAATATTCTTTAATATTTCCTTAATTTTATTTTATTTTTTTGCTTTAGTGAACATTCTGGTCTGTAGACTCATTTGCTACCATATTTGTAGAAATCAAGGCAAAAGAACTATGAACCCAGGTGGAGTGAAAATTGTTTTAACTATTACGATAGGCAATCTCTCCTAGCTGGGCAGCATATTTTTTTTTTTTTTTTTTAAAAAAAAGGCTATTACAAGTTTTCTTCATTCCTCAGGTGCAATTTATTGATTTCCAGTATGGTGTCTGTGATGAAAACAGGGATACCTCTAATTAGTTTTTACTCTCCTTCTCTATGAAAGGGAGAACCAGTAGGAGTCACTCCGAGTGGGACTTTTGTAAGTGCTCAACATTGATGTGACTCATGGTCTCAGTGAAGTCAAACTCCTGTTGATTTCAATGGGAGCAGAGTTAGGATAAGGCCGAGGGCTTTCAAAAATCCCACCCTACGTTTCTCGGTGGTAATGGAGTCAATGGAGTTGCTGGTGGCCATCAATGAGTCTCTGTGAGAGTTGAATAGAGTGCGATGATGGCTCTCCCACAAGCAACTGGTCAGCAGGCCTGTGCCAGATTTGTCAACTTTGACTTCTACTGTGGACAATGCTAGACTTAACTGGATTGAATGGTACTTAGGACCTGTGTTTAGTATCCAAGTCTCCTGTCCACACTCTTTGGCTCATTGGCAATGTAAGATGGCAATGGCATGTTGTTTACTGGCATTTTGTTTAGCTTGCTTCCTACAGAGAGATCCCTGAAGGTCCAGTTTTAGGAGATCTGGTCAATGAAAGCTTCCTCCGAAAATATACAGCTCCTGGTCACATGTAGTTATTGCAACATTACTTCCTTTTTACTGTATTTTATCGATAGTTTCACTATGAACTTATCTTCAGAGGTTGCTTTAATTAAATAAAATGCTCTTGAAGGCTATTTAAAAATCATTCCCCCCTTTCAATTTGGTTAGCTGCGGAAATAACACATTGCTTACAATTGGAGCAGATGTCCCTTCTCGCTCAGCATCTGTATTCCCCATTCTTTTTGATGGCTCACAAGCTATCGCAGTGCATCAACCAGAGGGACACCAGATCTTGGGGGAGAATAAATATGTTGCCTAATCCAAAACTCATTGAAGTCAACAGAAAGACTCTCATTAACTTCAGTGAGCTTTCGATCAGGCCCTTGAAGATCTAATTTACATCTCCAATGACTGTGACCCTTTTCTGACTTTTTAAAAAAAATTCCTCCTTGTGGCCCCCAATCTTCAGGAGAGTCCCCCTTAGAAAATATCTAAGTGGCAAGGTAAACAGCGGATAATGGTTGCTCAGCACAGATACATGCCCTGAGCATGTAAATGTAACTGCTCAGGCCCTTCTTTATTACAAATGATGGTTCATTGCGTGACTAACAATGTAAGGCACTCTGGAGATGTGAAATGTTGTTATGAATTGCCTTCTTTGCTTTGGCACTTGCTGCATTAACCCCAACAATGCAAATCTTCCCATGTTGTGGTAAACCCTCTCCTAGCTCCTCCTCATTTATTTATACAATCATTTTTTTTAAAAAAAGGCAAAACTAGGAAGAACAAGAACCAGAAGGAGAAATAGAAAGAAAAATCCATTGTAGCTAAACTTCAAAGGTATTTCTTCCTGGCTGGTTTCTATTAAAAGCATTTCACAGTTATGAAATACCAGTGCTGTATTAGCTTTATGCCCACTAGCAAAGCATGACCTTCAAGCAATTATTCTGGATAGTAAAAATGCAACCATATCTCAAAGAAGGGCCGAAGGGAGATCAAGTCTTACACTGCTATCACCACAGGGATCAAATACCAGAAGGGGGATTTTGAGGTAAATCTTGGTTGTGTTCTGAGTAGTGATTGTATTCTCTGTTTTCCCTGTTGTGCATCATGATATCTGTTAGCAGTGGCTTCATGATATAATCACTGTTTATATAACTGAGCAAGTCTGGTAAAATGCTCTCACTGTGTGCACAATGATGTGACTAATTTCATTACTTATTCTGAGCACTCATCCAGTTATCCTGATGCTGAGATTACTCGGCTCCTGTCAAGATCGGGTCTGTGGTTTATGTATTTACGATGGAAGTGACAAAGTAGACATCTGCATTGGTTTGATAATGGTTTTACTAAAGCCCGCGGCTCCCTGATCTTATTAAAATGGAAGTACTGAATTACTTCAGCGAACATTGCAATCAGTAACGAAACTGTTTCTTATTGCAGAATTATTACATAACAATGATGCATGGAAGAGAATTCCTAGGAAAAACACAGGGCCAATTATCTCCATAGACTTCAAGAGAGGATCCAGTGATTAGGTAGTAGCCAGGGACTTGGGAGCCTATTAGTTTGGTTTTCAACAGTGGTTTTCAAACTCTTGATTTCAACCCAGTACTGGTTCATGGAATGTAAGATGCTGGGTCTCAGCAACTCTGGTCATTAAAAGTCCCTACCTGTTAAAAGTCCCGTAGGCAGTGCTGCCCGGCTAAGGCGGGCTAGTCCCTACCAGTTCTGACACCGCACTGTGACCTGTAAGCAGCCAGCAGCAGGTCCAGCTCTGAGGTGGTGGGGGCATGGGGCTCCATGCGCTGCTCCTGCTCTGAGCATGGCTCTGCACTCCAGGAACCGGACATTGGGAGCTGGGCGGGAGGTGGCTGTGGGCAAAAGCCACAGGCCACTTCCACACTTCCACCTTGGAGCCGGACCTGCTGCTGGCTGCTTACGGGGCACAGTGTGGTCCACGGTGCCAGGACAGGCAGGAAGGCTGTCTTAGCACCCCTGCTGCACTGCTGACTGGGAGCTGCCACAGCTAAGCCCAGGCCCCACTCCTATGCCCCAATCTCATACCCCAGCCCTAAGCTGTGGAGAGGTCATTTCAACCAAAACTCACTGTTTTAACGTAAAATATAAAATAGATTTATTAACTACAGAAAGATAGATTTTAAGTGATTGTAAGTCGCAAGCATAGAGATCAAAGTTGGTTACCTCAGAAATAAAAGTAAAGTCACAGTCTGAGTTCTACAAACTGAACAGGATTTGAATCAAGCAGTGTCTCACCCTGGCAGATGGTATAGTTCCTCAGTACACAGGCTGGGACTCTTTTCCAGCCTGGGACCACCCTCCGCAGTTAAAAGTCTTTGTCCTCCAGATGTGTTTGTAGCTGTGGAGTTCTGCGGGGAGTGAGGCCACATCACCTTTTTCATAATTTCTTCCAGCTTTCTGGAAAGATCTTTTGATATGGGGATCAGGCAGTCCCCATTGGTCAAGCAGTCTCCATTGTCTACGTGTGCTGTCTGAGAAGGCTTCTGGAATGGCCGTTGGGAGTGGACTTTCTTTAATGGGCCATCCATGCATCTGGCTGGTCCTTTCTTGTACCTGAAAGACTGGTGGTTGTTGTTCCCAGCCTCACAACATATTTTAGTAACACATACATAGCAAAACTTCATAACTTCACATGCAGTGATAGCACCTACACTCCAACAGAATATTAATGTTCAGCATATCAAGACTTTTAAAATGATACCTCACAAGGCATACTTCATACAAAACATATCATAATTGTACAACAGTGGGGAATATAGAGGTTCCAGAGTGCTACTTTGAGGTACAGAGTGTCACAGAACTACAATGACACAAAGCTTATTTTAGGTTGGTCCCTCTAGGTATGGAAGGCTCATGGGAGTTGAGTTCAGAGAGCTCCTGTTTACATTGTTTTGAACTGAGATGTTTTCATAGGGGATGCAGGCATTAGGGTCAGTTCTGGGTTGTAGCTTGCTATGTGGGGTCTTTATTTGCAGCTGCATCCCTTTAGCATGGCCACACATTCTCTGAGGTACTGAGGATGATGGAGTATCTTTGTATTTTGGAGCCATGTTCTTCTTGGGTGGTGAAGGCCAGTAGGGAGTGTAATATTGTCATTGCCGACCTGAAGGAAAAGGCAAGAAACTAGCAAGTGACACTAATAAACTAGCCAGCTATTATCCTGTGTCTGTTCTCCCTAGTGTGTCAAGGAGAGCTGACACTCACCATATTGAGATGTCTTGGAGTTCCTTGGTCTTTGTCAGTCTGGATACCAATCATAGTGGTTGATGATTTCTTAACAGTGGTGGAATAAAACCAAGGGTGAAATTCTGGACTCATCTAAGTCAATGGCAAAACTCCCATTGACTTCAGTGGGGTCAGGATTTCACCTAAATATCTGGGCTGATTGGATTAGATCTGCTAGATGCCTTTTATGTTGTTGTGCATGAAGACAAAAGGGGGTTTGATGTGAATGGGGGTGCTATTGAGCTTAGTTTTTATCCTGGTCCCAGAGGATGGTGATCTCTACGCCGGGACACTTATGTGGAGTTCTACAGAGTTGTCTAGTTTGCCCTTTTGTTCAATCTGCACAGGAGACTGCTGGCTGGATTACTATGGAACCCTGGATTACGGGTCTTCGTTAGCAGAATGACTCCTAGAATTATGTCTTTGTTTCTTCTGATTCAGCTGGCACAGGCAAGCGCCTTCCCCAGTGCCGGGTGGAGATTAAGGTGTGGGTGAAAGCTGGTTTAGTGAGCTGGCTGTTGAGCCTCAGTTCAGGTGAGATAGATGTTAGTGGCTAACAGCAAGTGAAAGGCTGCAAATTACAGCTGGGATTTTAGCACCCAACTCTCTCAGGCTGCTTTGAAAATCTCATCTGACATGCACCTTTAAATGTTCCTAAAGCAAATACAGCTGCCATTTCCCTACAGTCTGTAGGCATGTGGGAGTGAGGCTGCCCTTAATAAATGTGGCTGCCACCTCCCACTTTCGTCAGTGAAATTGAAGCCATGCTCACAGGCAACATGGCTGCCACTCCATGGTACAGGGGGCCGAACAGGACAGTTGGACTGTGAGGAGGAGCAGATACATTATAAAAAGTGGAAGGGGAGAGTGGGGGGGAGCAAGGCACTGGTGGGAGCTGGAGGTTAGGGGGCGAAGGAGGACCTGAGGGCTGTAGGGGGATGTGGGAACAGACAAGGCCAAGGAGGGTGCAGAGGATGATGATGGGGCAGGAGATGGAAGGGATGGCATCTCCTCAGTCTTGAGACAGTGCAGGGAGTGTCAGGTGTGCCGCATTCTAGCAGCCAGGGGAAGGCTGCGTTGAAGTAATGTCAACTCTCACAAATCATGGGATTTTGCACCTGCAGGAGAAGCTGTCATGATGATGCAAAAAGCTCCTCCGATCCCATGATTTTCAGGGCGGGGCACAGCTCGGTGTGAGAGCCTTGGGGCCGAGGGCACAGACCAGGGCCCTGAGCCCAGAGCAACGATTCCCTCCTCTTGATAACTTGGGATCTCTCCACTTGGGATCTGGGCAAAGGAGAAGCCCCAGGAGGAGTCAGGAAGTTGGTGCTGAAAGGTCCAAAGAAGGGGGGAGAATTGCGGAGGGCAGTGAGGCAGTGCAGGGCCAGGGATGGCAACCCTCTCCTCACTCCTAAAATAGGGGAAGTGGAATCTCCAGCTGAGCAGCCAGGGGGCGGTATGAATTTTTGTGTGCATTGAAGTTGATTCTTCAACCCAAAAGGATCACACCTACATAGCCAGAGGAGTAGAGGGGAACTAAAAAGTCAAAAGTCTAAAAACATGATCAATTTTAAAATCTCATGATCTGTGGGGACAATCTCATGACTTCAGGGTTCTGAGTCATGACTCTTGGTCTCTTGAGATTGGATATAAGGCCAGATCCTTAGCTGGTCTATGCTGGCATAACTTCATTGACTTCAGTGGAACTCCATTGATTTACACTAGCTGAGGATCTGACCCACTGGATCAAAGTCTAAGCTCATTTGATGGGTGCAAGGGCCTGTTCCTGGGAGAAGAATAGAGCCTCCTGGGAGCTGAGGATTCAGAACCTCACAAGCAGTGCTCAGCATGCTGAAGTACAGTATTGGGTTTCCGATCTGGAGTAACTCCACTGAAGTCAGTGGAGTTACACTGGGTTACATTCAGAATATTGAAGAGAGGAATTGGGCAAATATTCTTTATAATGTGGATCTGTTACACTATCTGCTATGATTAAATAAATACATGTTAGAGCTTCTCCAGTTCCAATCCCAAAATCCTCAGTTTATTCTTCAAAACCCTTGATTAGAACAGTGGGGGATTCCATGAAGCACTTTTTTTCATCACCTACAAATTATACCTTCTATTCACAATTCCCATGAAAGCAAATGATTAAGTGAGAATTGGCCGCTGGAAGCTGTTTAATAAACTCCTGAAAAAATCAGCAAGAGGAATCCCACAGTTTCAGAAAAGCATGTTCAGTACTAAGATCCTTGGAATATAATTATGTTGTTCTGCTGACTTATAACCCCTGCTGGTTGTGAAAATTGGAAGGTTTGGAAAAAGTCATTTTGTAGAGAGGAAGTGAACCATGCAGGTTCAGATTTTTTGTTTTCCACATTAAGTCCCTATGATATATTGTGACTTGAAGATGAAACAAAGATTTGCTTTGGTGTCAACGTTCTGTTAAATAATTTTTGGTTCCTGATCCCAGCTGAGTTTTATACTTCAGTTGGTTTACACCTATCTCCAGTGGGCTGTCAGATCTCTGGTATGCTGCTGGTTACTTCAGAAACCTATTTTCTGGTACAAATATCAGCAATGTGTAAAAGACAATATAACTAGCTCAGTTATTTAAGCATTTCACCTCATTAAGAACTGACAGAATAAGTCTATGTGCCTATCTACTTCTCCTCACTCACACTAGCAGCTCATATGTGTTTCATAAAGACACAGATGTCAAACTTTGTTATATATTATGCAAAGCACATCTGGCTCCTGCTCCATTGTCAGTGGGAACTTTTCCATTGACTTAACTGGGGGCAGGATTTTAGGCAATATTCTCTTCTTTGGATCTACATGCCCTATTGCATGTGTTGAATATTTCCCATGTTCTTTATATGTACATCCCTTCTGCCAGGTGCAGCCAGCAGCAACTAGGGTTCAATATCTAGGGTTCCTTTTCAACAATACAACACAGAACCAGCTCAAGCCCCAACCCAGTAACCTGGGAAAATTACACACCAGTCCCTGGGCGCTTCTGAGAGGCAGTACTTCCCCCCTCGCAAGCACAGAGTCTGAGCATAGAAAATAAACTTCGAATGAAAGGACGGAAGTCACCTGACATTAATTAGGGAAAATGCCACAAGCAGGATTCATAATCGTAAAACAGTGAGCAGGACACTCACCCCAGAGTGCGTGGGGATGTGCCTTCCGCCTCATGTTCTTGAGTCCTACAACCAAAAGTTCCTTTTCTGTGCCTCTCTCTGCTCCCTCACCATACCCCACTCAGAATGGTTGTACTTGGTTAGTAAGGACCCAGGGTTCGAAGATGCAGCACTTGAGCTGATTGGCTGGCTGCCCCATCAGCCACTTAGCCCTCTCCGCTGGCTATCCTGCCAACCACTCATTCATCAGCTGACTGTTAGTCATCTTCTGCTGCCACCTGTCTCTCTGTGGTGACCTCTACAGGTCAGTCTCTTAGTGATTTTCAGCTCTTTGCAGGCTGGGCAGAAATGTTGCCCCACAGCAAGTGATTTTAGCTCTCATTTGAGCACTTTAAAATAATAAAAGGCTTTCAAAAAGGGTATTTAACTCTATCTTTGAAGAGTGGGAAGGAATAGGTTAAATCAGACTGAGGACCCTTCTGGAGTGTCCATATCTCCTGTCTGGGACACCTGTCCCCACTCCTCTTACTTTCACAGGGCTCTGGCATTTGAGCCCCTGGCTTAATGAGGTCCTTTCAGCTGAGAGTGACCCTCTCATCTGGGACAGGTTAAGCACAGTTCTGCTCCCCTTTATTCATACTATAAAGACAACAACACTGATAATATTTCACTAAATCTACATTCAGTACTAACCCTGCATTCAGTACTAAACCACTAACCCTGCATTCAGTACTAAAGTGATTTGTAACCCAATACCAGCCAAAGTTGATCACTTTGAGCAACACAGATCCATCTGCTGGATATCTTGGCAGAGTAGGTGTGTTCATGCACAGTTTGCTTCTGACATCTCTCCCCGTTCCAGCTAGCTGTCAGGGGAGAACTCATTCAAACCCTGCTTATATCTGTAACTTCCACCTATTATTGGATATTGATGGAGTCAGGATACAGGAGTTCATAAACCAACTGGCAGCTCAGGTGCAATAAAATCTGTTCTCCTTTGGACATCAATGAGAGAGGCACGTGAGGGATAAATGCAGAATATGGAGATCTGCATTGCAGGCTGAAGAGGATAATTTTGCTTATAACACAACACCTCCTCTCTGGAGGACCAGCATCCTTTATGTTATGTTGAGGGAGGGCTTGGAATTATACAAACAGAAAAGATATGGGCTCAGCTCCAGCAAGTTTACCATATAATTTAGATACCAGCAGTTCAAATACAGAATGAGACAGATGTATGCAATGCATCCCTTATGCTACAGTTCAGTCAGTAATAGAACTGATAAAACAACACAGTTCTTTATGCAATAATAATTAATAATTAATTAAAAGAAAATGGAAATTTTTCATTTGTCAAATATTTTTGCCAATTTTTTGCCTCTCCCCCCACCAAGAACTGGTTGTCCATTGTAAAAAAAAATAATAAAAAAAAAAAAATAAAAATTGTTTTAGATTTTAAGCAAAAACAACAAAATTAGGTGAAGACAGGAGTTTTCTTGTGTTTCTTCTCTTTTTTGACAAAACACTTGCAAGTAATGTTTATAAATAATTTTAAAATTATGTACAGATTTTAATTTAAATGAAATTAGTTAAACAGTTTAATAATTTGACTAACTTTGGTGCTTTTTCAGTTTGCTATTTCAGCAAGAGGGCAACGTGCCCAGTCCCCAATGACTAAATATACAGATTATTGCTCTCCAACCTGATCAGGTGTTCAAACAGTCCAATGCCCAGCCTCTCAGTGCTGGAAAAAGGTATTTTTAGTGGCCTTTGCAGTGCTCTCTAGAGGGCACTGTGAGCTCAGAGGGATGAAGCCTAGTTCCTGTGGCATAGGCTGACTCTGGCCTCCTTGCAGTTGGCTTGGTCTCTGCTTCTCAGCTGCAGCCAGCTACTCCCAGCTGTGATGTTTTCTGCTCTCCTGGCTCAACACCTCCACCACTGTATGAGCAGGGGAATGGTCCCACTATTGTGGGGAATTTTCCTGGCTTCTATACTATCCCAGTGGAATAGGCCGACGAAAGGATTTGAGTCCCCACCCCGAATTCCTGTACCCAGATGCCTGCCTGACCTCAGAGGCTCCTATTCCACTTTTCTGTGCAGAAGAGTCCTCATAACCCTGAGAAGGTTGAGCCCAGGATCCCCCTGGATGCTTAACCCGCAGTTTTGTCATGGGTCACTCAGGACAGGGGCTAGTGTGTCCCCACTCCAGGGTGTTCTCTCCTTACTGGCTACTTGCCTGACCCAGGAATGGCTACACTGAGTGTAAACCACATACAATTTATTAAACAGCCACTGTCAACAAATAAAGGAAAAATGGAAAAGTTTTAAGGATCCGGGAACCCGCACAATGGGCACGGGGACACTGTAACCATTGTCTCTGGGACACAGGAAAATTCATAGTCTATTCCTCACACGTCCCAAGACCTGGCTGCGCTGCAGTGATACCCCAGGTAAGACACCTGGTCCCACCCTCAGACTCTCGGTGGTGGGACCCTTCTCCCCAGTATCAGCCCTCCTGTTGGATTTGCATCCCCCTTGTGTCTAGTCTGCAAGGCCGTTGTGTCTAGTCTGCATGGCAATGCCTCCCGGCGCATCTCTGCCCAGGGAACCTTGCTCTCCCCAGCCACTTGCCACACTCAGCTCCAGTGTTATGTGTGGCATTGCTGCTATCCTGGCTCTGGCTCTGCAGCTCCCACTGCAGCTCGTCCCTGGCTCCCCGTTGGTGGGGCTCATTTCCACTGTTCCAGCTCGGCTCTACCTCTGGGCTGCTGCTCTGGCTCCTCTGGCTCTGGGATTCTTCTCTTTCCTTGGGTCTTCCTTACTCTGCCCAGGAAGCCCCAGCTCACTTGAAGGATGGGCTCTTGACTCCCTCATTGGCCTGCTTGCCCTGTCAACCCGGCTGATTTGGAGCTCTGGCCTCTCCCCATTCACCCTGGGAACTGTCTGTCACAGGATCCTGATTCCTCTACTGCCCTCCCCCTTTCTCCTGGTTTTGGGAGAGGGACAACCAAAACCCCACTAAATTTCAGTACGGAGTCAACAGCCTTGTTACAGCTGCACTTCTCTCTACTCGCCTTCTTGCTACTCTCCCAGCACAAAGTGAAAACGGAGGCAGCCACAGTAGCTTTCTTTCCAGCCTTCCAGCCTTGGGCCAGCTGAATGGCCCAGCATCAAGGAGGTGACCTACAGCCAATTCCCACTCTTTGTTTTGCAAGAACATCCCTTCCCACCAGTGCAACTCAGCTTGCCTGCAATCAATTGCCTGTTTTCATTATGGAGGGAAACTCCTCCCTCAAATTAAAGTCAGGGGCCTCTTAGCTGATCTCTTGTTCCCAGGTCATCCCCCACCATAGGAGGCGAGAAGTGAGAAGGTTGGTGCCCTCCCTGCCCCAGGTCAATAATAGCTTTTGGGGGATGGGCTCTACACAGCTCCATATCTACAAAACATCACCACAGCTTTAAAGTCCTTTTGGATAGCAACTTACAGTAGCATCCACCACATCTCATAGATTAGTGTGTCCTTTATCTGGATAATTCTCCCTGCTTTCTGTGCATGCAGCATTATCACTGAAAACCAAAGTTTTGCTCCTTCATCTGTGCATCCATATTCCTCAAGAAATCCTTTGCTTCATCTGTAAATCCATTCCACTGCCTCTATTAACTGTATCTCTCTAGGTTTTGATGCTGCAGTGATCACTGAGTACCTATCAAGGCATTTAAAACATTATATTAATATGATCTCTCTCTCTTTCCTCCACACCTAGGGGGATTTTTTTAAATAAGTACTCCAGTGGGAAAGGTGAGTCAAAGAAATGGGATTTGCATTTTGCCCTGAAGGCAGTAAGCTTCATGATATTTCTAGTCTTCCCTTGAAACAAGTTCCAGAGTCTTGGCGCAATTGCTGGGAAAACTTGGTCCCTAACGATGAAATTTCTGTAGTTCCAGAGAAACATAGGTATCCTGGGAGCTCATGGTTATTGAGAGCCAGGTGGTCTAGAAAGTAACAGAGGCCAGACCCATGAATGACATTTTTAAAAAAGATGATGTATTCTCTAGATCAGTCTCTTGATTTTTTGAACTCGCTCTGCCCACACCTAGGCATGTGCATGTGACAATTAGTGTTGCCCACTCTCCCACCTATACTGGATAAGGGATGGTTTTTGGCTCCTGCTGCATGCCCTCTCACCTCCACATCAGCCTATCTCCTGGCCAGCAATTAATCTGTCCCCCAGTACCCCATTAGTTCTCTCCCCACCCAATGCCTCTCAATTCAAGTGTGCAGGATCATTAATTGCATCCTGCTGTGTAGGACTGTGACTCTTGGAAATGTGCGTGAAATAGTGGATGGATTTGAGGCAGTGGGATTCCTTAACTGTGGCAGGGTGATAGATGGCACACATTACAGTTTTGGCCCCAGATCATCGTGTGATGGAGTACATCAGTAGAAAGGGCTAATTCTCTGTGGTATTGCAGGTGCCAGTGGATCACTGGGGTCGTTTCACTGATATCAACGTGGGGTAGTCAGGGAAAGTGCATGATGCATGCCTCTTCAGGAACACTGGCATGTACATAGAATCATAGAAATACAGAAAGCTGAAAGCAGGGACATTCTTTCCAGACCAAAAGATTCCAGTGGCAGTTGTTGAAATGCCCATAATGATCCTGGGGGACCCAGTCTACCCCTTGATCCTGTGGCTCATGAACCTTACACTGGAAACATGACAGCAGCAAGGAGCACTTCAACAACAGGCTCAGCAGGAGCAGAATGATTGCAGAATGTGCATATGGCAAAATAAAGGCTGGTTGGTGCTGCCTTTTTGGCAGGTTAGACCTCAGTGAGGAAAATATTCCTATGATCAAAGCAGCCTGCTGTGTTCTGCATAACATTTGTGAAGCCAAGAGGGAAAAGTTTCCCCAGGGGGTGGAGGGTTGAGGTAGATTGCCTAGTGGCTAATTTTGAGCAGCCAGATATCAGGGCTATTAAAAGGGCTCAATGCAGGGCTATACAAATCAGGGAGGTTTTGAAGCACAGTGAGCCCCAGTAACGTGTGTTTCTGTAATGCATTCAGCCAGGCTTTGTTTACTTGTTGCCTGAAAGAACACTTGTAATGATTGTTTCCTAAGCGTGACTTGTAGTCTGAAACTGTGCCAATTGCCATTGTGTATGAATTCCACGAGAAACCACTCTGTCTAGGAGAAAAATGAAGATTCATTTTATTTCTGTGACTACATTTTTATTAAACAGAAATAACCATTACACAGAATTTGATTTCTTGCAAGGGGCATGACACTGAGGAGCATGTTCTTAATGGAGGCTCTCATAGCTGTGTGTGGGTCCAGCTGTCGTTAGGGGACCTGTCTGAAGGTCCAGGCTGGGAATATGCAAGAAATGTGTAGGGGGAGTTTGGGGAGGGCATGGCATGCAGTTCTGTATGGGTTGCAAGAGGAGGCGATCACCCATGTGTTCTGACTGCAGCGCAGCCAAGGACTTCAGAATCTCTGTTTGGTCCTCCATCAGTTTTATCATCCGCTCCTGGCCCTGCTTCCTCTCTAGACTATCTATTTTCAATTTTTCATTAATTGTCTCTTCCCCATGCTCTGTGATCATGTTCTTTGGTATTAGACGATTGGAGCTCCTCCCTAAACATGTCCTTCTTAGTCCTCCCGGTTCACTTCTTTATCTGACAGAGGCACTCAACTGGTGTGCAGGGGATTCCCTTCAAGGGCACAGCTGCAGAAGCACAATAAACAATAAACAGAGACGGTATTGTGAGTGCACTCACGGAATTGAATAATAGTTAAATACACCTCTTTCTCACTCTCTCTTAGCCAGCAGACAGCTTGAACATGGTGAGTTCAGCTCAGGGTTGGAGGGGTGGGGAGAGTCCAAGATGATGCAAAGGGTCTAGGTGTTTTTTTAAGGGGATCACTGCAAGCACCTAGGGACACTATTATAAATTCTGCCACCATTTTCCACAGGAGGGGGTGATTGAAGCTGATATCTCATTCCAGAGGGTAACCGAAGATGCAAGGGTGCATCTCCTGCATACATGTGCCTTCAGAGTGGGTACAAATGCTGCTCTCCTGTGTGCCACTTTGGTCTCTGCAGAAGTGATAGTCAATTGTCATGGCAAAGTTTCTGACAATGGGGGAATAAACAAAGAAGCTCTTTCAAGGAACCTTTGGCAGAGGATGCCGAGTACCTCCAGGAAAGTTTCCTAGAGATCTCCATGAAGGATTCCCATGAAATCTCAGTGTGCATTAACAAACTTCTATAGAGCCCCCACTGTATAGTTATCAGAGGAATGGGAAGCAGACGTAAACATTGCTAGTCTTGTACATTTCTATCCCTTAACCCATTTCTAACATATAAGGAAACAAAGGACAGTACTATCTCATGTCACCTATCAAATCAAAATGAGCACTTACCAGAGCTCCCATCTCCTGCATCATGAGCGCCAGAGCTGGGCTGCTGGGACTGGCTTGGACCCTCCCAGAAGAGGTCTTGGCTTGCCACGCTACCAGAGACCCTGTCGCCTGTCCCACCCCAACCTCCAACTCCACATCATCATCCATCACTTTATCCTTAGGGTTGAGTCCCCTGTCCACTGTCTTCGGCCCCATCAAAGTATCCATGGGACTGTTGGTGGTGGAGATGGAGTCGCTGCTGAGGATGGTGTCCAGCTCCTTGTAGAAGTGGCAGGTCTTTGGCACAGCACCGGAGAGATGGTTGGCCTCCAACTCCTTGATCTTCGCATGGCACTGATGCATGTCCTGTTCTTGGCCCTTCTCCAGCTTCAACAGGCATTGAAGTTCCTACATCTGGTGTGGAGCTGGGATTGCACAGCTTCCTCTCCCCACAGAGCTAGCAGATTCAATGACTCCAATGTACTCCAAGCAAGAGAGTGTTTGCTGCATGGAGCGAGCATGGTCAACTGGGAAGATGTGATGGAGCTCTCCAGCTGAGCGAACAGGAAGTGAAATTTCAAAAATTCCGGGCCTTCAAAGGAGGATGGGTGGATGCCTATGCACCTGGGTGCAGGGAAGCAGAGTTCGAATTGCTGACCAGAGCGGTCAGGATGGGCATGGTGGGACACTACCTGGAGGCCATTTACAGCAACATAAGCAAGCACAGTGCCTATACTGACACTGTATCAATTTAACTTTGTCGCAAAAAGCTCTACGCCTCTCGTCAAGGTGGTTTTGTCAGAGTAGCAGGAGAGTTAAATTGACGGGAGGAGCACTGTTGTATGTGCACCTTCACTGTTTTGTCGATGAAAGCTGATTTTTGTTGGCAAAAGTGTGTTGTGTAGACAAGGAGAAATCGCATCACTTGCAAGCAATTCATGAGAGCTGGCATGTCTGCTGCAGGTCACAAATGTGTGGAGCAGTTGCACCAGCCAAGTTTGAAGAGGCAGGGCACAGTCTCTAAACCAAGTGTGCATGGAAGAGGAAGATTTTCTCTATTTTACACCCTTATCTGCAAAGTACCTTAGGTAGAATCTTAGTGGAGATTGTTAGGCCACCACAATTATATTTTAAATGAGCTGCACTGTATGTAAGGTTATTTTCTGTAGGCCTGATCCAAAGCTCATTGAAATCAATTAAAAGACTCCCATCAATTTCAATAGGTCAGACTCTGAGATTCCAAAACTATTCTTATACAGATGTAGACCAGGAGGAACTCAACTGAAGTTAATGAACTTACACAGATTTACAACAGATACAAGTGGGAGGGGAATCAGGCCCTTCTTCTAACCCACTGCTTTGCTTAATCTATTCTATTGTAATGCTCTGGAGGAATTTACTCTATGGGTTTTTATCATTTGTATTATGGTAGCACCTAGAGACACCAAGCCAAGAGTTCCTTTGTACCAAGCACCAGCTATAAACATCCATACCTGCCTGAAGAGCTTAACTTGTAAAGAGACAAAGGACAGGAGAAATACAGTCACAGAGAGGTGAAACGACTTGCCCAAGGTTACCCAGTGGATCAACAGCAGAGCTGGGAAGAGAAGAGGTTCTCCTGACTCCTGGAGACAGCATTCTGCAAGAATTACCCTCTCTTTTCAATTTCTTTCTTTCTTTCAAAAATTATTTAATAAGT
Source organism: Dermatemys mawii (assembly GCA_007922305.1). Taxonomy (NCBI): domain Eukaryota; kingdom Metazoa; phylum Chordata; order Testudines; family Dermatemydidae; genus Dermatemys; species Dermatemys mawii. The sequence continues at coordinate 10,647,591 of ML677341.1, read as the reverse complement.
CTTCAGCCATGAGATCAGTACCCTTTAAACAGCACAACTATTGCATTCTTGCCTTTCCTCTGCAGCTGTCCTGCTCTCACTCCTTCTCGTATAGGGCAACAGAAGAATGTCCCTTTGTGAATAAAGAGAAAACACAAAATAAGAAGATCCAGATGTTTGCACTGGAGAATATTAACAACGCCCAGTACAAATGATTTCATTCTTCTTTGGTAACCATCTCTGGGACAGCTGGTAAAAACAGACACAATTTAGCTTGGTAAACACATAATGCTTCAGCCTTAGTAACGGACCGTACCTAACCCTGCTGTTTAGGGATGTTATGTCAGAGATTCCTTCTCTTCTGTCCCACAGTCATGACCTTTAGAGCCGTTCCGTCATGCAGTTTGCTTTTGGGGGAAGTGTGAAAAAAGTCTCATTGAGAGATGAATTATGTCTTCCCAAGCCATAAAAGCAGCAGCACAATCAATACACAGAGCAACACAATAATCCCCCAATCCTGTACTGAGCGCCACACGGGCACAAGGCTGATGCTCACAAGAGTCCCATTGACGCATAAAGCTCAGTGTAGGATTGAGGCTTAAGATTCCATTCCATTCATTTGTCAAATAGACTATTTAAATACAAGAGCTAAAGTTCCCTGGAGAGTCAGAAACACCCCACGTTGTAAGAGACAGCCCTGTCTCATAAAACTTGCAATCTAAATAAACAAAGGGTAGAAGAAAGGCTCCTATAGCCCAGATACTCAAAGATATTTAGGCTCCTAACTCCCATATGTGTCTAAGGCCATGGCTACACTTATGCGCTCCTGTAGCTGCATTATTCTGATAGGAGAGAGCTTTCCCATTGACATAATAAAAACAGCTCAACGAGCAGCAGCAGCTATGTCGGTGGAAGAGAATCTCCCACCCACATAGCACTGGACACACAAGCGCTGATGCCAGCAAACTATATGTCGCTCGGGGGTGTGTGATTTTTTTCACACACCCTAAGTGCTAGTGTTTTGCTGACATATGTGTTGGTATAGACACAGCATAGGTATCTTTGAGGAGCGGATCATATGAGCCTTAGGCCAGGTCTACACTGCAAACTCACACTAGTATAACTATGTTGCCCAGTGGTGTGAAAAACTGACACTCCTAAGCAAGGCTATTATATCAACCTTACCCCCAGTGTAGACAGTGCTATGTCGACGGGAGCGCTTCTCCCACTGACACGGCTACCACCTCTCATGGAGGTGGATTATCTATGCCAGCGGACAGGAGAAGCTTTCCCATCGTGTAGTAGCCACTTCACTGAAGTGCTCCAGTGGTGCAGCTGCACCACTGTAGTGTTTTAAGTGTAGACCTGCCTCTAAGTCTCTCTAAGTGTGGAGCTGGCATGGTCAGCTGGGAAGATGCTGTGCGAATTGTGCATGCTGAGCAAACAGGAAGAGGAATTTCAAAAATTCCCAGGCTTTTAAATGGGGATGGGGAAGATACTTGGGTGCAGGGCAGTGGAGTTCAAACTGCTGACCAGAGCGGTTAGGATGGGCATTATGGGACAATTCCTGGAGCCAGTTAGGGTGCCATAAGCAATTATAGCGATGCTGCATTGCTCTATGTCACAAAAAACCAATGCCGCTCATTTAGATGGTTTTATTATGTTGTCATAGCGGGGGAGTTTCATCGGCAGGAGGAGCATTGTAGTGTGTACACCTCCATTGTTTTGTCAACAAAACTGTGTAGTGTAGACAAGGCCTTAGCTGAATGCTCGTGTAGTTAATTTAAAGTGCCGTGCCTTCTCTCCAGCCAACCTCCCTCCTGAGCACTTAGTAAACAACCTCCCTCCTGAGTCCAACTTAGTAAACAACACCTGGACTTGACGAGGACTTAAGTAAGGATCAGGCTGTACAAGATCTTTTTCCTGCCCTGACCTTAAGATACTGAGTACAGATATCCCCATAGGTAAGCACTGGGCAGTCTTATAAGATGTCAAGCTGAGGAGTTCTGTGTTAGAATAGCTACTCACTGTGTGAGATTGCCAGCTATATTCACAACAGCTCACGTTACAAGGAAAAAGTACTTTTAATGCAGTATTGGCATGAAGAGAAAACCAAACATATTTTAGAGAGCTGGTTGGAAAATGGTGGGGTGGGGGAGAGAGAGAGAGGGAGTGAGGGTTCCATGGAAAATTTCAAGTGTTTTCTGAAAAATCAAAAACCTGAAAACTTTCTGGTTTTCTGTTGAAAAGATTTTGGTTTGGGGCCAAAAAGTATTTGGTTTTCATTTTTTTGACAAAAACGTCAAAATTCTCCACAAAAAGCAGACAGTGTTTGTCTAGATGAAAACCCAATTTTCCATTCAAAAACAGTTTTGATGGAAAGTTTTTGACCAGGACATCAAAACATCCACAGGCCTGGTAAGAAGATTAAATACATACTTTAGTTTAATAATCAAAAAGGCAACTAAGGAAAATATTGGATTTTTTTTTAACCATCATCTTTAAAAAGACCAAGGCTGGGATTCCTCTGAGGATAAGAAATAAAACCCTTCAGTCTAAATTGCTATTGTCAGAAGCTTCTTAGCTCTGATGTGTTTTGATTCCACAGCCAAGTATTTCTAATATGTCAGGCATGCTAAAAAGTTGTTGAAATATTTGTTGACAGAGAAAACACAAATTGAATTCAGTTAGAACTCTTCCAAAGTGCCAGTGGATAGAGCTGATCCATCAAAAATGTCCAAAATGGTTTGATGTATTAAAAGAAACAGTATGAAGTCTGTTGCTGCATGTTGTATTATTCACTTGTTAGTCAGTTTCCATGTCTTCAATACACACACACGCTCTCTTTAAAAAATGTAGTTTAAAATTAGAGACATTCTCAGCTGTCCCCCCAAAAAGATAATCCAATAATATTATGTATTTCTAGCATCTTGCATCAGAAGAGCTTGAGGTATTTGACAAATAATCTTCCCAGCCCCTGGGTGAAATTGATAAAAATCATTGTCCTTTAGGAAAACTAAGCACAATTTAAGGCCCAGACATTCAGGCTCAGATCCTCAAAGGGAGTTAGGTCCCTAAATGCCTTTGAGGATCTGGGCTCCGGGACATCAGTGACAGAACCAAGAATAGAGCCCAAACTGGGTGACTACTGGGACATGCTATTATCATGAGAAGCTGCTTTCTTCTCCTCCTTGCTAAGAGATTATCACTAGGGAAATCCTAGCATCAGCTTTGAGGATCATCAAAAGCTCTGAGGAGCACCAAATAACATCAGAAAGAGCACTAGCAAGGCCCAGGAATTCTAATTTGCAATATTTAACAAGTTAAAATAAAAAATAATTAGGGTTCTGCCCTTTTTGCTTCTTTGCAATGTACAAAAGTTGCTGTATGTTTTTCTTTAAAACACCTGCTTTGCTTAGTTTTTTATCTTAAGAATATCAGGAATGTATTCCTGGTCTTCTTTGGTTTTGGCGGAGGACTCAAAAGGTGTCCTATGTGGACTGTAAACTTTTTCCAGCCTGTATGTGAAAGCTTGGAGAGAGGCTGAATGCAAACAAAGACATATTTCCTCCTAAGTCTTTCACAGGTATTTGAGTTGTGGACTTTGAATTAACAAAAAATCCTGACCCCACTGAAGCCAATGACAAAACTTCCATTGCTTTCAATGGGGTCAGGATTTCACAGACAGAGTTTTAAAAAGCCTGAATAAAATCACTTCCCTGTTCAGCCAAGCTTGACTAACATGGTGCCTCTGATTTAAAAAACCTGTTAATTTCTCAATCACTACAAATTTCTCTTTAAAAATGTGAGACTTTAATTTTTGGCATAAAAAGTTCCAAATCTTTATTCCAAACTCCCTGTGCTTGTTTGCACTTAAGTATGGCTTGAAAGAGTTTGGTTAATGTCTTTTTAAAAACAAGGGTTAAGATTCCTGTGGCTTTCCTGCATGGCAGTTGTAATAGGGAGCACAGAAATACCACAATAGTGATTGTTTTTATGCAGTCTCTGGCCTAACATGCCGCATGAGGAAGCTTTGTTTTGTAAGAAGCCCATCCCAGTTTCCAACCCAAGGAAGTCACCAAGCATCTGAACCTTGTATTGCCAAACCAAAGCATTTCAAAAATCATGAGTCAGGTCCCTCCAAAATCATGAGATTTAATAAAAATAATAACATCTTTGAGGGGGCTTTTCCTTTTTCTTCTGGTTTTTGACTCTTAAGTCACACTCAAGTTACATTTTCAAGCTTTCCTCTGCAACCATGAGAACCATAAATTACTCTTTTTTAAATAAAGATGAGATTCTCAACTAATCACAGGCCCTGCCAGAGTGGTGGTTTTAAGAATAACAGCAAAGACTCATGAAAGTTGGCACCACTGGAACTTTACAGTTGCTCACCTGTCCAGATCTTTTGAAGAAGAAGGATGCTACAAGGTCCATTACTAGTCAGTATTAGTTAAGTTTGCTGAGCAAATGAATCTGTGCCTGAACAAAACCATCACATCAGGCTGAAACTGATGCAGCAACAAAGGTAGGTGCAATCCCCTCCCTCCTGAACTTCACTGGCTCCACGTTCACTAAAGAACAGCATTCCAAATCTTGGTCTTAAGTCACTTGCATGCATGAGTTCTTCTGTGAATGGATTATAGCCACAGAGCTTTGCAGGAGAAATGTGTTTTAAGGAGGAATTTGAATTAGGAGGGTGAGAATCTTGAACACAAAACCGGAGAACATTCCAAGCAAGGCAAGGAAACAAGAGTGGGAAAGGCAGAGCTTTTAGATGAGGCAGTAGGACAGGGGTGGGCAAGCTACGGCCCGCGGCCCACATGTGGCCCGCCGGCCATTATAATCCGGCCCGCGAGCTGGGGCTGGGGCGCGGGGCCTGCGATACGTGGCCCCGCGCTCCTGGCCCAGACGCCGGGCCAAACGCAGCGTGTCCCCGTGCTCCGGCCGGGGGCGGGCCAAGCGCGGGCAGCCGCGGGGCCCGTCCTCCCTAGGCCGGGGGGAGCACTGGGAGCCGCTCAGCCCCGGGCTTTCTGGCCGGGCCCAGAGTGGCGGCCACTGGCCCCCGCGCTCCCCGCCCGGGGGCAGCATGGGGAGCTGCGGGCCCCCCCTGGAGCCTGGTAAAAGAGCACCCAGCTGAGTAAGGTAATGGAAGGGGGCTCGATGGTGGGGTCCCCGGGTGGTGGTGGTTGGGGGGGATCTCGGGAGGGGGCAGTCAGGGAACAAAGCAGGGGGGCTTAAATGGGGGGTGGAGTCCCCGGGGGTGGTGGTTAGGGTGGGGGGATCTTGGGAGGGGGCAGTCAGGGAACAAAGAATGGGGGGCTTAGATAGGCAATGGGGTTCAGGGGGGCAGAGTGGGGGGTCTCCGGAGGGGGTCAATGAGGGGACAAGGAGCAGGGGGTGTTGAATGGGTCAGGGGTTCTGCGGGGGGGAGTCAGGGGGTGGGAATTGGGTGGGGGTCGGATAGGGAGCGGGGCCATTCTGCTTGGGGAGGCACCGTCTTCCCTACCTGGCCCTCCACACAATTTTTAACCCCAATATGGCCCTCGGGCCAAAAAGTTTGCCCATCCCTGCAGTAGGTGTTCACTTCTTGCATCTGTTGCACTCACTACCTGTGTCATAGTGCAAATTCTATTGTATATTCTTCAGGATAGGGATTATTTCTTCCTGTGTGATTATCCCAGTGCAAAGGGACTCTGATCCTCACAATTTGGCCATACTCCTGATCGGTGGCTCTGGAGTTACTGCAACATAAATAATAAAGGAAAGGGGAGCATGAGGAAATTGGACCAGAGATGTAGGTTGGATGGGTGTGTAAAGCCTTGGGAAATGAATCATTATTACTATTGTTATGATTCATTTATATGGAGCTGTAAGTGCAGCTGTCAAATCTGTAAAGAAAGAGTGGAAAGAATCAATATTTTCTTGTTACATTTATATAGTTTGTCAAAGCCCTGTAAATTTTATAGTCATTTTTGGAATCAGGATGTCACCCACCTGTATTCTGGGCTTCATGTGAAATCCAGCTACTATATATGTTCTAATACATAGCATCAGCACAGTTTATTGTTAGACATAAAAAAGAGAAACTAACCATAAAAGGACGTTGAGCTCTATAACTCTGACCAGCTCATCTCAGTGAAGGGTATTAGCTAGGGACATATAAATATTGGATGGGAAGCAGCTTTCTTTCTTTCAGCACATTCTACTGGATAATCCATTTGGCTTCGCAATGTCAAAAGCTTTTTTTGTGTATTAACAAGATTTGTTTCATGGATCCCTGTTTGCTCTCCCTGTGGCTCATGTTCCCTTTAAAATAGTTGTGCTTCAGGCTCAAGAACCACAGATTGAAAAGTGGCATTAAATATACCAAACTGCTCCCTGCCTGTCAGCTACTTAAGTGAACTGCTAGTGTAGTATGAACGAAACGACTTCCCAAATTATTTCAGGGTTCGCATTGTGCCAGTGTCTGGCAGTTAGCCCTCAATGTGCAAATAAGATCTTCCAATGCTCAGTGCACAGAGCTTGCAATGCACTGGAGTATATGTGGATTCTGAATGGCCAGGGACTGATGGGATAAAAGAAGAGCACTAATGCACAATACTTGGAACAGCAGCAGGTGATATAAATATGAGGAATGACACAAATTTTGATGCCTCCTATGTAAGGAAAAAAAATTGCAGCGATCATTTGTCATTTCATTAGAAGTACTGTTAGATCTTTTGGGGAGGTAGAAGGTTTTAATGGGATGGGGAGAGAGAGGGCAGTGTGTGTGTGGGATATTGCACTGCAAATAGCAGACTTCTTGAAAATGTCACAGGAAAATCCATAATGTTTATCATTTATTTGGGCTCATGGAAGAGCCCCAGAAAGACTCATTATTTACACCCAGGGATTCTGCACAAGGCTGTTTCTTGAATCCTTAAGTCCCTTTCCTCCTAACAAGGGAAAGCTCCATTTTGAGGGTCAGCAAATTTCCTTCTTTAAACACGTGGGATGAATCAAAAAGCAAAGGTATGAAACTGGAATAGCATACCTTATACAGTATGATGATATAGCATAACGTATGGCCAGGCAATCAACACATGTGCAAACATATGTACACTAGTGGGAGAGAATAGACAGCAACGAGATGTGGTATAAAAGTTTTATTGTTATGAGTTTTTTTTCATCAGGCTTACGAAGTCTGAAGTTAGTTATATGGGGCTGCCCACAAAAAAAAAAATCTGAGAAAAATCTTTATACTACAGCATGCAAGCGGACATGGGTTAAGAGGCAGCGTTATCCAGAGGACAGAGCATTAAACTAAAACTCAGAAGCTCTAAGTTTTATTTTTGGTTTTTCTGTTGATCTGTGGGGCAAATCACTTCTCTGTTTCTCCTTCTGCCCTCTGTCTGTTGTATCAGTTTAAATTGTTCATTCTTTGGATCAGGGATTGTTTCTTCCTATGCACAGCACCTATCACAATAAGGCATCTGTCTCATGTGGAACCTTAACACAAATAATAATAGTCAGTCTGCACCACAAGTTTTATAGAAAAACTATTTTGCAAATGAATAAACCAATATATTGGGGTATTTTTAACATTCATCCAACTGTAAAGCTAGGTGGGGTTAGTTAACATGAATTAAGAAGCTTGAAAGAGGAAAATACACGTGTACATTTTAGAACCTGTAAAAATCACCTGAACAAGCTTTCCAATGTATAACGCTGTGGAAGTGCTGAAGTCTGGTTGCTTGAGCAGGGCTAGAAACCTTGTATTTTGTGGTAAGGTTGAAATCTTGCCTTATCCAAGGTATAATGCTCCTGTTTCTAATTCTGAAGGGTTGTAAGTGCTAAAGTACTTCTATGACCCATATTACCATAGTGTGTGAATACCTCACAATATTTCACACAGCTCCCAACATCCCTGTGAGGTAGGGAAGTTCTTTTATCCTCATTTTATGCATGAAGAATGGACATACTGAGAAATTAAGATGCTGATCTTCAAAGTTATTGAAGCACCTAATTCCCATTAAAATCAATAGAAGTTTGGAGCCTAAATACTTTTGAGGATCTGGGCCCCAGGTCATTCTTAAAGTCTGTATTAGAGCAGGGACTTGAACACAAGCTTTCTACATCTTAGACTGGTGCCCCTAACCACTGGACCAGCCTGCCCCGCTCCATGATTGGGCTATGGTTGAGTATTGCCTCACTATTTCAACCCAGAGTTGGGAAATTCACATTTTGGGGGAAACTGGCAACAAACAGAGCAATGGCTCTCTGTAGCCACTCAGAGGTTTGAAATGTTAAACACAGTCACGGGGTAAAGGGATTTGTGGGCAAAGTGCAAGTGAAGAAGTCAAACTATACATAATTGATCACATGGCCCTGCAATTTATTAGCAGACTCACATATGTCTACTCAAGCCGGTGGTGTGATACTGTGGTGATAGCAACCTCTTGAACCTAATTAGCCCTGGTGCAGAATTGCCCTATGATAGGAACATTTCCCAGCATGCCTTGTTGTGACAGGCACTTTAAATTTGGCAAAACTGGAGCCCTACAGCAGCCATTTTGTAACTGGCAGTGGATTGGTTTCATCCGTTCCTATTCAAGCTGATAAATAACTGGCATGTTTTTCCTTTCTTGTTGCTGAGGAAATTGCATATGCCCAGAAGGGGGAATGTGTTAGTCCCCTCATATATATTTTGCTAATTTGCATTTATCCTATCTGGTATGAGACCCTTCACAAGAAAACTGTGTTTCTGTTCTGTCTTTTCAAGTGACATTAAGAAAACTCTGTTGGAAATTAGCCTGGAACTTGAGGGCTGGGCCCTGCAGTGGGGGACTGGCATTCAGAAACTCTAGGTTCAAATTGCAGCTCAGCCATACTCTTTGCCTATAAGACTAGGCAAGTTACATTGGATTTTCAAAGGTATTTAGGCTCTGATAGGTGCAGATAGGTAGGTGTGCCTGGTGGGTGCCTAAATCCCATTAAAATCAATGGGAGCTAGGGTGATCAGAGAGCAAGTGTGAAAAATTGGGACAGGGGATGGGGGTAATAGGAGCCTATATAAGACAAAGCCCCAAATATTGGGACTGTCCCTATAAAATCAGGACATCTGGTCACCCTAATGGGAGTCAAGTACTTAAACTATCCAAAATTCCAATAAGCACTTGTCTGTCTTCACCTTTAAAAATCTGGCCCTTAATTTTGTCATTCTGTATCTATGAAACAGGAAAAATAATCCTTCCTTTCTTTGCCTAGGTTTTGAGTCTTAAGTCAGTACCTTGATATAGTAGAAAGAAGCGGGGTCAATGGTGGGCTACTTAGGCAAGCAGAGAACAACAGATTCCTGGCCCTGCCACCAAATAGCTCCATGCCTCATTGATCCCTTTGGTCTGGTCAATGCAATGGTTTGTGCTCTTCTTACAGCTACCTAAGCAGGGTCCAGGACTTAACTCATTGTGCCCTAGTTGGTAACTAAACCTAAGTTGTTTACGAGTCACTCTAGGCCCTTAGGGCACCATATAAATTTATGTGGAGTGTAAATCCTGCTAGTTAGCCTCATTCAATATACTCTCTCCTGCCTGGTAAATTAGTCATGTGTCCATACAATCACTATTCTTTCAGCCACAACAAACACTTCCTAATAATATTTCCCCAGGGACTGTGACACACAGAGATTTATTAAACTGAGAAAAGTAACCATGGATCAAACTGATGTTTGCTAACTCATCGCTCAGTTTGAAATTCATATGGCAGAGGAAAGAGTGTGATGGGAAAAAATCCCATTTTTTAAGCTAAACTAAAGCTTTTTGAAGTTCCAGAGAATGGGCAGTTCATTTCACTCAATGTTTGTATGGACACACCATGCAGGTAGAAGTCTGTTTCTGTGCACACATCTGTGGCATGGGCAGCATAACCAAGACTTGCTGATTGAAGGCTGAGCGGCTAGCAAGGCATTCAGGTATGTTACAGTGGTGCGTGCCAATAGAACGCTGTGTGGATTGATGGAATGACTTTGGATGTGAGCAGTTCAAGGTGTTCCTTAGCCCCTTCCTAATGACTTGGGGAAATTTTGCTTCTATTCTGTAAAATACTGTATTAGGATGCAACACTTAAAACTGTTAATTGCGCCAATTGTTGCTCTCCGCTACACCTGTGTAGCTATATGTTGAAATCAATGGGGCTGGAGAAGGTGGAATTTACCCCGCAGTGTTTAATCAGCGGGAGTTGGGGAGACTGACAAAATCAAGAGGGGGAAATATGTCAGTTCTTTTGATCAAATACCAGACTGAACAATCTGAAAAGAGACGGGCTATAGGGACAGACCCTTAGAGAGTGTAAATCGGCACAGCTTCACTGCAGAGGAATTGCCTGATTTACCCCAGCTAAGGATCTGGCACATTATAAGAAAAAATAAAATCACAGATGCCCCTCCTCTATCCTAGTGCAGCTATAAATATAAGCCTTCACTTTATGCATTGCATTTGCTAAGGGTATAAATCCACACGATTGACACTTACCACAAGCAATAATGGTTTGTTGGGTCGATGGCTAGGGTGTTGCCTGGCCACATAGATAGTTGGGTTCCATTCCCTGCTGGCAGCATCAGGGAAGATAGGATGCTAACATCTTTTTGGGGGGTGGGGGTGGGGAAGGGAAAGTGGTGGGAGATTGGGAAGGTGGAGGGGAGGTTAAAATCTGCATTGGCCATTACTCCGAGTCAGGATTCAGCTTCCAGTTCAGAGCAGTGTTAAAGATCTGGGGAGGGCTTGCCGCAGGGTGGCCTGGGGTGGAGAATTTGGCCAAACAACCTAACAGCCTCATTGGAAGGAGCCTACTATTGCCCAAGTACAGTGGAATGTTTTTATCATGAGTCAGTCAATTCACAGAACAGCATCACACTGGCAGCAGAGATCCCCTGCAGCTGGAGTTGCAGTTGCACATTATAATGCCTTACGTGGGGATGTTCACGCGGCATCGTTGCAATTTGACTTTCATTGTCTCTGTTTTCGGTGGATATTGGTTCTGCATTGACCAGGCTCAGTGATACCAAAGGGAATGACTCTGTTCAAGGCAGAGCAAAGGATAAATCTGTGTTTAGACACCTTACGCTAAATTTTCCATGTGTTCAGCACCCAAAAATCTATGCTATATTTTGAAAGAAGTGCTCACGTTTTATTTAGACACCCTAAATAAGGGCCAGATTTTCAATAAAGGTCAGTACTCAATATGTAGAGTTCCTTTGAAAGTCTGCCATCTTGAGTGTAAACCTCCCTGCCCCCACACTATACCTAAACATATATATATACCTCTATATTTGGGTCAAGCATGATTATCAGACCATGAAATTTAACAGCTTGGGAACATATTTCAATTAATAATGAAACACTGTTACTCTGCTTTGTAATCTGTTACAGACAAACACTATCCAGGAGGGTCAAGGGGGGTTGTAAACACTGAACAGGCTCAAATGTCTCTTCAGCTTCATAGCCTTGAACGTCATTGTGCTTTCAGTTTTTGCTGACAAGTGATATTTAAGACTAAATTCAGACTTGGTGCAACCACCTTCCAGAAGCTCTGTCTTCTGTCCTTATATTATAAGACTTATGGGTCTGATTCTCCACCTTTGTAGTCATTTACACCTTTGTGAAGAGGGTGCAAAGTGAGTGTAAAATTCTACAGGAATGACAGTGTTTTACACCATCTTTGCACAGGTATAAATGGCTACCTGAGGGCTAAGGCAATGGAAAGTCAGACCCTTTATAAGTTGTGTTTTGTGAGGGTCACTATAGCTCAGTGGTAAAAGCATAGGACTAGGCATTAGGGGACCTGCGATTCTTTCTAGACGACTACTTCATTTGTGATCTTAGCCAAGTCCTTTGGGTTAAAACTTTGGTTCAATGAGCGTCATGGGTACTTTTATTTAGGTGCCTAAATATATATAGTTAAGTGATGAATTGTACTTTTCCAAATTTAGCAAGTTTGGTCTTAATCTGCTTGTGGTGTGCATAGTGCTTTAAGATCCAGTGGTGGAAGATGCTCATGTAGCCCAAAATGTTGTGTTATGGCGTGTAATGATCCCAAGCCACGTAAGGTTAACAAACTGATAATCAGTCTACAGGAGCGGCCAATCTGAGCTTGAGAAAGAGACAGAATTTACCAATGTGCACTGCCAAAGGTCCTTGGTAACACATCAGCAGCCTCCTGTCACCTCCCTCCCCGCCCCCAGTGTCTCTCACCCGCCAGCAGCACCGCTGATCAGATCCTAATCCTCCATCCCTGCGCCTCCTGCCCGCTATTTTGTGATGTGGCGGGAGAAGCAAGGGAGCAGCAGACTTGGGGGAAAAGGCAGAGGCCTTGGGGAAAGGAGTGGAGTTGGGTTGGGGCCTGGGGAAGAGCCAGGGATTGAGCAGTGAGCACTCTGTATCACACTGGAAAATTCGCACCTGTAGCTCCAACCCTGGAGTTGGTGCCTATACAAGGAGCCGTATATTAACTTCTGAAGAGCTGCATGTGGCTCTGGAGCCACAGGTTGGCCACCCCTGATCAGTCTATATAGGGACCATTTAATCCACCATTGAAATACTACCACCTGTGGGGTGACACGTGGCAAATGTCTTTCAGAACAGACCACCATTTCACACCAGGTTGGAACAGAAAAAGAAATCTATCATATTCATTTGAAAATGGAAGGGAGGAAGGAAAAATGCTATTTCTTACCTTCTTAAGCATTTAACAAAGATGCTGGAATTACACCCCGGCCTCCCGCGCGCTCCCAAGCCTCAACTTTCCAAAAAGCACTACAGGATTTTGAATAACCCACTAGCGACCAGGACTTGGTTTTAGCTTTCCTCCAAAGTTGTACCACCATGCTGAGGTGCTGCTTCAATAGACTCAACAGGGAGAATGCTGCTTACTGAATCACCAGCACTCTGCAGTATGTGGATTTTCTTTGTGGGTTTCCTAGCCAAGTGCTGATCAAGCCCAGCTCTGTTCAGCCCTAATGCTCCAATTTCATAAAGCATTTAAGTACATGGCGATGTGCACTGAAGTCTCTGATGAGCAAACAATTTTGGCATATTTCTCCAAAGTCTGGGAGGAAAAAAAAGACATGGAAAGTGAGAATCAACTTCTCAGAACTCACCTGAGGCTACATCTACACTACAGTTTATGGTGGCAAAACTTATGTTGCCAAGGGGCGTGTATATTCCACACACACACAGCACTGAACAACATAAGTTATATCAACTTAAGCATTCATATACACAGCACTATGTCAGCAGGAGAGCTTCTCCCGCCAGCATAGCTTATGCCGCTTGCAGAGGTGGTTTGCGTATGCTGACTAGAGAGCTCTCTCCGGTAGGCATCGGGTATCTTCACCACACGCTCTCCAGTTGTACATATAGACATGGCCTTAGAGATGGACTTGAGAATATGCTTAATGTTAAGTATATATTTAATTGCTTTATCAGAGCATAAATTTTAAGTTGCTCTTTTTGTTACCCCAGAATTTGATAATCCTGTGTGTAGCCCAGAATTTGATAGTACTGCAGTCAGCAATTTTGTACGTTCAGCCACAGCCAGCTGAAGACCAAACATCACATAGCTAGGAAAATCTTAGGCCTTGAGCGGCCAGGCCAAATAACTGCATGTTTGCAGGTTTGCTATCAGATTGGGAGGATGGGATAAGAAGTGAATATATTGTGAGAATAGAAAGAATGTTTGGATGGCCAACCTTGGTCTTGAGATTCTCTGACACCGTTAACATTTAAATTTAATTATTATTACGACTAGAAATGTTTTGATAAGAGACAATGAGTAGTTTTTCTGAAATCAGAAGAATTGGTGACCTATTAGGGGTTATTATGGTGACTCACTAAGAGTCACTATAGCTTATGTGCTTTGTTTGAAGTTAGCTATAAAAGATGAGGTGAAAGAATTTGCTTTGGAGCAGTCCGAGGAAGCTTTCTCTGGACAAGGATCTGACTGCTAAGGTCCCCAGCAGCTAGATGGAAGGCAGGGCTCCTCTAAAGCCTGCCATTGATCCCTTGAAACTATTTCTTGACTTCAGGTAAATATAAATGTTTTGAAATACTCCACAATAGGAGCTGATCGCTCTTGGCTCTGGGAGGTGTTTTCTTCCAGAGAGTTCATAATGTACCCATATTTTGAATATCAAAGATGTATTACGAGAATTGGTCTGATAATTGTTGAGCTGGATGTGTGCAGGCGTAGGTTCATTAGCATCTGGAGCAGGGGTTACCGTGATGCAGTGCGTCCCTGCTTATTTTGGTCCCAGAGTTCAGTGTGGTTCTCTGTTCCTCATTCTTCATGCTAATTGCTGTCCATCTTGCTAAGCTAGGGGAGCAGTCTCGGTTCTCCGTTCCTTATGCTAATCGAGATGTCTTAATCTTGCCAACTTATCAGGAGGAGTCGAGGTGTGTCTCCCAACACCCTTCACTGTTCTCTGGAAGCCTTTTCTCTGTTCGGTTTTGGTTCAAACAGAGATGGGGTGGGAGGGTGTCTTTCATGAGTTAGGCTGGATACTGCGCCCTGATTTCCCAAAAACACAGAGTTGACTAGTAGCAAGTCCCCCCGTTGATGGGGTGCTTGCACTAGCGAGTATCCCCATCACATCCTTACTCCGTGGTACCGGGTCTGATCTTCCTTCTATTGCAGCTGCCGCATCAGTCATTGTATCCAACAAACCAGCAGAATCAGACCAATTGCTAGTATAATTTGGAAACCAATGATCACCACAGTGCGGTAAAGCATGATACCTGTTGCACTGGGGCTCCACCCAAGCAAAGACTCCCACCAGGAGTGGTGGCCTGTGTTCTTAACTGTGGCTGCACGCCTCGGGATCTCCTGGTTGTGGTGTTGAATCTCGAATTTGCCATTTTCCCACAAAGTTCGGAGGTTTTGCAGCTCAGCTTGTAAAGAGGGAGGCGTTAACAGTCTGTTAATGGCAGTTAGACCCATTCCCAGTGAAATGGGGAAAACCTCCTTGTAAAATTCAGGATAGGCATTTAAATATTATACAGTCCACATAGGCACAGTAAACTTAATATCACAACTAACAGTGGTGATTACGTTACAGAAACAGGGATTAATGTAAGGCACCATGGGTTGGACCCAGTGTCCATTAATCAATACAGTATTACATCTTGTCCTCACACACACACATGCTTTACCAGCATAGACAATAACAGACCCCTCTTCCTGGATAACATCGAAGGAACAGTGCAACTTGTTCTTAGGCTGTGGGAAGAAGCATTCATCATGTTCCTCGAATGCCTGGTCTTCACAGATATATCCCAAACCTTCTTTTCTTTTACACACTTTTATATTTACTTTGTTCCACACATTAGCTTTCTGCCAGGCCCAAGTGTTAGGATCTCTGGAGTACATTACGGAGTTATCATTAATCTGTAATCCCAGTGGGACTACTGGGTGGATTACTCTAATTTCTTTGCCTGCCACAGTTATCAAGAATAACTGCAAGCTTTGCTGGCGTTGACTGTATGAAACGTTAACTAGTCTCCACCAGGGCTGGAGGGCTAATTCTTCCTCTGTTACATGGGGCCAAATCAAGTTGATTGCCCCCATGGGAATTTGTCCTGCTATGGCCTGCCGAATCATTCCCATGACTATGTTTTGGGTGTGAGCCTGAGCTTGTTCACATGCTGACGCCAATGAGATGTTATTTTGGAGGGACTGTACCCCAGATATTATTAACCCTTCATCTGTTTCTATTAGTTTTTCCCATCCCGGAAATATCTTACTTATTAACTGCTTTTCCTTACTTAACTGTTTCAAGGGTAGTGCTGTTATATAAGGCACTGGTGAGACCTTATCTGTAATATTGTGTGCAGTTCTGGTCTCCCATGTTTAAGAAGGATGAATTCAGACTAGAACAGGTGCAGAGAAGGGCTACTAGGATAATCCAAGGAATGGAAAACCTGTCTTATGAGGGGAGACTCAGGGAGCTGGACTTGTATAGCCTATCCAAAAGAAGGCTGAGGGGAGATATGATTACTCTCTGTAAATGTATCAGAGGGATAAATACTATGGAGGGAGAGGAATTATTTAAGTTCAGTACTAATTTGGCCACAAGTACAAATGGATATAAACTGGTCAACAGGAAGTTTAGACTCGAAATTAGACGAAGGTTTCTAACCAGCAGAGGAGTGAAATTCTGGAACAGCCTTCCAAGGAAAGCAGTGGGGGCAAAAGACCTATCTGGCTTCAAGATGAAGCTTGATAAGTTTATGGAGGAGATGGTGTGATGGGAAAACATAATTTTGGCAACTGACCTTTAACTATGGTAATAGATGGGCCTGGTGGTATATGATGGAAAGTTGGAGGGGATGGGACTCTAAGATACTACAGAGAATTCTTTCCTGGGTGTCTGGCTGGTGAGTCTTGCCCACATGCTCACGGTTCAGCTGATCGCCATATTTGGGATTGGGAAGGAATTTTCCTCCAGGGCAAATTGGCAGAGGCTCTGGACCTTTTTTGCCTGTACTTTGAAGTCCTTAAACCAAGATTTGAGGACTTCAGTAGCTCAGATATAGGTGAGAGGTATATTGCAGGAATGGGTGGGTGAGATTCTGTGGCCTGCATTGTGCAAGAGGTCAGACTAGATGATCCTTGTCATAAGTATGAAGTAGCCTAGAATTAGTGTTTACCTGTAAGGGGTTAAGCTAAAGGTAACCTGAGAGCTGGACGACTGACCAATGAGAAATTCCTCAGGAGACAAAGGATTTTGAGTTTGTTTCTCTCTGGGTCTCTCTCTGTTCACCTCGGCTATGGGATGAACACAGCTATGTCTTTCACTGTAACTATAGTTTCTATCAAGTACTGTAGTCAGTAAGTTTACCTTCTTTTTATCACTTGGAGGGTTCTCAGTGGTGAGTGTTGGCTGGGTGCTTCTTGATATTGTAAGCTTCAGCAGTGGGAGAAAGTTGCCTCGGGAGAGAGGTTTGGTTTCTGAATCCTTTTGTTGATTATGGTAGATGCTGTTCTATTGATGGTTATAAGAGATTTATTCCTTTCTTCTTTTCTTTTATTAAAATCTTTCTTTTAAGAAGCTGACTGCTTGTTTTCCATTGTGTAAGGTCCTGGTTTTGGATCGGGCATGTCTCACAGGATCAGGTGAGGTTTGGGTTTTTTTATTCTCTCAAGCTTTCCAGGGAAGGAAGAAGTTTGGGGGGTTAGTGGAAAGGGAAAGAAGGGTCCCAAACTACCCTAGACCTAGTCTGGTGGTGGCAGCTACTAAGTCCAGACACAGAAGAAGTTGTGTTCTGGGCAAAAACATTTTAACCCAAGCTGGTAAAATAAGCTTGGGGGGTTAGTTCTTTTTTTTCATGCGGGTCCCCACATCTGTACCCTAGAGTTCAGAGTGGGGAGGCAATCCTGACAATCATAATGGTCCCTTCTGACCTTAAAGTCTATGAGTACCAGTTACTAACAGTCCCAGTGGGCCATTCCAGAAGCCTGCTGCCTGGGATCAGCAGAGCTCAGGGAAATCTCTGTTCATACCCTTTTTCTCTCAGCCGGTGTCCGGGATGTGGGGATCCCATCTGTGGATTTCTTTCCACATGGAAGTCCTCAGGTTTATGTCTGCTTTTTGCTGGGGTACGGTTTCAATTAGATTTTGTGTGTCAGTGAATTGAGGCCTGACTACAAGTGGATGGCAGTGTCTGATGCAGTGTACAATGTACCATGGCTGGAAGGTAGCTTGTGCGGAGTTGTATGACATGCGGCTTGCAGTGTCTGCAGGGGGTTGGGCAGTGCAGGAGCAGACCCATAAGGACTGACTAGGTAAGAAGAGACTCATACAAATGTTATCAAGTACAGAGGGACTGGGACGTGGAAGGGACTGTGTAGGGTTTGAGATTGGTGCTCCTCAGGACTGGAAAGAGCTCACAAGGAACTAGGTTGTGTCGAGGGTTCCAAAAGTTATAAGGAAATGTCAGTGACATTGCAAAAGGGCTTGAGGGGAATTTAATTACAGACTTTTAAACAGGTTTGCAAAGAATGCAGGGTTGGTAAAAACTTGTAAGAAGTACAAGGAGTTGGGCAAGAGTCAGAAGTTGTGGGGAGTTGGGCCAAGGTTGGAAGCACCCTGCCCTGTGAGGGAGGATGTGTTTAAGTGGGAGCTTTTAAGGGTTAGAAAGTGACGTATGAAGCCCAAGGGAGTTTCGAAGATTACTTGTGAGGGCCATCCCCTTGCACGGCTAGAATGGGTTCCTTTCACACAGGCCTCTGTGGAAGCCAGTAATTTGTTCTCTGCAGCTTTCAATCACCCCCTGAGTGCCCCAGAGTGCCACGTAGTTTATTGTGAAGTGGTGTAGGCCAGAAGGAAGGGGTGTTTCTGACAGAACTGGAATGTTTTGTTTAAACCAGAATGTTGATTTCTTCACTATAGGAACAATTAGTTGAAGGACAACATATCTGCAGTCAGTATTCCTACCAGTGAGGAAGGTTTCTGCTCCTCTCAGCTTAGACTGGGCTGATTGTCAATTATTATTTACCAATAGGTCTGTTTTATTTTGACGTCCCTTAGGAAAAGGCACAGGGCATTCATTGTCCTTAGATATGCTTGTTTTACTGTTACCTCATTTTCCTCCCCATTTATGTGCTTCATCCACCTCTTATATCCACTTGTGAGCTCTTTTGGAACATGGACTGTCTTTTAAATCAGTGCTTGAACAGTCAGGCCCTTGAGTGCTGTTGCAATACAAATACTTTTTTTTTTTTTTACAATTATTATTATTAATTAAGTAAGTAGTCATTACATGGGCTCCAGTTTGGATTATCGTAATAACATAAGAATGGCCGTACTGGGTCAGACCAAAGGCCATCCAGCCCAGTATCCTGTCTATTGACAGTGGCCAATGCCAGGTGCCCCAGAATGAGTGAACCTAACAGGTAATAATCAAGTGATCTGTCTCCTGCCATCCAACATCACCTTCTGACAAACAGAGGCTAGGGACACCAGTCCTTACCCATCCTAGCTAATAGTCATTAATGGACTTAACCTCCATGAATTTATCCAGTTCTCTTTTAAATCCTGTTATATTCCTAGCCTTCACAACCCGCTCCGGCAAGGAGTTCCACAGGTTGACTGTGCACAAACAAATTAAATATGAACTAAACTACTTGCTCTATTTTTCCCCCCCAGCTTGTTGGAAAATACAGCAACATTTTAAGCTTGCAGCTTGGTAACCTGACATTTGTGACTGTGAGTGGATTCCATCTGGTGAAGGAAGTGCTTGTCCATCAGGGTGAATACTTTCTTGGTCACCCAGAATTTCCTCTTAGGTACAAAATCTCCAGTCGATTTGGTGAGTTTCTTTTCTTATCTTTTTCTTCAAGTATTTCAGGTGTACCATTTTAAATAATCAACTCACTGATCCTGCAAACACATAAATACCTGGATTCTGGATGGTCCCTTGCAAGTTTTCCTTCAGCAAGAGTCATAATAGGATGATTTAGGCTTCTGAAATCCCTCAAAATTGCATTTTCCCTCATTCGTGGTTGGCATTGCGGTGTACTTCCCACCCTGAGCGCTATACATCTTCTGTAAAAGTGTACCTTCTGCATGTTGGACATAACTCCACTATTGCTAAAGCCCAGGCATTCTGATATAATAGTGGTGAAGAAAATATCCTGTGGAGAGATAGCAAGGTCTCACTTAAACTTGGAAAAGGAAAGGAATGTTAAAGTTTTCCAATCTTCTAATGACCATTACAGTATACCAGGTGTTATTTTTCACCCCAGGATTAGCCACCTCTAATGGACATAGCTGGAAATAACAAAGAAAGTTTGCTTTACCAAGTCTAAGAAACTTTGGCCTGGGGAAGAGGAGCTTAGAAGAACGAATACAAGAGGAGTGCAGATACCTCACAGATGCAATTGAGGAAGAAAAAGGTGAGAACTAGAGAGAATGACGCTTTAATTCTATCAAAAATTGTAGCTCTTCTTTGGAAATGAACATGAAATAGCAGAGATGTGCCTGAAACATTATGTTTGAATCCAGATCTTTTCTAATGCTCAGTTCAGGTGAGGGATTTGGTTTAGCCCATTAGACATATATGCACCTTAATGCCATAGTCCAGATCTGGATACGGATCCAAAAGTTTGGTGGTATTTGGGATTCATGTTCTTGTATCAGTCAGTAATGGCACTAAATGCAGAGTCAGCTTGCCTTCAGCCTCCATGTAGCCACGCAAATTTACAAAATATTCCCAAAAAAGTGTTCATCACCTAGATTAATGACCATGGAGAGAAAGTGGTTCATAATCATATATATGTAAAACCTCCTACATTATAACAAAGGCAGAGACCTCTGTGAAAAAATACAAATATCTCTATACATAGCAAAAACTGACTCAAAACGGTAATTTTGATATGCTGCATGCATCAAAATGCAGCTAATCCCATCTATGTATTTAAGAGTTTTTCAATATTCAAGTAGATGATAATGCAGCAAACATTGCTCAAGGGATATATGGGAGGCTGTGTGTGTGGTGTGATATATGCATATTTTCAGATTTTATTAATGGATTTCATACACATCAAATAGTTTCTCTGTCAACAACTTTCTTCCCTTTTTCTAAGAATCCAGAAGAACACTGATTTCTCCCTTTTTATCTTCCAGAGCAACCTTTTGACCCTCACTTTAAAATGAACAATGCTGTTTCCAACATTATCTGTTCCATCATTTTTGGGGACCGGTTTGAATATCATGATAGTCACTTCCAGAAGTTACTGTGGTTGATTGAAGAGATTTTCTATCTCCATGGAACTATTTGGAACCAGGTAGAGCTTGTTTAATTTTGACTCTAAACATCTGAAATCAATGGCAAAACCCTGAGCAGTTTGAGTGGAAGCAGCACTGTGTGTGACAGTGTTGTCCCAGATTCACTTCTACCATAGTCTGACTGGGACATCCATACTCTTTTTCCCCAACAAATCTCTCTCCATCTCCGTTCCTCCTCTAGTTAGTCTTTCACCTGTTCCCCTTGAAGGTATCCTGCCAGATCCTCAAGCCTGACTTCTCTATACCTGTACCGCCACCCCACAGGCACTTAAAGTAATCTCTAACGGGGCTGACGACCCAGTGGGCTGTTTTATTGGGCATCAGGGAGGTATGGGTAGGAGAGAGGATGAAGAAATGTGCCAAATCCTCACTGTTCCCAAGCAACTCCCTTCCTTGCTGTCACACTGTGCATTGAACTCTGTGCTCAGAGAAGAGTTCGCTCAAGGAGCTGTGTGGCGAGGGTAGAGTCACTGGATACTCTTGCGGCAGTGAGGGTGGCAGAGTGTCATTATCCAACCGGCCTGGTGAGAGGTGACCCCCAGAGGCACAGCCAACCTACTCATAGGTGTGAGCATGGGGTGTGCCGGATGTGCCCAGGCACACCCTAAAGCAGGGTGGGCCAGTGGCCCCAGAGCTCCGGCTGTGGAGATTGCTCCTCTCCTCTCCCCCACTGCGTCAGCGCGC
>ML677341.1:10616000-10626007 GCA_007922305.1 Dermatemys mawii | reverse complement strand
GGGGGGGTGGTAAGGGGACATGGAATGTGAGTGTTGGATAGGGCTTGGGAGTCCCAGGGGGCCTGTCAGGGAGCAGGGGTGTGGCTAGGGGTCGGGGCAGTCAGGGGACAGGGAGATTGGATAGGGGGTGGTGTCCTGGGGAGTGATTAGGGGGTGGGGAGTCTCTGGAGAGGGTAGTCAGGGGACAAGGAGCAGGGGAGCTTAGGGGGTGGGGTCCCGGGGGGTGGTTGGTTAGGGTGGGGGGTCTCGGGAGGTGGCAGTCAGGGGACAAAGAGCAGGTGGGCTTAGATAGGGAGTGGAGTCCTAGGGGGGCAGTTAGAGTGGTGGGTCTCCAGAGGGACAAGACAATCAGGGGACAAGGAGCAGGGTGGGGGTTGGGATGAATCAGGGACTCTGAGGGGGCAGGAAGTGGGTGGGGGGTCGGTTGGGGGCGGGGCCAGGCTGTTTGGGGAGACACAGCCTTCCCTGGGTGCACACCCTAATGAAATGTGCTGCATACGCTTGTGAACCTACTGTCAAGGTCAAGGGCTCATCCAGCTGGCAACTTCTTCAGGTGGCCCCCTTTGCAGAGTAAACGCACTGAAAACAGGGGCAATCATGGTTTCCAGGGACATGTTGTTACCCAACCACTGTTGGTCCGTTCTCCTCTTGTTGCCTCCTGGTTCAGCACACAGCATAGTGGCTGAGATGAGACATTATCCTGCCACTGCAGCTGCGGTCATGTTGAAAGGCGAAACAGTGTCCGTGTTTATCTGCTCATGGTGCTGGGCCCAGGCAGTCTTCCATGTGTTTTATGAAACCTTCACTACCAAAGTCCAATTTCCAATAAAAACTATAGTAACATCAATAGTATCAACATCATGTGTCAGAATGTGAGGCTAGATTCTGGTGTCGTGACCTTTATATCCTTTCTTACTTATAATTCAATGAATCATTACTAGCGTGGCCATTCAGCCATCTGGAGAGGCTGCCACTACATTGCCTCAGGCAATACAGCACATTGTCCTGTAGGAGGGCACCAAAGCAATAGGAGCAGTAGCTGGTGACCAGACCAGCAGTCACAGCAGAGGGTTGAGAGAAGACAGTGCATAACTTAACGAGAAAGAATGGGCTTGTAATTAAAATACTGCACTGGCACTCAGTACACATAGCTTCACTTTCTGGCTCTGTAACAGAAGCCTGTGCAGTCTTGGCCAAGGCACTTAATCTCTTTGTATCTTAGTTCTCACTCAGTAAAATGGCGATATTTCCTTTCTCTCACTCTTTGTCTGTTTTGTCTCTTTGAATTTTAGTCTCTTCAGGTCAGGAACTGACACTTATGTATATGTAAAGTGCCTACCACACTGGGGTCCTGATGTCAGTTGAGGGCTCTGAGCACAGCCATAATACAATTATGTATTAATGTATTTTAATAAACGTGGTGTCTTCAGCAGAATGCATATGGGTATATTAAACCTCAAGATGCATTTTTCTAAAACCAGACTAAAACATATTGTGTTCTGTTTGTATGTGAAAAGCTGTATGACTCCTTCCCCACCATAATGAAGTGGATACTTGGACCCCATTTTTAAAAACTGGGAAAAACTGAAGTGTTTTGTGAGGGAAATGGTTGCAAAGCACAAAGGGGACTGGAATCCATCTGAAACCAGAGACTTCGTTGACTGTTATCTGAAGGAAATAACAAAGGTAAAAGAACAAAGAACAAAACGAACAAACCACTTTAAAAAAATAAATAAATTAGAAGTGGAATGACAGTAACAGGGCTCACCAGTTGAGTTGTCTGAGCATCTGACACTCCATTAGTTAACATTTAGAAATCCCAGGTAAGACGGAACTGATTCAGCAAAGCCGTTAAGCACGTTTTCCTTTAAGCAGGGGGGAGAGCAGGCTCACTGAAATCAGTGGGACTACTCGGATGCTTGAGTGCTTTGCTGAATTGGGGCCTAAAAATGTAAACTTACATGTGCTTTAGGGGCCAGACCCAAAGCCAGTTCAGTGCATGGGAGTCTTTCATTGACTTCAGCAGGCCCTCTGCTCAGACGTAAAATCAGTTCAAACTTTTCGTTCTCAAGAATGATGCTAAAAGCACGGTCTAATGGTGCTGTCCTTGCACTCTCAACTCTCACTGAAAGCAATGGAAATTCAGGGCACCTAGCACCTTGCATAATTGACCCTGGAATGATGTTTCCATGGTTTTGTATAATACTAATAAATATTGTTGTAGTCCCATCCACATATATCTTTGTTCTAAGGCCGATGCCGACCCTAGTTTCCATGAAGGAAATCTAGTATTTTCCACACTGGATCTTCTTTTTGCTGGAACTGAGACAGCATCTACAACCCTCCGCTGGGCTCTGCTGTACACGGCCATATATTCAGACATTCAAGGTAAATGATGATGGTTTATATTTCTAATCTCCTAATAGCTCTTGAATTTCTACTCTTAATCCTTGCCATATCGGGGACATTTTACAGAACGTTGATTTATTAAATCTCTGTACAAAGGTGCTTTCTTCCCACAGTAACCATTTTTCCCCATTCAGAAACTCAATTACTGGAATGGTTTCTTTTTCTTTGCCCTCAGTTACACCTCCAGCAAGTAGTGGAAGGGCAAGGACTGCAATCCACAGCTGCAATACCCTTAGGGTGACCAGATGTCCCGATTTTTATAGGGACAGTCCTGATTTTTGGATCCTGTTCTTATATAGGCTCCTATTACCCACCACCCCATGTCCCGGATTTTCACACTTGCTGTATGGTCACCCTAAATATCCTTGATTAAAGAGGAAGCTGGCCTTGTGGCTAATTAACAGGACTGGGACTCAGGATACCCAAGTCTTAGTCCAGGCTCTGCCTCAGACTTCCTGTGTGACATTGGGCAAATCATTTATTTTCTCCATGCTTGTAAATATGGCTTGTGGATTTTTAAAAGATGGTCCATAGTCACTGTCCATTCATCCTTGAAATGTGACCCATGGAGGCTACAAGGGAGACCTATGTTGAAATAAATGGCAGATATAATCTGCTTCATTTAATGCAAAATAGGTGCAGTCCTTGGACTCTTGGCAAGTTGCTGGAAGATCCCTGTGCCCACAAAATTTGTCTTGCTTGACAGAGAAAACCAGCAGATAAATATTTTCATACTCCGATATGTCTTGGGTCAGCCCTGTAATTGACTTCCATATTTTGAGCAGGGACAAAATACATATTGATAATGCCTTTACATTTGATTTGAGAAGTGGGGTAAATGCCTCGTGCCTTCCATTTAAGTATTAAAGGAGGTCTTTCTATTATGCCTGAATTACGTTTTGAAATTCCTCTCACCTCTTTACCATTGAATTTGTCTCAGGCTACACAGCTGTAGTTTTCTTATGTATTTGAATGTTCAGATCTCTACATTGCTCACTGATGCTATTTCCAACGCTTGAATCAGGCTTAATTAGCTATAGCCTTAAAGTCACTGAACTCCAAACTCTGCACAACTTAAGCCTGTTCCAAGAACGTATTGTTTATTCTTGTACCAATGATGAACTGTGCTCTTTTCATAGAGAAAGTGCAAGCGGAGATTGACACAGTCATTGGCCAGTCTCGCCAACCAGCCATGGGCAACAGGGACAAAATGCCATACATCTATGCAGTTGTTCCTGAAGTGCAAAGGATAAGCAGCATCGTGCCTTTAAATTTGCCCAGAATGGCAACTAGTGACACGACACTGGCCGGATTCTATGTGCCAAAAGTAAGCTAGAAGGAAATGTAGTTTTCACTTCTTATCTTGGTTTAAGAAGTTAATAGAGATGAGCCCAAACCAAAGTCCCAGATAGAAACATGTTCGCTCTCAGAAGAACCCAGTTTCGAATCTGAACCCATTTTGGGCTTCAACCCAGATCCAGAGCTGCATTTTACATGTGGCCCCTATTTCTATTGTGGGCTAAAATTCCTTAACCAAAACCTTGGATGCTCACATTCTTAAGGTATGGGGAAGTTGAAATGTAGATCAGACTTTTGCAGTGTCTTCATAAAATATAGTGTAAGTTGTTTATTTTTAATTGCATGAAGCCATAGTAAAAGGAGGACTAATAATTAGGTCCAGCACAAGGTCTCCCTGTGGCTATTGTCTCATGAAAGGTCAGCCAGATTCTTCGACACAGAGACTTATGGGTATTTAGGCACTTAACTCTTTTGGAAATCAATGGTTGTTAAGTGCCTAAATACCATTGAGGCTTGGTGTCTGCGGATGGGAGAGGTTTCTTTTTGCAGGTGGGGCGTATCTCATCTTCAGCAGCTCCAGAATTCTGAACTGCTTTCGTCTCAAGCTGCAGCATTTCTGACTCCACCTAGCCCTGCTCCTGAGCCACCTTTTTTCCCTGTGGAAAGGAGCAGGCTGGAATTCCTACACCAGCGTTCCCGGAGCATGTTCAGTATGAGCAGAAGCTCTCCTCAGGTCCTAACACCTGGGACCATTCTTCTTCTCCAGCTTATGGACTGATCCTCAGTGAAATGGGGACAAACTCAGGCTCCAGGGCAGTGAGCTCATTCTGGAGGTGAGCCAGGCAGAGGACTGGGGAGGAGGGATAGCTCAATGGTTTGAGCATTAGCTTGTTTAAACCCAGGATTGTGAGTTCAATCCTTGAGGGGGCCATTTAGGGATCTGGAGCAAAAAATCTGTCAGGGGACAGTATTTGGTCCTGCTAGTGTAGGCAGAGGACTGGACTCAGTGATCTTTCAAGGTCCTTCCAGTTCTGTGAGACAAGTATATCTCTGTATTAGGACCATTCTACCAGGAAACTTGCCACAGGAGACCATTGCCTGTGGTAACCTTCCATTCTGCTGACAGTAACCCTTAAGAAATATAACTTATAGAAAATATTTTTCACAATAGCAGAAGGAGATTGTGTTATATCTGCACATAGGAGTGCAAAAAAGAGCTTTAGCATACACAAGTATTAGTTTGCAGGAGCACTTGCTGGATTTGCTGATAAACATATACTATATGCATAGACATCATTCGAGGCCAACAACCACCACTCTCTGAAAATGTGGCCTTTAAAAAAGAAAGATGGGTGAATGCATTCTGCTCCTTTTGGGTGCTTTATGCTGTATGAAGAATGCCCGAGAGTTCATATTTTTTCTGCTTGTTTTTTTCTGTTAGAAATTCAACCTTGCCTATCCTGTTTTTCCTAGGAGATGCAGAACTAGTAGGTCTATAACATCACACCTGTGAAGGAAATGGACCTGTTTAGTTGAGATGGGAAGTGATTTTTAGTCAGACTGGTGTCCATTTTTTGTTTGTCTGTTGTGATATTAATACCTGTTTAACTCAAATTCTTAAAAGCCAGTTGGAAGAAAAGCTCTCATTCTTCAAAGATTAACACCTCACTCCTTCATCTGAAATCTGTGATGGCTCCCATTCTTCTCTCTTTGGGATCTCGAGAGAAACTACCAGCAAAATCAGGGAAAGCCAGCTTTGAAATTCTAGATAATTTTAAAGTAAAGAAATGAGTGGAAAATTATCTGTTTTTTAAAAAACATCCTTTTGTGCCTTTTTTGTACATTATAAAACATTAAAATGAAAGGCATGACCCCTTCTTTTTTGCCATTTTGCGGGTCACAATTAAAAATGGAATTGGGGAAGGTTTAAATTCCGTTCTTTTTCTTTAGGGCACCATTTTGATTCTCAATTTGACATCAGTGCTGTTTGACACTTTTAATCCTAAGCATTTTCTGGAGGATGATCAGTTCAAGAGAAGAGAAACTTTCCTGCCAATCTCTGCAGGTGAGATGTGTCTGACGGCCCATTCACACTGTAGCACTCTCTTCTTTCTCAGTTTAGAAAAAACCTACAGCATTTATTAGTGCTAGAGGCACAATGGAAAATTGAAAGCTCAGAAATGAAAACCATGGCCAGAATGTGTGTCCGGGTCCAAGGTTCCAGCTTATGCAGTTTTTTAATAGGTAGCGGGCATGTCATTCTTGAGCAAGTGCTCTCTCCAAGAACTAGGTTCGACACAACAGCAAAGAGCAGCCTCCAACCCCCCTACCCTTAGTGGTATGTATACGCTGGAGCTGGAGGTGTAATTTCTTGGTGGAGGTGATAAACTCAAGCAAGCTCTGAGTGAGCCAGTGCGCTAAAAATAGAAGTGTAGTTGTGGTGGTGCATGGAGCTGGATGGACTAGCCATCTTGACTACACCCCCTTCTGAGATCCTCCGAATATACTTGGGTGGGTGGCTAGCCGCTCACGCCACCACTGATACACTTCTAGTGTCAATGCGCCAGCTCCAGTGTAGAAATACGATAAGGTGGGCACAAAGTGAAAGTAGCCAGCCTCACTTTTTGGGATTATAGGAGCAAGGACAGAAGGAATAGCTCTCCTCACCTTTTACCACATCTTTTCACTTGTAGGGAGAGTCAGTAGGGGGAATAAACACAGTAAAGATGATAAGTGTGGGAGATCCCTGACACCTTCTCATAAAAACCAATCAACCTTTAGAACATTTTACCATAGGTTGTGGTGGATTTTCCATCAGTTGGACTCATTAAGGGCTGATCCCACACAGTGTAAATCAATAAGAACTTTACATTACATTCCTGAAACAGAAATGCATGTGAATCGGGGACCCACAGGTTTGCACAAGCCTTGTTTATATACAGGTCTATTAATGCTTTCTTGCAAATTAAAAGAACAGGCAATATTAGTATTTGCTGTGTGTGGCTAAGGAAAGTGTGTAATACCTTTCTCTTTTTAAGTGGTCTATCTAGAAACTAAGATTCAGGGGGACACAGCTCCCTTTTTTAGTAATAATGCTGACTAGACTCGTGTGTCTTCAGCAGGCTATGTGTTATATCATTGAGAAGCCACGCCAGGGAAAGATTTCACCTCGCCTACGTTATTTTAACTTTTTAATCAAGAAATAAAACATCTGTGAGTAGCTGAGAAAGTTAGGGAAGTAAGACCTCAGCTCGACACAGAAATTGTAGTGCTTTAACAATATAAATATACAGCCTCTTAGATTTCCATCAGTTAGGTTTGTGTGTTTTTTTTAAATCACTAGAAGTTAATACATCACAGCTTTTTTAGTGAGGCTGCAATTATGGGTAGGGGACTAAGCTATAATGAGATAAGGCATTAGTATAAAGACCTTGTTGTACTCGTATAAAAATGTGTGTAGATCAGGCCTTTGATAGCTATGCAGAGATGTGGTTGATCATCCAAGAGCAATCAAATATGATTATTTCTATTAGTATAACAGAGGTACTGTTATAATTAGTGTAAACCTTAGAATCCACAGTTATAAGTGAAGGAAAACTTAGTACTAAAACCAGGAAAAGGTGACTCAGAAGGGAGGAACTGATGACAAACCATCTCTTCTTCTTCACTCTTCTGAAATTGCTGCTGTGGAAAATTAATGTCTTGTTTGTTATGAGACCCAAACAGTTCTGACGAGAATCGTCTGGCTGATGTGCACAATTATCTTCTTTTCAGGAAAGCGCAATTGCCTTGGTGAGCTGCTGGCTAGAATAGAGCTGTTCCTGTTCTTCACTGCCCTCCTTCAGAAATTCACATTCCAAGCTCCGAAGGACGTGAAGCTAAGTCTTCAGTTCAGAATGGGACTTACTGTCACCCCAAAACCATACCAGATCTGTGCGCTGTCTCGGTAGAGAAAGCCAGGAAATTTTTGTCATTGCCTCATTTCTGAAAATAATTAGGGTTTACTGTCCTTGTATATAGCACTGATTCAGCAGTTCACTATGTCTCCAAATTTCCCTGCCTGCCTCTGTTCTTTTAACCTAAGAGTGGACCAATATCAGCTACTGGTAGATTTGGGAACCTGATATTGGAAAGGGCTGTGGCTGTTATGACACATCCTACCATGTCGGCAGCTCTTCTTGATTTCTGTACCACACCAGTCTGTGTGCATGTACACTCAGGATGACCTAAGAATTCTCACTCCCATATCAATCTGGTTAAAAAAAGATAAGTATATTTCATGAATTCTTTCAAAAGGAACTTTTTGTTTCATTTTGTTTCATTTGTAGTTTTTCATGAAATATTTAGTTTTTAAATGAAAACTTTTCAAAAAAAATTTTATGAAAAATTTTTGCTGGTGTGAAAAAACACAACCTTTTCTCTCACTTTTTAATGAGGGGCAGGGATAATTTAAAGACATGAGAACGTGGGATTTTCCCTACCAACACAAAATTAAAAAATTGAAATTTGTTTGTTTGAAAAATGAAAAATTTCAACCAAGATTGCAATATTTCTGCAGGGTTTTTTAAATCAAAAAGACTTTTTAACTGAAAAAATGTCAACCAGTTTTAGAGGCCTCCTGCTGCCTCTGAATCTTGCCAGCCACCATTGTTCTCTCACCCACTGTGATGTTAGATGAGAATTCAGTCTCCTGACTGAAGTTTTTGTGGTGAAAGAACTCCTGAACCTTTAAAAAAGTTAATACTAATACAGTTTTTCAAATGCGCCCACACTGGGATTTGAATTCATAACCTACATCCCTGTGGGCAGGGATAGCTTAGTGATTTGAACATTGGCTTCCTAAACCAACGGTTCTGAGTTCAATCCTTGAGGGGCCATTTAGAGATCTGGGGTAGAAATCTGTCAGGGACAATGGGATTGATCCTACTTTGAGCAAAGGGTTGGACTAGATCAGTGGTTCTTAAACTTACTGTTGCAACCCCCAGTTTGAGAACCACTGGACTGGATGACAACTTAAGGTCCCTTCCAACCCTGATATTCTATGATAACAGTAGTAGGGCTCTACTCTGCTGCCAAGAGTGGATGGGAAATTAGATGGTGGGCCAGGAAGGGAACTAGAACAGACTTTTAACATATGGACTATTCCCATTGGAACAGCCAGGTGGCTGATGGGGTTGGTTTAGAGCTGGATGTTTCATAGGCAAATTTACCATGGTTCTTAGTTTTACTTTTGGTGTTTATTTTATGGTGTTAGGTGCTTTAGAAATACTTTAGAGGGGTAGAGTTTGTTGGCTGGCTGAGGATAAGTGTAGTTAAAGAGCACTTACAGCCCTTATTTTGCAACGTAGATAGTATTTTCAAAGGGAATTTAAAAGTATTCGTTGAGCAATGTTGGATTTTGGTCCTATCATTCTTGAAAAGTGATTCCTCAAAAAATTCTAAGAGTAAAAGATGTTAATTTTTTTGCACATTTAAAAATAACTTTCTGCAAAAAAGTTCCAATAATTGACACTTTCAAGGATGTAAGCAGTGTCAGGAATGAGATATATTCTGACATCTGGTGGCAAACTATGGGAATTGCAGTGAGCCTTGCAAAATAAGTCTGGGGCTGATCAATTTGCATAGACACACCCACTGCGCCTAGCCTGAGCCCACAGCAGCCCACATGGCCACTTCGGCTGATGAGGGAGCCCCAGTTTCTATGTTATTAGGGCAGGAATGATAAAGTGATGTTACTGTGATTATGTGAATGAAGGACTATGGACATGTACTTGGCCCTTGTTATGATGGAGGAACTCGCCATCATCTAGGTAGCACTCACTGGGCAAGGGCCATGTGTTTCAGAACACTGTGAGATTGAGAGAGGTGATGGACAAGCACCTATACCTTTTGGTGAGGGCTCTGTCTGAGGGCCTCCTAGGCCTATTGCACCCTGCCTCTCTCCACTGTGGAATGTCAGAATTGAATTTTGCTTCCTTTAGGAGCCTGGTTCCAGGCTGCTGAGCTGACAATTGCTTTGGGCTCACTGGTGCACCTGTACTAAGGTTCCCCTACTGTGAGCTGAAATCACTTAAGAGCTAAAGAAATCACTGAGCACTGTCTTAAGTAGGGGGGACCTGGAAAAAGTGCAGAGTGGCTGGTGCAGCAGAGCAGTCTGTGTGTCGGCTAGCAGGACGGCTAGCAGAGTGACTGGTGCAGCAGAGCTGTCTGTCGACTAGCGGAGGCGTTGGTGCTGCGGGCAGAGTGACCGGCGCGGCAGAGCTGTCTGTCTGTCACCTAGCAGAGGCGTGGGTGTTGCG
>ML677341.1:10418754-10615990 GCA_007922305.1 Dermatemys mawii | reverse complement strand
TCTGTCTGTCACCTAGCAGAGGCGTGGGTGTTGCGGGCAGAGTGACCAGCGCGGCAGAGCTGTCTGTCTGTCACCTAGCAGAGGCGTGGGTGCTGCGGGCAGAGTGACCGGCGCGGCAGAGCTGTCTGTCTGTCACCTAGCAGAGCAGCTAGCGGATCAACGGGCAGAGCGGTTCGTAGGACAGCCAGCGGAGCGGAGCAGAGCCGATTGCGGTGAGAGCTGCAGCGGAACCTCACGGAGAGGCGGTGCAGTCGGCCTCGGACCACATAAGGTGCCCCGTGCCCTACCCTCCATCTCCACCCAGGCTGGAGGTAAGACTCTGCCAATTGACTAGTGAACTCTGCACGGACCAAGGACAGAGACTCTTGGGCTGTTGGACTTTTGGGACTATTGAGTGACTTTTTGGGGTTGTGGAACTCAAGAGCCAAAGGGAAGGCCACGGCCTATTTGCTAGGAGGGGGGCTTCTGGTTCATGGTTTGGTTTATTAACCTTGTTTGTGGTGTTTCCCCAATATAATGCCACATTGTTTCTCCCTGTTATTAAAAGGCTTTGGTACACTCAGACTCTGTGCTTGCGAGAGGGGAAGTATTGTCTCTTACAGACGCCCAGAGGGGTGGTATATGGTTGTCCCAGGTCACTGGGTGGGGGCTCGAGCCGGTTTTTGTATTGTGCTATTGGAATGGAACCCCTGGATACTGAACCCGGCCCTTGTTGCTGCCAACTCTGATGGGCAGAAGGGTTACAAATTAATAAGGAGCACTTGTTGGTATTGTTATTCACATAGCTAATTTGTTTTCTGAGAGTTCTACTAGCAAGAAAAAAAGAGCGCCAAGCCCAGGTTGTGGGTCCATGGCGGCCATATTTATTGGAGCAATGGAGCATGGCGCGGGGAGGTCAGTTCCCAGAGCAAAGGGCCAGCCAGAAGCAATGGGGCGTCACTGCTCCGCCCAATGTGAGGGCACTATTTACAAATAGCAGTTGCCAGACACTCCTTCCTGGCCCTGTGCTCACAGCATTCCCCTTCCCGTCAAGGGCAGGCCCATGCCACACCACACAGAACCCATCCCCCAACACTCCCCAACTCCCTATGGCTGGAGGCCCCATGGATCCACTATGCGCAGTCCACCGCACCAACCCACTCACAAATGCACAGCGCCCCTGCACAACACCACTGCTGCTCACGGCCCCACCACAACGGCCCAGCACCCCCCGCCCCCAGAACCTCCACTCCCTAGTGCCGCAACACAAAGATCTTCTCTGCCCCTTCACAGCCCAGCACTCCCCCATGCTCCCCACAGATCCACTCCCCCAAGCCCTGACTCCCGGTTGCACTCACTGCCCTTGCTGGGAGGCGACTATCTGCCGCCTGAGGTTGCAGCACAGCCAGGGCTGGTCCCAGGGCCGGAAGTCGTTCGGTCCCCTCGGGAGTGGCGAGATCAGCCAGCTCAGGACCTGCCTCTGCCAGGGTCCGTCTACACGCACTTGCCTGGAGGGGCCCAATCAAGCCCTCTACCCTGTTCCCCACCCCCCACACCTGGCTGAGACTGGCCAGGCTTCTGCACCAGTCCCGGGTGGCTCAACTCCAGGAAGATGGGTAGGGCCCCATGAGTGGTGGGAAACGGAGACTGCCCAGAGCCAGAAGTGCAGTGGGGTCTGTCCTGGGTGCAGAGAGGAGCAGGGGGTTGGGTCGGGGTGGAGGGGAGCCCTTGGCCAGCCAGTGGATAGGCCAAGAGGAGCAAGTGGTGGGCAGGGAGAGCCAGTGGAGTCTCGGGGTGCAGTGCAAGCAGAGCAGACCGTGGCCCCTTCTGAGGATGGGCCCGGCTCCATGGAGCCATTATAAACTTGGCACTGCTGTGCACAAAACCCACTGAACACAAAAAGCATTTTTCACTTCTCTAGCTCTCCTATCTAAGAAGCTGTGTGTACAGCTGTAGATTCCATGTCTCCTGGCTCCCACTACTGTGCCTACATGAAAAGACCATTTATCCTGCACTTGCAGTAATAGATGCTTAATTCAAGTAAATATAATCACGGTTATTTGAAAAACAATTTTCCTTTGGCTCCTTTTTTTCCCCTCCCATCTCTTGTGTGTGCACACCTGTGCCTTTTTTCTCTCATAAGATTTCTCGGCTTCCTGAAATAGGATCAGATTTCCGTGAATGGTGGTTCACGAAGCCAGCCATTTTCACTAGTTCCCCTCAGCCCCCACCCAACCACCTGCTAATAACCAAAGGAGACAGTGGAATGGCATTCGAGTTCAGGACATTTTTCTTCCCCGGTCAAGTTGCATCGTGCTTTTGCCATTTATTCTGCTCCAAAACCTTATCAGCTTACTCCTGAACCAGATGGGAGGCTGGTAAGGAAAAACTGTTTTCCTTAATGCTGAGTATGGTTAATTATTACTAAAATGTTTTAGAGAAACACAGTTTACACACACTCACACGTATATGTATTTTTAGGTTATTTTGGTCATGTGTCTTACCTTATCCTAACATAGCACCACAGTGTATACTGACAGGGGTGTGAATCGTAGAGCACTATGATGTGAAAACACAAATGGCATATTAAATCTTTTAATCAAAAAGGCACTACACATACCACGCAGAATGATTAAAAACCATCCAGATAGCTACCTCACCTACGATTCATGAACACAATTTGTTTGAGGCACAGTGTAGTCCATAATGCAAAATTTGGTCTATTTCATTTTCTGTTTCAAACATGAAACCAGCACACTACTGTAACTTTTCCTTTCTGACATCACTCATAGACAAAATAGGATAGAGAACCAATTACAAGAAGAAGAAGTTTTGAAATGTAATGGTCTGATGCTGTAAAGGCTTAGACATTTGAATTTACTCATGTGAATAGTCCCATTGCAGATCAGACCCACAGTGTGTCTTTGCATGAGGGAAATAAAAATAGCCCTTAGCTTTCTCAGTAAATTCCATAGCACAGAAGAGTTGATTTAACTTTTTCTTTAAAAAAAGCTGTTGATAACAGGAAAAAATAATTTAAAAAATATCCAAACATTTAGGGTTAGATTTTTAATCCTCTCACTGACTTTGTTGAATAGTTAATCATGTGAGTAATCTGTTTGAAATCAGTGGGTCCACTCTCCAGTGTTTGGCTCTTAATTAACGGTGACACCCACCATGTGTCAAATTTGGGACCCTCCTCCCTCACCAAGTTTCAGAGCCTGGGCCCAAATGTTTCCACAGCTCTTTTTGGCCCTGTAGCCCAAGCCCCACGAACCCAAGCCTATTAACTTGGTTCTGAGACTCTGATGGGGAACTGAGGCACAGGGAGATAAATTGACTCATGCTAGCTCACACAGGAAACCTGTGACAGAGGCAAGAATAGAATCAAATATCTTGCCTCCCAGATGAGCACTTTAACCACAGACCATTCTTCCTCTTCCCATGGACCCCTGCGTTGATCATTAAGAACATAAGAATGGCCATACAGGGTTAGACTACTTGTCCATCTAGTCCAGTATCCTATCTTCCAACAGTAGTGGCCAAAGCCAGGTGCTTCAGGGGGAGTGAACAGAACAGGTAATCATCAAGTGATCCATTTCCAGCTTCTGGCAAACAGAAGCTAGGGACACTTCAGGGCATAGTTTTGCATCCCTGCCCATCCTGGCTAATAACCATTGATGGCCCTATCCTCCGTGAACTTATCTAGTTCTTTTTTGAGTCCAATTATAGTCTTGGCCTTCACAACATCCTCTGGCAAAGAGTTCCATAGTTTGACTGTGCGTTGTGTGAAGAAATACTTCCTTTTGTCTGTTTTAAACCTGCTGCCTATAACTTCAGTTGATGATGCCTAGTTTTTCTGTTTACACTTCCTTGTTTACTTTCTCCACACTAGTTATGATTTTATGGATTTCTATCATACCTACCCTTAGTCATCTCATTTCCAAGCTGAAGAGTCCCAGTCTTATTAATCTCTCCTCATATGGAAGCTGTTCCATACCCCTAATCATTTTTGTTGTCCTTTTCCAATTCCAATATATCTTTTTTGAAACTGGCGTCACATGAGCTATGCTCCAGTCATCTGGACAGAAGTTAATTGAAATGATAGGTTACTCACCACAGTTAGTAGTTCTGCAATTTCACATTTGAATTCCTTCAGAACTCTTGGGTGAATTCCATCTGGTCCTGGTGACTTATTACTGTTTAATGGATCAGTTTATTCCAAAACCTCTAATAACACCTCAATCTGGGAGAGTTCCTCATATTTGTCACCTAAAGAGAATGGGTCAGTTTGGGAATCTTCCTCACATCCTCAGCCATGAAGACCGATGGAAAGAATACATAACATATAATAGAACAGACCAATTCATGACACAAGTCTGCTTTATTCTCTTGCCATGCTGCGTATGGAATAAAGTAGGAATCCTAAGGAAGAAGGAGGTCTCGTATTGAGAGAGGATTGTTATGTGATTCAAGCCTGGCCTAGGATTCTTCAGAGCTGGGCTCAGTTCTCACCTCTGCCCACACGCTGCCAATGTGACCTTGGGCCAGTCACTTAATCTCTCTGTAAAGTGGGGTTATACCTTTGTCTTGTATAAGTCTTGATGGCAGGAGCTGTCTCTTACTATGCACAGTGCTTCACACCTTGGATCCCTGACCTAGGCTGAGGCACCTGGGGAATTATCTTATAGAATAATAATCATCCCCTGTCATACTGCATATGCACAAAGGTTGACGTGAATTTTGGCACCCTCTTCTCCTTCCATATGCAGCCTCACTCACTGAATGAAAGAGATCCTTCCTTCCATACATAAACTTACGTATCAGAAAAAGGTACTCACTGCCAATAAACTTTCTTAAGCTACATATGCATGGATGAGATTAGGAGAACATTGGCAGACCATTAACTGATAGTACAAAATCCAAAGTGCATGTGAAAAGTATATTATTTAAATCCTTATGACTTAGACAAGTAACAACCAATTTTCACTAGACTCTCAAAAGAGATAGCTGTGACCTTCGGATGATCTTCCTATACAGTTTCAAATTTCTACCACTGATCTGCCAGAACTGTTTGAGTTTTGTTTCTTTTTATAAAAAAATCACATTTTTTATAATGGGAAAAGTATAATCTTTTATAATCTTAGTTATTGAAAATAAATGTACTATTTTGACTCAAACTTTCCAGAAAAATTCCTTCCTACACTAGAAACAAACTTGCCATATTTCAGCCAGAAAAAAAGACTGCAAAAGTTCGAAGCAACTTTAAAAGGCCCCTTAGTACAAAAAATCTTGGGCACCCTTAATAACAGGCATTGATAAATTGTGTACTTATAATTCAGAGATTGGCAACCTTGGCATGCATCCCCCCAGGGTGAGCATCCTTGACAGGCCCGGACAGTTTGTTTACCTGCTGGGTCCGTAGGTTCGGCTGATCGTGGCTCTCACTGGCCGCGGCTTGCCGCTCCAGTCCAATGGGGCGCTGTGGGAAGCTTACCCTGGGGGGCTGCGTACCAAAGTTGCCGATCCCTGTTATAATTAATAAATCACTAACAGTGAAATTAAAATTATGGTTCGTATTCTGTTTCCACATGCACCTATGCAATCTAGCCGACATATGTGAAGGAAGAAATTCACTCTTCTGTTTACAATCAAAGATAATTGTGTGCATTCCCCTTGGTTCTAATACTAAGCCCTTTGCAAATATGGTTCAATACTGCGCTACTTTTTTTTGATAGTGTTTATTTCAATGGAGTTAATTTACAGCCATATAAAAGTGGATGAAGCAGTTGCGAATAAGGCTCTGTACCTTCACATCATCTATACATCAAAATGGAGTTTGAAGAACAGCTAGCCAGAAACACAAAAGGTAATAATATAAAGTTTTTTAAATACGTCAGAAGCAGGAAGCCTGCTAAACAACCAGTGGGGCCCCTGGATGATAGAGATACAAAAAGAGCACTTAAAGATGATAAAGTCATTGTAGAGAAACTAAATGAATTCTTTGCTTCAGTCTTCATGGCTGAGGACGTTAAGGAGATTCTCCAACCTGAGCCGTCTTTTGTAGGTGACAAATCTGAGGAATTGTCACAGATTGAAGTGTCACTAGAGGAGGTTTTGGAACTAATTGATAAACTTAACTGTAACAAGTCACCGGGACCAGATGGCATTCACCCAAGAGGTCTGAAAGAACTCAAATGTGAAATTGCGGAACTATTAATTAGGGTTTGTAACCTGTCCTTTAAATCAGCTTCTGTACCCGATGACTGGAAGATAGCTAATGTAACGCCAATATTTAAAAAGGGCTCTAGAGGTGATCCTGGCAATTACAGACCGGTAAGTCTAACGTCCATACCAGGCAAATTAGTTGAAACAATAGTAAAGATTAAAATTGTCAGGCACATAGAAGAACATAAATTGTTGGGCAAAAGTCAGCATGGTTTCTGTAAAGGGAAATTATGTCTTACTAATCTATTAGAGTTCTTTGAAGGGGTCAACAAACATGTGGACAAGGGGGATCCAGTGAACATAGTGTACTTAGATTTCCAGAAAGCCTTTGACAAGGTCGCTCACCAAAGGCTCTTACATAAATTAAGTTGCCATGGGATAAGAGGGAAGATCTTTTCATGGACTGAGAACTGGTTAAAAGACAGGGAACAAAGGGTAGGAATAAATGGTAAATTTTCTGAATGGAGAGGGGTAACTAGTGGTGTTCCCCAAGGGTCAATCCTAGGACCAATCCTATTCAACTTATTCATCAATGATTTGGAGGAAGGGGTAAACAGTGAGGTGGCAAAGTTTGCAGATGATACTAAACTGCTCAAAATAGTTAAGACCCAAAGAGACTGTGAAGAACTTCAAAAAGATCTCACGAAACTAAATGGTTGGGCAACAAAATGGCAAATGAAATTTAATGTGGATAAATGTAAAGTAATGCACATTGGAAAAAATAACCCCAACTATACCTACAATATGATGGGGGGCTAATTTAGCTACAATTACTCAGGAAAACGATCTTGGAGTCATCGTGGATAGTTCTCTGAAGACGTCCATGCAGTGTGCAGCGGCAGTCAAAAAAGCAAACAGGATGTTAGGAATCATTAAAAAAGGGATAGAGAATAAGACCGAGAATATCTTATTGCCTTTATGTAAATCCATGGTGCGCCCACATCTTGAATACTGTGTACAAATGTGGTCTCCTCATCTCAAAAAGATATACTGTCATTAGAAAAGGTTCAGAGAAGGGCAACTAAAATGATTAGGGAATTGGAACAGGTCTCATATGAGGAGAGATTAAAGAGGCTAGGACTTTTTAGCTTGGAAAAGAGGAGACTAAGGGGGGATATGATAGAGGTATATAA
This sequence comes from Dermatemys mawii, assembly GCA_007922305.1. NCBI lineage: Eukaryota > Metazoa > Chordata > Testudines > Dermatemydidae > Dermatemys > Dermatemys mawii. The sequence continues at coordinate 10,608,650 of ML677341.1, read as the reverse complement.
AATTATGAGTGGTGTGGAGAAAGTGAATAAGGAAAAGTTATTTATTTATTCCCATAATAGAAGACAAAGGGGCCACCCAATTAAATTAGTGGGCAGCAGGTTTAAAACAAATAAAAGGAAGTTCTTCTTCACACAGCACACAGTCAACCTGTGGAACTCCCTGCCTGAGGAGGCTGTGAAGGCTAGGACTATAACAGGGTTTAAAAGAGAACTGGATAAATTCATGGAGATTAAGTCCATTAATGGCTATTAACCAGGCTGGGTAAGGAATGGTGTACCTAGCCTGTGTTTGTCAGAGGGGGGTGATGGATGGCAAGAGAGAGATCTCTTGATCTTTACCTGTTAGGTTCACTCACTCCGGGGCACCTGGAGTTGGCCACTGTCGGTAGACGGGATACTGGGCTAGATGGACCTTTGGTCTGACCCAGTATGGCCTTTCTTATGTTCTTATGTATTAGGTTGGATATGAGGAAAAACTTTTCCACGAGGAGGGTGGTGAAGCACTGGAATGGGTTATCTAAGGAGGTGGTCAAATCTCCTTCCTTAGAGGTTTTTAAGGTCAGGTTTGATAAAGCCCTGTCTGGGATGATTTAGTTGGAGATTGGTCCTGCTTTGAGCAAGGGGTTGGACTGGATGACCTCCAGAGGTCCCTTCCAACCCTGATACTCTATGATTCTATGATCATTAGCACAGTGTTCCGAGGAAGGTTAATTAAAGTGGGTCAGATCCTCAGCTAACTTACATCATCTGAGCTATGCTAATTTTCACCAACTGAGGATCTGAATCAGTGGGTGTATAATGCAAGCAAGAGGAGAAATCTGCTTTGGTAATGTTTTGCACTCTTTGAACTGGTATAATTGACTACATGGGGCAATGGAGAATCAGACCCTTTTTTTGTACAGGTTTCCCATATTATTATGAACCCCCACGAAAAATCAAAATTGTGGTGCAGACAACAGGAATTTGTCCATTGACAAAATTAAGGATCATCTTAAAAATAACAATGTTTTTCGGTGAATAATGACTGTGCAATGTATACTCTAATAAACAAAAGCCTGCAATGTAGGGTCTGTATTTTTTTTCGGACTTGGAACAAATACATGTATATCTTTTAAGGCCACTTAAAACATACCATAAATGTCATGTGAAAGGCAAATTAGTCTCATGAGAAATTTAATCTAAGATAGTAACATACAGTGAGAGTCCACAGTGGGATGAAACATCATGTAGACCATATAATGAAACACATATATTTTATGATGAAAATGCATTCTGTAGTGACACATGCTTTGTGTTACACAATATATTAAAGAAAATTTGAGCATTTTATGAGCTACTATATAACTGCAATTTAGGATCTACAGTTAAGAGCTACGAAGTCAAAGGGTGTGAGTTAGAATTGCAGGGTCATCTGCCATGGAGCTAGTGGGTGGAAATAGTCTGAATGCATAGTTACTTGATAGATCTCAGTATATCCACAGCTTCCTTGAGCACAATCCCCTATTTCATAATGTGCAAAACTCCCACTTTTCCATCCCAAGGCAAATATCTGGAAAGTGTGAGACGAATTTCCAAAAATACGTCACTTAGGGAATGACCTGACTCCGTAAAATTTAGAGGCATTCCTGAGTTTTGAAAATATGAGTCTTATTCTGGATTTGCATTTCAGCATCAGAGCCCTGTAGTTTAGGGTGTTAAGATGTGGGACTTTTTGTTTTACCTAGTTATTGATATAGGGACAGATTGTAAATTCAAGTGTGCATCTGGGTTTGGTTTCTCAACACATTCCCTACCTTGAAAATTTGGGATGCAGGCTTTGGGCCCATCTCTATTGCAGACCATTTTTATCTCAGATACCAAACAAAATCTCAGACACTCAATCTCAGAAACCAGAGCAGTCACGATTTCAGTAATGGGACTACTGACATGCTTAGGGTTAAGAATATGTGTAAGCTCTTTACTGGATCAGGGCCTCAATAGCTTTTGAACTGATAGGTGGACTTGGAAGTGTTTCAGAGTTTCCTGATGCCAGACAGTAGTGGTGCCTCTTTCAATGGAATATATAAATGTCTTTTAGGACTGAGGCAAATGCAGAAACTTGTACACAAGCAAAATAACTACCAAATAGATTGTTTGCCAAAAATCTCCAGTAAGTGTATAATGGTGGAGCTGCATGGATTTTTTTAAATTGTCTTTTCTTAGAAAAAAATGCATTGTTTTAAGGCCCAAAACTATTTGTCAAATTTAGGCTGAATTCGACAAATAATTTTGGTTGGAGATAATTTTTTTTACAAAGAATCAAAATGTTTTGTTTAGACTTTCTTGTTTTGAAATATTTCTTTTAGAAGCTTTTCATTTCCATTTCAAATGTGGCTAGTTTAAAAAACCCCACTGTGGTAAACCCAGAGCAGGCAGCTACCAGAGAGGGTAGTGGTAAGGGAGGTAACCACAAGTCAATTGGGCTCAGCTGAGTAGAGGTTGCCAGAAACTCAGGCAAGATCAGCTGATGCCAATTAAGCCCTGACAGAGACCCTTTTTAAACCCTCTTCCCCAGCTAGGGTGGGAAGGGTACCAGCAGGTTGAGGGCAGCAGAACAGGGAGTCTCTCCAAGCTGGGAGACTGCTTTCCCTGGACAGAGGGTAAAAGACCCAGCCAAGAAGGAGTGACTGGGGGAAGGGAAAAGCCTGCCCTTGGGCTTTCTAGGTGGCTTGCCTGGGCAGCCCTTGCCTCGCCAGAGTGTAAAGGACTGGAGCCTGGTGAGTCAGAGAAGGCACTTTGCCACATCACAAAAGATGGAAAAAAATGTTTCAAGTCAACCAAAAAATTCTAGTTGATTTAAAATGATTTTTTGTTGTGGTGGTGTTTTGATTTGACAAAAAAAATTAAAAATTTTGTTTGAATTTGAATTGAATTGGATTCTTTGGGATTTTTCACCTTGGCCCCCAAACCAAAACAAAAACAGAAAAAAAATTATTCCATTAGCTCCAGGTAATGGCTGCAGTATGACTAGAACTGGAGAAAAAGGGCCAGGTTTCTGAGGAGACCTCGCCTGCAAGAAGGGGCCCTGCTCTATGGTAGAGTCTCAGCTTGCAACGCTGGCCACTCAGCATGCTTAAGGAAGCTCTGTGTTCTACAGTTCTGCTTGCCAGCTGCATTGCTTATTACTGATGAAACATGGCTTTTAATTGTAAATGCAGTATGATATTTATTGTGTATGTTTGCTATAAAAGATGTCTCTGGCATGCTGTACATCATATAATACACACATTGCTTCCAAATGTGATTTCATCCAGAATAAAATTGAAGCTAATGGGAGCTTTGAGTTCTAAGACAGTGGGATTTGAAAAACAAGGTAACAGCCAGACATCCACTATTCTCAAAGGAATGAATTGGTAGTTCTCTGTCTAGCAAAGGTTTACAGTAATCAAATCACTGGGCCTCATCCCCCTCTTGCTTACATCAGGAATAACCACACTGAATGAGTGACGCTGGTGTGTGAGGTGAATCAGGTCTGCTGTCTGCCTGACCATATTAATTAGAAGCGGAATTAGGGCCTTGTCCATGATTCAGACATTCAGCTCTCATTGTCACCAGCCAACATTAGAGAACCAGTGACAGCCCATTAGGTCCACACAGACGTGTTCCTCTGGAGCCACGAAAAGCTGTTTAGGAAAGATTAAAGTTTGAAACAAATGATGTGACTAGGAATTACCAGCACAGAATGATTCAGGCCTCGATCCTTCACTTTCTAGCGGTTTGTGTAGTCTAGAGTTACCATCTTTGAAACCCCCAAAACCCAGAACGCCCCATACAAGACAAGCCAGCCACAATCCCAATCACAAGGCAACTCTGCAACTCTCCCGCTCCGACAGCCACATATAGCATAACCTCATTTTCTTACCACAGTCGTGTTTCTCCAAGCTGTTCTGTTTGTGCCTGTTTTCACTGAGACAAGTTTTTTTCCAAACTGCATTGGTTCTATATTTTAACTGTTTGCTTGAATGTGAATGTTTTGGAATTTTTTACATTAATAATGTCCATTGAGTCTATTTCTTGAATTTGTGTTTGCTGTTTGATTTGGCCTTTTTTTCAGCGATTTCTTATTTTTAATGGCAACATTTTGCATCCAGCTAAAGATGCTACACTTTTAACATTAGATATCCCAGTGTATTGTGATGATGCTCCAAATCTTTAGACCCACATGAAAAACCCCCCCCAGCAGATGGAATTATTTTTCTGGCAACTGGCAAATCCATTAACACAATTGCCAGGCCAGTCAAATACCCACTGGCGGTAACCCTAGACTAGCCCTGTGTAAAGTGACTGTAAAATGCTTCCACCATGGCAAGAAAGCATTGGAGAGGAACTGGGATTGGGCAGATCCTTGGGGTAGACATAAACTGCACACTTTCAAGAGTTGTTTCTCTATACAGCAAAAGAGGAGCATGGAAGGAATTGTGCCTGAGTCAGAATTCTTCCTTGTGGTACTTCTCTTTGGATGGTGCCCTATATGCTCACCCTCTGTCTAGCACATGGTATTTCACAGCTTTAAACGGTTGTTTGCAGTGGTGTTGTACCCATGTTGGTCCGAAGATATTAGAGAAACAAGGTGGGTGAAGTAATATCTTTTATTGGACAACCTTCTGTTCCTAAAAGGGAAGCTTTCAAGCTACACAGCACTCTTCTCCAGGCACCTATCGCAGTAGGCCCTGAAGAAGAGATCTGTGTAGCTTGAAGGCTGATCTCTCTCACCAGCAGACATTGGTGCAATAAAAGGTATTGGACTCACCTTGTCTCTATCACAACTTTAAATGCATGCTAGCAAAAGTCAAAACAAAAACGTAGTACTGGTAGAATAGCTGATTTTTTATTGCATTTTTTCATTATTATTTTTGGGATGTGTCTGATACCATCCAGAAATGAAGGTATTGTAGACTAATATATTAGAAAATATTGTTTACAGCTGGGTTACCAACATAAACTCCCAAAAATATGTGCAGAGCTTTTGGATTTTTCTGCCCAGTGGCATTCAAAGTGTCCTTCCCAGGTAAATACCCAGGTTAATACCTGCCCGGTCATATTCAAAGTGTCAGCAAACTTGATGATAGTTCATGACTAAGGCTGCGAGTTTGTCATGGATATCATGGATTCTGTGACTTTTTGGGACTTCCATGACTTCTGCAGGGGCTAGTGTGGCCACCACGCCTCTCTCCCCCAGCAGGAGTTTGGATGTGGGAGGGGACTGGAGGTTGGGGTCCAGAAGGGGGTGAGGGCTCTGGGCGGCACTTACGTCAGAGGGACACCCCAGAAGCAGCAACATCCCTCAGCTTCAAGGCAGAGGCACAGTCAGGGGGGGTTGCACACTGCCTCTGTCTGCAGGCACAGTCCCCAGAGCTCCCGCTGGCCATGGTTCTCAGCCAATCAGTGCTGCGGAGCCAGTGCTCAGGGAGGAGGCAGTGCGCTGAGCTACCTGGCTGTGCCCCTTCCTACGATCTGAGGGATGTTGCCTCTTCCAGGGAGACACAGTGCCAGGTAGGGAGTCTGCCAGCCCCACCAACCCCAACCCAACAACAGCAGGGGTCACGGCCCACAGGCTGCTGCCTGCCCTGCCCAAGCACTCACGGTGCTCTGGGGATGCCCCCCAGCACCTGCAGTGCCCTCTGGGCTGCCCCCATCTAGCACCTGCAGTGCCCCCCGTGGCACCCCTGGGTTGTGCCCCACACCAAGATTTAATCAGGGGTGCACAGTACAAGTCATGAACAGGTCACAGGCCTGTCCATGACTTTACTAAAAACACCCATGACTAAAACATAGCCTTATTCATGACTAGATGGAGAGATACAGAGTGGCAACAATATATACTCAGCAGGCCACCTGAATGTTTTTGAATGCTTTCACCCTGCCATGCAACTCCAAAGAAGCTGCTCCTTCGTCACTTCTCAAATCAGCCTACAGATCTAATAGTTCTAATAGCTGTAAAGTCGTCATTCAGTGATGCTCAGTGGTAAGGTTTTTGCAAAAAGCACCTCAACTTGATTGTTATGTAGGATCTTCCTTGACGTGCCCAGAGCTGGATTATTGGAGAAGTATAATACATAAAAATTGCACAGCAACCTTATTATAATGTATATACTATTCATAATACAAAATTGAAACTAACAAACTAGGAGATCAGCTTTGTCAACACTTGCACACCTGAGTAACTTTGATTTCACTTGGACTGTTTATGGGAATAAAATTAATCATGCATGTAAATGATTGCAGAATTGGCCATCTGCTATACTCTATTAATTTAAACACCATAAATAATTAACTAAATACAAATTCTTCAGGATTAAGGCTAGGAATATAGAATCAAAACATGCATAGATCAATTTGCAAAACACAAACCAAAACAAAAAAACATAGAGAGATTTGAAAGATATGGAACCGAAACAGAATGTTTCTCTTTTACTTCTGTCTAACTAGATTGTTCTCTCACTCACACACCCTTGATATGAATCAGGGGGTAGGCCTCAGGTGGGGGGTTAATAAACAACCACAGGGAGAGCATCATCTGAGAAGCCATCAATATAAGTGATACTGCTGTACTCCATACAGTGGTGTTGTACCATTTTCCCAGATGGACCTTCTTGAAAATATTTCCCATGAGATTGGTGCTTTCCTGACAGTACCATATCATGACTGGCTAACACTGACTACATCTGTTCTTAAAGTAACTTGTTTAGGAGTGTAACTCTGTGAGTAATGGCAGGGGCTGTCCCTTTCCATTAATTTTAGTTGGAGGACTGCCTATGTAGGGGCTTCCCTGCAAACCGCAAGGAATTGGACTGCTAACATCGCTGTGGGTATTCGGGCACTTTAGGGATTCTCTTGGGCATTGACTGAGCAAATAGCCTGTATCTGCAGTATTTCTTGTAGTGCTAGCTATAATGTGTGAATATTGCCATTTTGGGCAAAAGGATGAAGGAAGTAACTTCTTGGATGCCTTGCTCACCCCCCAAGTAACCATCAAAGCTCTGAAGTTTCTTGAAGCTTGCCTCTGATTTTATTATGTATCCTGACTTCAGACAGTTGCATTATATCTAAGCCAAACAAACGAGAGAGCAAGGCTGTCAGGTGATGGTGTACAGACATACCTATCATACTGCAAAAACAAGCTATCTCTGTATTAATTTCCTTTCCAGCTTGGTCAATAGGTGCAAGGTTTATTGAGTTCATGTGGCACTCAGCTTGACAATAAAGCAGATGCTACAAACTGTGCAGGAAGGTCATCAAATCCTTCCTTATCTTCTGGATCAAATCCCCAATGTAATTTACTGTTTAAGAATTTAGAAATGAAAGGGCTGTGTTTTAAGCTTAGAAAAATAAAGCACATTTTTATTTAAGCTACAGGTTGTGAATGACTAGTCCCATTTAAATGCCTTTAAAAACAAGGTTTGTGAAAGGAGATTATTTGCACTCACGCATGTCTGACATCCTCTCTTTATCTACAGAACAGGTACAGAATTGTCAGCGACTATGTAAGCTCACTCCAACATGGTTCTGCCAATATATTTAAACTCTGAATACTTTCTCACCCTTTCACCTGAGAGATTGTGAAAGTAGTTCAGATTCTCAACTCAGCTGGGCCCTGATTCAGCAAAGCACTTTAGCATGCACTTAAAATTAAGCACATGAAAGGTATCCTTTGCATAGTATGTGATAAAACAATACAATAGGTGGTATGTGTGACAGGATCCCAGGGTGCAACCTGAAACTGGGATACCGCTCTGCCCCATTAACTCTCCAGCCTGGGCTGTCTCTCACAATGCTTTGCTACTGACAAGCAGCAACCCCTTCCAGGTGCTATCACTCAGCATAACCACAAGTGGAGCCCCACACCCATCTAGATTGCATGAATGCTCCCAAAGCCACCCATGAATCACCCAGCAAAAGCCAATTCCCGCCACCTCCTCAGCCTTACACCCCCAAGCTGTACCATTTTGCCCTGGTCAGAAGCCTGACCAGTGTACATTTATTACCCAGTCCACCCCCTCCCTCAGTGTGGAGAGGTTGTGCACCAGCTTTTGTAAACTAAGCTGAGATTTCCTAAGTATTTCAGCCAAAATGCACTGCTTAAGTAAAGTATAAAACAGATTTATGAACTACAGAAAGAGAGATTTTGTCATTACAAGTGGTATGCATAAAATATTAGAGATGTTTACCAATAAACACGCAATCTAAATCTTACTACACTTTGCAGTATTTAGATCAAGCAATTTTCTCATCCCATTAGATGTTAAAGTTCATAACACACAGGCTTCCATCTTAAACCTGCACCGGTCTCCTCAGTTGAAGTTTTCGTCTTCTCAGTGTTCTGATTGCTTACAGCAAACGCATGTGATCACTGTTCGCTATTTTGTATCCTTAGTCCAGGTGTCTAGAAGATATTTGCACAGACAGGCCCTGGTAGGCTTTGCTGAGTCACTGGGTTTAGCAATCCCCCTGGTTTGGTCTTGTGCAACTGAGTCATAAAGTCGGGCAGCCCCTATTGAATTATAAATCCCTTGATTACAACTCCCCTTCTGATTAATGGTTGTTGAACACCTTCCTGGGCAGGGGTCTTTGTATGTCACTAGCAACCATACAGCAAAATCTCATAACTTCATAAACACTATTGATATACATATTTGGACAGAACAATGGGTTTCAGCAGATCATGATCTTTCAAATGATATCTTAAATGACATGATCTGTAGGAAATATATCATAATCAGACAATAGGAATGGATGAGGGGGACATGGTCCAGGGTGCTGCTTTGAGGTACAGTGTATGATGTACGATGTGATAAAACAATACCAAACAACCTCATTACTCTTTCAAAGCTGCCAATCGGATATAAGAAATTGCAGGACAAATTCAACAGTTCTCAAACAAAGCACAGTGCTTCCATCTATCTATCTATTTGAGGGATATGTAGGGAATGCACCATAACAGCAGCCACAAGGCTGTCTCATTTTAAACAGGCATAAATAGGAGGGGAAAATTCCTATGTTCAGTCCACCACAAGACTTTTGGTGTGATAAGCCCATCAAAAGAACATTTTGATAGATACCAATCCTCAATAAAATTTAATTCAGAGCTCAATTTTGCAAGAGGATGATCAATCTGGCCCTGATCCAGAAAAGCACTTAAGCATATGTTTAATATTAAGCATGTAAGTAATCCTATCGATGTCAATGACTGTTTGGCAAAAATGGTCTACTTTGACAGACACCACTAATGTCTTTTCTTCATACATTTCCAGAAAATACTTCCAGTCTTTGTGACTGTGGTAAAAATTAGAATCACACCACAGCCTTAGTGAGGGATGTGGATAGAGTGGACTGCTGGTTACAGGTGCTGCAACACAGCTATGTTGTGTCTAATATATTTGCCAAGTTTAAAGGACTCTGACGCTATTACACTGCATGAGAGACGCAGTTGACCTTTAATATAATCTTGTCCTCTTTGTTGTTTCAGAGCCAAAATTATAGCTATAGAATTGCCAAATATGCCATACTACAGGCTTAGTGAAGGAGGATAAACCTGTTTAGAAGAGACCTAAACCTATTTAACAGGACCTTATACAATAAATTTCCCATTCCACTCTGTCAAATACCTTTTCTGCTCTCAAAGACATGGTAATAAGTAGGTGAGGTGATCCATGGCTACCCTATATTAATTTTAATTAAGTCCTCAAATTATACATTGACTTCTCTCCTCTCACCAACCAAGATTCTCTGCTCAGCTGGTGTAACCTGGCTTCAGTTGAGCTACACCAATTTACATCAGCTAAAGATCTGGCTCTATCTGTCCAGTCCTGGCACTAAGACTTTGACCTAGATCTTTACCTCTGTATTTAGTTTTGTTGTTTTAGTTTTAGTTGGTAGTTGGTAGTTTTGGTGCCTACACACTAGCACGTCCCTACATTTCTTGAGCACTAAAGAAATAGAGGGGCAAATATGCCCCTTTACTCAGCTTTTAGGAACTACCGCCACCACAATACCAAACAGTCACCATAAGATTTATGTAATGTGTCTGCCATACCATTCTCACCTGGAAATGTACCTATGTCTGAGTTTTTTAATTACCCTTACTGATCTCTGCAAAGGGAAGCAACTTTCCATGTGGTCTGTTATAGGACCTGGTAATTTTGATAAATTAATCCTCTCATGAAGCAGTCAACTTTATAGTAAAAGCTGAATAATACTGGTTATAATATTTGTAAAATTCTTTAGGTACTTTTATTGAGTGATGAATTTGAAAGCCCTATCAAGAAATTTTACTTTATATTATTATTTGTGATTACTGTGTCTTATTTGTACAGAAACGTTTACTTCCCCTTTTCACCCTGATAAAACTCATGAAATTTACAACAGAATGTTAAAACTTACATGAAAGTCATGTAAGTTTGTAGTTACATTTTGCTAGGACTTGTGAGCCAAGAATGTATGTCTACTGTCATCTGCTGAACTTCTTATACATACACGAGACATTCTGAATAAGCTACTCATCATGCTTCCTAGAGTAGGTCACAGCTGAGAGTGCCCATTTCAGGTCAGACTGCCAGAATACAGGGCATATACCCCAGGCTGATAGTGTATTCTATCATAAGGCTTCACCAAGTCAGTAACAGATACGTGCTTCTGAAATACTGTACTAGTTATTATGGAGCCACAGTGCTCTTCAGGCCCTCTAGCCACTCATGTACCACCCAGACAAACCAGACTTCTCTGATAAATGATTATTAAAAACTGAAATCGTGTATATTAGATTCTTCCAGCTCCAGGGAGCCAGCCACTTACCCCAGGTCAAAATATACTTCAGGATGTCACCCAAAACTCATGCTGGTAGCCAATCCTTTAGTAAATTAAAACTAAGAGTTTATTAACATATACATTAGTAATAGAATGACATGTCCCCCTTAAAGAAAACTTATAAGCAGTTTCAATAGTCCAGCAAGAGGTTCATTCTGATTATTGATTAACCAGGTGTGAGGGTTTTCCAGAGTTTGCAGTCTTGAGGCACCCCAATAGACATTCCTGAGGCATACTCTGCTCTTCTAAAATGAATGTGTCAGCAACTTCAACACAATTCTTATCAGCAAGGACACGGGGTCAAGCAGCCTTCTCTGTGGCACCCAAAAAAGCCCTCCTTTCCTGCCTTGGTCAAGCTGAGGCTGTGACTTGGCCAATTTACAGCCTGCTGACTTGGCTGCTTTTAGCAATGAGCCATAGTGGTTTCAGTCACTTTACTGGTTTGCTGACATCCCCCTTTCCCCCCTGTACAAAAGCTCCCCTTGTTAGAAATCACAGTCCAGAGTCTTAGGGCAAGGATGAAGCAAGGACGTGGTGTCACAGTCTCCAGTTTATACCCACAGTCCAGGTGCATGGAAAAATACTGGCTTAAACATGGAGCTATGTATCACATGTTCTGTGTGCCCTGCTGAATCACGGGCATCCATAGTCCATATGCTCTGTGAGGCATCCTTGGGAGGGATCCACTGGAAGAGTTAATTCTCCTTAAGGGCCCATCACCACATGACTGGCTAGTCTTGACATAAATCTGTCTTTGGGAGTGTTACCAGGAACACAACATGTTTAATAACAAGCATGCAGTAAAATTTCACAACTTCATACCCAATGGTGATATTGTGTATATACATTTCAACAGAATAACCATAATTAGCAGATTATAACTTTTCCAATGACACCTTGCAAGGCATACTTTGTACAAGATTTATTGCAATTGTGCAACTGTGGTGATGATAATGTAAATATGGTCATCTTCCTTTTTATACAGTATTACACGTCTTCTCACCTGAATTACAACGCCACGCATGTCAAAACCAGAAAAGGTTTGTGTCAACATTTTCATTGAATTAGAACAGGGTGGGCAAACTATGGCCCACGGGCCATATCCAGCTTTCGGGTCGTCCTGCCTGATCTCTGAGCTCCCAGCCGGGGTGGTGAGCCCCGGTCCCTCCCCTGCTGACTCCCCTCCCCCGCAGCCATGCTGCTAGTGCTCTGGCCCACTGCTCCTGCCAGGGAGCGCTGCAGCGGTGTGACTGGCTCTGGCAAGTGGGGAGAGGGCAGGATTGGATAAGGGGCAGGATGTCACGGCGGGCAGTCAGGGGACTGGGAGCGGTTGGATGGAGCGGAGACTTGGGGAGGCGGTCATGGGAAGGTGTCAGGGGTGTGAATGCGGGTTGGGGCAGTCAGGGGACAGGGAGTGGTTGGATAGGTGTGGGAGGCCCAGAGGGCCTGTCAGGAGGCAGTGGTGTGGATAGGGTTTGGGGCAGTCAGGGGACAGGGAGTGGGGGCAGTTGGGTAGGGCTTGGGGTCCCAAGGTGGTTGGGAGCAGGGTCCCGGGGTGGTTGGGAGTGGGGTCTCTGGAGGGGGTGGTCAGGGGACAAGAAGCAGTGGGGGTTGGATGGGTTGGGGATTCTGAGGGGTGGCAATCAGCGGGTACAAAATGGGAGGAGTGGATAGGGGTGGGGCTAGGCTGTCTGCGGGGGCACAGCCTTCCCTACCAGGCCCTCCATACAGTTTCACAACCCCATGTAGTCCTCGGGCCAAAAAGTTTGCCCACCCCTGGATTAGAAAAATAAAAGAAAACGCCATGACTCATCTTCAGAAAAATCATTATTCCCTTTTCCCACCTTGCTTTTCACTGGGTTTGGTTAATTCCTAATGGAAATTTCTGCACACGAGTGGTTCAAGTTACCAGTGAAAAGCATGTTTTCAAGCTACTTTCAGAACAAAGGGACCCTAATCAGATTCAATTACTGTACACGTGTAATATCACTGGGCCATTGCACAGACTTGACTCTATTATAGATTCTAGAATAATTAAACAGCAGTAGTGTTACCATACAGTTACTATTGTTTTGAGTGAATCCACTGGATAATTATTACATAATTAGCATAAAAATGTATTGTGTATTGTGCCATAGCTCCGTGCTCCCACTGGAGGTTTAATCTATACATATTTAAGAAAAATTCTCCTGTGCTAGGGCCAAATCTTCTGGTTTTTAATTACTCTATACATTTTCCTGCAGGATTTGACTCATTATGAATGTGTGTCTAAACCTTCTGTATCTCTTCTGGTCAAAATAATGGCTCACATTCTTGAATGCAAAGCCTTTTAGAGACTGAGCTAAAAGTCATGAGTGCCCCATGTGCTATTAACATTAACTCAGATTAGTGTTCACATGTGTGATTCAAGGATCATGTCTATTCAGAGGTCAGTCTTGTGGGTTCAATCACAGCTCAATTAAGAGTCTGTGGAGGACATGGATGTGAATGGAAAGACTAAGAAAAAAGTTGTAATGGCCCAGGGACCAATTCCTGACCCACATCCCCACAGTTCCTCTCTGTTGGAATGAAGAAATCTAGTAGCCTTTAGTTCTCTCCCATCCAGCTTCTTCATCTTTCATGAGATGCAGCATGAATGCTCTGCCCAGAAACAGTTGGAAACTGTTTTAATGTTATCTTGTAATTTCAGCCATTAGCTTCAAACTATATCTCAAATCATCAGACTCCTATCTCAACATCTTCCTTGTATGCAGAGACCTAGCATTGACTAGGTATGACGATGCTGCCCGTGGGAGCCAGCTGAGGTCCTCAGTTAGGGCGAACTGCAAACAGAGTGGGACAGACAAACCCCAAAAGGTGGTGGATATTCCAATACATAGATTTACCAAGCCAGCACAGAACAGCTTCTGTATTTCTTCACTGGTTACTCAGAAGTCCAAACCACACAATTCCCTTAAAGTACCCAGCCTGAGGCCCCCATCCATGTACACATGTCAGATTAGATATTCAGTAATCATCATCATATCTCACCATATAAAAGAAAAGGTTCTTCTAATCCCAAAGGATCAGCCGCACACCCAGGTCCAATTATAACTTGGATCTTATCCTAAATACATATTTATAGACCATTCTTGTTAACTAAGCTACAATTTATTTAAAAAGAGAAGAGACAGCGTTGGCTAAAAGATCAATATACATACAGACTTGAATTCAATTCTTGAGATTCAGACACATAGCAGACATGAGCCTGTAGTTGCCAGAAGCCGTTTTAGAAATAATCCATAGGTTATAATAGTCCAATGTCCATATTCAGGTGACTCCAGTCAGTGACTGGGGATCACAGTCCTTATGGCTCAGGGTTTCCCCTTCTTGAAACCAAAAGCAGATCTGAGATGAAGAAGAATCATGTCTCAGGGTTTTTATACATTTCCAGCAGCCTATTGGCCTGAGAGAATAAGCTTGATCTTCTGTCTCCCAAATATGTTGACATTTAGCATACTGTAACCTTCAAAGAAACACATAGACAATAATGCCATTTCACTCAAGTATCATCGTAAATGTTAATATTCCTTTTTTGATCTTTAAATCAAAGCTATAGCAATAGACAAGACTTGTTTGCTTACATCACAAGACCTAAGCAAATATCTATCCTTCTACCTCTAACAATGCAGGCTTGCATTTCAAAGCTCTAGTCATTTACATATCTTCCTAAAGTTCAGCCATGGCTCAGGTTAGTTTGTGTGTTACTTAACTCTTTCTGGCTCTGTCACCTTTCAATGAGATATTATATTGCACTCATAACTTCATACTAGGGTGAGAGATTTAAAGACCTCATGGTTGAGAGAACTGGTAAATATGAGATCAAGCGTATGTTTAGGGGGAAGCACCTATAACATTCTATTTGTGGTACAATGTTGTACTCCATATGTAATGATACATACGTTATCACTGTACATTTTTCTTTCTGGAGCTGACTAAGTAACATTCATTAAATAGCAAAATCTACAAATTTTGCAGGTTTTTTTAAATGAGTTGATTTTTCATGAACAAACAAACCATTAATGTTCAAGAATGTATATGAATTTTACAACAATTTTCAAATAACATTTTCCAGTTTTTTAAAATATTGCCCATCTCCAATCTTTGCAGGATGAATACTGAAACATGGCACAAAAACATTCTAGATGATGACTTGATAGAGAGACAGGTAGTTGTCTTAGTTGAAAGTCATGGTTCTGTTGATCTCCATAATAAACATTTGTTACTCTCAATGAAACATCTTTATTCAAATTCTTAACAGAACTGTATTTTCCTTTTCTCACCTTCAGTTCTCACTTGTCTTGTTCTAAGTCCACTGACCACGACTTCCATGTTTGTAATGTCCACCTCCCACCCCACTACCCACTTACTTTATTTAGTGCTTTTCTCCATTTAACCCACTAGGTGTCGTAATTACTCACAACTACGTATGAGGAGCTCTTAGATGTGTTGTCTCTGTCTACTATAAGATCTCTATAGAATATATATGTAGGGTTATATTCTTAGCTGTAAGCCTGATAATTTTGTAAATGAATAGATTTTTGAGGACTGGAAATAGTCACAGTGAGATGCGTTAATCTGGTAATGAAGGTGATTGATTTTGATTCAGATGGGGAATTATTACTTAAAAGAAAACCAATAAGTGAGGAAATAGTTTTCTATTTCTCCTTTTTGCCTCCTTTAATAATTACTGTTTGGAAAATGCTGCTAGGAATGTTGTGAGTGAATTCAGTTGTGATCCATGTGCTTTTTTTATGTTTATGAATATGTCTTGCAATACTTGCTCCTGGGCATGCCTTTCTCAGAAGCACTCAGGTAAAGATCTTTAAAGTAAGTTATGTAAAGTAAGTTTATACCTTTATAAACACACACAAACCCTCCATTCCCAAATGTCAAGAAATGATTTAATTAATATGGACGGGTGTGCATGTTGATAAACCCTAATGAATACGAATGATTAATGAGAACTCCGGTAAAGGGTTTCTGAGAATGTAGTTTCTACCTAAGGCATTGTTCTAGGGAAGCCCAGCTTGGCAGCAGTAAACTAAGATATGCCACTCGGGAGTGCTTGGAAGAGGGATTTTTTCATTTCTTGGCCTCAGTCACATGACATGTTACAAAATTGTATTGCCCTGCCACATGGTAGGAATCAGTGTCCACTGACTTCAGTCTCTTCTGTTACAATGTCCATTAAAAGACCTCAAAAGCATAAAACAGACCTACCCTCCTTTTCAATTTGTCACCCAGGATTTTAGGGGAGCCATTTTAAGACCTCTGGTCCTGAAAGCATAACTCATGGATCTGTGCTATCAGTTATCCCACACCCCACCCCACCCCACCCCACCCCACCCAGATCCTCAAAGGATACAAGTCTGTTACAGCCCCAGCTACAGATCATTGGCTTTGTTTGTAGCAGCTCATGTGCAGCCAGCACTGAAGCACATGTATAGTATTACACCTGTGACTAGTTCAATGGGACACTTACACAAGTGTTTGCATGATTGGCCCCTAAACCACCCACATGGCAGCTATTCCCAAATATTCACAAACAGCGCATCAGCCTAGTGAATTTAAAATCATCCAAAGATTGAGTCCCCTGTC
The DNA here is from genome assembly GCA_007922305.1 of Dermatemys mawii. NCBI lineage: Eukaryota > Metazoa > Chordata > Testudines > Dermatemydidae > Dermatemys > Dermatemys mawii. The sequence goes on along the minus strand of ML677341.1, from coordinate 10,592,168 downwards.
TCTGAAGGCAAGGAATCATTGTTCAAAATGAACAGGGTCAGTTAGGCATTTCTCTTACTCTTCCCCACTCTCTTTAAGTTGTACTTACTGGTTTCATCCATTATTAGTAGGATTTGGATGAACCAGTGTGAATAAAACCAAGCCTGAACTGAACCTTCTTGGAGATTTGAATATGGATGGTTAACTTCTATTTTGTTTTTTCCCCTCCAAGTATTCTCCTTTTAATTGTTCCATCACTTTCTGGTCTTATGCGGGGATGCTCTTATTAAAGGTAATTCACTCTGTGTGCAGACCCCAAGAGATCTGGAAAAGCGATCCCAACTTTTGGTTGTTTGAACTGAATTTCCAAACTTTTGAGCTTCAAACTAATTATAAGAATGGCCAGAAGTTCAGATTTGGTTTGACAAGCTCTTTCTACTAATGCACAAGAGTGTCTTTGCTCTCCCTAGAGGTGAATGCTGTGATCATTCTGGCACAGCTGTTTGGGATTAGGGATTTGATCATTAAACTCACTGAAGTCAATAGGAGGCTTTCCATTAACTTCCCTGGCCTTTGGATCAATGGCTACGAGATGGATCAGATGTCACCTTGCAGCATCAATGAGATTATAATAGTTAATAGCTGCTCCTACTAAAATGCCCTTTCTTCAATGCAACTGTTATGGCAATGTCCTACAGAATTTAATAGGGATGAAACCAGTAGGTATCTTGTCCTAAAACTGCCCATATTTATTAGCAGATATCCTTTCCAGAGAATTTTTAAACCAATGTATGGAATTTAATAGGCAGTTCCTATAGAGGTTTAACTGAAAATATGTAAAGAGCTTATCCTCATTAGGACTTTCCCATAAGGAAAGAGAGTGCAGTTATGAACCTAGCAGCAGCTCCAAGAAGAGTGAATAGCTTGTACCATGTTATTTTGTTGCCATCTTTTCACAGACAGACACAGCCACCCTCAGCAAAACTTACTCCAAACTCAAATTGCTCTTTTGACTCACAACCACCCCTCAAATGCCTGCCACTGGAGGGGTCTTTTCACTCCAAGGAATAACTCAACAAATATCTGGCAATGGATTGTATTTTAGCAATGGAAGCTGTTCTTTAGCATGCCTGGCTGTCAATCCTAAATACCTCTTACACAGGTTGTCCCCATCTCTTACATAGGGTGGTGGTTATGCAGCCACTGCTGCTGCAAAAACAAACCATTCATGGGACAGGCAGAAGTGAGTGTCTGAAGAGAAGAATGAAGTGAAGAAAATGTGTACAACTCCTGGGACCGCACACTAAGTGGATATATTACATGGAGATCCTGGGTTTTTATGGCAGACATTGGCATAACTCAGGGCTGTTTCTAACCCATTGCTTGTAAAGAAACTTGGGATCTTTCTGGATGAAAGAGATAATAGTGAATGTAAAGTGCATCTATATTGCTATTATTGCATCTGCTATCATCTTAAGTGACTGGTTCCAGAGACACACTGCTCTTTCCCAGGCTGTGGTGCAGTAGTAGCGAGGGAAGGATGGTGTCCCAAATGGATCATGCAGCGATGCAAAACTGATGGGGCAGGTAGTTGATATCTGGCCTAAATTGTTTTTAGGGATGCATACACAGCCTGACGTCGCAAGAGTTTGTCCACCCTAACAAAGCACTTGACAGATCTTTTAACTCAGGCAACAGCAAGCCCTTCTATAATGGAAAAATAAATAGAAATGTTTGTCCAAACGGATAGCACTTGTTTGGCCACTGGAAATACATCTAAATGCAAAGGGCTTTGTGAATGTATTCAGTGTGATTCTGGGTAATGAGATTCATACTTTTTGACTGGTAATCCTCCACTAGACAGCATTTTAAATCTTTCCCTTGATTTGTGTGCTGTATTTGGTCCATAATATACATATTTTCAAGTGTCATTTTTAATTTAATGCATGATTGAACATATTACCCCTGGCAGAGCTAACTAGTTAAACTAGAATCCATCAATTTGGCTGAACTGTTGACATGCAGAATAATATTACAGATACATTAATTTTAAATGGAGAATGGAGAGCTGGCTTGGTGGTTTGTCAATCAGGTGGTACCCCTCTGCTCTGTACAAAGCAGAAGACATTCACATGGGAGTCCCTTCTTTGTAATCTTTGTAAAGCATGAAGAGATAACATGTAATGAAAGATGGGCTCACACCTCTGAATTCAGACCTTCCAAAGTATAGGGTGGTTTGGCTCTTGGGTTTTGAATCAGCACATTTATGAAGATAATATCTGCCACCGTTTCTGGGAATCTGCATCTGTATTCCTCCTTGGCACTCCACCAATGGTATTCACTTAAAAGTTTCCCATCTCTCTCCTCTCTGTCTCTTCTCTCCCCCTGGGGGTTTTTAACATTGCACAGTTCTCTGCCTTACACTATAATATTCCCAGGAAGCTAGACTGCCTAAACAGACCAGAATTTGCACTTCACTTTCCCTCCAAAGACTCTGAACAATGCAATTGTCAATAGTTACAAGTCACCACCCAGACCTTTCTAAGCAAGCACATTTATTCTTAAGGTGAAAGCATTACAGAGAAAATATTATTAAAAACAACAAAAGATCCCATACACATGTTAAAAAGCTTACCAGAGGTCACTCCCCATACCTCCAGCCAGGGCGTAGCTTCATCAGGCAGGACTTCTGCATAACAAGACATGGGGAATTTGCATTAAACTTGCCTTATGTATTCCCCAGGAAATTCACTTCACGCTTATTGTCTCAAAAGTCCATTCTTGCCTGGCACATTTTCACCATAGTTCTTTGAATTCCCAGGCCTCGTATTACCTTCCTAGAGAGGTTATATACAATCCCAGTCCACAATATGTATTTAAATGCATTTAGCTTTTAATACAATGGATCCCAAAGATACTTAAACTTAATTTACTAAGGTTTTTCAGTGATATTGCAGGAAACCTGTCACAGTGCCATGTGCAAAATTCAAAACCAGTCTGGGGTTTGGCTTTTGAACACCCCAAAAGCTGGTGGGTATTTGGAGCTCAGGGTTTGATTTAGTATTATGTAACTAAGAGCATTCACCTTTCTGGGGATTGATGTGATTTTGAAAGATTTCTGATTTATACCTTTTATTATTTGAACAGCGAAGACCTCCATTTTTTGCATGAAATGATATCCTGATGTCATGTCAATCATTGTTTGATTAGCATACATTACATTAGCAATATATCTATTTAATTTAGATGGGCTATTATCAGCTGGAGAAAAAAAAGGTTATCACTGCAAAAGGTTTTTTTTCTCCTGCTGATAATAGCCCATCTAAATTAAATAGCCTCTTAGAATTGGTATGACAACTTCCACCTTTACATATTTTCTTTGTGTGTATATATATATCTTACCTACTATGTGTTCCATTCTGTGCATCCAATGAAGTGGGCTATAGCCTACGAAAGCTTATGCTGAAATAAATTTGTTAGTGTTTAAGATGCCACAAGTATTCCTTTTCTTTCTGCAGAGTTTGTACATCACCTAGCACAAAAGGGTTCTGCTCCATGACTTGGGCTCCTGGGAGTTAACACAGTACAAACAACACAGAATATGATCAGCCCATAGGTACTTTATACCCAAGATAGAAATGTGACTTTTATGATTGGGAATTATTTAATCTCCAGTGATAGGATGTACAATTTTTTTTATTTCTCAATAACTGGCTGACTATTGTCAACCAAAAACAAAGTTACTTGGACCCAAAGTCATATAATAGGCAGTGAAAGCCACCATTTCACACTGAGGCAAAAATGTTAGGGACCAAGGAGCAATTGCCTGAAGTTATAGAAGGGGATGTTTACGCAACATATTAGAAAACTGTCCTTTATAGTGAGGTAGAGGACAAGGCTCCCAAACAAGGTGGTTGAGCCAACTCATGTGAATAAGCCTTTGCAGGGGAGTGTCTGTCTTAAACAGTTCTTCAAAACTAGAGGAAGTCTGACTTAATCATCACAGTGGTCCATATTTGTTCTGATGTCTAGGAGACTGGTCCTGCAAACACTTCCTCACAATCCCATTAACAAAAGTAGGATTACTCACACGATTGAGCATTTGCAGGATTTGGCCATATGACTAAGGACTGGGCTACACTGGGCAGGGGGGTGTTGACCTAAGACACACAATTTCAGCTACGCAAATAGTGTAGCTGAAGTTGCAGTATCTTAGGTCGACTTACCTGAGCATCCCCATGGTGGCGAGCTGACCACAGCCGTTCCCCTGTCAACTCCGCTTCCTCCTCTTGCTGAGATGGAGTTCCAGCGTCAACAGGGAGAGTGTTTGGGGATCAATTTATCACATCTAGATGAGATGCGATAAATCGATCCCTGATACATCGAGCACTACCCGCCAATTCGGTGGGTAGTATAGACATACCCTAAAATATCGAACAGTCTTCTGTGCCTCATAACATCCCAGAAGGAAGTTACTGTCCTTTATATGATCATGTCTTCTGATTTAGTCCTCTTCAGTGGATAAAGAGCCCTGACCTGCCTATAAAAATGTACTTTCCTCTTTTCCCATGGCTTAAACAGCTGCCCATTAGGTTTTGTTTACATGGTGCATTAGTCTGCACCAGAGGAGTGTAAATTCTAGTGCACAGTAGCATGTTGCATGCTAACTGCCCCATGTGGACCTTACTGGTGCATGCTAAATATTCCCTAGTACACATTAGTGTAATATTGTTTGACATGAACGACTTTAATGTGGACTAAGGAATTTTTAGGGTGGACCAGTCAGGATCCCATTGGCCAGTTAATGCGTAACACACTATTATACACTAGAATTTATACTCTTTGGTGTGGACTAAAGCACTGTGTAGACAAGCCCTTAGAAAGAAGTTTAAGTGACTTCACTGACGCACAAGAAATGAGTGAATCCATTGAACTGTGAAATCTGTAGTTTTCAAAGCACTGTGTATGGGAGTCAGTTCCACAAATTCCACTGTTTGTTAATGGGATTTGAATGTGTGACTCCCACATGCAGCTTTGAAAATTTACTCCATCTGCTCCATTTTATTAACTTATTTTTTTTTAGCACAGGAAATGGTGCCTTCTATTTTCCTGAGGTAAGCTTTTAAAACTGTAACTTTCCAGTTATAAATTATAATTCTATCAAAGCAGGTTTTAATACCCATCAGGGTTTTTTCCTATAATGGCAGCATATGTAAATTTAGAAGTTGATCAAGCTGGGTTATAAATGGAAGTTGATGCTTAACCAGTGATGATACTTGCTCACAGACACAGGCTAGGGCTGATTGCCACAAGTGTGATGGAACAGGAAGCTCAGCAAAAGTATATGGACCAGGCTGAACTTGGTGATTTTTCAGCTTCCCCTGGGGGAATCACCTGTTAGGGTCATGTAAGTACATCACACATTGTTGAACTCCTACCATGTATAGTTTGTTAAATGCCCCTATTACTGCATATATAGGTGCATAAACACAAATTATTATAATGCCACTCAAAATGTGACTACTGTCTCCTAAATCTAAAGCAAATTTGTGCCACAATCAATTGATTGAACTGATTGGAAAATGGTGAGAAATTGAAACTTTTGAAGTTGCTTCCATTGTGCAGGGTTCAAAATAACAATTTTTCACTTTTTTCATTATTTTTTAAAAAAACGTTTAGAATTAGTTTCTCTTTTTTAATCTCTCCCTTTTTCTTTCCCCCCCACAATTGGCAATAAAATAAATGAAGTTTAGAATGGGGGGATTTGGAGGGAGGGGTTCCACATCTTCACTTTACTTTTTTCCCATTCTTCTGTTCTTTTATCAGTATGTTGTGCAAAATAAATGTTCAAACCCTGCCGAAGTTGCATATCTACATCTTTGACTTTCACCCTGAAAAGCTCTAGTCTGGTACAAGATGCATCAACCCATCGACTCAGCAACATTATCACTGTGAACATATCACTATGGTGTTCTGCTGTCTACACTGGTTCCCCCTTGCATACAGGCTCCAGTTCAAGTTCTCTGTCCTGATATTGGAAACTGCCCATTGGATGGGCCCTCTCAAGCTCAGAGACCACCTCTTCCTCTGTGACCCCCAGTGAGGGCAGTGTCCCACCAGAACAATGAAATGGTCACCCAGTGGGGAATGGTTTGGGAGAGCAGGGAAATTTCACAGGTACTGGTTCTAGACTTTGGGACTGACTCCTAGAAGCTCTAAGAGTGACCATGATCCTTATCACCTTCAAACTAAATGCAAAACTCCTTTATTCAACTCATCTTTCCCTCATTAATTATAGCATGTATAGCTCTTTGCCTCCACCACACAAGCATAGCCCAAACTAAACAGCCTCCCTATTATAAACTAATCAGTCTCTATCATCTGCAAGTGGTCCTTGTCATTTCTATTTTTAAATACTTGGGAAGTGCTTGGTTACTATGGAGATGGAGGACATGTTAGTACCTAGATAGCTCTCCAGGGGAGCTCATCACCTCTCAAGATCAGGCAGATTCCTTGTGTCCTCACTGTTCATCTTTCATGGGGAACATAAGAAATGAAACTTCAATGGCTTGGTCAAATTGGATTTTGATCAACTCATTCACTGGGTGCAGAGCTCTGGATGAAGAAGCCATATAGAAATAAAATGGATGAAAGCAGTAGCATTTGATTGCAATTACTCTAATAACCTACAGAATTTAATAGAGAATTGAGCTAATTTCTACAGAATTTCTAAGCCAACCAATGAAATTCTATAACAGTGACATGATTATCCATTAAATTCTATAGAAGAATTTCATAGAAATGTGTAGAATTAAATAGAAAATGAGATCCTTTTTACAGAATTACATATAATTCTCTATTACACTGGCTAGGATTTTTCTATAAGGGAAACCCAAAGGCTCTTTTGCTATGGAAATTCTTGACACTCTTGTGAAATGTTAGATTCCTAAACCAAAATTCATGTTAATTAGTAAAGCAAAGAAAACACACTGTTTTTGTTCTTTATCTATTCAAAAGTGCAATATATTTATATTTACAGTTTTGCTACCAGGATATTAAAGAGACATGGTGGATGAGGTAATATCTTTCATTGAACCAACTTTTGTTGGTGAGAAAGACAAGATTCCAAGCTTAAACAGAGCTCTTCTTCAGGGAATACAGTGCGAGATGTCCTGATTTTATAGGGATAGTCCCAATTTTCTTATATAGGCTCCTGATTTTTCACACTTGCTGTCTAGTCACCCTATCACGGAAAGGTACTCAGAGTGTCACAGCCAAATACAAGGTGGAAGATATTGTTTAACATAAGTTGTTAACACACATTCTAAGAGACCATTCAAGGTGAAGTCTTGGGACCATTTTGTCCTATGACTGCAGTGGTGTTAATGGCTCACTTCACTTGTATGATTTAAGTTGCATGCCTTTACTGCTGCTGCAAACCATTGCACTGTAAAACCAGTTATGGAAAGAACTGTCAAGCTGAAAAATGCCAATCTGTAATGGCTAGTTAAAAATCAGAAAAAAAATAGGAAAAAAAGAATGACATCAGAATCACCATAATATATGTCACCAAAGTGTACCTGTGTAGAGCTGTTGGAGTAATATTGTAGAGGAATTTGTATCTGATACCTTCAACTGCAGTGCATACAGGTATCTCCTATCTCTCTGAATCATGCATTTCACAGACCAGTCATCCTTTTCCGGGCTGAAACTCAACTCTGTCTTCTGTATTCTGCTGCTATTGCAAAGTCATTCCTATGAACTCTATGGTGAGGTTTACCATCTGGGACAGATAAGTGCAGCATACAATAGTTCCTAAGATAATATAGACACTGGGCCAGTCCTTCAGCCAGTGTAAATAAGCATACTCTGATTTAAACCATGAATGGGTCTGGCCCACTTAATTTAAATATAAAAATAATTGCTAGCCAAATTAAGCTATTATTGTTTGTGACCCTGATCCTGCACATAATTCATCTAGTTGGACCTTATATTAGGATGGAATCCCATCAGGAGGAAGGATGGTCCAGTGGCTAGGACGGTAACGAAAGGGAGATCAGGAATTGATTCCCTGTTCTTCTGAGGAAGTCATTTAATTTCTCTGTGCATCAGTTTCCCATCTATAAAACAGAGTGTTGTGAAGATATGTTAGAGAATGAGGTGCTCAGATGCTATAGTGAAGACCATATGAGCATCTTTAAACATTGAAATTAGTGGGACTTCACATAGGTGTCAGGGTCTATGTATGTGGGTTGCTTTGCAAGATTGGGGCTTATGGTTTGTAATTTCAGTGGGTTCTGGATGGGGCTCTGACTGGATAACTGCTATGCAGATAACACTGCTCTACAGCCAAAATGCTTCTGAAATAAATGTAGTCAAACTTTACTAATTCTGGGTCACTGAGAACAAAAATGATGCCTAAAATTGTTGATTGGCTCTAGTTTTCAAGATATGCTATTGGGTCAGTATATACGACCCTTGACATGGGAATGGCGGAGGATAAGTGAGTTATAAAGGGAAGGGATCTCAATTTAAACCAGAAATGACTAAAATACATCTTTGACTGGATCTGTGAATAAATCTATGACTGGATTTGGACAGTACTTGCTTTTTAGGCAAAACAATGAATGACGCAATCTGAAGCTGGTATTGCGTCATACATGATATGAATTGCATCATGTTATTCCTAGAAGTCATGGATGATGCAATCATAACGAAGCTTACATCACTCTGCTGAACAAATTGTCCTATATCAGCTCTAGAAATCATACAGTGTCGTGCTCTCTTATTTGTCAGTGTTTGATTTTGCAAAGGGACACATTTCTGTTTAGCCAAAGTGAGCAGAGATGCCTCGTACTTGTGTGAACAGTGCAGATAACTTCTGCTATGTTTGTGGTGAAGTGACTTTTGCATCACAAAAGCGCAGTATAACCACTATGGTTAAGAAAGCCTCTCACCTTTATTTTGGCTGCAAAATTGGAGATCAGGACAAGAGGTGGGCCCCACACATATGCTGCAACACTTGTGCAACAAATCTTTGCCAGTGGTTGAACAGGAAAAGGAAATCTATGCCTTTTGCAGTGCCAATGATTTGGAGAGAGCCAACAGATCATACCAGCAATTGTTACTTCTGCATGGTGCCTCCAGTTGGGAAAGGTGTGTCAAAGAAGAAAAAATGAACTGTGCATTATCCAAATAGTCCATCAGCTTTACGCCTAATACCCCACAGAGAAAGACTGCCGGTTCCTGATGCACCAGAATCATTCTCACTTGAGTCAGACGAGGAAGAGGAAGAGGATGAAACTTCTGGTCCTGAAACATCAATGTCACAGGACCCACATTTTCTCCCATCCTCCTCCTCTGAACCACACCTCATAACACACGCTGAACTGAATGAGCTTGTCAGGGATTTGGAACTACCCAAGAGTAAGGCAGAGCTGTTGGGCTCCAGACTACAACAGTGGAATCTCCTGGCAGGTGATGTTAGGGTTTCCATGTTCCGTGACCGTCAAAAGGATCTTGTCCCATTCTTCTTCATGGAAGGTGATCTTGTAGCCTGCAACAACATCGATGGTGTGATGGCAGCCCTCAACATCGTTCACGATCCAGATAAGTGGAGACTCTTCATTCATTCATCGAAGACGAGTCTTAAAGCTGTTTTGCTGCATAATTGCAATGTTTTGCCATCAATTCCAGTCAGTGGCAATACATTTTCTCAGAAACAACAAGGCAGACAACTACAGGTTTTATCTCTGAAGCAGATGACTTCTAAAAAATTGTAGACCAGTGTAATTGGATCCGTATTATCCATAAGCATATTTCAGAATAAATATTAATGCAAATTTAATGACTGGACTTCAGATTCATAAAGAATAATATTCACTATGAAAGTGCATGAGTGTGAAATCACTGTTAAATGTCTAGTACAATTCATATATAAAATACGGTAATTGTCTTGCAAATTACTTGCTGAGAATGCAAGTAACACTGGTCTACAATTTTTTAGAAGTCGTCTGCTTCAGAGATAAAATGTGATATTTATTATGTATTTTGTGGTGCTGAATTCAAATATGACAATTAAAACAACTGGCTACTGTTTCTAAGATATTTAAGTTTTTACATTTTATGTCTATGTATATTGTGTAGATAGTAGAGTTTTAATCATAAATTGTAAACCTAGGTCTTTTCATGTGTTTATGGTTGCTTTACATGATAATATTTCACCTGTCCTGTTTATGTAACACTTTAAAAATCAGCAGAAGGGTTCTATAAATAAAATGTATTATGAAACAAAAGGCAAAAAACTATTATGTACATAGTTTAGTCCTATTCAGTGTCTACTTGGCGCTTCTTGGCTTGTCTCTTGTATTCATTAAATGGAGTATCTCTTGTCACTGTCCAGCAATAGTCTGCAAGCATTGATGGGCTCCATTTGCCCTGATAGCGTTTTTACATTGTTGCAATGTCCTGGTGAAATCGCTCGCCGTGCTCATCGCTCACTGCTCCGCAGTTCGGTGGAAAAAAATCTAGATGAGAGTGCAAAAAATGTATCTTTAGTGATATGTTGCAACCAAGGCTTTTGTATGCCTTGAGGAGGTTTTCCACCAACAACCTGTAGTTGTCTGCCTTGTTGTTTCTGAGAAAATGTATTGCCACTGACTGGAAGGTTTTCCATGCCGTCTTTTCCTTGCCACGCAGTGCATGGTCAAATGCATCATCTCGAAGAAGTTTACGAATCTGAGGACCAACAAAGACACCTTCCTTTATCTTAGCCTCACTTAACCTTGGAAATTTTCCACGGAGGTACTTGAAAGCTGCTTGTGTTTTCTCAATGGCCTTGGCAAAGTTCTTCGTCAGACCCAGCTTGATGTGTAAGGGTGGTAACAAAATCTTCCTTGATTCAAGAAGTGGTGGATGCTGAACACTTTTCCTCCCAGGCTCCAATGACTGTCGGAGTGGCCAGTCTTTCTTGATGTAGTGGGAATCTCTTGCACGACTATCCCATTCTCAGAGAAAACAGCAGTACTTTGTGTATCCAGTCTGCAGACCAAGCAAAAGAGCAACAATCTTCAAATCGCCACAAAGCTGCCACTGATGCTGGTCATAGTTTATGCACCTCAAAAGTTGTTTCATGTTGTCATAGATTTCCTTCATATGGACTACATGACCAACTGGAATTGATGGCAAAACATTGCAATTATGCAGCAAAACAGCTTTAAGACTCGTCTTCGATGAATGAATGAAGAGTCTCCACTCATCTGGATCGTGAACGATGTTGAGGGCTGCCATCACACCATCGATGTTGTTGCAGGCTACAAGATCACCTTCCATGAAGAAGAATGAGACAAGATCCTTTTGACGGTCACAGAACATGGAAACCCTAACATCACCTGCCAGGAGATTCCACTGTTGTAGTCTGGAGCCCAACAGCTCTGCCTTACTCTTGGGTAGTTCCAAATCCCTGACAAGCTCATTCAGTTCAGCGTGTGTTATGAGGTGTGGTTCAGAGGAGGAGGATGGGAGAAAATGTGGGTCCTGTGACATTGATGTTTCAGGATCAGAAGTTTCATCCTCTTCCTCTTCCTCGTCTGACTCAAGTGAGAATGATTCTGGTGCATCAGGAACCGGCAGTCCTTCTCCGTGGGGTATTGGGCGTAAAGCTGATGGAATGTTTGGATAATGCACAGTTCATTTTTTCTTCTTTGACACACCTTTCCCAACTGGAGGCACCATGCAGAAGTAACAATTGCTGGTATGATCTGCTGGCTCTCTCCAAATCATTGGCACTGCAAAAGGCATAGATTTCCTTTTCCTGTTCAACCACTGGCGAAGATTTGTTGCACAAGTGTTGCAGCATATGTGTGGGGCCCACCTCTTGTCCTGATCTCCAATTTTGCAGCCAAAATAAAGGTGAGAGGCTTTCTTAACCATAGTGATTATACTGCGCTTTTGTGATGCAAAAGTCACTTCACCACAAACATAGCAGAAGTTATCTGCACTGTTCACACAAGTACGAGGCATCTCTGCTCACTTTGGCTAAACAGAAATGTGTCCCTTTGCAAAATCAAACACTGACAAATAAGAGAGCACGACACTGTATGATTTCTAGAGCTGATATAGGACAATTTGTTCAGCAGAGTGATGTAAGCTTCGTTATGATTGCATCATCCATGACTTCTAGGAATAACATGATGCAATTCATATCATGTATGACGCAATACCAGCTTCAGATTGCGTCATTCATTGTTTTGCCTAAAAAGCAAGTACTGTCCAAATCCAGTCATAGATTTATTCACAGATCCAGTCAAAGATGTATTTTAGTCATTTCTGGTTTAAATTGAGATCCCTTCCCTTTATAACTCACTTATCCTCCGCCATTCCCATGTCAAGGGTCGTATATACTGACCCAATAGCATATCTTGAAAACTAGAGCCAATCAACAATTTTAGGCATCATTTTTGTTCTCAGTGACCCAGAATTAGTAAAGTTTGACTACATTTATTTCAGAAGCATTTTGGCTGTAGAGCAGTGTAATTAATCTATAGCATCAGCTTATAGTCAATGAGTTTTATAATGAAATTTGCAAATTACCAGCCACAATATTTAGATCAGTTACCAGTGCAAATCTACACTGAACTGCTGGCTCTCTCACTCTTTTATGTGAGTTTTCCATAGAACATGCTAGTAAAATAAAATGAGTAAGGAATTAAAATAGCACATACGCTTCTAAAGTATTTAATATTCACAAATGTTTCCATAACTGTAGATGATGCCTTGCCAACAATTATCTGTATTATTAATACTACTTTACACTATGAACTACTGTTATAAATAGCTGAATTACATTTTTCCATTTTCAAAGTGATTTCTATGTTAAGTATGACACCACTATCTTAAGTATATTTTGAAACTGCAGTTGAGTGTGATGTTTTTAAAGCTTTGGTAACTTGCTTTGGCAAACACCGCTATTTATCAACATATGAACTGCTATAAAGTTCTGGATGATTTAATTAGAAATGTCTGCACATCTTACCATGACAGCTATTAATTTCAACAGTGGAACCGCTTTTCCTTTTAAATCAGCATTCTCACATCCTTTGACTTGGCTATGTAGATTTTAAACTCTTCAAAGCAGATACTGTTACTGTGTTTGGAAGTGCCCAGCACAAAAGGGACTGCATATTTCAGCTGGGTTCTCTACGCATTACTATAGTACAATTAATACGGGATTCTAAGCGAGAGATTAACATAATAATGAGCATTGTTCATCCTAACTCCCATGTGTTATAGGGTATTGTATAGCACTAGTCTCTTAAATACTCCAAACACTTCCCGTGTAAACTAAATCTGCATAGTGAGTTCCTTAGTGGATATAGCACACTGCTCTTCATTGAATATATATAAACATTTACATATTATTTATAATATTTATTTACTATTTATAAATAAACATTTAAATATGATTTATAAACCACTATTTATTATATTTTTTGAAGTTCTGTCTCTTGTTGTGGTGACATTCTTAAAGCGGGAGCTCCTGGTGTATGTAACTGCCTAAGGGACCAGTGGGTAGAGATCTACTTCCAGAAACTGGAACTCAGTTCCTTCTTCCATCATAGACTTCCTGTGTGACCCTGGACAAGTCACTTAGGACAAAGGCGCTGACTCCGTGGATGCTCCAGGGCTGGAGCACCAATTGGGAAAAATTAGTGGGCACTCTGCACCCAATGGCAGCTAAGCTCTCCTCCCATCCCACCCACTTCACCTCCTTAGGCCTTCCTTAGGGTCTTTCCTTAGGCTGCTCATGGGATGAAGCAGATACACAGTGCCCCTCACTCAGGGCTGGGAATAAAGTCTCAGTCTAGCCCTAAAATAGGTATCCTTCTATTAAGAATGGATTATAAATTATTGAAACTGATCCTTCCATAATTCAGAGAGATGGAAAACAAGGTCCCACTGGAACCAAATGATTCTACAGTACAAAATTCCTTCCCTCTACCTTTTACTTTTTCTTTTATTGGTGTCTTAGTAATGCTGCTGAAAATAAAATTCTTGCATGACCCAATATCTAGCTGTGGGGAAGGCCAGTAGGCATTTAATGTGTATGTAGTTGTGTCCAGAAGGGAAGCTGCTGTTGTTTTTAAAATATTTTCAAGAGCTCTTGGGGATTCCAGGTGCTCTTATGCCTCTGAAAAGTAGGTCAGTTGGCACACATGTAGCCTAAAAGGTCACTTAAAATGTCAGTGATTAGGCTTTTCAGGATACTTACACTAAGTTTGTATTGCTACTGTATTTTAAAGGCCCTCTCAACCCTATGTGGGGCCTTAATAAATCCAGCCTTTTTAATTAACGCTGAATGAGCCTGTCTGAGTTATTATCGTATAAACCTCAGATCAGTACAAACCAGTCATCATATAAAATCTGAGGCTTTTAATTGAGTAAGACAGTTATAGATGTTAATTAATTATCATGTCATTGTTAAGACATGCTTTGTGATTAACTGCTATATAATAATGTTTATTGCCCAATCATTAACCTCAAATAATAATTAAAATATTTTAGTATTGCACCAACACGCAATAATTATTCTGTTTAATTTAACTGTGCTCTTGAGAACCTTAGCCTGACAACTATCAATAATAAAGGTGTGACACCCACAGGAGTGCTAGCGAGAGGCTGGGCTTTATTCCTGACTTCCTAAGTAAAGGTTACAATAGGTTATTGGTGTCAATATCCACTGTGGTTACTTACCTTACATAGTGCCTGATCCAAAGCCTGTTGAAGTCAAAGGAGAGACTCCAACTGACTTAAATGGGCTTTGAATTAGGCACTTACACCAGATTAAAACCTTGTCTCCACATGTATAAGGTAAGGTGTGAATTTAAGACACTACAGTTACACCAGTATACCTCTGTGTGCCTTCTCTTATTCTGGTATAAGAATGAATGCTAGCTGCACTCCCAGCGCTGGGAACTAATCCCCTTGTGGAGGTGGATTACCAGGAGCACTCAGAGAGCTCTCTCCGAGTGCTTGTGTGCGGCCACACTCACGCTTCAAAGCACTGCTGCAAGAGCATTCCCGTGGCAGTGCTTTGAAATTTCAATTGTAGCCAAGCCCTTACACCAGAATAAGAATATCCATATGGGGGATTTAGCCATATCAGTTTGATTATACTGGTGCAACTATCCTATGTAGACAAACCCTTAATCTGAAATAATTTCACTGAAATCAGTGAAGTTACATCAGTGTAGACTTGGTATAAGTGAGTTTAGAATAGGTTTCCTATGATTTTAGTTACCCACAGCCATCTATTTCTTGGTCCCTTAAGAAGAATTTTTCTCTGGGGACCTCACTCTCCTGGCCAGCCATAGACATCTTGGTGGTTGTGTCCACACCTTTGGAGTTTGGTGACGAGAAGAATTCTAACTGACTAGATAGCACAGGAAGCCAAATACCCTCCCTTGGTCTGGGGAGAACCTTACTTGTCTAATTGTCCCACTGTAGCAAATGAGACTGTGACAGGATCCCCAGGATGCAGCCTGGGATCATGGGACCTTTGTGCCCTCTTAAATCTCCAGCCTCGGCTGTCTCTCACAGTGTCTTGCTAGTGTCAAGGAGCAAACCCTTCCAGGTGCTGTTGTCCCTCAGCACAAGGGCATGTGGAGCCCAATACCCAGCTAGATTTCATGAATGCTCCCAAAGTCATTCATGCATCACACAGAGAGAGGCACCAGAGCCAAATCCCCCCAGCTCCCAGCCTTGTACCTCAGGAATATACCCTCTTGCACTGTTCAAGACGAGCAGCGCAAATTTATTTTCCATTCATGGTTGGAAAGTGAATATACGCTAGCCTTTGTAAACTGAGCAAATACCATTACCAAACACTTCAGGAAAACTCATTGGTAAAGAGAAACAATTAAACAAATGTATTGACTACAAACGATAGAATTTAAGTAATTATAAGTGACAGGCAAAAAGAGCAGTTACCAAAAGAAAATGAAATATAAGCACACCTCTAAACTCTCAACCCTATTAGACTGGGCAATATTTAGATTAAGCAGTTTTTCTCACCCCACTGGATATTGCAGTTCATAGTATGTAGGTTTCACCCTTGAAACCTGGGCCAGTCTCCGCTGTTGGAGTCTTCAGTCTTCTGAGTGTCCTTGCAGCATGGGGGGTGGGGAGGGGAGAGGAAAAAGGCAAAGCCTGTGCCACCTTAGTCCATGTACTTGGAGAACACGAGTCCAGGCATGTCTGGTGGGCATTGCTGAGTCACAAGACGAAGCAAAACCCCTCGGTGTATCTCCTGTGACTAAGTCATTGAATTGTAACTCCTCTGCTGAACAATGTCTGGTAATGTCTGTTCAGCACACACCCGGTTGGTTACCTCCCTTGTCATTGTCTCTGGAGAGCTAGTATCTGGGCATTTCTCAAACTCACAGCATATTTTAGTGCAGGGATCTCAAACTCAAATGACCACAAGGGCCGCATGAGGACTAGTTCATTGGCCCAAGGGCTGCATCACTGGCACGCCCCCCTCCTCTGCCCCCAGCCCCACCCCACCCCTTCCATGAGGTTCCACTCCTGCCCCGCCTCCTTCCCTGAGCCCGCACTCCCTGCTCCTCCCCTCTTCCTCCTGGAAAGTGCTAAGCACCTGGAGGTAGGCAGGGAGGAGGCGGGGGTGCGGGGAGCTTGGCGGGAGCCATGGGGAGCTTGGCTGGGGGTGGGGGCCTCGGGGAGCTTGGTGGAAGCTGCAGGGAGCTTGGCGGGGGACCATGGGGAGCTTGGCGGGGGTGGGGGAGCTGCGGGAAGCTGGGCTGGGGGGCTGAGGGGAGCTTGGTGGAGAGGCGCGGTGGCTGTGGGGAGCTTGGCTGGGGGGGTAGGGGGCCGCGGGGAGCTTGGCAGGAGGGGTGGGAGAGCCTCAGGGAGCTTGGTGGGGGACTGTGGGGAGCTTGGCGGGGGAGGTTGGGGGGCCATGGGGAGCTTGGTGCAGGGGGTCATGGGGAGCTTGGCGGGGGGATTGGGGGGCCTAGGGGGAGCTTGGTAGGGGGAGGGGAGAGCATCGCGGGCCGCAGGGAAGGGCATGTGGCCCACAGGCTGCGTGTTTGAGACCCCTGTTTTAGTGACAGCCATATGAAACAATTCTCATAACTTCATATGCCCTAACGATATACAAATTTGGATAGAATGATGGCTTTCAGCAGATCATAACCTTTCCCCTGATACCTCCAAAGCTCTGTTTTATATGCAATATCACAATTATATTTCAATGAAGCATATGGCGGTTACAGGGCACTCCCTCAAGGTACAGAATGTCACAGGGACCATTCACCAGATCAGGTATTACAGAAAGTGAGCAAGGGAGAAAAAAATGGGCCCATAGCAAGTACCCTGCTTCGAATTAGGTCCAAGTCATTAGCTTGTTCTTCACAGCACCCCTTAAACCTGGTTGTCCGTGTCTAAAATTGGCCCTATATTGAGGTTGGCTGATTTTCTAACGATATTTTTCCCTGTTACTTCCTCACTTGGGACAACAAATGGTTATCTCTTCAGCTGCCTCCAATGTTCCAGGCCAGCTAGCAGGGGAGAATGATGGAGTAATCACAGACTTCCCTTCTCCCTCAGGGCTCCAGTGTTGGCCTCTTCCATTGACTGCCCACTGGCCCCAGGATCATCCAATTCTCTTTACATTTGGTAGGAGAATCCTCTGGCCCATAACTATATTTTCCAGGAGCTTCTGAGAGGATTCTTGAAAGAACCAGTTAGGGTCTAGTGGGACCGGTTGAGAGGGCATGACTAATGATTTTTGAGCAACTGGGTTTGTGAAGGGGAGTATAGGAAGGAGAAGAGAAGAGATAATGGGATAAATCTCTTTCTATAGCTTTATTGCAGTTAAATGAATAATTCACAGAGGATAAATTATTTGCTAGAGTCAGCCTCTTTCCCTGCTTGAGGATATTCTGTAAGTATATTGAGAAGTCCTCAGCTTTCCTGTTCAAGTTTGTGATTTTAAATGCATACTGTCAGAAATTTAAGCTGCCTCACTTTGTTGCAATTTGTCAGATTGTCACATGGAATGGTGTCTGTATGCTGACTGGATGAATGCAGATGCACTTCTGGAATGTGTATTGGCACATGCGAATCATAGAATTTGGTTTTTGACAATGAACATCCAGTTGAACTTGATCACTTGAATATAGGTAGGAAGAAAACACATAAAAGGGTGCAAACATTATTGAACAGAGCTTCATTCTAGCCAGTATCACTAACACTGGAGGGGAGTTTAATCGGCAACATTCAGATCTGGATTCTGAACACCAAAATGATTTGCAGATATTTGGATGTGGGTCTTGGGTTCGGGCCTGTCTCTCAATGTTAAACTTAAAATGGTAAGATTAGCATTGATTCATGGAGTCCCAACTAAGAGCCTGAGTCCACCATCCTTACTCATTTTGAGTAGCACTTACTCATGCAATGTAAATGGTACTACTCATGTGCCTAAGTACTGCTCAACATGGGTAAGGGCTGGAGAATACTGCCTTTTAAGAACATCAGAGCAGCCATACTGGGTCAGACCAAAGATCCATCTAGCCCAGTATCCTGTCTTCTGAAAATGGCCAATGGCAAGTGCACCTGAGGGAATGAACAGAACAGGTGATCATTAGGTAATCCATCCTGTTGCCCATTCTCAGCATCTGGCAATCAAAGGCTAGGGATACCATCCCTGCCCATCATGGCTAATAGCCATTGATAGGCCTATCCTCCATGAACTTATCTAGTTCTTTTTTTGAACCCTGTTATAGTCTTGGCCTTCAGAACATCCTCGGGCAAAGAGTTCCCCAGACTGTCTGTGCATTGTGTGAAGAAATACTTCCTTTTATTTGTTTAAACCTGCTGCCTATTAATTTCATTTGGTGACCTCTAGTTCTTGCGTTATGAGAAGGAGTAAATAACACTTTATTTACTTTCTCCACACCAGTCATGATTTTCTAGACCTCAGTCATATCCCCCTTAGTCATTACTTTTCTAAGCTGAAAAGTCACAATCTTATTAATCTCTCCTCACAAGGAAGCTGTTCCATATCCCTAATCATTTTTGTCAACCTTTTCTGAACCTTTTCCAATTCCAATATATCTTTTTTCAGATGCGGCGACCACATCTGCACACATTATTCAAGGTGTGGGTGTACCATGGTTTTATATAGAGGAAATATGATATTTTCTGTCTTATTATCTATCCCTTTTTTGATGGTTCCCAACGTTCTGTTTGCTTTTTTTGACTCCTGCTGCACATTGCATATTTTCAGAGAACTATCCACAATGACTCCAAGATCTCTTTCTTGTGTGGTAATAGCTAATTTAGAGCCCATCATTTTATATGTATAGTTGGGATTAATTTTTCTAATGTGCATTACTTTGCATTTATCAACATTGAGTTTCATCTGCCATTTTGTTGTCCCATCACCCAGTTTTGAGAGAGCCTTTTGTAGCTCTTCATAGTCTGCCTGTGACTTAACTATCTTGAGAAGTTTTTTATGATCTGAAAATTTTGCCACCTCAATATTTACCTCTTTTTCCAGATCATTTATGAATATGTTGAATAGGATTGGTCCCAGTAACGATCCCTGGGGGACACCACTATTTACTAATCTGAATTCTGCAAACTGACCATTTATTCCTACCCTTTGTTTCCTATTGCTTTTTTTTTAGTAATTAAAGTAATAATGATAATTTCCTATATTAGTAAGTAGTAATATCTCCCTGCTACATGAATAATAGCCCCTTAACTACTATATTCATTCCCTGTTCTAAAGGCTTGCACACTGCACCAATTCAACCTTATTCGTACCTCCAAAAGTCATTCTATGATAGACAGGAGTGAAGGTTTCTCTCTGCTCTTCTTTGCCCAAAAGGGATCATTGTACTATAGATTCAGGGCTTATCTACACAGTGGAGTAGGGTGATAGGGTTGCCAGACATCGATTTTTCAACCGGAACATCCGATTGCAAAGGGACCCAAGCAGCTCTGGTTGGTACTGCTGACTGGGCCATTAAAAGTCCAGTCAATGGCACATGAAGGGCCTGTGACTGAGGCAGGTTCCCTGCCTGCCCTAGCTCCGCATGGCTCCTGGAAGCGGCTGTCAGGTCCCTGCGGCCCCTGGGCACATGAGCAGCCAGGGAGGCTTTGTGCGCTGCCCCTGCCCCGAATGCTGGCTCTACAGCTCCCATTGGCCAGGGACCGTGACCAATGGAAGCTGCTGGAGGCGATGTCTGCGGACCCCACAACACACATCAACATCCTAACCCCCTACCCCAGCCCTAAGCCCCATCCTAGACCCCAAACTTCTCATACACAGCCCCACCCCAAACCCCATATCCTCTCCTGTATTCTGAACCTCCTGTCCCAGACTGGAGACCTTTCTTGCACCCTGAATCCCTCATTTCTGGCTCACCCAGAGTCCACACTCCCAGCCCAGAGCCAAACCCCTCCCCCTGTATTCCCACCCCCTGTCCCAGCCTGGAGTCCCCTCCCACACCCCAAACCCCACATCCCCCCTTGAGCCCTCACCCACCTCCTACACCCCACCCCACTGCCCCAGCCCAGTGAAAGTGAGTTAGGGTGTGGAAGAGTGAGGGGGGATGGAAAGAGCAGGGGTGGAGCCTCAGAGAAGGGGTAGGGCAGGGATGGGGCCTTAGGGAAGGAGCAGGGAAGGGGATAGGGTAGGAGTGTTTGGTTTTGTGCTATTAGAAAGTTGGTAACCCTACAGTGGAGTAATGTATCCTGTGGGGGTGTGATTTCTAAAGCACACTAATGTATTGCATAGTAATTGGTCCATGTAAACCTTGCTGGTATGCACTAATGTTTCTTTAGTGCTCTTGAATGTAGTGCTGTTTCAAATTGTACTAGGTTAAATCATTTAAGGGAATTTTTACAAGGACCAATTAATTTTGCAACATGTTAGTGTGCTTTAGAAATCAGACCCCCATAGGGTTCATTACCCCACCATGTAGACAAGCCCTTAGAAGAATCTCTCTCCACCACACTCCATCACCAACATGTCAGAAGTCCTAGACCCATAATAAGTCTTTTAAAATTTGCTCCACAGGGAAAATTCTCCTTTCCTCCTCCTCGCATGTACAGTTATCAGTCAGCGGTTTTTCAGATCACAACCTTTGACACGCAGTGTTGTTGTAGCTGTGTCAGTCCCAGCATATTAGAGAGACAAGGTGGGTGTGGTCATATCTTTTATTGGTCTAGTCAAAGATATTACATCACCCACCTTATCTCTCTAACCTTTGAGATGAGCTTTAGTTGGTGTGGTAATTTGCTGATTTCTCCAGGCTGAGCAAGAGTTAATGAGGAATATTTGTTTCCCTAACTGGCAACATATCCAGATAAAATGTACAAAGTGGGAACTGCATAGGTAAGTTCTCAAATTTAACTCGAAACTCTAAATCATATATCCAGGCACAGTTGACTGACTCCATGGGATCAGTACTCTGCAACTGGTAGCTCTTAGGCTTCTGTCCTTCTTCTGTATTGATTTCACACAGCAATTCTTTGGTTAGGGCTGCCACAAACCGTAACTAGCTCCCAGTCTTTGGTTCGGAGTTCACCCTACAACTGTACTCTTCAGAGAAGCTGGGGATTGAAGAGACCTCTGTGATCGATTTATCATCTTGCCATTGCAGGACTGTTGACTTTACGTTGTTCCCACTCATCTCTGGAAAATTATAACGAGTGGCTCCAAGAACCAAACAACCCCTCAACCCTAAAAGCACTTGCCTAGGAACTGTGAAAGTATCTCATATTTGTCAAGCAGACCCTAGAGTTACAGAGTTGGCGGTTTACGCGGCTGTGTTATCCTTGTAATCACAAAAATACAGAGCTGTACAGTTCCACATGTGGGTTAGTACAGGGAAAACTTGAACAGCTGTAGCCTGTGGCTATTTGCTGTTGATGTTTAAAACCTTCTGTTACATACTTTATATTTTGATGCCCTTAGACATTTTTGAAAAGGTTGCCTTCATCTTTCCCCTCCTCCCCCGCCCCCACCCCACCTCCGATACCCCTGGTTCAAGTTATTTAAGGAGTTTGTCTCCATCTTCCTTGGAATACCGTCACCCTCCTGCTTCTCCTCAGAGAAGAGTATTTTGTTTGCTTGTCTTTGGTGAGGTCCAGAGAGTGTAACAACTTGTAAAATCCCATGTGGAAGGAAAGGGAGAATAGTCCAGTGGGGAGAGGGACGGTAGCCTGATGGTTAGGATGAGATCCTTTGGGTGGGGAGATTTTACTTCAATTCCCTCCGCCATCTATAGGCTTTCTGTGTGACCATTCTGTGCCTCAGTTTTCCACCTGCTTTAAAAAAAGTGGGAATGATACTTTAGAGGGGTTGTAAGGATAAAAACATTAAAGAGGACCTCAGATACGATGGACTTGGGTGCCTTAGGTAGAGTATTCCATAGGGGAAGTTCTGATAATTACCTTGATATGCTGACACTTTAAAAAAAAGACTAAACTGGTAGCCTTCACAATAGGATGCTTTATTTTTTAAAGCTCTGAGAAAGCCAATCTCTTTCACTTACATCTGATATTTAAACAAGTGGCTCCTTCTCAGGCTAGTTTGTCTTGTGTCTTAACAGTCTCCCATCCTCACAATTAACCTTCGACGTCTGCCTGAGCAGCAGACGCTCCACGGGGGATCATAACATGTAGCCTTATGGAGGGTTGGGGGTGGGGTGGGGGTGGGAGAAGATTTCTGGCTCTGCTGTTTGCATGTGGTACAGCCAGTGTGATCAGAGCGCTAACAGAGCAGGCTGTGTAATTACATGTCTCTAGGAAGTGTGTTAGCTCCACAGGGAGCTGAGTCCATTTGGAGAGGAGGAGAAATAATTTTTTTTTTTTTGGTAAGGTGAAAAGGGTCAGTGCATAACCCGGTTCTCATTCGAATATGATAAAAGTAATTGTTGCTCTCAAGTGAATGCCTGGCGCTTCCTGGTTCTGCTCCTCTCATTCATTGCTCATGTCTGTATTATGCAGACGTCTGCTTTCCAAAGAGAGGAGCAGGTTTTTATGAGAAGAGAGAAGAAAATTGACCATTTTGGAAGCGGTATGTGGTGATATTTCTTAGCATTGTTTCTGCATCAGTACTGCAGAGGGGAAGGAGCAAAGAGTCGGGGGTATTGCTGCTTTATCCACAATAAAGATAATGACAATTAAATCAATTAATCCTGTTCAGTGTGGTGGGTGTTTGGGGGAGGGGGAGGGTTGTACCCTGTATTCTAACCTCTCACGTAGGTGTTTGATGTGAGTCGTGTGTTCCTGCAGCTTACTGTAGCTATGTACTTCTAATCTTTAAATATTCTGCAGCTTCCGAAATCTCATTCCTCCAGCAGGCTCTCCGTTCCATTTCTCTCCTCCCTCTAGTGTAAAATTTGGCCCAGCTTCAGCTTTTTTCCTGGATGGAGGAGGGGTGGTGGTTGTTTTTTTCCTCCTCTACCTCTAGGAAAATGCTATGTGACCCTGATTCTGGATTTCTATTTTTGTAGTTTGCCGTAGGTGCTGCTGGATGCTTTGCTGTGATACAGGGCCGAAGGCTGACCAAATCCGAGGGAGGATTTGTATATAGGAAGAGAAGGATATGGCTGTTCAGCGTGCTCCTGAATCTGCTCTCAGCTTGCTGATGGTAAGTGCTTGCTGAAATGTGGAGCTTATGGAGAGGCTGGTGGGAAGAGTGCATGGATCCTGAGCAGAAAATCATTGAGAGACCATGTTGACTACATGCTTTTCTTTAACAGGTCCTGGAGAACTTTGAAAATGAGTTCATTTGGAGCATACATAGAAACATTCCTCTGATGGTGGTTTTACGCATATTGACCACTAATAATGTTCATATTTCGAAATGCCTTTAATATACAGGTATATTTGCATTCTGGTTTATCCCAGCCTTTAGAGACTTCCACATAGTTCCTCATCTGAGAATCTAAAATCTGTCTTTTCTTCCTTCTCCTTTCTCTCTTTCCTTTCTTTCTTGCTCATTGCAAGACAGCTAAATGCCAAGGAGTCTTTTCCCCCATCAGTCCATGTACATATGTCGTTAACAATGAATGGATGCTTAGAGATGATACTGTTATCATCATTTGCTAAATCAGTGCATAGTCACTTGACTAGCTAATGAGTATGCTGGACGTGATATTGACTGCAACCTGTAGCGAGAAATGACTAGGGTTTATATGAGACATTTACTACATGTTGCGCTACTGAGCTGCATTTCAAAGTTCTGCAGATTTGTAATATTTCAAAGAAGATTATTTAGCATAATACGTGGAGGCTGAGTCCAGGAAAATAATGATCTCTTGCTGCAATTAAAATAAACCTTTGGTGGCATCAGAGATGGATGTTAAGCTTTATTTTTGTTTCAATCTCTCTCTCTTTTTTTTAAATAATTCGTGTTGCATTTTCTATGCTGCAGTATAAGAAGGAATTTTAGTGTAAGATCTCTGCTGGATTTGTTTGTGTCCAAATGTCTCCGTAGCATTTCCACAGGAGGCTTTTTACAAGCAAAGAGCAAGTGCAATATATATATATTGATCTTTGCTTTCTGACTGAGAAAGGGAATGGTCTCCTGGAACATAGCATTTGCAGACATGATGAGTTTATCAAGGGGATGCTATAGGATAATAGATCTGTAGCGTCTTGAGTTGTTAACAAAGGTCAAGCTGAGAAGGGCAAATCTTGTGTCTGTTACTTGAAACTCTAAATATGCTATTTAATCTACTAATGGTTTGTTTTTATATTTGTTGGAGACTAATGTGCTATACAGGCTGCCCTTTCTTTCTCCCCTCCCTCCCAGACTTTTAAAATGATCTCTTCCTTTTCCCTGCCTCTGACCTTTCACAGGTATACTAAAAGGTCCCCAGTTTCTAAACCAGTCAGTGTAAATAGGAAGAGGAGGAAATTTTTATTTTCTTTTACTTCTGTCTTAATTCTCAGCCTGTATTTTTATGCTTCCAATTTGCCCCCCACTTTGTTTTATTTCTTTTAGCCAGTTCTGTATGTCGGGTGAAATTCTGTCACTGTGCAAAGCTGCCTGAAAAATGTGCACCCAAAAATCTGGCTTTCTATGGCCCTGTGCACAAGGTGTGCCCATATGTGTATGTATCCTGTATTCTAACTTGTAGTACTGTTTTCTGCAGTTTACTGTGCATCTAATCTCTAAATATCCTGCCACTTCTGTTATCTCAATTCTCATGCACCCATAGGTAACGTATCAGCAAAGTTTGTGTTGTAGATCCCTTTAGTGGCTACTTCACTAGTGCATAACTGCCCAATACTGCTACCACCTATTGGAGCTACTCCTTTAGCTCAAGTGGCAGGGTTCTTGTGCCAGGGATCTGAAAGTCCTGATTTCTAACCCTTCTGGCAATCTGTTTAGAGGGTTTATGCATTGCTGGGACAGGGAAATATGCATTGAAGCTCCATAACAAATGTCTGAACCTTCTAGTTCAAATGTCTCTCTCGGGCTTCTGTGCAAAGGGGTGTTATTCGGGCATATTCTGAACGGGATGAAGATTTGTAGCTAAAATAATTCCACTGCCCCTTTGCCTTTGCTGTTTTTGTTTTGTTTTGTTTTCTGGTGTATGACAAGATGTAGCCACCAATGAGAATCCCCCGTACCTTGCCTCTATTTAAAATGCATGCTTGAGCAGACTGCCCTTGGGTCACTAACAAATACCTACATCATTCATCCTGCTGTAATGGAACCTTTTCTCTGAATTCCCCTATACTACAGGGATTAAAGAATTAAACCCTCCACCTTCAGGAAATAGCGTTTAATGCTGTGGTGGGCTATCCACATCTAGGGAACCTTTTCTAAACATTTTCAGTATCACACTTTCCCATCAGTAATGTTTGCCACAAGGGTTCCAGCATCCGTTTTTTTTTCAGGACACAAAAGCAGTGGTGTTGGGGAGGGGTTGCTTCTCTGTGCATGCTATAAGACAACTACTACTTTGTCTTTACATGGTTCTTCCATCTGGAGATCTCCAGGCATTTACCTGGAGTGGTGATGTTATCCCTATTTTACAGATAGGAAAATCAAGGCAGTTAATGGGCTTGCCCAAGCTCATACATACAGGAAGTCAGTGGCAGATACGGGAATGTAGATGACCCAAACACTGGACCATACTGCTTTCCCAAATGCCATTGGCAATTGTAATGGAAAATTATCATTTGTGCTAGTGATCACGGCATGGTAGGCACTTCCCATATGTACCAGATGAGTATGCCCTACGGGGTCACAGATTAAGGAAAGACAGGCAGGCAGGCCTGGTCTGTACAAGGTTTAATTAATGATGTGATCTAGTTAAATCAGTACAAACTCCTTTGTGTGGACAGGCTTATTTCAGTTTATTATTATTTTTATTTATTTATTTGCATTGCACTAGTGCCTGGCAGCCCCGGTGATAGACCCAGGACTCCCATTGCGCTAAGGCCTGGACAAACACAGAACAAAAAGATAGCCCTTTCCCCATAGGGACTGTCTTTTTGTCTGCTCTTACATCAAAATAATTGTGTCCACACAGGCTAGAACTAGCTTAAATAAATTGGTTTAAAACCGGATTCAAGTTCAACTGATGCAATTTTTCCCGTAGATAGAAGTCAGGGAAGAGGCCCAATAAAAGGGCTTTTCTACACAAATTCAAATTGGGATTTTCCTGCTGTAGAGATGTTACATTTAATACAAATGGGAATGGATTGAAAAGTTTAAAGGTGAATCCTTTATTTCTTAGCCGTGATCCTTCATACTAGAAAAGACTGGCACCTGGGCAGTGCCTTGCCTTGCAGAATTCATGTTACCGAGCTCTAACATACTGCACAGATTTCAACAGACAAGCAGTGTCACTTCAGTTAGAACTGAGGAAGTAGCTTGCTACAGAGCATAAGCAATTTTATCTGTAGGATCAGCTGATCACTAGCATCAAGGTTGCATCAGCCTTTGTGTTCCAGGAAGAGTGAGCATTATAAGAGTGTAATAGCATGTGTATCTTCATCCCAGACAAGCCATTCCATTTTCTATGTTAGGATCTTTAGCAGTGATGCAATAACAGTACGATTTTTATGTTCATCTGATCTGTCTGCTGTAATGTTTTAAAGCTGCAGACATGTATTGATCATGGGAGGTTTAATGGCATAGTAAGTTATGTTACCTAGTGTCTGTTGCGATGGCATCACAGCATTTCATACAATTAGTTCTCAGGGATGTGACCTCTTAGAGTACCATAGGTTAAAACACCTTTTAATATGCACTAATTGACTGCAGAGGTTCGGAGTGGGAAGGAACCACAGCTGTTCTCAGCAGTTAAGCCAAAATGATGCTGCATAAAATGATCCTCCTGTCATGTCACTCACTGGTTCCAGTGCAGCCATTGGCTCTGCTTTCCCTGCACCTCACGATGAAACTTCTCTTTCTCCTCAGCAAGGGCATGGTGGGCCCTACTTCCGTTCACGTCTAAGCTTTCGTCTCCTGCTTCCCCTTGCATTGTCTTCACTGCCTCGTATCTAGCTAATATAGCATCCCTATCTGCCTGGATATCTCTTTTAGCACCAGTCTCCTTACAGGTTTTGATGGACAGGCCTGCTTCTTCTGGATCCCACCTCCAGCTCAGCAAGGTGTAACTTCTTTATTTTCTTCCTATATGAACTTAGTTGGTGGTGGCCCCACCCCTTCTGGGCAGGGTCACTGGGGCAATTTGGAAGGAAAATTGAATGCCGATAATACCTGTGAATTTCCCCATCACATGACCTGATATTGCAAATGAAAAAAATAGTGTTCTCTTTGTACACATATTTTGTAGGGACCTTTCATCACTCATGACAATGATATCTTCTGTAGCAGCAATAAGCAACCTGGCTGACTTGTTTCAGTATAACCCAAAAGATTCTTACAAGGGATAAGATGGTAAGTCCCTCCACTGATTTACTAGGCTGCAGGTAATAAAATCCCCAAACCCTCACCCCTGGTTTGAGGACACAGAGCAGGGAGCAGGGGCTCTCCCAGACAATTTCCGGGACCATCTAAAGGATAGTCCATGCACAACTCCACCAATGACTCTCCAGCTCAGAGATGGATCTGGACTCTTCAGCCACTGTCAAGGAGCTGATGATTGCAGCTGGCAGGGATCCTCTTCATGCAGGAGTCAGGCTGCTTCCAATAACTCTATTAAACATCGTAACTCACAGTCTCCTCCTGTAGAGCTCAGATACACTCACAGGAGTTGGGCCGCTCTGAGTGAGCCGCCAGAGAGGTAGTGACTGATTTCTTCAAAGGTGCTGAAGCACTAACTCAGCCTGCCTGGGTGAGGAGTTTTCCCAGCAAAGCTCTTTAAACTGGGAGCCACCTTGAAGAGGGAAAGGACCAAGCCAAGGGCTATTGCTTCCAGATACCCAGAGGCCAGTTTTCAGGGGGATCCCTGCGTCCACCCTAAGACTCAGGAGCTTTCCCCCAGTAAGTCCTATCCTCTCTGGGCTTCCCCCTCTCAGTGCTCCTAGCATAGGTGCCAACTCCATGCGTGCTCTGGGACTGGAGGACCCAATGGAATAAATGGTGGGTGCTGAGTGGAGCTGACCTGATCCCCTATCATAGCCTCCCCCTCCCCCCAGTGCCTCCTTCTCACTGGTGTGCACTGCCGATCAGTGCCTCCCCCTCCCTCCCAGCACCTATCACCTGCCACAGAGCAGCTGTTTCACGATGTCTGGAGGCACTGGGAGGACGGGGTGGGAAGATCAGGTGCACAGTGTGCTCAGGGGAGGGGCGGAACTGGGTGGGGAAGGGGCAGGACAGGAAGAGGTGGGGCTGAGGTGGAGCAGGAGTGGGAAGAAGCTGGGCGGAGGTGGGGCATTAAGGGGGCGGGTCTTGGCGGAGCCACGGGGAGCATCCCGTGCCAGATTAGAAACTTGGTGCCTATGGCTCCCAGAGTGCACATCTCACTTCCTATTGGTCAGGCTAGTTCTTCTCAGGCTTTGTCAGTCATTTGACTCTACTCCACCCCCTTTCTCTCAGGCACTGCCCCTCCCCTGAGCAGGTGCACTGGTGGCCATCCAGCCATACTTGCTATCCTCCCCCAAGCTGGCAGGGCCCCTGTCACTTGAAATAGTATCTCACCTACTTCGATGCCTAGCAGACTCTGAATCTGCCCTTGGCCCCCCCAGCCTCCCCAGGACAGTGCGTCCCCCTGAGTTGTTAGCACACAGAGACCCAGGAACCTAGGTAAGCCCCTTGATGGTTACACAGAGGTGCTTATTGGCCCCCATTACCATAGTGTCTGAGCCCCTCACAGTCACTGATAGACTTAACCTTCCCATACCTTCTAAGGATACATAAATAATAATAAATCAATAATAAATGTCAACCCTCCATAAATAATGTTCCATTTAGAAATCACGTATAGCTTAGTACAATAGTAATGACAATTGCTTGTGTTTATAGAGGCGTCTTTGGTCCCAAACGGCTTTGTAAAGTTTAAAAACATCACTGACAACATGAAATAAAAATAACACTGACAATACCTATCTATAATATCCAGTTACATTATAAACGAAGGATGCTGAGGCACAAGGTGAAATTCAGGATCCCCAGGTTCCACTCCAGTGTCTTGCTATGTGAATTTCCTACTTAGGATATTTCGAAGGAGCTGGATGGAGTTAGGTGCCTGAATTGCACTAAATCAATAGGAGCTCAGTTTCAACCCCCTTAGGTTCCTTTGAAAATCCCAGAGCCTGTTTCTCTGAGCCTCAACTTCCCCCTTTTTAAAAAGGGAATAATAATACTTCCCTCTCAGAAGTTAGACGTAACTCTTCAGAGTCTCTCAAACACTTCAGTAATTTTGTCCCTGATCTTACTTCTGTTGAAGTCAAAGGCACAAAGCTCAAGGGCTGGCCCTTGGGCTGAAAAGCCTTTATATAGGAGTAGTGGTGCTTATGATTGCTACCAAACTTATAAAATGTACTGCCTGCTTTTGCTGGCTTTAGAGGTATTATTGGTTTTGATAACAGCTTTGACTCTCCATAAACACTGGGTAACATTGTACAGATGGACGGCTAAATTTACATCCACCAACTGGTAGTTAGCAGCCTACCCAGCTTACATGTGAAATGCAAGTTTCTATGCTATTCAGGCTCTGCCCGTAACATCTATGGCAAGAGAGCTTGGTTTGGAGGATCATGTTAATGCCTTTGGGAGAAGTGTTACAAAAGAAGGGTGAGCTCATTCACCATCTCACTATGAGTGTCCCTTCTCAGGTTGAAATTGTCTCACTGTTTACTACCCTCGCTCAGTATATGTAACAAGCACGTGACATTTTAACCTTGTGGCTCTGACCTCTATCTACTGATTAAGTGACCTCAGCCCCTGGGATGTAGATCTTAACCACCTCATTCCTTTCCAGCAAGTGAAAAGCATGCATCTGTTTCTAAACAGGGCTTCATGCAGAAACACCTGCAGCTCTCATTTGACTTCAGGGGATATTCAGCACCTGTTGGAGGACCACGCTGTGCCATGAAAGTTTGTGAGCCGAACACTCCATTGTTTAGAAATGGATAGTGCAATATTGCCTACAATCAGACCAGCAGCTGCCCTTTCACCCTCTCATGCCACTATTTCTAATTCAAATCTGAAAGGGTGAAATGACACCCCCCAGACCAGGTGATCACATAGCCCTTATTATAATCTTAGCACCCAGCCATGCACCAGGGCCCCTCTTCTTGTGTGTACTTTTGCAAAATATACTGATTTGTGGTTTTACCTCAAGCCTTGAGCGTGAGCTGATGTGTAGCTGCACAGTTACAAGATCACCCAAGAGAAGGGATTGATGCTTCAGAGGAACACAGTCCTTAACAGGAGCAAAGAACTGCCCTCCCTACCAGGCCAGCTCTGCTGATTGATGTGTTGGAGGATGTGGGGAGGAGCCCAGGGAGGTGGGGGGTGTGGCCGACACACAGCATTCTTATATAACACTTTGGTCTAATTTTGATTGTTGGGCTTAGTGTGCGGACGCTGGATGGTGTGAATGGCATGTGATAAACGGGGAGCCAGACATGATGATCCAGTAGTCCCTTCCACCTTAAACTCTATAATACTAGCTCCTTATTACCCCTCCACGCCTGGACTCTGGCCCTCATTTATTTCTATGTTATTCTGAAAGACTCACTACAATTGAAGCTCCATTCTCAGTGTAAACTGGTGAGAGAAAGAGGCCGGGATGTTAATATTACAAATACAGAAGCCACTTAATTCAACTCAGTCAGATTGAACCCTTGGATTGATGCTAGCCTCTTTGTGATGGGATCTGTTATGTGATACCTGCGCTATTTTAGCTGGAGAATGATGAAATTATTACCCTTGTAATTCTGTTACAGCACATGTGATTGATTTCCCTTTCATTCTTTTTTGCACAAGTGTTTTTTAAAGTGTGAATGAGCAGATGGCAATGTTTCCATGAATGACTTTTCCCCTTTATTACCATGCTCAAATCCAGGCACAAAACAGAATGCTAATTTGATGTTGTTTACTAAGGATAGGGTGGTAGTTTTCATTTCAGGGACATTTTTCAACCACTCATTCAGAATGACTGGGAAGATTTTTAAATGATTTTTTTTTTGTCCAAGACATAGTCATCGATTTTGTATGAGATTATAGAAACTGGATGTTTCTGGGAGTGAGTTAGTGGGCAGTTGAGTAGGCTTCAGTATGATGAATGTGAGGTTCTATACAATTAAGAGACAAGCGATCAATTTGCAGCATGGACGGATCGCTTGGTGTATTGACAATGAAAATTCTCAGAGTATATTTTTAAACAAAAATCAATTTGTTAATTTGACAGTGTTGATTTATCCCCCAGCCAAAATTAATAATAGATTATTATGAAATTACATTGTTTCATCCAAAATATTTCAGCTTCACATGTGTAACTGTCCAGTCTTTATCTACTGTAGTTATTCAGTTCCCTGAACTCTGGCTTTGCATGTCTTAGGCCTTGTCTACACTAAAGGAAAAAGTTGATCTAAACTACACAATTTGAATTACGTGAATAGCATAACTCAAATCGACATAGCTTAGATCCACTTACAGCGGGGTCCACGCTATGCGACATCAATAGAAGACACTCTCCCGTCAACCCCTCTTACTGTTCTCAATCAGGTGGAGTACAGGAGTCAACAAGAGAATGATCGGTGGTCAATTTAGCAGGTCTTCACTAGACCTGCTAAATCGACCGCCAATGCATCAATCACCACAGCATGGATCCTCCGGTAAGTGTAGACAAGCCCTTATTTCCATAGTCACTCTACATTTATTTCTCAATACAATGAAAAGCTTTTATTCCAATTGGCTAATGATATCAACCAGCCACAGTATAGGGAGTTGCAAAATTTCTGTATGGTTACTTCTCAATAAATACAGTGAACATGCAAATCTCTGTAATCTGGCAACTATATTTCAGCCACTTGTACTGGTTTTAGAGTGAATAAAAATGTGTTCTTATTTGAAAAAATAAACATATTTTTAAAATTTAAATCAGATTCTTTTGATGTTATTATGTAAATAACAGTATGTTTTTCTTTTTAAAAATAAAACTAATTAAAATGAAATCTGAATTTAATACAAAGGCCTAAACTTATTCTAATCTCTTAAAACACTTATATAAAAATAACAATGCTGACTCTATGAGCCCCCATCACAATCTTTGAGTAAAAGGCTGCTTTTCTATATAAAGAAAAAATCAAGGGGGAAAAAACTCTAACTTTTGAAGTTAAGCATTATAAATGTGGCACAATAGATCATGTACTGTATTATTGTTTTGTTGAATAAAAATACATTTTATATTCTGTTTTGGGTGTTTAATTAAATTCCAGTTACTATCCTAATGATCCTAAAGCAGCTTGACATAAATTGTGAGCAAAATATTAATTATCTAGTAAATAAGTAATATACCATTTACCACTTTCTAACTTACTAAAATGTACAATTAATTAATTAGAATCTGAAAATATTAAGCTATATAATGGATTAAATACATGTGTATAATTATAGTTGCATCTTCCAGGGTAGAAACAAAGATGTACTAAATCTGATGTAAAAGACTCTATTTGCTTGTAAATCAACATGTTGTAATGGTTATATCAACCAATGGGAAAACAGCTGAAATACAAATGAACAAGTTGATTAAAATTGATTAATTAAAATTGACTCTGTTCATGAGGTCATTTAAATCACATTGATTTAAATGAATCCACCTGTGCTGCATTTTATAGACATTAGTCAGCAACAAAAATGGCTGCCTCAGCTTTGAAGAAGCTTCAAAGTATAAAATAATAACAAAAAGGAAATCATAATAAAAGTGTAAACTTATTTCTCTTTTCAAAAGGTTTTTTTTTACTATCCCATAGCATGTTAACAGACTGACTAAGCTGTGTATATTTCCCAGAAGAATTTTGCAGGCTGAAACCTCTTGCTCCATCAAGACTGTAGTGACCCTTGACACAGACAAATGTGAATAAACAGATCTCAGTATATGGCACAGAACATGCTTACAGGGTCATTAAGAAGCACCTTATCAAAGATATTTATTTATTTATTTTAAGAAAGGAGGATGAACTTAAAATCAATGCATGGTTTGTGCTTTCAGAATAGGTAAAATGAGATGTTCATACCATTCCCTTGTCACTTGGCATTAAGCAGATGCTTCCTACACTTATGGTGGTGT
The DNA here is from genome assembly GCA_007922305.1 of Dermatemys mawii. NCBI lineage: Eukaryota > Metazoa > Chordata > Testudines > Dermatemydidae > Dermatemys > Dermatemys mawii. Next base: position 10,558,428 of record ML677341.1, on the reverse strand, counting down.
CAGCATGGCCTTTTGGGGCAAACCAACTGGTAAATATAGCATGCACTTGTCCTGAGCATGTTGGATGGGCATCTCATACTCCAAGAGGCTCAGATATGAATGCACGCAACTGATGTCCCTTAAGCATTGCTGAAAGATGATTAATGTATAAGGTATTAAGGTAAGGAAGCCCAAGAAGTTGATGAGGTTTATGAGAAATGGCAATTTGGCTACAGTTCAAAGACATAAAAGGCAATGGCAGAAGAATTGTAGCTCACTTCCAGTGCCAGTTCCAGTCCCTGGTCCTGATCTTTAAAGCCCTAGAAGAACTGGGGACAAAGCTTCCTTGAATGATGCCAACAGTCAATCAAAGAAGATAAGATTGAGTCAAATTTAATTCTTTTCAGAGAGTGTTACAAAACCCACCTGTTTGCAAAGCCGTCCTTTGATAATTGAAGCCAAAAATTGCAGTGGCCAAGACGGTACACAGCGGCCAAATGTAGGAAAGGCAAAGAGCAGAATCCACTAAGGACAAGTGTACAACTGTTAATTAACTTATCTGGTGCTCAGCTTGAGCTACTGAAACTAAAATACTCTTTTTTTCTCTCTCTCTCTCTCTGCCAGTGAAGGATTGTTCTCCACAATGAGTTCTCCCTTACTCCCTTCCCAACTCGTCTAAACAGTTTTAATCCATTAGATATCTAAAAAGTAACTCCTTTATGGGGTGCTCCAGTAACACAGACATCAAATCCATTTTGAGCATATTTCCCATCTGTGAGTAGCCTGTGATCCTAAGACTTGAAGACTCTCTGGTTTAGTTACCGGTAACTTGGATAAAGTTAATGGAGAAATGTTGTATAACATATATTCAGATGAATATATGTTGATTTTTGCAACTAATGTATTAAAGTAAAGCCAGAGACAGTTTTGCAATAAACCTGGTTGAAATGTTTTTCATTCTGAACAATATGAACATAATTGAACTTTAATGGTCAAAGGACAATGTATTTCTGGGTAATTAATTACTGGCCAAATAATAGCTGATAACCCAAAATTATACTTTGGGCCATTAACCCTAGGTCATCAGTAGCCAGGGACATGCCTAGTCAAGGTCATTATTACTACTCTGTAGGCTACTCTAATAGGAAAGCATGAAAATTAGATGTTTTAAAACCCTTTCCCCCACACTCTTCCCTCTTCAGTGATAGAGGGCAAATTGTGCCCTCAATTACTCTGCATTTTTTAATGATTGTAATGGATTTACTCAGCATTTATACAGGTATCAATCTGAGCAGAATTTGGCCTGTTGTCTTAAAAATTTAAATTAAATAATTGCGTTATTCCATCTGATGTCACTGCCCATTGTAGGTGAAAGCAAATGTTCTTTGTGCCTGATCTCATTCCGATTCTTAGTGGATAAGCGTTCACAACCTGAAAACAACTACACAAGGCGGGCTCTTGTTAGCCATTTCAGCAATAGGCTGAGGAATTAGTGGCCCTTCGAGACTGAACTGTTATCTCATGCCTGTTTCATTAGCAATAAACTCTGCATCCGGCAGACAGTTTTGTTGGAAAGGATTTGTTATTAAGCATTCTTAGTGGTCAGTCTTACATACCGAAAATGGAGAGAGAGAGAGAGAGAGAGAGAGTGTTAGCAGCCTGGCCTTGGCTTGCATTCCTGAGATGCTGGTGTCACACTAAATGGGATCCCTCATGAAACCTGACCCTTTCTCCAGTTCCAACTATCATTCTACAGTCACTAAAAAATTTCCCTCCAGCTCAGAGCTGAATCACATTAATGCTTTAGGGGAGCGTGTCCTACTGTTTCTCATGCCCCACCTGCTCTGAGGATAAAACAGTATCCAGAGTTGTCCAGCTGGTACTTCTCTCCAAACCTAAGCTCTCAGAAAGAAGGATGATGAATAATATTTTGAAAAGAAACATGAGAGTCTCTGAAATAATTAAGAATTCTTTTTAAAAAAATGGGAAATAGTTACAATAAGAACTATCGATTAAGGTTAACTTACATTACAGTGATGTCTTTCATTTAAAAATGGTGAAAGTCATGTTCACTGGTGGCCAAGGTTTTACATATTTATTACATTAAACACAGCACAATAATGATGGTGTATCTTGTTTGGTTGCATTCATCAAGTGTCCAGAAGTGTGCTAGGTGACTCCCATAGAATAAGATGGCTTCCTGCTCGAAAGAGCGTAGCTCCATGTTAGTTGGGCACCTGAATACCTTTAAAAACTTAGCCCTGAGCTCTTCAGGGCAGAGAGTTGTCTTATTCTAAGGCCCCGCTCTTGCAATAGGACTGCACGGGAGCAAGAGTGGATTACAATGATCCCTAAATAGCCAAAATAGAGACCAGGATGGGGAAAGCAACTAGGGTGACCAGAGGTCCGGATTTTATAGGGACAGTCCCGATTTTGCGGTATTTTTCTTCTATAGGCTTCTATTACCCCCAACTTCCTGTCCTGATTTTTCACATTTGCTGTCTGGTCACCCTAAAAGCAACAGAGCACGCAAGCAATGATTGCACTGAAGTCTGATGTACAACTGATTAGTGCTAAGATTTTTTTCCCCTCTAGCATTATTTTTTTGGAGTCAGGCGCTGATCAAGAAAGGTAGCTTAATCAAACAGCATAAGTTGATTTCATGTTGGATGGAGCCAATATCATTTTCTGCATCTGTATCAAATCATGCTTTGCAAACACTTGTATGCTCACTGATTCAGTGTAGGTAAAGGTCTCTCATCTTTATTTCTCATTTTCTTTGTATATCCAGTAGCTGATGATTTCTGTTTGCTTTCCCATGCCTTGCGATAGGACAGGCATGTAATTTCATTACTCATATCTCTGTTTCAGAAAGCCTGTGCGTCTTACAGCATGAACACAGTTTTAACAGCTCTGTTGTCACCCTAGATGGATCTACATTCAGCTTTTTCCTGAGAAATAGATCTCGGTTAGTATAAGAAGCTTCTTGCCTTTGGATGCAGTATGTAAATTCCACTTAAATTCCACTAGGGACCACTCATTATTTAGCATGTTGTGAATCAAAGCTGTAGGGAAGATCAGCAAAAGGACGTTAATTAGAGATGGCGCAAAACCAAGCCCCAGATCCTGACATCTCTGAACATGGGGGAGTTTGGATTTGGATACACTCCCAAACATTCCAGCTTTGGGTTGCCACTCATTACGGCATTGCTAAGTTTGAAGAAGCCACTTTCAAACATAAGTTGCAATTCTGAACTTTCTACACCTGTGCACACACACACATGCTTTGCACGTGACATTTTTCATGTCTAGCCTCAGATTTATTTGTAAAAAATGATGTCTGTGTACTTTAGCATTGCCAAGCTGCATACCCAAAGTGTGCACACTGAACACTTTTGAGACCTAGTTTGGACAGGTGCAGAAGGATGTGTGCAAATGGGCCATATGGACTGACTGAAAGCAGGGGGGTTGTTAATAATAGAATACAATCCAGTCCTAGATGTGTTTGAATTATGGACTCACTGATGGACAATAATAACTTTATTGCCAAAGTCCATATATGTAAAATACATACTGCCTGTCTCATTTAATGACTAGCCTCTTACTAAGAGGGCAATTGGGTGGATATTTTCCAAGGGGTGCTCAAATTCTATTATTTGTGAGTAGAATTTATGTGTGCAGAATTTTGAGAATTTATTTCTTAGCAGCGACAGTGAAGGAGTCATCTTGCCATCATTAGCCCCATTCTTGCAGCCTTTAATCCACCCGAGCAGTATTTACTTACATAAGTAGTCCCATATCAATTGACAACTCTTTGATGGTTGCAGTGCTGGGACTGTTGATTTCATATATTTCAATGGGAACATGCTGGGATCCTGATTTTCTTGGGGATACATTCTGGTTTGGGCTACATGGGTGTAGATTTAGAGTAACTTCATTTTCCCCAGTAAGGTTAATTCTGATTTAAACTAGTGTAATCAAGAGCAAATGTCAGCCCTTGTCTTAGTGCCTAATATAGTTTTCAGAAACTACAATGCACACAGCTCAGTCCAGCCCTTCTTCACACCATAGTCCTATGGTTTCAATCAGTCAAAATTTCGCAGGTGGTGAGAGTAACAGGACTGTGGGCATGTGGGTTGTTTGACGTTGGGGTTATTATTAGTTTATTGGTGGAATGTTCCTGTTAAAAAAAAGGGTGACTTCTTAGTAGTGAGGCGTCATCAAATGTGTACCTTGCATTGATATTTTTAGGTGCTAAAGCCACCATTTCAATGAAGCTGGGGTGGTGAAAATTGTCCATAACATTTTAGATATATAATTAAAGTACCATCTGCCTCTGAAATGCAGCAGATGTATAATTGATATTCACTGCTGATTTGCCACTTGATTTTTGCAGACATTAAATGCTATAATAGTTTATAAAGTGGGATTCTAAATACCCATGTGAGAATTCTCCTCTTCACTTGTTCCGTACCAGAAGTATAACTATCTTTCCTAGCACTTGGAAGGTAGAAGCAGTAAAAGATAATTTGCAATAAACCAAGCGAAAATGTTACAGTACTAGGATGTAAATAGATAAGAAGCTGCCTGACATTTTAAAATTTTCAGAGAGCTGTTTACTCCTGTAAAATGACAATTTTAGGGAGAAATGCTTGTTAGAAAAATTAAAATGTTACTCCCAGAAATAAACAAATCTCCTGCACTACTTAGAATCCATACCTTATAACTGGGATTATAAAGAGGGAGAGATTTTTGCTTTTATGTGGAAATGTAGATCTGCCATTTGAAAATATGAACATTCCAGCAGCAGAAATGTTTAGGGTTTGGGAAGTCAGAAGACCAACTGTAAAATGAAAGACAAGTTTTCTTCACTGGAAGAACTGCACAGATGATAATCGGATTGAAACCCATAGCAGATTGTTGGGATATGTAAGGTTTAAGTAAAGACATGGGCAACCATTTGCATGATATTAGGGAGGAAGGAAAGGGTTTTTCAACCTTTACATTCCACTCAAATCACATTTTCAAGCTCATCTCCATAGCTATAAAGAAGCGCCTATTTTTTATTTTGTTGTTGTGTTTTGTTTTATTTTTTATTTATTTAATTGAAAGCTGAGATTCTCTGACAATTTCCTAACTGGAACTTGGGCCTCAGTAAAAGCAACAAATATCACGAGCCTTCACATAAAACTGCAAGAGGGACTGGAAACATGTCTAATCTGTTTTCATCCTTCCTGAAAATAAAACCCACCTACTGTTTCTTTTTAATCAAATTATTGACTGATCTGTGCGGATCCTGTTTTGCTTTAAAAAGACACCTCCCTCAGCTTGAAATCTAGTAAATTTTAAAACTAAGTATTAAAAGTTTCAGGTATAGCCTGTACTCGAGTCCTCCTTCTAATTTTGTAGTTTTAAAACCACATTTCCCTGTGTTTCTTGTTGATGTTTTTTCTCTTCCCTGTTGCTGCATGAAAAGGTCATCTCTATTTTTTTTTTGGCAACATTTTTTGAAAGACCTCAGTTTTGTCCCAATACGGAACAATGACAAATTCCAAAACTTTGAAATTTTTCATGAAATAGAAGTCTTGTTTTCTGGCCAGCCCTACTGGCAGGGCATGGGAAAGTGTGGAACTGACTAGCTACTAGTGCTGTTGTTGTCAGTAGCTACCGGTGTGGTACTCTGCTCTTGTTCGATGATGATATCAGTCGGCTGCGTGCGTGTTCCCTCTGTGTGCTGCCTCAGCTCTGCAGATCGCTGACACAGCAGACCCAAGAGAACCCCCAAAGACCACAGACTCTAGTAAGGTACGAAGGCACCCAGGCCAGGTTTATTGTCAAATGAAGCACAGTGATAGTTCCCCGTAGACTCTATGGGACATACTACGAATTTGTGCTCCCTGACAATGGACTCAGCTCAGTCAGAAGCAGGACCGCTAATGCCCCCTCGGCTGGCCGAAGATACTGCCCCAGGGCTGTTATTCTTATACACAGGTACAAACAAGTTACACATCACTCCTGACGTATTGAGATGCATCCCCTCTACGTAGGAAGGTGCATCCCCTCTACGTAGGAAGGTACATCCCCTCTACATAGTAATGTGCTGCCTCTCACCTTGTACAGGTTGGTTCGAGCAAAACAATTCTATCCATCATGTTACCCTTTTGCCCCTGTCTTTAGGATGGGTCAGCCTGTTCCTTGTTATCTGTATGGAATGTACCAGTCTTCTGGTACATCTTAGATCTGTGTACTTTTGCAACATCAGCCCTTTCCTTGCCTGCCTCTAGCTCACAGCTTAACTTTGCTTTATGTTAGCAAAGTCTTGACCATTACTTTAGCTCAGGCCTTAGGCCTCATATCGGGCCTCTGATATAAGGGTTTATGTTTCAGGGCCTCATCTTACTACAGCTGTCAAATATACAAAGTAAATAGAGACAACTGTGTTTCTTTAATCTCTCTGTTACAGTCACACTAGATGTTACATGTAACAACAGTTAGGGCTTGTCTACACTGGCACTTTACAGCACTGCAACTTTCTCACTTATGAGGGTGAAAAAACACCCCCCTGAGCACAGCAAGTCTCAGCGCTGTAAAGCACCAGTATAGACAGTGCACCAACGCTGGGAGCTATGCCCCTCGTGGAGGTGGGTTTTTTAGGCCAGGTCTACACTGGGGGTGGGGGTCGACCTAAGATACGCAAGTCAGCTAAGCGAAGTTGGTCGATTTACCTCGGTGTCCTCATGGCGGAGAGTCGACTGCTCCCACTCCCCTGTCGACTCCGCTACCTCTCTCGTGGCGGTGAAGTACCGGAGTCGACAGGGAGAGTGCTCAGGGATCGATTTATCATGTCTAGACGAAACGTAATAAATTGATCCCCGATAGACTGATCATTACCCACTGATCTGGCAAGTAGTGTAGTCCTGGCCTTAGAGCGCTGGGTTTTTCTGAGCACTCTGCTGTGACGACACAAGCTACATTAAAGCACTGCTGTGCTATCCATCCCCTATCCGACCCGCCCTCTCCATGTCCCTGACTGCCCCAACCCCACCCATCCACCCACCCCCTGACAGGACCCCAGTACTCCCACGCCTATTCAACCCCCCTGCTCCCTGTCCCCTGACTGCCCCCGGAACTGCCTGCCCCTTATCCACCTCCCCACCCCCTCTCCCTGCCCCCTTACCATGCCGCTCAGAACGGCAGGAGCTCGCAGCTCTGCCATCCAGCCACAGCCAGCTGCGCTGCCCGGATGGCAGTGAAAGTATTGGTGGAGGACTAGCCTCTCTGGCCAGGAGCTCAAGCGTCGGGCAGGATGGTCCCGCGGAATGTAGTTTGCCCTAGATCAAAGCCAGCTTGAATAACAATAGCAGTGAAGCCATGGCTGAATGGGCTGCAGATACTTAAATATATAGCCAGGTTCTAGGTGGGGCTAGTCAGTGAAGACACCCAAACTGCTACAGTTGGTATTGTCACTCAAAACTAACTTTGATCAAGCTAGATAGCTAGTTTGTGTATGTCTAAATAGGCTGCAATTACATATTCTGTTTTCAGTATAGACGCATCTTTTGTAATAAATATTTTTCAGACAAATGAGATTTTTTTAAGTTAACACTGTCCATATAATTTCTCTTTGGAGGATCCTACTTGGTTTTTATAACATTTTTATAGTGATTTGCCATCTTTGGATGAAAGAAAATCTATACATGTAAAACAGTCTGTGTTTTTGTATTACTGTTGGCCTAGTCATTGGCAAGGACCGCATTGTGCTAAGCGCTGTACAAATGCAGAACAGAAAAGACAGTGCCTTCACAGAAGAGCTTGCAATCAAAGACAAGAAAAGGGACAGCAGATGGATACAGACAGATGTGGGAATACAGGAAACAATGAGACAAAATTGGTCATCAGAACAGGCTGTGGTCTCAGCACACAGCTGCCTAGCCTTTGTCAAATGGTTTGTAGCAAAGGAGAGGTCTAATCTTCTTGGGCCTGTAGCAAGCTTCTGCTTCCCTTTCTAGGGTAAGGAATCATTCTGAAGTCAGCTGATACCAGCTCAGAATCTAGCCCAGGAACTAACATGCTCAAGCTGCAGGCTGTGGTGTTTTAGCAGTAGAGCTGAGCCAGAAGTGTGTTGGGAGTGGAAGGCATGAGTGGATGAGGAGCGTGGGAGACTGCTGAGGTAGGGAGAGAAATGCAGAGGAGATGGAGACTTGAAATGGGGAGGGCGTAGATGCCGGCACAGACACAGGGAAGCCATGGAGTTGTGATCCCAGGTCTTGGAATTGGCGTGCTTTGGAGAAGGAAGGAGTAGACTGAGCAAAACAGATGCTGTCTGCCTATAGGGCAAATCAGCTAACTAAATATCACAGTTGTCTCTCTGACACTTTCCTTGCTCCTAAACTGGCTGTGAACATAACTTCATTGTGCTCAGATTTTGAATGCTGCCCTGCGGATTGTGTATGGCATTCACTTTATCCATCAGTGTAAATAAACATATTAGAACATATACCTCTTCAATAATAAACAAATTTCAGTGTTTGAAAATATCAAGATTTTTTTTAAAAAAATAATAAACTAAAAAAATAACACAGCAGTCAGGAAGCAAATGACTTCTTGTGATCATTAGCTATCTCTGTCCTTCTAATAACATGATAGTCCGTTAGACTGTGAGCTCTTCCTGATAGAGGCTGGTCCTCTGTATAGGAGCCGGTACTGTGTGGGGCCCGATCATGGCTGAGGCCTGTAGGTGCTGCCAAGTTACTGACCAATATTAATTCATTCTATTCTCCTGGACTGTTGTTTTTTCCAAAATTTAAAGAGCAAGACATGCACTTTATATTCCCAGCACACACAGAGTTAAAAACAAAACAAACATAACACGACTTTATTTCTTGGAACCCAGAAATCTAGCTCACAACAGCCAATTGCAGAGGAAGAGAGAGCAGACTGCTCCCTAAAACAGAGAGGCACATCTCAGCTCACCTCACTCCAGAGTGATGCTCAAGACCCAAGGCTAGTCTACACTATAAAATTAGGAGAGCTTAACTACATCACTTAGGGCTGTGAAAAATGTCATGCCCATGTGATGTAATTAAGCCAGCCTAAGCCCCAGCATAGACACCACTAGGCTGATGGAAGAATTCTTCTGTGACCTAGGTACTACCTCTCAGAGAGGTGCAGCTTTCCTGCTCCGACAGGAAAAAAGCCTTCCGTTGCTGTACTAAGTGTTTACAATAGCACTGCAGCAGTAGCTGCAGCTGTGTTGTTGTAGCATTTCTAAGGAAGAGATGTCCTTAGATTGCACACTTCTTTACATCCTCCACTAGCATGCAAGTGGGACTAATTTACAATGATAGTTTGTAATTTTATCAGTTTCCAATTTACCATATGCTTCTTAATCCAGGTTATTCTTATTTCAGTTTAAGGAAAACAAAGCAAGAAAGAACAAATATAAAGTCTCTTCTGGAGAGAATGGTTTACTCTGCAAAGCTGTTTCTGTGAAATGAAACAAGAAATGGCAGCTGCCCTACAGCTGCACTTACAGCCAGCAGGAAATGCCTCAACATTTTAAAGGTGCAGTACACAGGTGGTTATAGTTAGAGCTATGCAAATAGCTGATTTTTTGGTTCTTTGGCTGTTTTGATAAGCAAAACAAAAAAATTGTCTTTGGTAAGACCAAAAATGAAAGTTTTCAGAAATGCCAGCCAAGTGAACTTAAAAAAAATTAATTTCAAGTTGAATGACATATTTTGATTTCATCCGTTTTTCAATGCTTTTGAATTAAAAAAAATACAGTTAAAGGAAAATTTGAAACCAAAAAGTTGTTTCAAACCAAAACATTAAAACCTTTAGTTTCAAAAAATTGTAAATGAAATGTGGATTATTACATTTTTATTGTTTTCAACTCAAATAATACAGCGCAAGTAGCATGAATCTGTGAAGCAGTTCAGTGTCAGTGAATCTGTATTTTTCACTGAACAACATTTCACTCAGTTCTAGTTATACACTCACCACATTCAGGGAACAGCCATCAAGTAGCTTCCTATATCTATTTTCAGACCATGTTAGTCCTCTCTTTCACTTCTCTGTTTGCAGTGCTGCTCGCTTTATTTTATACATTAAATAATGACAACTTGTGATTCCCATCTGATCTCCAAGAAGACGTGGCCGGAAGAATCCTAATGGCCCAGCACCTTGTTTTCCCCTTTCCCCTTGACAGCAGATCAGACAGGCCTCTCTGTTGTAAAAAGTGTTTTTTCCTCTCCTCTGCGCTTGACTCCATCTCTCATTCTACATGAGCTTTGCTATTTTTAATTCTAGTTCTGCCAGTCTAAACTGGAATAAAATTCCCCCTAGGAAAAGCTTTCAAAGCTTCACATAAAGTATCTTAATTTTTGTTGTGTAGATCCATACGTGGCGATTATGAGCTGCAGTATTTATGGAGGCACCAGAGTGCAAGAAACCACAGAGTGCACCCCAGAATGGAACATCTGGCATGCAAGACAACCTTGATTAGAAAATGTGTGACATTATTGCCAGCATTAAAATATACAAAGGGGTCTTACTGGCACGTAATCTATATCAACTTTTCTGTATCCCATATTGCTGATCTGAGGATTCTGTCATACAAGAGAAGTTAGCAAGGTGAAAAAAACATGTTAGATTATGAAGTCCACACCCATATCAAGGTGGGTTTGTTCTCTATGGTAACTTTTATAGTCTGGTTTATAGTCTGGTCTGTCATCTAATACTAAATGAACTGAGAGTTGGGGCTTCCATTACATTCTCTGAGAGATGTTCCACTTCCACAGCCTAATGTAGTGTTCCCTGTGTGTGGGATATGTCTCCCCCTGGAAAGGATGAAGGACTTACAGAGGGGTGGAAGATAGGGGACATGGATAGATCTCATCATTGTTCTGCAGGGTCTCAGCTTTCTCTTTGTTTTTTAACTATGTCTCTAGCTACTATAGTTACGGCAAACACCTTCAAAATGTGACCCAAGTTTAGCTAATACACTAATATCTGCCGGAATTTGCAGAAAGCCTGAGACAATAGATCTATGGTACGAACTGCCTCATTCATTTCAATTCTCAAAATTCTCTGATTCTCAAAACTACAGTACCCACACAAGGAAATAAGGAAACAGATCAACAGAGCCAGACATGTACCCAGAAGCTTCCTGCTCCAAGACAAGCCCAAGAAAGAAAACAACAGAACACCACTGGCCATCACCTACAGTCCTCAGTTAAAACCTCTCCAACGCAACATCAGTGATTTACAACCCATCCTGGACAACGATCCCTCACTTTCACAGGCCTTGGAAGGCAGGCCAGTCCTCGCCCACAGACAACCCGCCATCCTCAAACATATTCTCACCAGCAACAGCACACCACGCCACAATAACTCTAACTCAGGAACCAATTCATGCAACAAACCTCAATGCCAACTCTGCCCACATATCTACACCAGCAACAGCGTCACAGGACCCAACCAGGTCAGCCACACCATCACTGCTTCATTCACCTGCACATCTACCAAAGTAATATATGCCATTATGTGACAGCAATGTCCCTCTGCTATGTACATCGGCCAAACTGGACAGTCCCTACGAAAAAGGATAAATGGACACAAATCAGATATAAGGAATGGCAATATACAAAAACCTGTAGGAGAACACTTCAATCTCGCTGGACACAAAATTACAGACCTAAGGGTCACCGTCCTTCAGCAAAAAAACTTCAAGACCAGACTGCAAAGAGAAACTGCAGAGTTGCAATTCATTTGCAAATTTGATACCATCAATCAAGGATTGAACAAAGACTACGAGTGGCTAGCTAACTACAAAAGCAGCTTCTCTTCTCTCGGTGTTCACACCTCCAGACCAGCTGCTAGAGGAGGACCTCATTCTCCCTGATTAGGGATAACAAGCTGGTTTAGCCTGATTGGACTAACCTTGTTATCTCCAACCTGGCCCTTGCCTCTTATTTATCCCTGCCCCTGGACACTTCCACTGCTTGCATCCGATGAAGTGGGTATTAGCCCATGAAAGCTTATGCTCTAATACTTTAGTTAGTCTTTAAGGTGCCACAGGACTCTTTGTCACTTCATTCATTCATTTCTATGGATGCTAACTGAGATGCTGGTGATGATATTTTAAATGCCAACATTGTTAACTATGTCCCTGCTCATCCAAGGAAGTAAGAAAGGAGAAGTATCACATGATGAAACTGTATAATCAGAGTAGGCTTTTAACAAGACATGATGAGGCTGCAGGAGTTGAGGACTGGATTGGTTTCCGGTAGTGCCTAGGAACCTTACTCATGGACTAGGACCACATTCTGTTAGGCACTGTCAACAGAACAAAAACCATAAATGCCTCTCTATCCTTGAATGCAAATCTTGTTCATCATCAACACCTGAATTTGGGGGTATTTAGTTCACTCTTCTTTTCTTGGTATGAAGCATTCCTGATTCCCTTCATCAAAGTTTTTCCTCTTGAGAAATTTATACTAACAGTTTAGCTGCAATGTGAATGGTCCCCTTTTAAAGCTACAAAAATAAAGAGCATGTGACTTATGAATCCAGTTAGCTGTAATGGCTACATGAAAAAATCAAATAGTCAAATCAAGGGTTTGCTGTGATGCATCCTACATTAAAAGTGTTCCTATAAATTTTATAGTGTGCCAAAGGTTTTTATGTATCTCTGGCATGTGACTGTGTTAGGTGTTCATAAAAGTTGAGTCAGCTTCTCTTTTGTTGCTGACTGCTGGAGGAATATGTGTGTGGCTGACTTCAGTTAAAATTCATCTGGCTTACAGTTGAAACCGTGGGGAAACTTTAGTGACTTGGAAAAATAGTAAAGCCAATTAATAAACTGTGCCTGAGTCATACACCCTCTGTGATGAAGGCACATGTAACTTCTAGCAGATAGTGCAGGGTTATAGCATATCTTTTGGTTAGAATGGTCTCAGAGGATATTGGTTGAGCTATAGCTTGTCCCTATGGATGTGGGAAGATTTGATTTGTGGGACTGACGTGGATAGGACCTGAACAGTTGAAGGATTGTGGCTTTGTTGCCTGTAGAAATTCATCACATGATAACATGATGTTGAGCATTGTGTGTGTGTCTATTTCTAGTGCAGTGTGGTTAAGGAGAATTTAGGCCAGGTCTACACTGTAGAAACTTTTGCTGGTCTAGTAATGTCGGTTAAGGGTATGATTTTTGTCTTACGCCATTTCTATAGTGGCAAAAGCCCTAGTGTAACCACAGTCATACCGGCATAAAAGTGATTTTGCTGGTATAGTTTATTTGGCTCAGGCAATCGATATAAGCTTTACCAGCAAAACCATTTTTCTGCTGGCATAAGCCGTGTCTCCATTAGGAGGGTTTGCTGGTATAACTATACTGGCAAATCCTTTCTAGTGTAGACTAGGCCTTATTGTCTAGAAAAACCAGCAAGCAATCAACTTTATTTCACATTCTCATTTAGGGCTCCGTTCAGCAAGGTACATGCCTAATAAGTTTGAAGAACTATTCATGTGCTTAAAATTAGGCACATGTTTGTTATCTTGCTGAATCCCTTAAACCCCTCAATCAAATGGTTAAAGCAGAACTAAGACAATGTCTTAAAGCAGCCAGACCTATCCTTCCAATAGATATAGCCAACACCACTTGAAAGTTGTGTTGGTATAGGGCGACCAGACAGCAAGTGTGAAAAATCAGGACAGGAGGTCGGGGGGAGGGAGTAATAGGAGCCTATATAAGAAAAAGACCCCAAAATTGGGATTGTCCCTATAAAATTGGGACATCTGATCATCCTATAGCAGTATAACTATGTCAGTGAGGGATGTGATTTTTTGCCAGTATAGGTATCCGTACAAACCCCAGTGCAGACATGGTTATGCCAGTGTAAATGCGCCATGTATCTTTGTAGCTTCCCCCCTTATACTGTGACTAACTATTCCAGTATAACACATTTTTAACTGTTATAACTGTGTCTGCACCTGGGAAGGGAAGGGGGGCTGTATCACTTAACTATACCAGTATAGTTAAGGGGCTGGTCTTCACTAGGAGGTTGGATTGGCTGTAGATACGCAACTTCACCTACGTTAATAACGTAGCTGAAGTCGGCGTCTCTACAGCCGACTTACCTGCCGTCCTTACGGTGGTGGCAGGAGGCGGCGCGCTCCCCCGTCGACTCCAGCTTACGCCTTATCGAGCTGGAGTTCCGGAGTCGACGGGGACAGCGCTGGCGATGGATTTATCGCGTTCTGACGAGACGCGATAAATCGATCGCCAAAAAACCGATTGCTGCCGCGCGTAGTGAAGACAAGCCCAAGGAGACAAGCAGGTTGAGGTAATATCTTTTATTGGACCAACTTCTCTTGGTGAGAGACATGAGCTTTTGAGGTCTACAGAGCTCTCCCTCAGGTCAGGATAGTTAAAAGCTATTTTTTAGTGTAGACAAGGCCTAAGATACTAACTACATGTTCCTGTCTGAACATTTCAGAGCCAGTAACTAGGGAGGTGGCTACTCTGATAGCTAGATATGAACTAGGATTTAAGAATCAGCCTCATGTATATTAAATAATGGGTACAATTGCTCAATATCCTTGGCATGTGCCTTTTTTGCACCTAACCAGTAGGGGTGTGTCACATAGTAATGCAATATAGCCCCAATATTTTCAAGATGACTTGCAGAGACAAATCCTGTGAAAGGATTTAGGATACCCTGACCTTGTTATCCCTTAACAAAAGGTGTCAGCAGGTTAACGTGAGATAGAATGCATTTACTCCTGTAAAAAAAAAAGATTTTCACTTCTTTATTAGTTTTTCTGAGCTGGGCTAAAAGGTTTGGTTTCATTGTACTGCCTCTTTGAATCCCTCTGTCTCAGAGGCAGAAGATTACTATACACAGGAGAGGAGCATGATAATCATTATAGAGTCAGGGGTCAGTGAGCTATGGATTGCAATATTCAGCAGAGTTATTGCATTTACTTTGAAATGTCCTGATTATTCTATCTGCCTCCAGCCATGTGAGAGGAGAAGGATGAGTATTCTGCTTTTGTTTATCTGGTCTTTTGCATTATTCCACCCTAAGCCGTCCATGCATCCCATCTACTAGGTTCTGTCTGACTGTGTTATTGATAGTTTTTAATCAAATAGTTCCAGGTTTTTTCCTCACTTGTCAGTTTTCTTCATGTCACTCTCTTGATTATTTCAATACATTGACATGAAGGGAATAATCATGTGGCTCGTGAAGTTTAGAGCTGAAAGAGAATAGGGGAAACCTATCTAGGTGAGTAAACTGGTTTTGCTTGATTTGGTGCCTGATGTTCTCAAAGATTTTGTCTAATTTGTCAAAGATTGTGTCATAGCACTGTTTTTCTTAAAATGTTCCACTGTTGCTACCACTGTTCTGGTCTACCTGTAGTAGCAACAATGACTCTGCTAATAGAGAAGAGAGGTTATCGAGTAATTAGGCTGCTAACCTTAGACTTCAGACCCCTGGCTTTAAGTCCTTGCTCTGCCACAGACTTTCTTTGTAATTTTGGGTAAGTCACTTAGCTTCTCTTTGCCAGATTTCCCTGTCTGTAAAATGGAGCTCATAGCACTGTCCAGTCTCACAGGGGTTTTTTGAGGATAAGTACATTAAAGATAGTGAGGCACTCAGGGACTACAGTAATGAGGGACCACATAATTACTGTAGGTAGCTACATAGATAGTACACACCAGTTGTTTGGCTTTTTAACCATGTCATCTAACTTTGCTCAGAGCAGGCCTTGGGCAACACAGTGGCTAAAATCCCAGTGACTGCTGGCCCTTAGTGTACACGGAAATTCCCACCATTGCTGCAACCAGTGGAGCTGCAACCTGGTAGCGATGGTGCAAAAGTCTAAAAATCAAGGTTTCATGTAGACAAGGCCAAACTCTGCCAGGCTTCTTATTGATGATGTGCAAATCTTCAAAGTTAAGAGCTTTGGGTAGAATGCTTAAAGCCGCTGCTTACTGGAACCTCTTTGTTTATTAAAATGAAAGGAAGCTTTCCAGGGCACAGAGAATATTTAATGTATCACAGAAACACCATTATGATGATAAAGGCCTGTGTTTTTGGATGGTGCCCTTGTCTAAATGTATTATGGCTCAACAACTGGGCTAGTCTTAGGTCTGACTTTTTTCCCCAGCTATTTGAGGATGTTTTGGTTTTTGAAATGAGTTAAAAGTCTATGTAAACTCTCTTTTCTCCCTCTCACACACAGGCCTGTTGGCCTGGACATCTGCCTGAGGCTCCTCTTAAAGATTGCCCCAGACTCCCAGTGCAATCAGGTTTGGGTTTTTAAGATTATTCATTGCACCTCTAATGGGAATATTCATGTTTGTTGCAAAAGAGTCCTCTCCAAAGGATTTGCCTGTGGACTCTTTTAGTGTGAAATACATTATAAGATGTGTCCAGCCTGCTGGGACTCACCCTTGTAACATATATGAATACATTGCCACTGAGGGCCAGATTTTTAAAAGAGCTCAGCTTCCAGCTGCTGTTCTGTGTGGGGGTTGTAGGGTGCTCTCTGCTTTTGACAATCATCCCATTTCACTGAGGTGCCTAACTAGGAGTGGAGGCCTTTTGAAAATCTTGCCATTGGTGCCAAGGTTCATAGGGAAACAGGGAACAAAACTAGCTGGCTGACCAAAAATTTGTTGCAAATATCATCTTGATTCCTTTTTGGTGGAGCCTGTGTCCTAGACACACCAGGCTACTTCTGGTTATGCTCCCTGGCCTTTAGTGGACAGAAGCATTGGAGAGCAAATCTTGTATTGGCAGGGGGAATAATCTTATGTTAGCAGCAAGATTTTGTGATTGTAAGACCCACCTCCGATATCTATTCCTAGATTTTAAGACCGGAAGACACCATTATGATCATCTGACCTCCTGCATAACCAGGCTAAAGAACTTAACCCAATAATTCCTGCTTCATGCCTATTAACTTCTGCTTGAGCAACAGATATCTTCTAGAAATACAGCCCATCTTGATTTGATCGATGGTCTTCTGGAAACCTGGCCTATCAAGGCACACATGCCCTTGGATCCAGAGATGATGGTGACAGTGAGTTGAGGGAAAGGGAAGACATTTGAGTAAGATCAATAATGTGAACAATAGAACAGAGAGAAATAAAATAGCTTCCGTCCGTGTAACACCGAAGTCTTCTCTGAATGGGCTTGGCAGTGGAAATTCTGATAAGAAGGCAGATGTTAGTGATCCATCTCAGAGCCTTTTCCCCCATTTGTCAAAATTTACACTACTAGACAAAGCAAAAGCTTTGTCCTGTTTAGAGTTTCTACTAACCACTTGCTGCAGCTGAAATGAAATGAAAGTACTTGAGATTGTGAGTGCTGACGGTATTACACGGGAAATACACCTGTGTCAATCCTGCACTATTATATAGAACATTTGGCTGGTGGTTTAAAGCAGTTTTGACCCTCATTATGTAGCTTTTGTCTCTCATAACACTTTCAATTTCTCTCTAACATGTTTTTTTTCCAAGCTTGGGCTTGAGAACCACAGCAGTGAATATTAATAAATGTAGTCTGGATCGGAGAAGTTGCCGTGGCAAACAGCCAACTAACCGAGGATTGCTTGCTTTGAATCTTAGACAATGCTACTGAGAAATGTGCCTCTTAAAATTTCTTCTGTCCAGAAATAAAGAGCAATATAGGTGACTGTTAAAAGAGAATACTAGAAGGAGAGATTTGATTTGATTTTTTTAAAACCTATTCTGTCAAATACAGAGAGAACAAATAAATAATACTGAAAATGTAAACAAGGCATTCATAATTGGATTTCTCAGTTGGCTGAAGCAGAATCCCTATTTTAGAAATGCTAAAAGTCTTTCTTCAAAAGCAGCCGTGTTAAGCTTCCAGATTAGTCTATGAGTCACCAAGATGTCTGTTCAGGCCACATGAAAGTTGTTGTTGTTGTCATGGCAAACTGCAAATTTCCGGTAGCTGGAGAAACCAGCAATTTAGCACAGTATCCAAACACCTGCTCCAAAATACTGCGGTATGCTGCCATATCCCCACACTGTGCATCTCAGATCTTTATGCCATCCTGCTGACTTGTTCAGAGGACATGCACTGATTCAGAAGTGCCAAAGGGACCTGTGAACCCGTGTCTCTTAGCGCTATGTTGTGGGATTTAGATAAGGGCCAGCAGGAACTGCAAGTGAGAACCTGAAGTCACAGCATGGCCCCTGATTTGCACTCTTGAATGCTGGAGCACAAAAAGTTCACAGTTCCTTTGAAAGGCCTTTCCACAAGCATGAGTTTCCATCTAGCATATATAGCTAGGATGACCAGATGTCCCTATTTTATAGGGACAGTCCTGATATTTGGAGCATTTTCTTCTATAGTTGCCGGGTACCTCCCATACCCTTTCCTGATATTCCAAACTTGCTGTCTGGTCACCCTATGTGTAGCTATTATACTAATAGATGCCATAGAAGCAAATTATGTTAGATTTAGTGGTGTTAGGGGAAGCTGTAAGTAACAATTGGAAATACCATTAGAAAAAGTTATTCTCATTGTATCACCGCCATGGCCCAAAAACAAAGGAAGTCTTTTTTAAAAAAATCTCACAAGAGCCTCTTTTCTAACATATACAAATGGATTTCTAGATTCCAAAGACATTTAGGTACTCAGCATGCAGAGTCAGTCAGTTACAGTGGAAAATAACCTAAGAGACATATTACCAAAAGTAGCTGATCAATAAGAATGCTTTGTGCAACAGGGGCTGATCCAGAGCCTACTGAGACCAATGGGAATCTTTCAATTGGCTTCAATGGGCTTTAGACCAGGCCTTTACTGAACTGCAGGTGAATTTGTTTGTTTATAAACACAATTTGCATACATATGGTTAAAAAGTGGAAATCACGGCCACTTCCAAAAGGAGTTGAAAGTTTATTTGTATTTTACAACTGACATAGTACGAAAAGTCTAGTTTTGCCAGTGGAAAATCTCCAAAATTAACAAGCATTGTCGTGTTGAATGTTTGTTTGCAAAGGGAGGTTAGCAGTGGTCACATTAGATGAGATCTTAATCTCCAGGAGAAGAGAGCAGAGAGAGAGACTGCATACAATGTGAAAAATATTTAATCAATAAGGCATGAAATATATCTGAAAATAAACTTTCAAAATCAAAATTAAAACAAACTCTCCAAAAAAACCAGAAACGGTGTATACTTTATCACTTCTAAATAGCCATATCACTAAACAGATAAGCATCATGCACATATGTGTAGAGCTGCACAAAGAGCAGATTTTTCTGGTCTGCTGGGAATTCTGAAAAAAGATGAACAGTTTGTTTCAGATCAAATTAAAAACAAAACTTTTCGAATTTTTTGGTGTATTGAAAAGTCAGAACAATTCTTTTGGGTTAAACAAACATTTCTTTCATGTCAAAACATTTTGTTTGACATGAAAGAAAATGTTTCATTTTGATTTTGAGCATTTCTAAACATTTATTTAAAAAACATTAAAAGAATTTTGAAAAAAAAGTTTCACATAGAAACATTTTGTTTCAAAAATGTTGAAATGAAATGTTATGAGTAGGGTGAACAGACAGCAAATGTGAAAATCGGGACGGGAGTGGAGGGTAATATGAGCTTATATAAGAAAAAGACCCACGAATTGGTATTGTCCTTATGCAATCGGGACATCTGGTCACCGTCGTTATGAGGGGGGTTAGTTTGCTTTTTGTTTTTTTGACAAACAATTCAGTGAAATTGGCACAAATTTGTTAAATGTTTCACTGCCGCCAACTCTGCATCTTTTACTAAAAACAAACTTTGGTTGAAACATTTTGTCTAGCTCTACACCTAGGGCTTTGTGTTAATCATAATAGAGGGCAAGATTACATTCTGATCCTATGCAGTCCCACTGGATCTATCTGCATCCCAGCTCAGGTGTGGAGGGAGGCAAGAGCTGTATGGATGCCTGATGTGCTCTCCTGCCCCTGGCCAGGCAGGGATGGGCAGAACTGGCCAGATCTGGGGAAGTGAAGTGTTGCAACTTACTTCCAAGAGGGGGAAGCAGTGTAAGTATAGTGACTCTGTAGGGATGTCTATACTGACGTTAGGCAACCATGGCTGGCCCATGTCAGATGACTAGGGCTTGGGCTAAGGGGCTGTTCAATTGTAGGATAGATGCCTGGGCACAGGCTGGAGCCTGGGTTTTAGGACCCTGTACAGTGGGAAGTTCCCAAGGCGCAGGCTGCAACCTGTGCCCAAACGTCTACACTGAGCCGCACAAGCCAGAGTCAGCTGGTACAAGCCAGCTGCGGGTTTTTAATTGCAGGGTAGACATACCCTGAGCCACAATTCCGTCTAGGGCTCCTCCTAGAGTGATGCAGCCACATGCCAGTCCATAGGCAGAACTGTTCCTAACAGCCCATACTGTCCCCCTGCTAATCCATGCAAGTGATCTCCACTGTCGTCTCCTCTGCCTTAATTAACATGGTTATTTTTGCCCTTTATTAGCTTTGTCAACAAAAACGATTGGTTATAGGAAAAACCATTAACGTGATCTGTAACAACAGAATTTTATACTCTTAATAAAAAAGTGTGCGCTTGGCGTGGGGAAACAGTTATTTTATAGATGTTATCGCTCCCTCTACTATCTCTATAGCTAGAGAGAGATCAAATGGCAGGAACTGTAAACAGCCCCCCACAACAGCAATTCTAGCAGGATACCACTTCACTACAGCTGCTTCTAGACCCAGAATTTATATTATGTTGGGCATTAGCGATGGATTAAAGTGCTTTGTATCTGGAATCCTATTAGCACCTAATAGGGACAGTGTAGTAACATCACTGGAGGAAAGGACATGGCTAACAAGTTACTTCTGCTCTTCAAAGACTTACCAGTTTTATAATCAGCAAATGTCTGCGTTCCGGTTTCTGGAAGTACTTTGTAACTGCCCACACATGCCTTTAAATATTGTCTGCAGTCCTAACACCACATCTCCTGCAAAATTTGGTCTATAATTAGTTATGCTTTCATCCTTTGAATCATCTTATAATGGTATCTTGTGTTAGAACGGTAACTGTTTTCTTTAATATTTCAGTAGGGTAATTGCTAATGCAGTTTTAAGGCAGAAGAGCTGGCACCAACAGGTCATTAATTTTATGATCACCACTTACTCAGCCAGGCTACTTTTCGCTTGCCTAGATATGGCTGCTAAGCTAATCAACTTGAATTCAACATCTGGTCAAGTATAGAGTATCAACCAGAATGTATACTGTGCCTGATTTAGAGAGAATAGATACCCCCAATACATGGCACTCAATTTTAACCTCACAAATACCAGTCTGTGTACACAGAGGGTGAAGAAATATGTTTTATTGGACCAACTTCTGTTGGAGAGAGAGACAAGTTTTCGAGCCCCATGGAGCTTTTCTTCAGGCCAGCATGCATTTACCAGCAAACTCTCTGCTAGGCATGCAAGTGCAAGTGAAAGGATGGATTTTCTAAGCTCCAAGGTAATGTGTGTCTGCATAGGAGGCCTAGAGGCCTAATTTTCTTCTCCCACTGATTTTACACCAACTCTATCGACTTTGTAACAGGGCTGCTGCTTCCTGAGCAGTCCCTTGTGGGCGGAGTTCCCTTTGAGTGGCCTCTCTCTGTTCTTCCTCTTCAGGGCCCGCTATGGTCTTGCCATAGACCTAACATCCTTCTGTAAGCCATTCCAAACAGTCCCACCAATGAAGTCCATCAGTGCAACCTAAAAGTTCACACTTACCTCTGGCTCTTCTGCCAGCTCCACAGAGATCTTCCCCTGCCACGGCCTGCTTTTCCCAGTGTCGCATCTCATAGCTGGCTCTCACTTCTTTCTCTGGCCAGTGTCTCCCCTGTTGTGACGGTGAGGACAGTCTATATACTGCCCTCTTCCAGAGAGCTCCTCACAACCGGCTAGAAGAGAAGGGAGCTCTTACCCCCTCTTACTCTATGTGGCTCTGATCCCTGTCCCTTAAAAGAATGATGCCCTTGGGTTTTCCCCTGTCCAACTTCTAATTTCCCAGGACCACTTCCAGGCCATTTCCTGCCCCTTTGTTCATTCCAACTCCCTGGGAGTCAGTCTTCTCTCTCCACACACACACTCTCAAAGGGCCAGTATTCCCCATTACAGACTTAATTACACGTATTCCTGATTTACACCAGTACATCAGGCTCTTGAGCTACTTGGTAAGACTGTAACCTTGATCTCTTCCCCACCCCATTTAAGCATCTTCTCTTTACAAAAAGCTGTGACAGGGTGCACGGGTCTTTCACTTGCCCTCCAGCTTTCCTGAAACAGTTAGACCTGTTTCTTTGTGTGGTTCAACTCCCAGCAAGCCTTTGGAGTCCCCAGAGGGAGACATTCCCAGGTGAACTAATTAGGTGCAGCTTAATCTAATTAAGCTCAACACCTTAAAGAAAACTAAGGTGACTCCAATTAGGGAGAGTCATGGGGTTGCTGAACAGAGACCAGGGTAGGGTAGTATGGAGAAACTGGAAGGCTGCTCTGTTTTTGTTGTGTTGCTGCTTTCACTCTTTGTTGTTTTTGGCATTTACAGAGCATGGAAGGCACATGATCAGGGACCTGCCTATTTGCATTATTTTGTTTCGGACAGAATGGAAAACTCCAGGAAGGATTGGTGGGGTGGGACATGTTTAAAACTGAGCCAGGTCTGAACTGTCTCTTCGGCTATTTAGACCATGGCCCTACCAGAAGCAGAATTGCTTATTGGCATCTTTTCTTCTATGTATGGGGAGAAGCATGGCAGCTGCTTTGCAGCAGAGTAGAGGTATCCAGCAGGTCAGGATAGGTGGTGAGCAGTAACCTAGTCCACTGAAATTACCAGGGAAACATAGTGACCATAGGTAGAATGAATCTGGGATCTTGTGAAGACACTGAGGTGAGCACCCTTATAACATGTGACAGAGAGAACAGGATCATGGTCAGGGCCATGAGTTAATGCTTGCTCTGGAAGGTGGCACCTCCAGCAGCACTGGTAGGTATAACAGTATGGGGCTGAGGGAATGGGGCTACCTACTAAATTGCCAACCCCATGTTCAGCGAGCCATCCATGCTCACTGGAATTCTCCCACTCAACTACTGAGCCAGTTTGTCAGGATTAGGTGTCTGCATTCTTGCAGAGACCAGCCCCTTTCTCATTCTGTGCCGGTTAGACTTAGGAGTAAGTGCTTGGTGGTTGGGGCTAGACCTGCTGTGATGGACAACCAGTCTCCTAATCCTTATCCTGTTTGTAAAGGCCTCTGTGAGGTCACAGAATGCACAGGCAGAGGTATGCAGACTGTGCCCCCTGACTGTTCACTTGTGCCCTGTTGTACTTCCTGACAGATCTTGGAGTAGCCAGAACATGGGTCACCAGCTTTCTTCCCCATTCTCCATATCAAAAGAATAACAACAACAACAAAAAACAACGGGGAAAAATTGCAGAAGCTCTTAAGTCCCATTTCAAAAGTGCTTTAGGCACTTAGGAGCCTAAATCCCACTGACTTTCAACAAGACTTAAGTTTTTAAGGACCTATGTCACTTTTGACAATGGGACTCAAGTGCCTAAGCAGCTTTGAAAGAAACCTTTGAAAATTTTACACCATGAAAAGACTTGAGGCCTGATTCTCCTTTTACTTACCCTGGTGTTAATCAGGAATAGCTCCACTGAAGTCAATAGAGTCACACTGATGTATAGCTGATGTCAGAGGATTGTGTCTATACCATACATTACTTTTCATAGACTCATAGACTCCAAAGCCAGAAGGGACCATTGTGATCGTCTAGTCTGACCTCCCATGTAGCACAGGCCACAGAACTTTCCTAAATAATTCCTAAAGCAAATCTTGTAGGAAAACATCCAGTCTTGATTTTAAGATTGTCAGTGATGGAGAATCCACTGTGACCCTTGCTAAAATGTTCCAGTGGTTAATTACTCTCACTGTCAAAAATGGACCCACCCCGTATCTAAGCCCCCCTGCTCCTTGTTTCCTGACCGCTCCTTCCAGAGACTTCCCGCCTCTAACCCCCCACTCCAAACCCCTACCCCCATCCGACGCCCCTGTCTCCTGACTGCCCCCCGAGACCCTCTGGCCCTTATCCAACCCCCTGGCCTCGGCCCCTCTTACCACACCGCAGCTCAGAATAGCGTGTCCCTGGCCCAGAGCCAGACATGCTGTCACGCATCCCCGGCTCCTAGAGCACTGCTTGTACAGCACGCTGAGGCTGCGGAGGAGGAGGGCAGTGAGGGATGGAGGAGGAGCAGCCGGAGCTCAGGGGCTGGTTTGGAGGAGCATGCGGGCCAGATGCGGCCCGTGGGCCGTAATTTGCCCACCCCTGCATTAGGGTGTGCCTGGACACACCCGGCATGCACGCCTGTGGGCCACAGCTTCATACTCATGAGAGAAAGACGGTAACCTTACTTCTGAGGACACTTGAAGAGGTGTTTGGATACTTGGATTGTTTTTCTTCTTTTTCCTCTAGTGGTTTCAAAATAGACAAAAATCAATAACATTGACAGAACAATGAGTGCTCTTTGGCTGAGGGAGGGAATTAAAAGCACGTTTGTAAAAATACTGTGCACCTTTCAAATAAGATCATGATCACTTTTACAGGATGTGCTTTATTCATGGCTTTTTATTATCTTTCTACATCTACAGGAACGCAAACCAAACAAACCCCTCGGCTTGTCATACAGACGCTCCCGTCTTATGCAAGCGTTCGGTTCTGGAATGCCTTGTGTAAGTCAAATTTTGGCAAGTCGGAGACATATCTCTGACCATTACACACAAAAAAACAACCCTCCTGTTTTTAGCTTACAGAGTTTTTTCTGTAAGCACAGATTTCCGTAACTCGGATTTCTGTAAGTCAGGGAGTGTCTGTATTGAGAGTGTGAAAGGCTTTGATGAACTGATTTTAAAGAGAGTGTTCAAGTAACACGCAGTGCTGTGCTTTTGTCTTTTGTAAGTTTGTATACAGATTTCAGGGTTTTTCCATAGACTCTGCGTGTGCATATGAGTTGCCAGGTTACATCTCTTTACGTTCGATCCATCACTCTGATATGGGGGGAAGGGGGTGCTAATTATGTGATTAAGGCAGGGTGGGCAGACTTTTTGGCCCGAGGGCCATGTTGGGGTTGCAAAATTGTATGAAGGGCCAGGTAGGGAAGCCTGTGTCTCCCAAAGCAGCCTGGCCCCGACCCCTATCCGACCCACTCCCACTTCCCACCTCCTGACTGCCCTCCTCAGAACCCCCAACCCATCCAACCTCCCCGATCCTTACCCCGGGACCCTCTGCTCCTAACCACCCCCTCGGGACCCCAACCCTATCTAAGCCCCCCTGCTTCTTGTACCCTGACTGCCCCCTCCCAAGACCCCCCCACCCTAACTTCCCCCCCCAGAACCCCACACCTTGCTCCCTGTCCCCGACTGCTCCAACCTTTATCCACACCCCAACACCCTGACAGACCCTCGGGACTCCCACACCCTAACCAATGCCCCCCCCACTCCCTATCCCCTGACCGTACCTCCCTCCACCCCGAATCTCTGCCTCATTCAACCACGCTGTATCCTCTAGGACTCCCTGTCCCTTAACCAACCTCTCCGCCTCCCACCCCACTTACCATGCCGCTTAAAACAGCAGCCTGGATGTAGCTAGATGGAGCTCCCAGAGCGCTGCCCGTGCAGTGGCATGGCTGCAGAGGAACAGTGGGGGAAGGGTCCGGGGCAGCCCCGAGTTCAGGGGCTGGGCAGGATGGTCCCGCAAGCTGGATGTAGACCGCGGGCTGTAGTTTGCCCACCCCTAGATTAAGGGCTGCTAACCCAGTCTTGCAGCTACAACTCAAGTTGACAGCTGGGCACCCTAGGGCTGCTATCTAATTTCCAGGAAATTGATGTTGGTGAAATGTCCCCTGTGATCAACCAGCGCTTGCAGAACCATGCAGAACCAGTGCCCCTTGCGGTTTATGTACTCGCTCCGCTGGCGGTCTGGTGCCAGGATAGGGATATGAATTCCGTCTATAGCCCCCCCCCCACCCCAGTTAGGGAACCCCATTGCTGCAAAGCAATCCACTATGGTCTGCACATTTCCCAGAGGCATTACCCTTGCCTGCATCAGTTCAATTGATTGCACTGGCCACTTGCATCACTGCAGCCCCCACTGTAGATTTACCCACTCCGAACTGATTGGCAACTGACCGGTAGCTGTCTGGTGTGGCAAGCTTCCAGAAGGTTATCGTCACTCGTTTCTGAACTGTGAGGGCTGATCATGTCTTGGTATCCTGGCGGTTCAGGACAGGGGAAAGCAAGTCATTCCATAAAGGTGCCCTTACACATGCGAAAGTTTCTGAGCCACTGGGAATCATCCCAGACCTGCAGCACTATGCGGTCCCACCAGTCCATGCTAGTTTCCTGGGCCCAGAATCGCCGTTCCATTGCATGAGCCCGGCCCATTGCCACCAGCATCCCTAAGCTGCTGGTGCCACTGCATTTGGGGAGGCCTGTGTCCATGTCCTCCTCACTCTTGTGACCGCCTTGCCCTTTGTGTCCTCGCATGGGTTTTCCCTTTCTACACACATTGCCCAATAATTCATGAGCTGTTTACAAGGCCTGTAACTGCTGTGACAAGCTGAGCGGGCTCCATGCCCGCACTACTATGGCATCTGCTTGGGCAGTCCAGGAAAAAGGGCAGAGTTGGCAGCGGAAGTGTTCGACTAAGGAAGAAAGGAGAAAGATGAGAGAAGAGATGCCACTCGGTGGGAGAAGAGATGCCACTCGGTGGGAGAGGCAGAGGCCACCAGACTTGACTTCCTTTTTACGAGTGCCTGGAGCACGACAGGATAGCAACCGGAGGGCGAATGATGCTGATGCTACCAGAATAGATATTCCGACCGAACAACGGGAGGACCTTCGAGATGAACTCCTCCAGGCAATCCATGGAAAAGAGCAGAGCTGTCAGCGGAAGTGTTCGACTAAGGAAGAAAGGAGAAAGTTGAGAGAAGAGATGCCACTCAGCGGGAGAAGAGATGCCACTGGGCAGGAGATGCAGAGGCCACCAGACTTGACATAGTTTCAGGATTGCCTGGAGTACAGTAGGATAGCAGCTGACTTGACGTAGTTTCAGGATTGCCTGGAGTACAGTAGGTAGGATAGCAGCTGGAGGGTGAGAGATGCTGATGCGACAAGAATAGAAATTCCAGTCTGCAAACAAGAGGACCTGTGGGGTAGCTTCATAGCGGCTGGAGAGCAGAGTTCTAGCAGGAGCGGTGGCTAGCACCACCACTCTGTCTGCCGAAAGCAGTATGGCATCTGCAGGCCCGAAAGGCGCGAAACGACTGTCTGCCGCACCTTGCACCGAGGGAGGGGCGAGTGACAGGAAGCGTGAACAAAAATCCGCGAGACTGTTTTTGCCCCCATCATGCGATGCCAGCTTTACCCAGAATTCCAAGAGGCCATGGGGACTGCGGGCACTGTAGGATACCTACCATGGAACTATGAATGTGACCCACCAAATTAGCCCACTTGCTGGGGACACACACAATCGAATGTATACCATCGGCTTTCTTAATCCAAACTCTAGAAAGTCGACGATAGTTCATAGTGTAGACAAGGCCTAAATCACTTTAAAAATTAATCTGGACTAACTTTCCCAAGCATCCCCATGTAGACAAACCCTCAGTTGTAAATGCAGAACTTTATCTGGCTCCAGTAATGTGTGTTATGGTACCAGATGGTCCATGGGCATGTGCTGATGTGAGAAAGGGCAAAGCAGTGATATCTAGGCCAAGCAGACAAGCAGCAATGTGTGAACAAACTATTTACAAGAAGGCGCAAAGGTCATACTCCAGTAAAGATATGGAGAGCCTACCCTGAGGAGTCTGAACTGATGTAACAGAGCACATTCCCCTTGTTTTTCTAAATTATTCAGCACTGGAAGGATTGATGTGCCACTTTAAAAATCTGTTCAGTGTCTGGTCTAATGGATTTAGCAGGTGTCCATTGTAAAAAGCCATTAAATACAACTGAATAATTTTGGATGCAAACCTAGTTCCATTGAAGTCAATGGGAGTTTTGCCTTTTATATGAGGATTTGGACTAAACTCCCTTGTGGGGGAACTGTTCCTCTTTCACCCTTCAACCCAAGTATTATTTGGAGCAATCTGTTCAATTCTAAAGGCCAGGGGGGGATATTGCTCTTCAGAAGTATCTGTACAGGCGGTAGGGCTAAAAAAGAGATTTCTGGTTCATCGGTGGCCTGATGCATTTACTGTCACAACCCTGCTGCTCTTCTCCCCTGATTGTTAACATTTGTTAAATGGTCATTTCTATTAGTGATTAATGGAAAAAATCACTGTGAAAAATCACTACTCCCTATGTTCATCGCTTTTACAAGACTGGTACATTTTGTAAAAAGTACGCCTTGTAAGGTATCTTTTGAAAACTCATCTATTGAACATTATTGTCCTGGTAAAATGTGTTTAGCAACGCTATAAGATTCTATTGTCTGACATTGCTGGCACATGCTCCGAGTTTAGAAAAGCATCTCAAACCAGTTCCTCTGAGACACAAGGTTAGCCAGCACCTCCGCCGAGTGTCAACATAATCAAGTGGACGATTACCAGGTTAAGTGGCCATTCTTTGGCAGGAAAGAGCAGCATAAGTGATAAATATACATCTTGACAGACAAACAGACTTGCTGTTACCTGAACCCCAGCTGGAGTTGAGCTTCAAAGGGAAAAGAGAACTATAAGAAATGAGAAGAGAAGCCCCAAAACACTTCTCCCTTTTACTCGCTTATGGTATCAATGACACCTGAAGAAATACTGAAGTGGAGGAGGAGTCTTGACTGAAGGAGTTCAGCCAGTAAAAGCATGTGGTGAGAAAAACCTTTGCTTTGAATACATTTAGCTTGTTAAGTGAGGTATTAGTTTGTGTTTTATCTTTTATTTCTTTGCAACCAATTCTGACTTTTATGCCTCATTACTTGTAATCACTTGTAATCTATCTTTCTGTACTTAATAAACTTGTTTTATCATTTTATCTAAACCAGTGTGTGTGTGGACTGAAGTATTTGGGAACCTCTATTTGGGATAACAGCATTTGTACATATCATTTATTATTAATAAAATGTGGGCTTTCCATGAGCTTGTACTGCACAGAAGGAAACTGCTGGGCAGTACAAGACGCACATTTCTGGGAATAAGTCTGGGACTGAGAATTTGCTGGTGTCAATGTGCAATATAATTCAGGAGTGACTGGCTAGAAGGACTTATATCATTCAGCTGGGAGTGATTTTGCATGCTAGAGAGGTCAGGCACAGGAGTAGCTGCTCTCACAGCAAAGCAGTATAAAAGGCACCCAGGTGGAGAATTGAGGGGACACAGCTGTTCAAGAGTCCAGATTATACCCTGGGGAATGTCACAATCATAATGTACTGGAGGTTTGAAAATGATCTGTAGTAATTTAAAGTGAGGTTACCTTAAAGAATCTGAGCCACATTCTCAGAAGGAGTAAATCAACATAAGTCTTTTGATTTGCATGGAGCTATGTTGATTTACATTACCTGATGATCAGGCCCAGTGTGCATAAAATTTAGAGCTGATTAGAAAATATTTTTCCGCTAAAATGTTAAATGAGTTTTTTAAAAAATCCTTTAAAAAAATTAATCAAAATATAATTAGCCAGTTTTGGTTTAGGAATGTTTAGTTTTTCAACAAAATGTCAACCTTTTCCAAAGAAAGGAGATGTTTGTGAAAAATCTCATTTAGACAAAAACACAATTTTGCATCAAAGTTCTAACAGAAACAGTTCAACCAGCCCTAATATAAGTGTTTCATTTGACTGTAATATCTGAACCTACTTATTTGGTCCTCATGTTTAGAGCTCAGTTCTTGTAAAACATACATATTTTGCTTGGGATAAAATATTCAAATTATTACCAATAAAGGATGTGGAAATTTAGAGAGAAATGTCATGGGTTCTTTTGCAACTTAGATAAGGAACATAACAATATTAATGTTCAATATGCCTTGGACCACTGTGGAAGTTCCAGAAGACTAGAAGAAAGCTCATATTGTGCCAATGTTTAAAAAGAGTAAACCAAATGACCAAAGTAATTATAGGCCTGTATGCAGTATTGTAGGTGTGTTAGTCCCAAGATAGAAAGCCACGGCGTGTGATGTAATGTCTTTTATTGAGCCAATCATGAGCCAGACAAGCTTTTGAGCATATGCAGAAGATAAGCTCTGTGTAAGCTTGAAAGCGTGTCTCTCTCACCAACACAAGTTGGTCCAATACAAGATATTACCTCACCCCCATTGTCTCTGTAATTATAGACCTGTCTGCCTGCCATTGATCCCAAGCAAGATAATGAGGCGGCTGGTCCAGGACTCAGTTAATAAAGAACTAAAGGAGGGTAATGTAATTAATGCAAAGCAACATGGGTTTATGGAGAATAGATCCTATCCGGCTGACTTGATTTCTTGTTTTACGAGATTACAAGTTTGGTAGATAAAGGTTATTGTGTTGACATAATAGTCTTAGACTGCTATAAGGCCTTTGACTTGGGAATGCAAAACAGTTTCATTACAAAATCAGAATGATATAAAATCAACATGATGTACATTAAATGGATTAAAACCTGACTAACCAATAGGCCTCAAAATGTAATTGTAAATGCGGAATTGTCACTGCGGGGGTGTGTTTCCAGGGCAGTCATAAGAACATAAGAATGGCTATACTTGGTCAAAGCAATAGGCCATCTAGCTCAGTATCTTGTGTTCCAACACTGGCCGGTGTTAGACACTTCAGAGAGTATGAACAGAAAAGGGCAGTTATTGAGTGATCCATCCTCTGTTGTCCAGTCCCAGCTTCTGGCAGTCAGAGGTTTAGGGAAATCCAGAACATGGGTTTGCATCCTTGACCATCTTGGCTAATAGGCAGTGATGGACCTATCCTCCAGGAAACCTTATCTAATTCTTTTCTGAGCCCAGTTATACTTTTGGCTTTCAAAGCATCCCCTGCCAATGACTTCCATAGATTGACTGTGCATTATGAGAAGAAGTACTTCCTTATGCTTGCTTTAAACCTGCTGCCTATTAATTTTATTGTGTGAGGCCTGGTTCTTGTGTTATGTGTAGGGGTATATAACACTTCCCTTTTCACTTTCTCCATACCAATCATGATTTTAAAGACCTCTGTCCTATACTCCTTTAGTCATCTTTTTTCTAAGCAGAACAGTCACAGTCTTTTTAATCTCTACTCATATGGAAGCCATTCCATTCCCCAAACCACTTGTGTTGCCCTTTATTGTTCTTTTTCCAATTCCAACATATCCTTGTAGAGATGGGGTGACCACATCTGCACGCAATATTCAAGATGGGGGCATACCATGGATTTATATGGAGGCAACATGATATTTCCTGTTTTATTATCTATCTCTTTCCTAATAATTCCCAACATTATTAGCTTTTCTGACTGCTGCTGCTGCTGCACAGTTAGTGGATGTTTTCAGAGAACTACCCACCATGACTGTTTCTTGAGTGGTAACAGCTAATTTAGACCATATCATTTTATATGTATAGTTGGGATTATGTTTTCCAGTGTGCATTTCTTTGCATTTATCAGCACTGAATTTCATCTGCAATTTGTTGCCCAGTCACCCAGTTTTGTGAGATCTCTTTGTAATTCTTCTCAGTCTGCTTAGGACTTAACTGTTTTGAGTAGTTTTGCATCATGTGCAAACTTTGCCATCTCACAGTTTACCCCTTTTTCCAGATCATTTATAAATATGTTGAACAGTACTGATCCCAGTACAGACCCCTGAGGACAACTCTATTTACCTCTCTCTATTCTGAAAATTGGCCATTTATTCCTAATCTTTGTTTCCTATCTTTTAACCAGTTACTGATCAATGAGAGGACCTTCCCTCTTATCCCATGATGGCTTACTTTACTTAAGAGCCTTTGGTGAGTGCTCTTGTCAAAGGCTTTCTGAAAGTCCAAGAACACTGTATCAACTGGATCAACCTTGTCCACATGCTTGTTGACCTCCTGAAAGAAGTCTAGACTGGCGAGGCATGATTTTCCTTTACAAAAACCATGTTGACTCTTCCCCAACAAATTGTGTTCATCTATGTGTCTGATTATTCTTTTCGTTACTATAGTTTCAACCAATTTGCCTCTTACTGAAGTTAGGCTTACCGGCCTGTAATTCCCAGGATCGCTTCTGGAGCCTTTTTTAAAAATTGGCGTCACATTATCTATCCTCCAGTCATTTGGTACAAAAGCTGATTTAAGTGATAGGTTACATACCACAGTTAGTAGTTCTGCAGTTTTACATCTGAATTTCTTTAGAGCTTTGGAGTGAATAACATCTAGTCCTGGTGACTTATTACTGTTTAATTTATCAATTTGTTCCAAAACCTCGTCTAATGACACCTCAGTCTGGAACTGTTCCTCAGATTTGTCACCTAAAAAGAATGGCTTAAGTTTGGGAATCTCCCTCACATCCTCAGCTGCAAAGACCAATGCAAAGAATTCATTTAGTTTCTCTGCAATGGCCTTAAGTTCCTTGAGTGTTCCTTTAGCATCCTAATCGTCCAGTGGCTCCACTGCTCGTTTAGCAGGCTTTCTGCTTCTGATGGACTTAAAAAATATTTTGCAGTTACTTTTTGAGTCTTTGGCTAGCTGTTCTTCAAATTCTTTTTTGGCCCTCTTAATTACATTTTTACACTTCACTTTCTAGAGTTTATGCTTCTTTCTATTTTCCTCATTAGGATTTAACTTCCATTTTTAAAGGATGCCTTTTTAAATCTGACTGCTTCTTTTACTTTGTGGTTAGCGATAGTGGCACTTTTTTTGGTCCTCTTACTATGTTTTTTAATTTGGGATATGCATTTAAATTGAGCCTCTATTATGATGTCTTTAAAAAGTTTCTATGCAACTTGGAGGGATTTCACTTTGGGCACTGTGCCTTTTAATTTCTGTTTAACACCATTTTGGTTTAGTTACCCTTTCTGAAATTAAGTGCTACTGTGGTGGGCTTCTTTGGTGTTCCTCTGTCCCACCGGGATGTTAAATTTTATTATGTTATGGTCATTACGAAGTGGTTCAGCTATATTTACCTCTTTCATCAGATCCTGTGCTCCACTTAGGAGTAAATCCAGAATTGCCTCTCCTCTTGTGGGTTCCAGGACTAGCTGGAAACTTTATCTCTGCATTCTATTCTGAGGTGACTTATACTCAATCAATATGGGAATAGTTGAAATCCCTTATTATTATTAAAGGTTTTTTTATTTTTATAGCCTCTCTAATCTCCCTGAGCATTTCACCATCACCATCACCATCCTGGTCAGGTGGTTGGTAGTATATCCCTACTGCTATATTCTTATTATTCAAGCATGGAATTACTATCCATACAGATTCTGTGGTGCAATTTAGTTCATTTAAGATTTTTACTTCATTTGACTCTACATCTTCTTTCACAGATAGTGCCATTTCCTCACCAGTATGACCTGTTCTGTCCTCCCGATATATTTTGTACCCTGGTATTATTGTGTCCCAGGTATCATTCAGGTCCTAATACATTATTTGGCTATTTCTGTTTTGTACTCATTTAGGATAACCCAGACTGGAAAAGTATTTGCAAGTTACCATGTGGGGTTGTTTGTTTTGTTGTTGTTGTTGTGTTGTTTTTTTGAAGGGACATATATAGTGAAGATATATGTACTGTCTCTTTAAATCTGAATGAAGATGTCAAACAGGGAGGAGGCGTGGGAAGCTGAACAATGAAGAGGAAAAAAGAGAGAAAGCAGACTGAAATTGATGCTGTTTTCTTATTCTCATAAAGTTCGTTGGCCCACTGTTACATGACATAACACTTGATCTACACCCCTGGCTGTTATGAAAGGTGGCTCCAGGTGTGGCAATTGACAACAGCATATAGCAGCTGGGAAGAATTAAAAAACCATCTTCGTTAACTAAGGGAACTGCTGCAGTGCGAATAAAAGTTGAATGTGGCCACTGGGCAGGCCTGACATTAGAGGATGGGTTGGCAAGCATAATCAACGCAGGTTTTCACCATCTGACCCCCATTCCTTCCTCTCACACCATCAATGGGCATACCCTGCTTGTCTGTGGCCATGTTTACACTGCTTCTGGGGATGTAATTTGCAGCTCGTGTAGACAGACCTGCACTAGCTCTAATCCAGCCAACTCACTAATAATAGCAGCGAAGATGAGGCAACATGAGCTTTAGTGTGGGCTACTAACATGGCCTTTGTACTCTTGCTGCCCAGTTGGGTTTGTGCAGCCTACACTGAAACCCGTGCTGCTCAGTCTTCACTGCTATTTCTAGCGGGCTGGCTAGATTAACGCCAACACAGGTATGTCTACACAAACTGTAAATGACACCCCTTGGGTGTTGTGGCCACATAGTCGGAGGCATTTCAGTGATGAAGCACCAGTGGGCTGATTCCCAAAGAGTGGCTTGGGCACCACGCCTTAGATTTTAACATTCCTGAGTCTTGAGGGTCAGGGGTATTTATAACCCAAACCTGGATCCATATCAGAAATTGGCTGTTGGCCTTTATCTCTCTCTTGCCCAGTGCTAAATCCACAATCTGAAAATAGAGGTTGGGAAGGGGAGTGTGTGAGATCTTGAGCTGAATTTTTGCAGTGCAAATCCACTTCTAACTAAAGGGCTGATCTAGGATATGGAGCTAATGCAAAATGAGGCAGCATGATTATTGGGAAGAGGAAGTTCTACTCCTGCTGCTTTAGTCTACAGCTACTGTCTCCAGGAGTACGGATGAAATTAAAGGTTACCGACAAATGTCAAGGTCACCTTTGAGACAGGCCAGTGCTTTCTAGTCTGTAGGAAAATGTATCAAACATTAGCGAGTTCAAACCCTTAAATAAAAAGGGACTCAGATCCTCCTTCTGCATGATCTGAAGCTCTGTCTCTTGGGGCTACAGCTCCATGTATTTCATTCTTACTCTTTCTCAGTAACAATTATCTACATAGCTATCTGATATCGGAGCAGCGCAAACCTACATGGACTGGACTAATGGTTTTCGTTTATCAAAGACTTTTTTGCCCATGCAACAGATCACAGGGCACTTCGCACAAAGTGAAGTTGTTTTTGAAGAGAAAAAGCGATTATCTGGAGTACCATACTTTTGCAAAAACTCTGTAACATGCTACTCAGCATACAACACTGAAGACTCTTTAGGCCTATATTCAACCCAACCAGCCTCTCTCTCTAATCCTGTCTTTGCTGCAATTAAGGCTGTTAAAAGCGTCTGTTTATTGTGCTGTGATCTGCAATATTTTTAAATAAGATCAATGTAAATAGGGAGGGTCAAATCCTCAGCATGACCAAGAGATCTGGCCAAATAACGTATTCGGACCTTGATAATACCTGGATTTAATCAGATGAGCTGAATCCAAACCTACCCATCCCATGGGCTTTCCTTAACCATCCTGGGAAACCAAGGTGAGTGCATGATGGTGAGGATGTAGAAGCACTGGACTGCCTATGGGGTGTGGCCTCTTTGATCTCTTCCCCACGGAGTATAGGCAGAGCTACAAAGTGGTGAAAGCTGGGGAATGCTGGGAGAGAGGCTCTTCCTTTCATGCTACCTATGCGGGTGAAGATATGGACAGGAATGCCTGGCTAGCTGATGCATTTCAAATGCAGCAACCAGGCAGAACCCTCTTTGTGGACTCCTTGCTACTGGCAGCAGCACTGCAGGCTAAAGGGACAGTCACTCAGATAGTCGGCCATCCACATGCAGCCAAGCATTACTCAGCTGGCAAATATTGTTAAGATTCATTCTACTGAGAAAATGTGGTTTTCCTCCTGCCCGTCTCTAGCCTGGAGATGTTGCATGGCAACCGCATACGTGTTGTTTCAGGGAGGGGATGCTTATTTATGGACATTTGCTAACTAAATTTATTCAAACAAGTCTTGCGTCTCCTGAGGAAAGTGCCGAGAAAATCCAGGTTGGAGCTGGGTGGGGGAAAATAAAGTAGAAGATTGGTTGTTCCTGTCATATCAAACATGGAGTAAGACAGGGGAAATTCTGCAGAAGGCTAGTAGGCAAAGCTCATATTTCAGCCTGGATCTTCCGAGACTCTGCACAGTGGACAGCACTGCTGGGCTTCTGGCTAGCTCCAAATAGAGGTTATGCATAGGTAC
The DNA here is from genome assembly GCA_007922305.1 of Dermatemys mawii. Classification (NCBI taxonomy): domain Eukaryota; kingdom Metazoa; phylum Chordata; order Testudines; family Dermatemydidae; genus Dermatemys; species Dermatemys mawii. The sequence goes on along the minus strand of ML677341.1, from coordinate 10,522,213 downwards.
AAGTAAGGCTCAACACTAGGCATAATCGTTCCCAATGAGCATTCGTGAGTTTCACACTTTTTGTGCACCTGCTGCCTTACTCACCAGTGGGGTGGACTTGAGGATGGAGAACAGGCATGCTGAAGAGGGACAGATTTCAATGTGGTGATCCTCATGCTAATGAGGTGCTTAGCTAGTCCCACTCTCAGGCTTGATGCTCACCACAGGAACTTGGGGACTATGCGATAGCACTTGCTTTAATGCAGAATCCAATTGCCCGCACCCACTGTCTTTGAACTGTGCATTTCTACATGCAACTGTGTTGGGTAGGATCCGGCCAAAAACAGGTAACTACATATCTACAGGGGAAATTTCTGCACCTGCTCCTCATCTGGTGTCAACTGACAGAGCTTCATTGAAGCCAATGCAGCTATGCTGTAAGACGTGAGCTGAGGAATGGACTCTTTACTCAGAGTGAGGAGTATCTTACTCTACAAATAGTCACATTGTCTTCAATGGGACCATTCATGGAGCAAGATAATACTTAACATGATTTAAGGTAAATGTAGTCAATAGGCAGACTGTGGGCCAAATCCAGAACGCCAGACCCTTTTGAATAGACCCTGAAATCTTTTTATTTACTTATCATTATCATTGTGGGGGAGGTTTATTATTTTCTCTGGGGTCTGGACCTTGACTATTGCTTGACCAAGAAATTTGGACCTTGACAAGAAATAACTGACTGCCCCTGTACGGTATCCCACTGCAGAATAAATGGATGGGTCACTGTGACATGCTTAGGCCACTACTGGGTTTTCAAGTCCTGTCCTTGCAGCTTTCTGTGAACATTCTGTGTGCATTAGTTGTGCTCTGTCTGCATTCATTAGTGACTCCTCCTGGATGTTTTGCCCTGTATTATATATGAAGACACTACAATGCTCTCATGGTTCATTCTGGCCTTAAAATCTGTGGATGTAACTCCTAAAGCCTTTAGCTGCCCATTCTGCATGTGCTAATGTGAGTGCACACAGATTTTGCAGGCAGAGGGGCCATTTGAAAAAAATTACCCTTGCAATTTGAAAAATAATATGTCTGCTTTATTGCGTGAATGTGCTTTAAATAATTTTCATCTTCAGAAGTATTTCAGAAAGATACTAAACGTGACCATTGAGTAGGGTGACCAGCTGTCCCAGTTTTATAGGGACAGTCCTGATTTGTGAGTCTTTTTCTTATATAGGCTGCTATTATCCCCCACCCTGTCCCAATTTTCTCACCTTTGCTATCTGATCGCCCTACCATTGACTAGAAAAGTTAAATTTCATTGCCTGGCCTATGCTGACTGATCCATACAAGGAAGCAGTAGGTTGCCTGCAAAGTTACTATATTGTTTTAACTCTTGTTAGAACATCAGTTCAGAATGCCCTATTGTGTGTGCACAGCATAACAAATTAATCTATACAAAGCATAACGTTTCCATAGGGAGCGGGAAATGTAAAACAAAAAAAATCCAGACTTACAGCTGTCTCTCCATATATTACTGTTCATTTATTCACTGGAGCCCACAGAGAAGTAGATAGTGCAGGGGGAGCTACAGCATTGCCATATTTCTTTATGAAGATTAATGAACAAAGAAATGAACGGGAGGGCCCAGCAATCTATTAAATTGGAGTGTTCAAACCTATTTGTGGAAAATAAATAGATCTAGGCCTCAAGTAGTATAGATGAGGGGCGTTAGGGGCGTTCATTGATTCGACGTCAGAGATCTACAAACAGAAATCACACCGTGTGATCTGTCATTCATTTTGATTATGGATTACCAGGCAGCAGTGGAAGGAGTCTTTGGAGGGTACTGCAAGGAATGGCCTTTTTTACTGATGATTTGTAGGCTGAGTTAAGATGCTTGTTTCTAAGCACTGAGGAAGTGGATGGGAGGAATGATTTTCAATTTGAAGCAAACTCTTTGTTTTAAACAGTTTCAGTTTACATGATATCTCGAGACTTTGCCATTTTATACTTCAAAGCCAACTGAGTACTATAATACTTGCAACAGATATACCTTGTGTTTCTAACTGAAAGGGGAACATACACTTTTAATTACAGCAGTTCTAGAGGCTCTGATTATTGTGCTGTGCCATTTGCAATACATTACACTATGTGATACTTTGTCATGGCAACCTATATAACATGTATGGTCATAATTCATCATTACTCAACATTCCATACTGAAATCCACTGGGGGTCACACTGCCGACGAGAACAGATTTGATATTCTTGTGGTGGCATTTAGAGGTTCCAGCTGAGATCTATGCTATGCCCTGGCGCATGCATAGTAAGAGACAACCTTTGCCCCAAAGTCCCAGGTCACACAGCAGTTCAGTAGCTGAATCAGGAAAGTGATTCACGTCACCTGAACTTGTCCTGTCCCCTGGAGTGTGCTGCCTGTCAGCCATGTTACATTTCTGGACCAGCACATGTGACACACAGCATCCATTTTAAGGAAGTGCTGTGGGCATGATCCATTAGAGCAGTTTACTCTCACACTTGTCTCATTGAACCTTCATGAGATATGGGTCTGTATCTGCAAGAGGGGTTGGGTGAGAGGTTCAGGACACTGTATTCTCTTGCTTACTTGCATTATTTATGGCTGATCTGTTACTTTTACGATTGCAAAGACGCACAGAGCCCAGGGTAGGTATGTTCATGTGTGTAAGTCTAAGGGCCTGATTCTGCCAGACTGAATCACTTGAGTACCACCTTAGTCTGCAAGGAGTCCCATTATGGGGACAGCGTGAACACAGGTGACATTTTGGGATTCTGTGGGCCAAATTTGGCCCAGCTGCTGCTTTAAGGTTCTGTGGTTCAGATGTAAATTAATCTTTTCCTTACAAACAAATACACAGGGTTATATTTAAACTAGATCGTTTTTCCTTCAGAGGGCCAAAGGCAAACTCAGAGATTTACACTGTTTAATATTTTAAAGATTAGTTGCTTCTAAAAATCACCTCTTCAGAGACAATGGATTTATATGATCACAGGAAGCATTAATTTCATGATGTGGATGATTTAAATGTTTCTTTATTATACTTTAGTTCAGTGATGCAAATATGTGGACTGATGCATTTGTGTGTGCTCATGTAGATATTTCTTTCAAAATGAAGCATTTTACTGCCTCCTGTATTAGAGTGATAAGTTAAAGTAGTAAAATATGAAATTATTCCCATGTAATTAAATTTTGCATACATACGCTATTGTCTCTTCTGGAAGGCAGAAGAAAGAACAGTTAAACGGATGTGTGTGTCCATACAATTAATGGGACTCTTCAGATATGAAAATGCGGATGCACTCTCACACACCCCCTTTCACCATCTGGGCAGGAACTGATCTCTGTGTAAGTGAACATCAACAGCTTTTAACCTGATGGCCACTATTGAACTCAATAGCCACTGAAATGGGAAGCTTTGATACTGCTCTTGGCTACCCACAAGTAACACCGCTTCATAAAAATGAGGTTTTATGGGAACTAAAACTGGCCCAACACATGTATTGTTTCAGCCATTGTATAAAATTCACTTCTGTGCAGACAGCCGCATAGGCTTTACGCCCCTTCATTCCCAATTAAACCTTGACGTTTTGGTTTGCTTTCGTCCAGGTTCCTGGTTCAGGTTCCTTTGTATTTTTCATTCCTTTGTGATTGCTTTTAACAAACCATTTTTATTCTCTTTCCTATGGTAAATATGAGAAGTTTGGAGGCATGGGGGGAGGACATTGTGACTGCTATAGTTATTTGTGGAAGAGAATGATGGAGACACACGGCTGTACTGCATGTGCCAGGTGAGCAGTCAAAGTATGGTTACAACGTAGATGGATAAAATTCAGAAAGTTCTCATTAGAGAGGACCCAGAGTTTTAGGCTGTGTTGAGACTTGCGCTTAAAGTGGGACTACAATCTTTCTATTTCAGGCTTTAATCATTTGAATTTAGTCTCCAGTTTGAACACATTCTTCAGGAGATATGTAATTTTTCAACAATAATTTTGTGGTCAGAGCTTTACTAAGGACTTGTCCTCCCAAGGAGTTAGTGGGAAGCAAGCCATGGGTGAATGTACAGCACTGTACCCTGCTGCCACACGAAGTTCCCATGTGGACCTTGCTAACGAGGCGCTGAAAGTTCCATCGAGTGCTTTAACCTGCTGCAGTTTGAAATGATCCGGGGGAGAAGTTTGAAACAGCAATAGATCAAAGTGCACTATGGAACTTTTAGTGCGCAGTAGCAGAGTCTGCGCAGCCAGTTAGTGCACAGCAAGCTAGTGCGCTGCAGATTTACGCCCTGGCTTGCCATGCACCAACTGTAGACAAGGCCTACGTTTTATAGGGAAAGCTCTCAGACGTAGGGTACTCTTAAAATATTAGCTTTTAAACATACAAAGACTTGTTCAACCTGCTTCATCATAATCTATTTTAGATCTACAGGATTTGATGGAATTGTCTTATTCCACAAGTAACTTCAGTTCCTTGACTCACCAGCTTGGCATGTACCATTGGGAGCTGGGCAGCAGGGGGTCACAGACATGTTACAAAATTATCCATACGTGGCGCCTTTCTCTAAAGCATCTACTGCTGACCACGTTTGAAGACATGATACTGGATTAGATGGATCATTGGGCTGAACAGGTAGACCTGCAGCATGAATGATCCAGTAGTTCAGGCACTAGCCTGAGACTTGAGAGATCTAGGTTTAGTTCCCTACTCTGCCCAAGACTTTCTCTCTGAGCCTAGATAAGTCACTGAAGTATCTAGGCATTCCTATACTACAACACAATGGTGAACTGATTTAGGAGCCTATCTCATCTTCAAAAGGGATTAGGCATTTAAGAGTCAATGGGACTTAGACTACCAAGTGCCTTGATCCCTTATGAAAATGAGATTTAGGTCCCTAAATCAAGTTAAGCATTGCAATGCTGAGTGCAGGAACACTTGAAAAATCTGGGCCTTAGCCTCAGTTCCGCATCTGTAAAAATGGGGCTAGCAGCACTTTCCTACATCACAAGGATGTTGTGAGGATAAATATATTACAGACTATGTGAAGTCCTTTGCAATCTACTGATAAAAACATTATATAAGAGTTAGATATTCTCATTTTTTCTGATGTGCCTATATTATACTCCTACTTTTGCTGTAGAAAGGACAATAGTGGTTCATATCACTGTAAGATAACTTACATGTTAACTCCCTTGAGAAGTGCTATTAGTTACATGGTGTCTTCTGCTACTGCTACTGAGTCTTCTCCTCAGAGTTGTGTGTTATTAACTCAGGAGAAACCTTTGAAACAAAGTTAGTGTTATCTTATCAGTTCTCTTCCTGAGATTCCCGGTGCCTGCCTGACAGCCCCATTTATTGGTGCTATATGTTCTACAGCTGTACTGGGCTGCTTCCAAATTCTAATCATGTTTGCATTTGCGCGTCTAAGACTCTTCCTTGACTCCTCTCTCTTTAGAAGACAACCCTTTGATACCTCTCTCTGCGTATGCCCAAAGGAGTGTTGAGAATGCTGATTCCACTTCATACCAGAAAAGAAAAAGAACTTTAGCAGCTGATCATGTGCGCTAAATAGGTTACAGACCCTAATTTGTCACTGTCCATGCTGGGAGAACCTTTTCAGGGAAAATAAAAATACTAAGCATCTCATGATAATGACTCCTGAAGGTCTTCTAGCAATTGGACACAATGAGCCAGATCCACAAAGGGACTTAGGTGCCTGAATCCCAGTTTTAGGCATCTACACTCCCAACTGAGGCAACACTCCAATCTATAAACCCCCCGCTTGGTTATCACCTAACCTTCTAGGGACCTAAACTCACTCAGTATCCAAATTTTCACTGTTAAAGCTCATTAGGTTCCTAAGTTTCTGCTTCAAAGCGTGCACACTGCTGCCTCAGGCAAGCGTCTGGATGCCTAATGTATGGCTGAGGCCCAGTGTGATCCCCAAACCAGGTGAGGATAGACATTCCTTCACCTAGGTACCTTGCCAGGCCTGATCTGGTAGGCGTGCTTGAAGAACATCACTTCACACAAAATGGCTGTGGAGGGAAGAGGCGCCAGCACAGTAGTTAGAGTAGTGGATCTCAATCCGTGGCTGCTTGCTGCCCAATCAGCACACAGCTGCAACCCACGTGACATCCTCAGGGCCATGCAGGTAGTATGTACATTGTGTGGCTGTGGCCCACATAACACACAGAGAGCTGCATATGCGGCCTACAATGGTAACCACTGGGTGAGAGCCCTCATCTGAGTTGTGAGAGACCCTGGTTTAATTCCTCCTCCTGCCTGATGAGAAGCAGGGACTGAATAGGGGGCTCTCAGGCAAATGCCCCAGCCACTGAGCTAGCGGATATTCTAATGTGGGTCTCTCTGAATCTCTCTTGTTGAAGCTATTCCACTTTAATTAAATATGAATCAAACCAGTGACCAAGTGAGAGTTTGAGTCTAAGTCTCTTTGTCGATCCAGGCTTATGCATTGAGCCATTAGTTGAAGCACTTTATTGGAATAACCTTTATTTGGTTGGTGACATTTAAATGGTCGTCTCGTTCTTTCTGCTACAGTGCAGGACCAGAAAGGTATCTTAAATCAACAAAGCAAGTACATTAGAGAAAGGGGGTGGAAATCCAGGCTTCTCCTAACAGGAGTGAAGCCTGCCTAGGAAATTAGAGCTGCCGGAGGAAGAGAGTTCCAATTTGATTTGCAAATACTAACCTTCGTTGCCATTTGCAGGAATAAAGCCCATATGTCTACCAGGCGATTACCTTTCAAGGTAAATCTCCACACCACACAGGATTTGTTGGCAGAAAACGAAAAGACGTGATGCCACTGGGTTACTTTTTCCAGCTCTAATAAATCTGCGGATTAATTTCCTGGCTTCCACAACTGAGCTGATTCACAGTCATGGGGTTCCCTATTTCTTGTGTTTGTTCTGGGAGAACTAAGGAACAATAAGAAGGAATCATAAATGTGGAAGAATCTGGTGACTTTATTTATCTCAGTTGCTTAGTCTGGCTGGTGGTTTGAGTTCAGAATTGGGTTTTATTTGCGTTTTTGCAATTTCCTTCTGTTTACAGTCTGCCCCTGATTCACCTTCTGAATTGAAGTGAGGTATGACATGTTTATCTGATTTATTTGTGTGTAAAGATGAGTCCCTGGAACTCTTCTGAACCATGCTTGGTATAATCTTATTGAGAATCTTATGAACTTAGTGGTTCATGGGCTGCACATGACATTTTGGTACAGAGATGTTATTAATTCTGTGTCTTCAAGTCTCAAAGATAATTTGATGCATTAAGCACTAATCTCAATAGCTAAATGGCCAAAGGCCTGGTTCCACAGACCTTACTCCATGCAAATAGCTTTTACTTATTGGGATGGTTCTTGGGCACCTTGTTACCCCCTGCTTCCAGCAAGAGGGAGTCTTTCTTGTAGCTGGGTATGGGCTCCCTAACCCTCCCCGTCTTTCAGCCACTCACGCACCAGCTATGCTGGTCCTGTCTTCACCTTGCCAGTTAACAATAGGTGCACACAAACCCCGAATCCTTGTGAAGCATTCCCTTATGATATCCAGCTTCTGGTGGTGGCTCACCACAGAAATTCCAGCTCCTCTGCCCCCAAAGGTGCACTGAACCCCAGTTTAACCTTAAATCACCACACAGCACTGGAGAGCACTTATACTAAAACACAAAAGAAGAATTTATTGCCGGAAAAAAATAAGGATTCAGCTAGAAACAAGAGCAATGATGGAAACAAATGGTTACAATGCAAAACAGAACCATAAAAAACAAGCCTGGGTCTACTCTGATCAAGAGTTACCTTTCCTAGCCCAGCCAGTAGATTTTCCCCTCGAAATTCAGACTGTTGCAGAGCTGGCTGGTTCTCAAGAGCCAGGTTCCATATGTTCGTTAAAGCATCCCCGCTTCATAATGGGTTTTCCTGTGCTTCTCCCTCCTCTGTGTTACACTGAAAACAGCCTGTTGTTCCTATTCACAGACCGGGCGAACCCCTGCCTTGCTGTAAAGTTTCTCTCTTTTTCAAAAAAATCTTTAAATGGTTTTGATAGTTGGTGCCTCTGATGATTTCCCATTGAAAGTCTTGGGATTGAACATGGCTGAACAACTGAGCCTGGCATTACATGACCAGCCAAACCGGGCCAGGTGACAGCTCTCTCTTGTCCGAATGGCACATCACAGAGATGCATTGTCTCCTGGCGACTAATTTTTAATACAAATTCATAAGTCATGCTTACCCTATAAATACATTATTCCTTAAATACGTTTTACAATGATTATGAATCTTGACAAGTTATGAGCTTTCTGTAGATGCCTTACATGCTACTCTTTATTATCCCATAACACATGTGTATGGCGTAGTAGTGCAATGGTTCTCAACTGGGGTGCTCATACCCCTGGGGGTACGCAGAGATCTTCCTGGGGGTACGTCAACTCATCCAGATATTTGCCTAGTTTTACAGCAGGCTACATAAAAAGCACTAGGGAAATCAGTACAAATTAAAGTTTCATACAATGACTTGTTTATATAGCTTTATATACTGTATTGCATGGTAACATAACATGCACATACACACTGTATTAGATGTGTGTTTTATGTCATTTACTGATGCGTGCAAACACACTAATGAGGTTCAGTTGCCATGGTCTGCATGCAGATGCAATGCAAAAATGGATAGATTTTTAAAATGAGGAGCTGGAAGCAGTGGTAGTGGTGACAATGAAAATGGCAAGAAATTGAAAATGACTGGAAAAAAAAACATAGTTCTGCACGGAATATATTGCTTTTGGATTCACATCTGCACATAGCGATCCACCTCAAGCTTTGTGTTTCCTTTGCGGAGAAACTCTATCAAATAACAGTATGAAGCATTTTCAACAATGTTTGAAGACAAAACACCCTGCACATGTGGGTAAGCCAGTAGAAATTTTTCAGAGAAAGCTTTCTGAATTCCAGACTTGCCAGCTTAAAATGAAAAATGCTTTTCTAAGCACTATACGCTCTACAACTAGTGCAAGTAGTTTTAAAGTGAGATGAAACTTGTGGTACGCAAGACAAATCAGAGTTCTGAAAGAGATACAGTAGTTTGGAAGGGTTGAGAGCTACTGGAGTAATCAGTTTGTCAGGGGTAAGGTGAGAGATGTTTATGAAGAAAGGGGACACATTGTCCTGGGGTCTCTCTGTCACACTTATGCAAGAAGTCACATTGCAGTTACATGAGGAAGGGTTGCAGGATAGGGCCATGTCAATATGACTTTTTAAAAGTGACTAATGATTTTGGATGTTCAACTTCACACACCTTAATGGGACAGAGCATCCACCCTCTTAAAACCAAACTCTTGAAGGAGTCTGAAGCTGTGCAGCTAGAAACTGAGAAGGTCAATCACGCCACTTCTAAAAATCGTTGCCTTGGGCCTAGAACATAAGAACAGCTATACTGGGTTAGACCAAAGGTCCATCTAGCCCAGAATCCTGCCTTCCGACAGTAACCAGGTACGCCAGAAGGAATGAACAGAACGGGTAATCATCAAGTGATCCATTCCCTGTCGCCCATTTCCAGCTTTTGGCAAACAGAGGCTAGGGACACCATCCTTGCCCATCCTGGCTAATAACCATTGATGGACCTATTGTCCATAAATTTATCTAGTTCTTTTTTGAAACTTGTTATAGTCTTGGCCTTCACAACATCCTCTAGCAAAGAGTTCCATAGGTTGACTGTGCATTGTGGGAGGAAATACTTCATTCTGTTTGTTTTAAACCTGCTGCCTATTCATTTCATTTGGTGACCCCTAGTTTTTGTGTTATGAGAAGACTGGTCTATACAGAGCTTTTGTACCAATATAACTATTTCATTTTAGGAGTATGATATTTTCACGTAAATAGACCAGTACAACCTCTAGCATGGACACAAGTGTACTGGTGTAAAAAGTGCCTTATACCAGTATAGATTATTCCCCTTCCCATAGGGAATACTGGTCTGGTACAAAGCATATGTGTACCAATATAACCTCATCCAAACTAGGAGGGTTCACTGATTTAATTATACTGGTGTAGTTGAAAAGGTATGGCCTCTGCGTGTATAGAAAGTGTTCTTTACAGTTGCAATCCTAGAGGCCATTCAAGTGGCTATATTTTCATCAGCTCATCCTGTATTATAGGAGTTGGCACCCTGTAGATTTCCAGTCCTTTTTCTCTCTAGCCTGTGGCTTTGTGCTATGTTCAAGGTCTGACATTCCTTTAAATGTGAGCATATTGTATCATAACAGGTCAAGTAAAATAAGACAAGCTGGGTTAGACAGTCGACCAGGCACTTAACTTTACTCTGCTTGGTTTCTACCCGCACAAGGCCCTGCAGTCAACCTCTTAGTTTGGTGTGTAAAACTTCTCTTTGAAATACAGTAGCTATGGATTTATCCACAGTGTCCAGGTTTAATAATAGCTTCCTCAGGAGGAAAGATGTGTCTACCGTCTGAGATCATCAGAGGAGATTTTTGAGAGTGGTGTAAATCTTTTGTTATAAAACTGAAGCCACGCAACTCTTGCTTGGTTTGATCTGCTGTTGTTAGATAGCAATTTAGGCCTAGGGTTACTGGAAGATTTTCTCCAAGCCCCACACCTATTCAAACCCACTTGGTGTCTGGTCAAAACCCAAGTAATTGACAGGGTTTCAGCTGTTAGCTAAAATCCCTTATATGTTGTGTGACAGTCCTTCCAGGGAGATGAAGATCTTGTGGCTAAAACAGTAGACTGGGATTTGGGAGAATTCTCTTCCCAGCTCTGCCACAGACTACCTGTGACCTTGGACAACTCACATAATCGCGATGTACCTCAGTTACTTCCTTTCTCTCACCTCTTGTCTGTCACTGTCTATGCAGATTATGAGCGAGAGAGAGAGAGAGAGTGGATGTATGTGTGTATGCGTGTGTGTGTGTGTGTGTACACACAGTGGAGCCTCAAAATCCTCTGGGCATTACCAGAATAGAAATAGTAAAGTCAAAATTATTATTGTTTCACTATGAGTGTTTTGGTCATTTGCATCTAAAACTCCAAGCCCCCATGGATTGAAGCTGAAGTCAAAGTTCTTCTGAAACCCTGAGAAGTGAAACTGCTGAGCTTTGCATGGCTCTAGAAATTACCTTCCTGTCTAAAATGTTTCTGTAGTGGACAAAGACATAGACTCAGTTCCAGAATAGGGGCAGGGTGGAGCCCTAGTTTGTACAGAGCCAGTAGAGAGGAAGGATGGACCAGTGGGCAGAATGCAAGCCTAGGACATGAGTCCTGGATTTGATTCTTTGCTCTGTTACGGGATTCCTTCGCGACCTTGGGCACATCACTTTGTCTCTCTGTGCATCTGTAAAATGCAGATAATGGTACTTGCCTACTTCACAGGGGCGCTGTGCGGAAAAATACATTAAAGACCATGAGGTGCTGAGACACTGCGGAGGTAGGGTCCCTGCAAGAACATTAGATTGATGGGGTGAGACAAAAAGGGAAAATAGCTGAATGGTAACAGAGACATGAACCAGAGAATGTACCAATGTTCTGTCAGATTTCCCTCCCAATTTCAGGTGACCCCAACCTCTGCTGCAGCAGTGGCAGCTGTCCTTCCCCTGGCAGGCTTGGCATCTCTGCCAGCCCATTTCACAAGGGGCACTTTCTGAATCCACCACCCTCCCCCGGGGACTGCACATCACCTGCTTAGATGTCCAAATTGTATAATATGTAGCCACAACTAATGGCAAGTGCAAAACTGCTCTCACAAAATGGGGTAAGTTTCTAGAAATCAGGCCCATGCAATGTGTCTCTAGCACTCTGCAGTAATATGCTGCTGTTTGCTAGTGCTGTTTGTATGTTTCTTTTTTAATATATATTAAATTCAAACAGCCGAGGTACCACCACTCCTGGAAGAGCACTTGAATTATCATTTTTTCAGAGCTAGCCTATGGCTTTTGGGGCAGATAAAACCTTCAAAGCAAAAGCACTGGAATCAACTTACATCCCTGGTGTAATTCCACTGAAGTCAGTAGGGGTTTACACCAGAGATGGATGCGTCCCAGGGAGCTTAGTCAAATGGTACATCTTTCTTTTCTTTTTTGCTTTCAGTTGTCTCTGTACGAATTTTAAACACATTGCCCTGCTCATGATTTATTTATGTTGTGCCATATATTTAAACTCTAGGGTTTTGTGGGTGTTTTTTTAACATTATTTCCTCAAACACTGTTGTTCCTGGAGCAGACGTCCAAATGATTTGCCAGCAGAGGTAAAATGCTATGTTATTCCACTCACCGAGGTGGAGTACTGGGAGTGCTCTAGCCGTGGAGTCTGGATGCTCTACGTGCCGTGCTAGTGTGGACATGTCTTGAGTTAAATCGCACAGGGTTGCTTTAAAGCGCCCTAATTCGCAAATGTAGCCATGCCCTTGATGAACATGCCGGAGCTAAGCCCCCGAATGAAAGTGAAACTAAATCATTGGGTCTCACATTGAAACTGTGAATTTCCAGTGAATATGACATTCAGTCATACATTGGCCCATGATCATGAACACCACAATAAAGTTAGCCCTAGTTATTATTGGTGTGACACATAGCACACAAGGGGTGGAACGTTGTTTTCCAGACATCCAAGAAGGAATGGTCATTGCTCCAAGAGACTCACAGTTTAAGGACGGACAAGTAAGAAGAGGTCAAGAAAGAGGAACAAAGAAAAATGATTTTCTATACAAATCAATATAAAGCATGGTAAAAGTGGTGCTTTAAAAGAGGCCTAAGTGGAGAGGGTAAGTGACTTTCAAATGAATTCAGGGAGGCCATACCATGCATATGAGACTACATGGGAGAAGTCATTAAGGCAATTGTTTCAAAAACTGATGTGTGAATGGACGAAGGTACAAAATCTGGCAGGGTGGAGAGTGGATGGATTTATGTAGATGAAGCTCTTTATATTCATAAAAAAACTCACAGCCAAAATGATTTTTCATGTAATTTTTATTTTTTGCTATCACTTTGCAAATCTTTCATTTGATCGGTGTGTTCCTTTTGAAACATCCCTGATTTGTCCTGCTCAGATATTGCACAGACGTTCTCCTTAGTCTATGTAATATTATACCTGGCAACTAAAGAAGAAAATCAAACTGTGCTTTGTGTATTTACACTTCACTGTGGGTAGAAAAAGTCATAGGCTAAGGTGGCAAGTATAAAGGTGCACATTGCAAATCTTAAATACCCATTGTTCTACTGTGGATGGGGTGTTAAAAATTACCTTAGCTCATTTATTTGACGTCTTTCTATAAAAGAAGTAGCTTCCTTACTGGCAACAAGATATTTTAACGAGTGTTTAGTATAACCGATTACCTACTGATTCAATCAGCTGTGTGAAAACAGAGTCAAAGAGAACATTATGTGGCTTTACACTGTTACTGCAGCTGCTCTGCTCCTTGACCTCATGACACATTCAGTGTCTGCTGTAAATATTTGCATCTGTCAGCAAAACCTGGACAGTCTCCTGCTGCCAAATTGCTCTGTTATGTAGACTAAAACCTTTCCTTATTAGTTGACTCAGGGCCCTAAATGGAACCTTGTTGAGAACTCAGGTTGATGTGATTGTTGGAAGGGAGAGCGGAAGAATCATTGAAATGAAACTTTCTGACCATCCTGGAAATATTGATGAAATTGTGATCTAGTTGTCCACGTATGGGCCTTATCCAAAGCCTCCCATTGACCCCACTGGGCTTTCAGTCAGGCCCTTTACAAAGAAAGGTTGTTTTCACTGTTTGACTTCCTGTATGCAAAAATAAGGGATAATGACGTTGACAATGATAGGGTATGGAGTAAATTGCAGTGGCAGTTTATCGATCAGGAAAATGATTAGCAATTCTGCAATGGCGAGGCTTTGAAAATGAAAATACCTTGCTATAGCCAAGATTCTTTGTTGCAAAGAATAAGCTTAGTAGAGCCATGAGTGATAGCTTTTTATTCAACCAACTGTTATAATTACCCATATCTCTTTGGCCCCTGACCTGGTATGTGATCATGTATTTGGAGCACCAATAAAAGCAATCCTCATATCTTATTCCCTAAGGCAGGAAGAAAAGAGATACAATAACTCCTCACTTGAAGTCATTCCAGTTACCGTTTCATTGTTATGTTGCTGATCAATTAGGGAACATGCTCGTTTAAAGTTGTGCAATGCTCCCTTCTAACGTCATTTGGCAGCCGCCTGTTTTGTCCACTGCTTGCAGGAAGAGCAGCCCATCGGAGCTAGCCGGTGAGTGGTTGGAACCAGGGTGGACTGGCAGCCCCCTATCAGCTGCCCGCTCCCCTAAGTTCCCTATGCAGCAGCTGCCCAGCAGGCTGTCAGTTGCCAGCAGTTCTGCTGTCCCTCCCCCACTGCCATGTGCTGCTCTGCCCTCTGCCTTGGAACTACTGCCCAAGACTCCTGATTGTTGTGGAGGGGGAGCAGAGGAAGAGGGGGGCTAATGTTAGAGTGTCCCCCCCCGGTCCTGCACCCCGGGAGGACACATGACAGGGCTCAGGATGAAGGGAGCTTGCTGACAGCAGCTGGTCTCTGCAAGTTAATCTAATTAACAAGGCAGCGTGCTTAAAGGGGAAATGCGCATCTCTCTCTTTCACACACACATGGTGTGTGTCTCTGTTTCTGTCTGCCCTCCCACCTTCCCTGATGCCTTGTAGAGTGTGAGTTAACCCTTGAGGGCTCAGCCAATTACTCTTTCATCATTTAGCAGTTAAGGCATTCCCCGGGAAATATCCCACCCTCTGACTCCTCCACCTTAACTCAGCTTCACAATCATCATCACTGTGTACCAATTTAATATCACTGTGTATTAAATTGTTTGTTTAAAATTTATACTCTGTGTGTCTGTGTGTATATATATATATATAATCTTTTGTCTGGTGGAAAAAATTCCCTGGAACCTAACCCCCTCATGTACATTAATTTTTATGGGGAAATTGGATTTGCTTAACATCGTTTCGCTTAAAGTCACATTTTTCAGGAACATAACTACAACGTTAAGTGAGGAATTCCTGAATGAAAATAAACTCTCCAGATAGTCCACAGTACAAAATACCCACCACACTGGCATGAGTTGACCCTCTTTTGGGTAGCTTTTCCACACAACTTAAAGAGCAAACTGGCCCTGGCCTGAATGGGCCACGGAAACTGGACTACACTATGAAAACTGGTGACCCCTTAGCATAAGTCTGCACAGCAAAAGAAAAAATAAAGACACAATGGTGAGTTTTAGAGCCTCGGTCAACTGCTTCAGGCTCATGTTATGGGGCAAAAAATAGCAGTGGAAACATTCTCACTTGTGCTGAAGCCTGAGATCCACCCCCTCCAGCCCTAACCCAATCATCTACACTCCAATTTTCAGCCCTGTAGCACATGCCCCGTGAGCCGGAGTCAGTTTACCCTGGCTCTGACAATCGCTGCCATCATAGGGGCTTTTCTGCAGAGTACACAAGCCCTTAGGATATGCCTACACTGCAATGTAAACCCAGGGTTTAAACTCAGGCTCAAGCCTAACCCCGCTCTGTCTACGCACAGATCATGTTAACCCAGGGCTCCGTTCCAGGATCCCACAGAGGTGGAGGGTCTAATTCGGAGTCAAGCCAGGACCCAGGGTTCAATTGCTATTGCTTTGCAATGTAGATGCAGTCCTACAGGACTTGTGCTGTGGGAGTCAGCAAAAAGTATCTCACAATCGCATGGGCTGACTTTGTTTGTCATCTGAACAGTCAAGTTTGGGGGTCAGTCAAGTTTCCCACACTGCACTGCAGACATAGAGCAGCTATATTTTCAGAGGATGCTAGGAAGTTTGGGATATGAGTGCTTTGATTCATTATAATTCAGTGTAGACACGGGAACCCCAGATTGGGACTTGGCATTCAACAGTTCATAACCTGGAGTTACAAATGAGTGTAGACCCTCAAATTCTAGATTAACAAATCCTGGGTCTGCTAACTTGAGTTCTATGAACCCTGGGCTCACATTGCAGTGTAAACATACCTTTAGGTGGAAGATAGAAGGTCTCACAGCTCAGGTTCCTGCCCAAGCCCAAATGTCTACACCACAGTGTTACATCCCTGCAGCCTAAGGGCTTCGCTACACTGGCGCGTTATAGCACTCTAACTTGCTGGCTCAGGGGGGTGAAAAATCACCCCCCTGAGTGCAGCAAGTCTGAATGCTTTAAAGCGCTAGTGTGGACAGGCTCTCAGCACTGGGAGTTAATCCCCTCGTGGAGGTAGATTACCAGGAGCACTGAGATAGCTCTTTCCCAGCCCTCACGCATGACCACACTCACACTTCACAGCATTGCTGCGGGAGCATTCCCACGGTAGCTCTTTGAAATTTCAAGTGTAGCCAAGCCCTGAGTCTTGCAAGCCTGAATCATCTGACACAGATCAGCCTCAGATATTTAATTGCAGTGTAGACATACCTTGAGAGGTCAGGTTGAGGCACAGTGGCAGGGCAGTGTGGATAATCTTGAATAATACTACTCCGTTCCGAACCTCTTGCTTGGAGAAACTAAGGTCTTTAGGGCTATCAATCTGGCACCTCTCATATGTTCTAATTTGTGGGGAAAAGTGATAAGTGTTTGTACATTATTTAGTAGTAAATGAATAATTAGGTCTGGTTGAAAGAGAGTCAATACACAGGCATTGCAGCTTACTTTTTGCCACTTTGAAACACTGATATTCCTTAAGTTTCTTGCCCAGAAGTGCTGTCTTAAATGGAGAGTATGTTCTTCCTGCATGAGAAGGAATGCTGGCTAACTTCTACATTATGGTACACCGTTGGAAATATGGAGTATTTTTGTTTCCTTGTGCTTTCCCCTCCGTCTGCATCCACCTCCTGTCTCTTGTCCTATACTTAGAATGTAAGCTCTTTGGGGTAGGGATTTGTGTTGGTACTTATCATAATGGGGTCATGGTGTCCTAGGCCACACCATAAGGCAAATTAATAATAATTAATAAATGGAGTAACTGAAGTCTGGAATCACTGTGGATTTTAATGACTATAAATGAGAGCAAAAATGGTTTATCTTAAGCAGGGGTGTGTGCAGAAATTTAAATTTGTCCCCTTTTCGAGGCGTACATTCTGGGCTCCCCGCCCTTTCACCGCCCCGGCCCACCACAGAGTTCGCTCTTCTCTGCCTCCGCAGCCCCAGGGCTAGAGAAATTCTGTGCCCCTGACGATTACGGGTGGGGGGGGGGGGAAATATGCCCCTGCTTGCCCCTCGGCCTTGTGCATGCTCCTGGTCTTAAGCCAGTGTCTTGGTTGTTTTCTAGCACAGTTACAAGAAGTAAAAGAACACAAATAGTGGGGGTGGTGGGTTACTGTTACTGAGACAATACTGTAGTGCAATGATGTACTTGCCACCTCTTCCCACATGCCCTGTTGGCCTGGAATGGAGCACCGCGACCAGGGGGAACTGCCATTGGCCGAACCTGCGGACGCTGCAGGTACACAAACCGTCCTGGCCCACCAGCGGATTTCCCTGATGGACCGCGTGTCAAAGGTTGACGATCCCTGCTGTAATGTAACAATGATCAGTGCATTGTAGAATGAGAGACTCTAAGAAGGAAGGGTGAATTGTGTGGTGGTGAAGGTTGAATAGGAGCGCCGCTGACTCCTTGAGAGACCTTAGAGGAGTCACTTGGCATCGCATTTCAAAACAGTTATCTCCTCTTGGTGAGTGCAACTTCACATACAAAACTTGCACCTGAATTTTGCACTTGTAATGCAGCTATAGGTTTAAAATGTGAGCACAAGCTTTTCTCCCCAGAAGGAAATCCTGGATTCAATCCTTTGAAAATACACCCCTTAATTCTCCCTCTTTTTCCTTATCTGTATATGTAAAAATATATGGGGGATAATACTTCTGTCCTTAGCAAGGATGTTGTGAGGCTGTTTCTGTTTTAAGGCATGTTGAGCTCACTCCTGGAATGAAAGGAGCTATGAAAGTGGATGGTATACTTGTATCATAGTCACTGATGGGCTCGAGAAACATGTAGGTCCTGATCCTTCAATGGCCCCCAAAGGAAGTGCAAACTATTATCAGGGAGGTCAGTTAATCATGGGAACAACTCACCTAGAGATGTGGTAGATTCTTTTTTACCTGAAGACTTTAAATCAAGACTGACTGTCTTTCTAAGGGCTTGTCTACGTTATCTGCTGGATCGACAGGCGACGATCAATCCAGCGGGGGTTGATTTATCACATCTAGTCTAGACATGATAAATTGACTGCTGAGTGCTCTCCCGCCAACTCTGGTACTCCACCAGGGCAAGAGACACAGGCGGAGTCAATGGGAGAGCGTCAGCAGTTGACTTACCGCGGTGAAGACACCACAATAAGTAGATGTAAGTATGTCAACTTCAGCTATGTTATTCAAGGAGCTGAAGTTGCGTAACTTCTATCAGTCCCCTCCCCTAGTGCAGATCAGACCTAAGAGAGAGACTCTAGCTCAACAAGCAGTCATTGGTATGATGTGGATAGCACTGGGTGAAATTCTCTGACTTGTAGGATGCAGGAGACCAGACTAGATGATCATAACAGCCTCTTCTGACCCTAAAATTCATTAGCATATGTGGACCCTCAGTGAAGTCGATGGTACTCTGTGCCCAGAGAGCTCAGTCCTGGGCCAGAATCTCACTTCCTGGCATTTACTGATCTCCTGAGCAGTGGTTTAAAGTTTTTGAAATAAAACCAATTTTAAGATATTCATCTGAATTCTGCCATCAGTCATGGCCGTGCAACCCCATTGATCGTGATGTAATTTCCATGGTATAAAAGAGGGCAGAGTTTATCCCAGGATACCAGATCCAAATTTGAAACATTCTTGGTAAGTGTAATTACTAGATCAGCCGCTCTTTAAACATTGTGGCCTGGGGTGGATATTTTTTCTGTCGCTTTTTAAATGACAGCAATATCCTAGAAAAAGATGAACATGCGTTAATGGCAATTGAGTTAGTCTGGTTTTTTTTATTTCAGGTTTTGTTTTTCTTGATTTGCCAGTATCTAAAACTCTGAATGTAAAACAACCTTCTCTTTTAAACAGAGATTTATTCCAAAGGTCTTCTCCAAAGGATCTTTGTTTTTTAATGTTTCTGTAATAGCTTTATCATAGCTTTGCAGCCATTGTAGGAAAACTTGTGTCATAATAATGAAATAAACAACAAGTTACAACCTGCCCACAAACAAGGGAACCTTTGGCATTTATTTGCCTGTAATTCGCTATCTGCCTAATTACCTCGTATACTAAGGGTCCTACATGAGTTACAACAAAAGAGCAAAATGATGGAAGTGTAAGCCACGCTCACATAGCTTATGTTTTCTTGCTAATATACATCTTCGTCTTCTTCAGTCAGCTTACACAGCTGTGAATATCTTGCATGATATCCATCCAACTATTCCTTCCATTTAAAACATTCTAAAAGCAGCTTCGTTTGCAAAAACATGGGGCCTATGGGGAATATGGGGGTTTGGAAATCAGACTATAAAAGCTAAGAATTGGAAGACCTTGGGAGAAACACCACCTATGGTGAATAGATTCGTAGAGCAGAAGGGACCATTATGATCTAGTCTGACCTCCTGCCTAGCACAAGCCATACATTTCACTCAGTGATTCCTACAACTAGTTCAACAATTTGAAGCTGACCTAGAGAATAACTTTTAGAAAGACATCCAGTCTTGATTTAAATACTCCAAGTGACAGAATTTACCATATCCTTTGATAATCAGTTCCAACCAGTAGATACACTCACTTATTTGCATCTTATTTTCTATTTGAACTGTGGCAGACTCCAACTTCCAGCTAATAGATCTTGTTACAACTTTGTCTGCTAGATAAAAAAAACCCTTCTGATAGGGTGACTTGCTTTTTGAAATGATCCTTCCAGGTAGTCAAACCAGTGAGACACACACAACTAGTTTAATTCAAATCCATAGTACAGAAAATAGCACCTAACATATCTAAAAAATTCTACCTTCCCTTGAAAAGTTGTGAATTAGTTATAGTGGGTCTGTGTGAAGTAAGCTGGTGGTTTCTATACAATTTCTAGTGGACAATCATCCATGATGTGCAATCCCCCACTACAGCTGGCACTATATGGAACCGTGGTTATAAGCCTCAGCTGAAGGGACCCATGGAGCCTTGTTGTAATATGTCTGTGCTTTAATTAAATAACTTCAGGGTTAATTTCTGCACCTCCCCTTACAACGCTAGTAATCCAGTCAGAGATGCAAATCAACTTGGATTGCAATAGTGGCTTTTAGTTCTTTTGACAGAAGATCTCAGCTGTGTGCGTTGATAAGTAATGGAGACAGAAAAGAGCTTACACTCTAAACAAGACAGACACAAGATAAAGGACCGGGGTGTAACTTACAAGGGTAGCCACTTGGAGGCTGATCTACAACTTCACTATTTAAGTCGTCACTCCACTAAAGTACAATACCCAGGCACATCTCTCAATGCAGGTGTGGAGATGATGGATCACAGGCTGAAAGGGAAAAAACCTGCTTTTTTGCTGTTTGTGGACAAAGACTTAAAATCTGGTTGTCCTGGAGAAACAAGCAAACAAAGTGGTAGTTGTCCCAATTTTCAGGCTGTGGTTTCAGTCTCCCAAATAAATTAAACTGAAATATTGCTGCTGCTGTGACTGCCTAAAGGTATCTGTGTCTGCATTCTCTCTGCTCCGTTTGTGACCATTAGGCCAGGGGTTGTCTTTTTATTTGACTGTTTTTAGTGTCTCTCTCTTCTCCTCCTCCCCCTTTCCTTGCTCTTATGTTTAGTTCTGTCTTTACACTTGGCCTGAGACTGAATCAAAAAATCAGGCTATAGAATCATTTTGTGTCTAATTTAAATAGAAACTGTAACATCTGGATAAAACTCATCAGGTTTGAAATCCAGATCAGATCATACAAAACAGCACATCCCTGGTGCTGCCTCTGCTGGAGTTTACTTCTCGTACTGTCACCGTGTCTAGGAATTAAAGCTAGTCCAATAACTGATTTTTTTGGTTTGCTAGCATTTAAAAAAAAAAAAAAAACCCCAAATAATTCTTAGTTCAGGTCAAATCAAATAAAAAAAAAATCCAAAAATCTTTAGCAAATCAAAAGAATCAGTTTTAGGGTTGAACAAAACACCTACTTCAACCCAAAATGTTTTATTCCTGGGCCATTTTTAAAGGACCAGATTCACAAGATGGCTGGAGAAGGAAGTGATACTTAGCTGGGATGTGGGAGACCTAGGTTTAAATCCCCCCCACTCCTAGGTTAAAGCTGCAATTACTAGGCCATAGTGTATTCTGAAAGGGGCCCCCTTTCAGTCTTGCCTGTTAAACTGTGTATAAAATACTTGACTAGTCATTGGGTCAGAAGGCGAGCATGAAAATCAATATAGCCTGGTGGTTAGGGGACTCAGCTATGTTCAAATTCTCACACCAGAGCAAGATTAGAACCTGGACATCTCAGATCCCAGGAGCGTGCTCTCCCCACTGGATTAAAAATCAGCTATGAGATAACCATGGCCTCCTACAAGCCACCTTTTTGTGACTGTAGCGGGGGGGGAAAACAATTCTGGGTGAAACTATTCAGCAAATGTGTATAAAATTATGTCACTCAGCCTGTCCTGCCTCCTGCATTATCCGTGACCATCCTCCCCTTTTGCAACTTCTACTCATTTCTGGCTTCTGTGCAATAGGATTCCCCTCCCCACTGCCTGGTTATGCCACAACTGTGGGAACAGCCTTTGAGACTCTGGAACTAGCTTCGATATAATCAAGCTGGTCTTTATAATACAAGATCAGAGCAGACGGCATCCCCGTCTGACACATATTCTGAAGCAGAAGGAAGCTGTGTGAAGAGGTGTCCTTTGTTGTCTGGAAGGCTTGAGCTAATGTAGAAGAAGCAAGATCAAATGCATGGCTATTGACTATTTTTCTGTGTTAGCAGAGCATGGCTCTGTTAGACTGCACTGCACTGCACTCCTAGAAACATGTGTGAATTTCATGTGAACCTGCATTGATTTTCTTACAGACTGCTTTAGTTCCAGTCACAAAGAAATTGTATCTCCTATATAACTAATGCAAACCTACAGCAAACGTTTCCCTGCAGACTGGTTTTCCTATAAAATGCAGAAACTCAAATACTTCTGGGAGCATCCCTGAGTACTTCACACGTGCTTCTCTTTTATAGATACCAGAGACGCGGCACCAGTCAGCGGACATTAGTAAATGCCACTGTTACATCTCTCCCTTCAAACTAACCCAGGAGCTGGCAATTTCAAATCGGGAAATGTGACAAAACTACATCACTGACGTCTAACACAGCCTTCTATTCATTAGGCAGATTTTTAGTTCCCCAGAAACCTAGAGCTCTGGGGTAAAAGCTTAAAAAGGCAACGGTCCCCTATCTAGTCTATAGATGCAAAGAACTGAGGGACAGATCTTCAGCAGGTGCAAATCAGCTTCGCTCCACTGACGTCAAGGATACCAGCTGGTCCTCAATGTCTTCACCGTCTGACCATGCTTTTCAGTGCAACTGTTTCTTTGCAATGTATGGTTCTTTCAGGGTTTCTAATTGAGTGAGGTGCTAGTGAAAGGTGCCAGCAGGGCCATCCTCTAGGGAAGTGCAGGGCCCAGGACAAATCAGCCCCCGCTGGCTTGGGGGCCCCACTCTGCACTGGCAGCTAGGCCGGTGGGATGGATCCAGCCTAGTGCTGGGCCACCTGCTACTGCTGGCAGTTGCTGGTGCCTGCCATGGGGCTATTGTTGACCATAGCGCCACAGCAGCTCAGGGTTCCGGCCTGGGCAGAGAACTTGCTGCACTGAAATGCAGGCGGATGAGACTGGCGCTGTCTCCGCTAACTGCCCACACGATGGCGGGTCCTGCAAAAGTGATGGATTTGTCTTCCAGAACCAACTATGGCGGCCAATTGCACCGTCCTGAAGAGCCCCCCAAACTGCAGGGCCCAAAGCAGTTGCCTCGATTCGCTCTTCCCAAGAGTTGGCTCTGGATGCCAGTCTGTTTCACCTCTGAAGTCCCACCATAGGAATGACCATGACAATTCTTGATTTAGTCCTAAGTGGAGCACAGGATCTGGTCCAAGAGGTGAATATAGCTGAACTGGTCAGTAATAGCAAAGTAAATGTAAACATCCTTGTAGGGATGAAAATACCAAAGAAACCCACCATACTTCAAAAAAAGGGAACTACGCAAAAAACAAGGAAGCCAGTTAAATGGCTAGTAAAAGTAACAGTGGCAAAAGTGAAATGCCTGAAAGCTATTGAAAAACACCACCATAGATGTTCAAACTAATTGTATACCCCAAAGCAAAAACAAAAACAAAAAACTAACAGTAAGAGGGCCAAAAAAAATGCTGCCACAGCTAAAAAAAATAGTTCAAAAGGTGGTTAGAAGCAAAAAGTTGTCCTTTAAAAATTGGAAGTGGGTTCAAAAAAAGAATTAGGGTAATTTCCTGGAGAACAGGTCCATTAATGGCTATGGCCCCTTTCCTCTGGGTCTCCCTAAACCTCTGGCTGTCAGAAGCTCGGACTGGATGACAGAGACTGGATCATTCACTAACTGCTCAATTCCGTTCATTCCCTCTCAGGTGTCTGGCACTGGCCACTGATGGAGGGCAGGATTCTGGGCTTGATGGACCATTGGTCTGACCGAGTATGGCCATTCTTATTTTCTTAATAGTCATCCCTCAAGAAATGGGAGGGACCAAGGAGGTCAGCTAAATACAGAGGACAACCAAAAGAATCAAGGAAGTGAGAGGAACAGTGCAAAGGAAAATGGCACCCTGAGGAAGCCTGCCCAGAGGCCTACTCAAATGAGTGGTAGGAAGAAGACCCCACAACCACAGAGGGCCTCCTTACATTCAACTTCTTCATCTGGGACTGATTCACAAACATTTTTGCCAATGCCAGGATAAGATTGATGAGGAGGGGGCTTTGGACTTAGTGGGTCTTAGGCAGGCTGACCATAAATTAAAAGATGAGGGGGAAAGTGCAACCAGGCATAAAGAGGTTCTGGAGGAGGCAGGAAAGGGACTGCAGACCAGAGAACTGTGGACAAGCATGTGCCAGGGTATGGCGGAAACTTGATGTTAATTGTTTTTGGATAAGTCTTCTTCCATTTCCCTGTACTAAACCCTATGATGCTATGGCATCACCAAGTGGGGTCCAAATGGTCACTTTTATGGCATTAAAGAACTTCCCCACTCCAGTAATGTCAGGCATGGAAAGTTCAATATCCAAAAATATATGCAGGCAGCAGGTCTATAGGTGTTTTGAGATAGCTGAGGTCATGGAGCAGTCCACAGACTTTACATCAACCGGTATATAAAAATTCACAGTCGCCTGTGATGGGAAGCTGGATAGTGGTGCTGCATTAGAAAGTAGCGTTGCAGAGCAGGAGATTGTCGACTTCGTGCCGGAGATGCGGTGCTGGGGAGTTGGTGACTGGGCAGTCAATGACCGGTGACATGGCGACGGGGAACATTGTTGGGGAGCTGGCGACTGGTGACACAACGGTGATTGGTACTGGGTCAAAGACCAGTGAGGCAGCCCCATAGAGGGCTTCCCTCTCAAGGGGGACCATCTTCGCTGACTCCACAGGAATCAGGCATGGGTCTCTAGCAAGGGTAGCAAAAATTTGGTGTTCTCCCAGGATTTCAGTCCAAATCTTATTCTCACTTATCCATGCATTCTGAGGAACAGGTTTACTGGAGAGGGAACAGAAGAGAGTCACAAAAATGCCTCAGGGGCTGGAGAAAATGCCTGCCAGTGAGATACTTCAAGAGTACAGTCTGATTAGCTTGTCAGGAATAACAAAAACCAATGACTGGAAGTTGAAATCAGACAGATTTAAATTAGACATAAGGTTCAAACTTTTAATCATGAAGGTGATTAACCATTGGAACAAACGACCAAGAGAAGTGGTGGATTCTCCATCTCTTGATGTCTTCCCATCCAGACTGGATACTTTTCTAGAAGATATGCTTTGGCCGAACACAAGTTGGTGGGCTCAATAGCTTGGTAAAATGTAATGGCCTGTGATGTGCAAGTGGTCAGATTAGTGGTCCCTTATGGCCTTAAACCCTCTGAATCTATGAGAGTATGGGGTTAAACATAGTGATGTTATTATTACTGATATTACTATAACTCCTAGATGTCCCAACCAAGATTGAGACCCCATTGTGCTAGTCATTGTACAAATATATACAGCAATAAGAGACTAGTCCTTGCCCTGAAGAGTTTTCAATCTAAATGGAGAAGTCAGAGAGAAATGAAGTGTTGTCCCCATTTTTGAATGGGGAACATAGGAATATAAAGTCATTTGCACAAGGTCACGGAAGAAGACTATGGAAAAAATGGATTTGAATGCAGATTCTCTGAGGTTCAATCAAGGGGCCTAACCAGAAGACTATACTTCCTCTCGACTGTAAAGAGCCCAAAGGTTTTGAAGAGGAGCTGACGACATTATGTTCCATTCTGAAAGTTTGACTTCAGAGAGAGTAGGATGGGACTCTCTCTGGCAAACACTAGCTGCACCCAGAGTACCCTCTTAGCACTCATGGAAGGAATCAACCATGGGATAAACAAGGAAATTCAAATCAAAGTCTGACACACAATCCATAAATCAACCAGCAGTACCAAGGTATTATGGCAAATAATACTTCATCTCATGTACTGATCTGACAGCCTGGTAATTGCTTACAATGGACTGTCACCCATAACTTTGACATGTCTTGCTCTTGTTGGCTACAATCTTAATAATAACTCAAACACAGAGCTTGGATTTAACTTTCAGTTTTTGCTTCTTTAAAGAGGGGAATCTTTCACAGAGGACAAATAGGATACAGATAATACGCCATGCCACCTAATGAGGTAATTTAAATGCAAATTATATAAAGGTATGTGAAAATTGCTGCTTAAAAAAAAAAGAAAGAAAACTTGCAATTTAGCTAAACATATTTTTTAAATGATTCCAGATTAAGCCCACTGATGCCAAGTTTCAGCTCCCACTATGGTGTTTTTTAAGGACAAGATGTCAACCTGCTCTGAACAGGGATTTTCTAGTGGGCAGGCTGATAGCCTTAAGGACAGCAGTGGGAATAGCAACTGTGTAATTGATTTGAGATAAAATATTCATCTTCCCCTGTGATCAGGCAGCGTGATACCTTTCTTAACTCATATCACAGCTGTCATCATTAAAGCCAGCATTGCTTAATGTGCACTTAGTTTTTGAATGGCACAGGATCACCTGTCACTTTTCTGGTTGGATTTTACCAGACTGAATTTTTTTCTCTAGCTCAAAAGGTTCTTCAGATATTTTACAGGATCTGGAGAGCGCTGGATCTTAGCACAAGACAGAGTTATTGAAAAAAATGGCACCCTAAGTTAGCTCTCAGAGGATAAATTTGTAACAGCTCCTCCTATGTGAAAAACTAAACAGTTAGGAGATGTAATCATTAGGTGATGGTCAAAACCCAGAAATAAAGGAGCATCAAGAACATGTCTGGAATATACCCACGTGCACATTGTTTTAAAAGTCTGCAAGTGCATTAAGCATCTCAGCAGGAGACTAGTAAAGGGGTTTCTTTATACCTCTCTACATAGGTCCCCAACTCATTTTAAAAATGATGTTGTGAATGTTAAGTAGCCTGGGGAGAGGGCAAGCTGTCACATTGTTGCAATATCAGTTAATGGCTCTTCAGTGCAATAGAAAGACGTACATGCATCATCTCCAGGATGGCAGTTTTGATCTTACTAAATTGATAATTATTAATAATTGCTGAGCCTTATACGCTGTGCAAAGGGAGATTATAACTAATATGGATTTGTAGGGGGAAGGGGCTCTATATTCTCTAAGGTATAAGCCTCAACTGTAAGCCTATAGAAGCTTGGTTGCCACTGAATTCAGGGAAAGATGCCGGTGTTGCCCATAACAACCGTTGCTAAGCGACATTTGCTGGCATGCAGAAGGATTGAAATTGCTGCAGATTATGGCACTATTCATCACAGTTGCACAAATAGTCTTGTTAAGGAAATGCATGACATATAAATTTAGTGTGCACATGATAGAAATGTCATGAATACATTGCAAGAGTTTCTATTATAGGAGGAATATTTGTGAATCACAAATAGTTGTTTTAGTTTGTACACATCTATCACTGCTTTTGTGGTTTCTGGTTAAAACTTCCAGGAGAGTCTACGAATTATAAGACAGCAATTAACTGCTTAACAAATCTATTTTTTATAGAAGTACCTACTGAGAGTGACATCAGTGTTACATATTATTATTATTAGGTAGTAACAAGCTACATATGCTCTGGGCCTAATTCTACTCTGTTACAGTGGTATAAAAAAGGAGTGATTCCTATTAATTTCAGTGCATTTACCAAGGCTTTACCCTGGTGTAAATGATAGCAGAATCTAGCCTCCCTCAAATCTGTCTCTAACTGGCCACAGAATGAATGGCTTCTTTTCATTAAATCACTTTATTAGTAAATTACCACAGCCTTTCTGATATCGTGGGGTGAAAAGAGTTTATGCCAATACTTGTTTTGTGTTTAATGGCTTCATTATGCTTTTCATCATAAAATTCATCAACGTTAATTGAACGGATTAGCAAAATGTAATCAGAGAGGGAGGGGAAGAGTACATCTCCGCTTTCTCCTATTACTCCTTGGCTTTAGCTACTGCTTGAACATTATATTCTCTCTCCGTATTACCCTTTCCAATCTGGCTAATCAATATAATCTCAGCATTCATATGGCATCTTAAATCGCGGGTTAATTCAAGATCAGAAAAACATTATTGACCATTTGTTTAGTTGTTTATATTTTTTTTTTGGCCTTCTTGGTGAAAAATGCCTGCTCAGTGGAAAAGACAGTACAGCCTAATGACTCTATTAATTCTCTCATGGTTGTTGCTAGTGCAGCCGTTAACCACCTCCACCAGTCTTTGGGTTTCAGGAACTGAGTGCCAAGTACTGCTGCTGCTACTGCTTTGTGTTTTGTTGTTGTTGAGGGCTTGTGGGGGAGGAGTGTTCTTGGCCAGTTGTGAATAAATTAAGTAGTGACTAGGGATCTCAGGGCAATTTTTCCTGTAGACAAGATAATTAAAGCTACATTAGCTGCTTCAGGGTGAAATGGCATACCTGCCTTGCCATTTTCTTCATGGCAAAGATGCATTTGTCACATTTTTGTTAGTCAGCAAGCAGCTATAAAGACATTTGAGTTGCATGTTAAATAAAATTAAATTAAAAAGAAAAACCTGTAAAGAGCCCAATTTCCCAGCACAGGCTCCTTTAAATGTTAGCTGCGTTCAGAGGAGGGCACTGTCGCTGGGGGGACTCTTTCAGTCCAAGAGACAGCACTCCTGGCGCTGTGGAACATGCTGATCAGTAAAGAGGAAGTTGAATTGGAGTCTTGCCATACTGAGCACCAGATCGCTGCTGCGGCTGGACATGCTTGGTGGAGAACTTGGAGCAGCTGAGCTAGTCAGGGGAAAAGTGGATCTAGTAGCTGTGGAGAGCAGGAGCAGGGAAGTTGGTTCTAAAGTATTTTTCTGCTCCTCTGATCTGGGAGCCAGCATAACTTAGGTTTGATGCAATGGGCCAATGGCATTGTGTGGAACAGGTGTTGTTCTGCAAGGATTTGGGGTGTGGCTACAGAGGTCACTCCACATTGGAAGATGAGGCCTTGAAGTTTAGGGAAGACCAGGGA
Source organism: Dermatemys mawii (assembly GCA_007922305.1). Classification (NCBI taxonomy): domain Eukaryota; kingdom Metazoa; phylum Chordata; order Testudines; family Dermatemydidae; genus Dermatemys; species Dermatemys mawii. The sequence continues at coordinate 10,493,422 of ML677341.1, read as the reverse complement.
GCAGCAGATTCTGACTTCCCTGCTGTTTATAATGTTTGAATAAAAAGAATGCAATTTTTGCATAGAAGGGGTGAAATCCTTGCCTATCGAAGTAAATGGCAAAACTCCTAAGTCACTGGAACAGGAACTTGAGTCTTCTACATCCCAGGGGACAACCCTAAGCACTATAAAGTCATTCACATTCTCCAGCCCAAGGACAATTTAGTTACTTATACAAAGTGGGACAGCTTCAATGGGAGACACAAAAAGACTCACCCAAGAACATACCAAAGCCTAGTGGTCAGGGCTCCCCTCCCAAGAAGGGACGGATGTGGGTCCAAATCAGGCAGAGTAGGGATGGAATCTGGTTCTCCCACATACTGTATTAGTACTTTAACTTCTGGGTTAAAGGTTATAAGGGAGGGTAGTCATGCCACCACCACTACTACCATTTTGTGCAGGGCCTCATCTAGTAGGCATACTCTAAGGCAGCCTCTGAGAATGCTACAGGATCGGGTTCCACAGGTGAGATAGGCAGGGAAATGCCTGATTCGGGAATCCCACTGGGGCTTGGCCTGGAGATAGGGGCCTGAACGAAGGACTTAGGAGGCTACACGCATGCCCACTGGCAATTTTTAGGCAGCAAGGGAACTTTATGGGCAGAAACGTAGGCACTTAGTGATGGCAGGTGTCCACAGCATTAGGCAACAGCTGAGCAGGTGTTTGAGGATCTCTGTTTTGGAATTAGGCACCTAAAGTAGTTGTTAGGTGCCTAAATCCCTTTGTGGATCAAGCCCTTACAGTTTAACCAGGCAGAGGGAAGGGATATAATGTGCCAGTGGAACGACTGAGGGGAAGTCTGGGATGCATCTTATTAGTTCCATTATTATTTTTCTCGTGATCCTGCCTCTCCTCTCTAAGGACCTGGTCCAAAACCCAGTGAAGTCAGTAGGAATCTTTCCATTGATTACAATGGCTTTTGATTCAGGTCTACAAGAATGCCCCTTTTCAGGTCCTCTGTTCCCCTTTCCCATCTGTTCTCCGAGACTGAGAAGATAGCAATATAAGGGGATTCAGTCATACAGGAACTAGCCAATAAGGACGTGTCTCTCAGACTTCATCTACACTTACAGTGATGTGCAGAGTACAGAAACTGCACACCCACCTAGCACAGTTATAAATAGCAGTGTAGATGGTGAGGCACAGCTTAGGTGAGTAGAGTCCGCAACATAAATGAACCACCAGGTTACATATCCTGCCTGGCTTTCTACACACCCAAGCAACGCCTCCCGTGTCTACACTGCTGCTTTTAGCAGGGTAGTGTCCCGCTGCCTGCCAGAGACTCGCCCCACTGCTGGAGCCTTTCCCTGCAGCGTGTAGCTATGCATGTAGTGCCTCTACTCTACACGCCGCTGTATGTGTAGACATAGCCTAAGAGTTCCAAGAGTCTTGGAGCATAGTGTCTGCCGAAGGTAGACTCCTTATTCCTTCTCTCACCTCTTCCTTGGAGTCTATGGGTACCTGCAGCCTCTTGCATGGAAGACATACTGGTGGAAAGGCTCTGTGGGGCCATTCATAGCCACAGTCAAGGGGAAGATTTCTGACACAGTGTCTGTATTTGCCAGAAGTGGGCTAACAAAGTAGCAATGCTTTTTTCCTCTTCCTTGGCCTCCACATTTTCCTGGTGTAATAAATGTTCTGTCTGGCTAGAATCCTATATAACCATTTAGCAAATAATTTCCCAGTATGTTTTCCTTGTATTGTTCACGTTTGGATATTACATGCACAATAATGTACCAGCACCACCAATGTGTGAATGATAGCTATTGGCTTCGGCAGCAGCACTGAGAAGCACCCCATTCAATGGCCTCGGAAAGCTGATGATAATGATGTGAGAGCATGATCAGTCTCTATCACACTGAGGCTTTTCACGGCTGGAACAATGAGGGCACCAGCAGTTCAGAACAACAGAGCTGGTCTGCTTTGCGAGTCTCCAATATCCACCTCAGCGTGTGGCACCAATTAGTACCCAGAAAAGCAAAAGGGAAGCTGCAGCAGACAGTAGGTGGAAGAAATAGGAGAACAATGAGTAAATCAGGAAAAATGTAATACAAATCAACAATGGTGCTTCAGCTGTATAGCTCTGATCTTAGACTGAAATAGACAAATGGACAGGCCATGCACTTTAAGCCCTTGCCAGTAGATTTACTACATCTTCCTTGGGGGTTTTTAGTTACGCCAGCCTCAGATTTTAAAAGTGGCTACTGATTTTGAGTGCCCAATCTGTGACATTTTAAAGGGATCAGAGTTTCAGAGAGTGCTGAGCACTCAAATTGGGCACCCAAAAGTCACTTCTGAAATGCAAGGCCTCTGTGTTTTTCTTCGCATCAGGAACTTGTATAATCCAGGTTACCATAGTATACATACCCCTGCAAAGCCGGGAAGCATTATTATTCCTGTAGGGATGTGAGGAACAGAGTGACTTGCTCAGGGTCACAGAGGGAGTTTGTGGCAAGGCTGGCAATTGAACCCAGACCTCCCGAGTCCCATTGTAGATCCTTACCTGTACTTGTACTACACCTAATACAATGGAATCCTCATCTGTGACTGGACCTCCCAGGTAGGGTGACCACCTGTTTTGGCCAGACAGTCCCCTTTTTAAGTCCTGTCCCAGACATCCTGACGTTTTTTTTTTTTTTTGGTGCAAAACTGGGCATTGGTCCCATTTGCTCATCAGCTGGCAAGAGCAAATCAAACAAATGCCCAGTTTTGCACAAAAAGCGGGGGGGAATGTTCAGGGGGGGAAGTGGCCATGAGGCACTGGGTGGTGCTCTCAGCCTTGGGCGATGTGGGACTTGGGTGGTCAGCCCCAGCCCCAGGTGATGCCAGGCGGCTCTGGCAAGTGGCGACACCAGGTGACTCAGGTGGGCGGTGTCCATTTTTACTTTGGGAAATATGGTCACACTACTCCCAAGTGCTACGGTAATGTGCATAATGATAATAATTAACTACAAAAGGTAGCTAATTCCCTCCTTTCAATAGTCATTTTCTTTGGAAATTGGCTTTAAGCAGAAACACTGGGGAAAGTTAGAATAATGTAGAACATTTCACACACACACACACACAAAACCATGTTGTTAATCATCTTCTGTCTTTTTCTGCTATTGGCTGAAAAATTGGAGACGGTTCAGAGAAGATCCATGAGAATAATTAAAGGATTAGAAAAAATGCCTGAAAGTGACAGACTCAGAGAACTCAATTTATTTAGCTTAACAAAGAGAAAGTTAGGGAGTGATTTGATTACAGTCAAATTAAGTACCTACATGGGGAACAAATATTTGATCATGGGCTCTTCAGTCTAGCAGAGAAAAATCTAACACAGTCCAATGGCTGGAAGATAAAGCTAGACATATTCAGACTGGACGTAAGGTGCAATTTTTAACAACAAGAGTAATTAGCCATTGGGACAATTTACCAAGGATCCATGATGGATTCTCCATCACTGACCATTTTAAAATCCAGTTTGGCTGTTTTATAAAAGATGCTCTCTAAGAATTACTTTGGGGAAGTTCTATGACCTGTGTTATACAGGAGGTCTGACTAGATGATCACAAGAGTCCCTTCTGAGCTTGAAATCCATGAATCTATTGAAATTGTTACCCATAAACTGTTCTCTTCCCAGAGTTGTCTCCGCTTGAGCCTTCAGTGAAATGACACTCAAGTTTTAAATAATTATATCTTACAGTTGGATAGCACCTTCCTCAATGTGCTTTGCAGACATTCAGTTAGCCTCATCCAGCCAGATGCTGGATGAGAAAATATAATTCCTCTCTTTGTACTAAAGTGAAGAAGTGAGGCAAGGAGCAATTAAGGATAGCATGTGGTCCAAGCTCATAGGGTGAGTCTATAGAAGAGTTAAAATTAGAAGCCAGATCTTAGGAAAAGATGTGTGAAAAATGATAAAAGAAAATCAACAGTTTTTGTTTCATTCAAGATTTTCTGTGAGATAGTACTTTGCTTTAAAAAAACATTTTGGTGAAGGGAATTTAAAAAAAAAAAGAAGCAAAGATAAAACATTCAGGAAGGGATTTTTAAAAAGGAGTGTTTTTCCTTATTGAAATGAAACCAAGTTGTCCAGTTCAAAAAATGTTGTTGAAAAATTTTACTGAAATGAAAAAATTTTGGTGAATATTTTCATTGTGGTCAAACAGGCATTTTGTGTCAAAAAAGGAGTTTGAATGGAGTTGGATTTTTTTTTTTAAACAAACAAAAACAAATCTACTCAGTCAGTTGTCATAGAAACATCACAGTCTAAAGGTCTGTGCACAGGACTGAGTTTACCTACCCTGAGTTCTAATCCTGCCTCTGACAATGATTTGTTGTGTGAATCTGGGCAGATACTTACAGTTTCTGCTTCAGTTTCTCCATCTGTAAAAGGAGATGACACTATTTACTTATCCATCTACTCAGGGTCTTGTGAGAATGAATTGATAAACAAGGACTACAGAAGTGCTAAACATTATTATTATGAGAAAGAAGGAGATGTAACAAATTTAGCTCCTTGAAAATGAACATAGAAGGAAAGAGAGACTTTACCTAAACATAAGTGGGTACCATAACTGACCAATGCATCTAAGATCATGATAAAATTTGGAATCTCTTATGCAATACACTGAGCAGATCTAAAGATGATGGGCCATATTCTGCCCTTGTTGCTTACTGCAATACTGGAACGCCAATCTGTCTTTGCATAGCACCTAGCACAATGGGGTCCAGTCCCTTGACTAGGATTCCTGGGCACTGTGGTAATACAAATAATTAATTATAATAATAATAAATGTTGATGAGAGATGGTTGGAAGAATTTGACCCCATCCATTTTGCACTGTTCCTGAGAACATAAGGTTTGGAGAGAATCTTTGGAGAGAATCTCAACAGCAAGTTAAGAATGTAAGATTTCTTTTGCCCCCTTTTAAAGGTCAAAATCGCAATCCAGAAATAGATTGCAGGACACTAAAGTAATGTGTTGGGTCTTTTTCCCTGAGGTCCTACAGAATAGCGAATCAATATATTAGGCCCTTGTCTTCTGAGTCTTGGTCTCTAGAGTCCAAACAAAGATATTAATTTCATTCATCCACCTGCCTATGCCAGGACATGATACAATTCATAGCATTCTTCATAGCATGAGGCTTAGCCACCTACAATGTTGGGCTATGCAGCGAGGCAGAGTGGATGCACTATCTTAGAGTTTTTTCATGGTGTTTTAACTCTCCTGGATTGTCAGCAGGTTGTTGTGGGCATCCTCTTCTGCACAGCTGACCTCCTTTTGTATACGCTTCTGGTACATTTCAATAATAATAAAAAATCCTGGGTTAAACACAATGGGCAAGTTGGGGAGGACCCGAGTGCTTTTTATCCCTATGAATCTGGCCCAATATAACATTTAACTACTCAGCTGGGTCTGACTTCTTCCAAGGGGAGCTAGCTATTTTAAAAGTGAATTTAACAAGTTTTTGCAGTTAAGGTATGAAATGGGACTCAGGAGCTCCAAGTTCAATTCACATGGTCTGCCACAGACTTCCTGTGTGACCTTGGGCAAGTCACTTAGTCTCTGTGCCTCAATTTCCCCATCTATATAAAGAGGGTATTATTTCTCTTTCTTTTTATATAGTAAACTCTTCAAGGCAGGGACTGTCTCTTACTACATGTTTGCACATTACCTAGCTCCGTGTAGTCCCAATCTCATCCAGATGCTACTGCAAAACAAATAAGTAACTTGTCCTCTGGGGTTTAAAAGCAGTTAGTTATCCTTTGCAAATGCTAAGAGAACATAGCTAATAAGCATATTTTCAGCCACCCCTACATGCTTTTGTCACTACTTCTATTCTTCTTCCTCCTTTCTGTAGCAATGGGAGTTTTGTGTAAGAACAGTCCTCTCTCTGAAAACTCCATGCCAGTTGCATTGCCAGAAACTGAACAGCTCAGAAAGGTTCAGTTAAAAAAAACCTGATTTGGATCCGAATGTTCACAATCCTGCAACCCCCGCCCTCCCACAACTGCAATTTCCAACCAGTTCTAATCAGGAACCGCCTTCACGGCTGCCATTTCCAATTGATCAGTAAGCAGTAGTAATATTTATACTGTGCCCCAAGGTGTTCTAGGCACCTTACAGCACAAATACAAAGATACTGTATCTGCCCCAAAGAATTTACAATCCAAGGCCTGATCTTGCTATCGACAGTGTGTCTGGGTGCTGTCAGTTGCAGGATCAGGGCCTAATTATAGATACACCACAAGGAGAAAGGGTAAGAGACAACCAGAGGGAAAAGAATAAAGCTATAACACAATGTGATTTCTAAGCTCTGTGTTCCCTTTTGCTGTGAAATGCAGTAATGACTGACAGATTACTAAATATTGGCCCAGTTTCATATCTTTTTGATGGGGCTCCTTGCACTGGGACATGAGTTTCATTAGGGCTTCCTGTGAGGAAGGGCTTATGTGGCCCTGGCATGTCTAAACCAGAAAGAGGTTATGTCCATTCACCTAGCAGAAGGGAGGGGCGGACCCTTAGAGACTGCCTGAGCTGCTAGGCCTGGTGGAAAATGCTGGCAGCTGCAGCTCATAAAGCTTCTGGGAGGTGGATCTGACTGTTGTGCCTCCTCAGTGAAGGGACATCAAGAAAAAGGAGGGGTGTGGGGAGACTGGGAGGGACAGGAAAATAAAGGGGGCTCATAGGAAAGGAGCTGCTGCCGCCCTGTTCCCCCTAACCTCCAAAGCTCCTGATCCAGACTGGGGCTAGGGGGGAGGAGCAACTGGAGGAATTAACCGCTGAACTAAGGAGGACTGGACTTCAGCCAGAGACTGCAGCCACAATGAGACTCTGTGCTTTTCTTTATTTGTTCTGGAGCAAGTCACACCTGTCAAGTTCTGTGCTGTTCCACGTGTGGCATTCATGCAGATTAATAGTGACCTCATTTCAATATCTGCAATTAATTTGCATATACAGGTAAACTTGAGAAATAGAGTGTGGATTTAGGGTTGGTGAAAGGCAGCTGTGCTGAATAAGGGCCAGAAGGGACCAGTGTGGTCATGTAATCTGACCCAGTGGTGCAGAACACAAGCCAATAACTTCTGAATCATGCCCATCACTTGTTTGAACTACAGCATTGCTTTTAAAGACTGAACAATTCTTTTTTTACCAACTTCTTTTAAAAAGTAAGATGAACTGAAGTAGGCAGGCCATTCGTCTGGTTTGAAGCCAGGCAGTCCTTTAAGGTTTCTCCCCTGTCTGGTACTGAGACAAAACCACACATGGTTTTGTCTGGCACTGGACATGGGGATGTCATTCTGAAGCGCGTACTCCTCCACCGTGTCACCACCAACGTGACCTCACTTGCTCCACCTATGGGGGCAGGGCAGGGCACTCTTCAAAATGGCATTTTTCATGCGATGTGATTTCGCATGCACAGTGGGTGAGAGCTCACGCCAGTGGAATTGGGGTCACACAAGTGGGGGAAGGGCCCATGCTATTCCCAGAAGTGCCGGGATGCCTGATGTTCTGCAAATGCCCAAGTGGCCACCCTCAGCTGAAGATCAGTGGTTCTCAAAATCTCATCTACAAAGCACTTGCTGATGCTCAGAGACAGCTGACCAGGCATGTGATGATGGCCCCTCCTACACATCTGCCCATCTCTTCCAACAGGCATCTAGACCAGACCCTTCATTGCAAAGAAAGGGCTGGATGCCTGAAGAAATGGATGGAAATAGTAGCAAAGGGGTCATCATAGGGTTAACTGAGTTGCCCAGAGTATAAGGGGATGCAGCCATGCTCCACCCCTCCCTACTTCCTGTTCGTCAGTGGGAGTCCCCCCACCACCACCACCTGTCCATCAGTTTGTTGTGATGCGGCTGAAAAAAACAGCTCTCAGCTGTCACTAGCTCGCCACTATCCATTTCAGTAACTTTCCTGTGTCCATGGCTTCTTTCGGGTTGGATTAACTATTACACCTGCTGTCCTTTTAACTGGCTGCATTCTCCATCCTGTATTGGGGGGTTGAAGCCCAACCAGGTAGTGCTACCTACTGGCAGTGATCTGGACCTTGTCGCCCAGTGGGGAGAGTCAGTGGCTGGGGATAGGGGAACCCGGGCCCTCCCTGCTCCACTGGGTTCCAACTCAGGACCCTTGGAATAAGAGCTTAAATGTGTGGCCCGTGGGCAGGCAGCCTTTTGCCTGCTCCCTGAGCGACTTCCTACCTGGCTTTGGTTCCTCCGTTGGTGCCACGGGTCAGTTTCTGGATTCCCTCTGATCGCACTCCGGAGGGTCTTCCGCTATCAGCCGCAGCCTGTTGTTACCAGCCTCCATGATATGAAGGGCCTTTGGCAGCGGGGCCTGGTCTCAGCCATATGGAGCTTCTGCAGCACACAACTGCTCCACTTCTCTGTCTACCTAGACTGAGCTAAGCTGCTCCCTTTCGAGCCTAGCCTCCAATGTGAGCATGCTGAGCAGGTGCAACTGGGCAGGGCCTTCTGGGCCCAGAGCTGATATTTAACCCTTCGTCCACCAGCGTGGGGCTCATACACCCCATCACACAGACTAATAGACCTCCATGTCCTTTGTCCAGTGCAGAAGGACAAAGCCACACTATTAGTGTGGGTTACACAAGGAGATAACGGCCCACTTTTTCCAAAAGGCAGTGTGATAAAGTTGCTGAGACTTGGGTCGTCACCTAGAGGTCTGGGTTCTACCCACAAGCTCTGCCTGTAGTTACCTTGTGCAATCTCTGTTAAAACTGATGAATGATGATTTTCACCGTTAGGTAGGGGCATGAGGCTTTGGCTAATCCAGGATTGTGAAATATACAGAAATATTAAGACATCTGTGGCAGAACTGGAATTTAGAACTCATAGGTTCTTTGCTCATAACCCACTGCACCCTTTCCTAGTCGAGGGCACTGTCAATAATCTGTCTCTCTCTCCTCCTCCCAGAAGGTGATACGCACTCATTACACTGCCTTAAATGCTGAGCACTGTGGGTTGAATCTATAGAATAATTTTATTGAATGCAGCAAGCTATTAGGGAAGCAGTGTGCCCTAGTGGACAGACCACTGGCCTGTGAGTCAGAAGACCTGAGTTTTAGTCCTAGCTCTGCTACTGGGTGACTTTGGGTAAGTCATTTGACCACTCAGTGCCTCAGTTTCCACATTTATAAAATGATACTGACCTCCTCTGTAACGTGCTTTTAGCTCTGCTGATGAAGTGCTATGTGAAAACTGGGTGCTGTAGTTGTTTACCTTGGAGGCTGTTTACAGGAACTTTTATTTTAATATTTCATTACTCGTGTTAAATAACAAACTGCATTTCTGAGGCTGTCTTATAAAAAAAATCTATTATTATCTTTAGTAGACTGAGCTGAGATTGAAACCGGTGCTTTTTATAGCTTGATCTGTAACATGAATTGGTACGTTAGAATACAAAAATGTTGTGTGCTTATTAAAGTTCTCTCCATTATTAGAAATTGTATCAATGCTGGTCGTATGTGTATTAGTAGGCATTTAGATTAGGTATGAGCATGCATTTAGATTGGTTATTCAGCACAGCAGCGTTACATTTAACCAAGCTTCACTTTGTTTCTAGGTCACAATAAGCTCCAGTAGTTGCCATAATAAAAGGATAAGAGGGGAAAGGAGGGGGCGGATTCCTATTTTTAACTTAAAAATAATTATGGTTTAATTTTTTGAGATATACACGATGGTGCATGGAAGCTTAGATATCTGCCTGCTCCACTGGGGAACAGCTTTGACTTTGAAATGCAGAACTGTGTTCATATTCAATAATGAGATCTTTTAAAGTGCAGCTTAACTGAGGTTTGTTGATGATTATTCTGACTCACTGATAAAGATCCCAAACACACAAGAGTTTCAAATGATTTCACAGCTGATGTATATGCATAGAGCATAATTAGCATCGTGTAATTTTCTTTGCCAGATTGATTCTCATTTGAATATCGGAAAATGTCATTTTTAAAAAAACTTAGCTGATTGACTGAAATAATGAATTTAAATCATATCCCCAAAAATATGTTAAAAGAATCTTGCACTATTTCTGTTCACTATTCAAACCCTGTTCTGAATACGGAATTATGTATTTCCTCATAGGCATTTTTATTATGCCCATTGCTATGGTAAGCACTAATTTATTTCACACTATTTTGGGGTGCTCTATTTGAGACACCAATGGCCTATTTTGTCAGAGTACTTTGCATTATATAGCACTCACATTCAAAGCACAGATTCTATTGACTTCAGTTGCAGATGTGGGTACTTGGCACTTCTGCATATCAGATTCCAGATTCTCAAACTGGGCACCAGAAAATGAAGAATACTGCTCTTAGTGACCGCCAGTGAAAAGTTTGGTTCAAATGACTTATCCAGCATCACATAAGAACCATTAAACTAAGGCAGGTATAGAAACCAGTTCTCTAGGGTGGCATTTAACTAGAGCTGGTTGGGAATTTTCCGACTAAACTTTTTTTTTTTAGTCAGAAAAATTAAAACCATTTTTAGGAAGTAGTTTTTATTTGATTAATCCCCCAATTTGAACATTTTTGTGTTCAAATTATCAAATGATCTTATTTCCACATTTTCTAAACAGTTTTGTTTTCTGGTTCAAAATGACTTTTTAAAAATTAGCTACAATTTAAAAATAAACTATAAAAAATTGAAACCAAACATTTTGACCTGAAGAAGGAATCTCTGCAGCTTGAAAGTTTCTTTCTTTCATCAAAATTTTACCTCATCACCTTTTTGGATTATTAATTTGTGAGGATTTTTGATTTTTCATCCTGGTTCGGGATGGGAATAATTTCAAAATCTCAACTCTCGTGGGATGGAAACAACATTTCCCATGCAGCTGTATATCTAACTGCCCTAACCATGAAGCTGGACTTACTCTTCCTGTGGTCCCTTATCTCATGCACTATAAACCTTCCAACTTGAGCAACAGATGAAGCCTGAGTCCTACAGACAACAGTCTCCTTCCTCATGTAACCCTCCTCCATCCTGTGCACTGAATGAGGCAGGGTTCCTGTGGAAAAAATAGCATTTGTTCATGTAATTAAAGATTGTAGTACCATAGGTGCAAACTCCATGGGTGCTCCAGGGCTGGAGCACCCACAGGGAAAAATTGGTGGGTGCTCTGCACCCCTCAGTAGCTCCCCACCCCACGCACCGCCTCAATCTCCTGCCCCAGCTCACCTCCGCTCCACCTCTGCCTTCTCCCCTGAGCACGCCACCGTGTCCTGCTCCTCCCCCCCTCCCTCCCAGAGCTTGTGCCATGAAACAGCTGTTTCGCACGGCTGGGGGGCGGGGGGGAAAGAGGGTGAATGCAATGTGCTCGGGGGAGGAGGTGGGGCCGTGCGGGAACTTTGGGGAAGTTTTCAAATAGGCACAGGGAGCGGGAAGAGTTGGGGCAGGACTTTGGGGAAAGGGTTGGAATGGGGATTGGGAGGGATGGAGTTGGGGCGGGGGACACGAGCACCCACCAGTGCCGGGGAAAGTTGGTGTCTATGTGTAGTACACTGCAAATACACCAGGGCCAATTTATGGCTGCACAGGCAACATTAGTTATGGCCTTTCCTAACATTTTTGCTCAACTTTGCAACCTTAACACTCTTTAAATGTATTTTTGTGTATAATTTGCTTTGTTTAAAACAAACAAAAACCACTAATGTTCCTGATGGATTTTCAAGGTTTATTTTTACCCATGTTTGCGGTCTAGAGCTTCTCAGTGAAACAGTTGTAAGATTTTTTTTTTAACATAGGCAAAACAGCGTTTTTTTTCTTAACCTTGTTCTCTGAAATGGCTGAATGGTTTTTGTTGATGCTTTTTTAAAAAAAGCAAACTGAGGCCGTTGGCTAGCACTGAAAATTTCATCTCAAAGCAAGGGCTTGAAATTTCGCAGCGCATGGGAGGCCCTGATGTGAGGGCTGCTAACCTTTTGCCGTTCATTTGAAAATTTGGCCAAGTTCTAAATCTATGAAGTGTCTGGCAGCTATAACCAACTGAAAAGAAAGGCTTATAATCAAAAGTGTTGGGCAAACTTAAGGATAGGCCTATAATATATGCAAGGGGCTGTTAAATTTTTTATTCTTTTTCCTTTTGCAAAGAGATAAATGGGAAAGGTCTGGGTGCTTTCACGTCTGAGCTGTCTTGTGCATTGGTCATGCATTGTGTAAGCAGACCTCAATCCATGACCCCTTTTGTGTTCATGAAATGCTATTCTTAACCTGGTGACATCAGCCCCTTTTCAGAGGTGAAATGGAATTAATTTTCCAATCTGTCTCTGCTGTGGGCTTCCCTCTGGCTAGAGAATTTCTCATGCACTGTAGTGGGTTTTTGTTATGTAGCCTGGTTTACACCTCAGGTCAGATTTCAACCACAGCCTATGAGTGAAATTGAATTTATTCTCTGAACTCCCCCTCTCTTGGAAGATCTTTATTGTGTATTAGTCTTGATGTTACTAAATGGAAGCACGATTTAATATAGGATGCACAACATATACACTTCTGTTTAGATGTGGATAAAATACAATTCAAAAAAAGAGCCTGTTTAATGTGTTATGGAATCGCCAACCCCACGCATTCTGATGGGCCCACTCCCCGCTTCTGAATCTTGAGATTGTAATACCTCATGATTTTTAAGCCAAATAATAAATGTTTTACTCTTTTATCTTTCCTTCTGGTTTTTCAGCCTTTAGGGTTCACCTTTTCAACCCTTTCTCTCTAACCAAGGAGGCTAGAAACTTTAGGGCTTTTTCCAGTGAAAACCAAGCTTCTCCTATAATCCCATGACTCTATAAGCTGAGGTGCTAAGAAAAAAAGACAAGCAAGTGCCACAAAGCTGAAAGTCCTGCTTGGAAAGGTGGTGAGCTCCCACTGGGATGGAGGAAGCGAGTGTAACACAATGGCACATGATACCCTATTGCAGTATAGGGTGGCAGTGAAGGCACTTTGATCCAGACACAGACTGAAATGCCACATTCTGTCCTTGCTTCTCTGTGGTGTGCCATAAAAGGGCATATGGAGCTGTAATATCTAGGCAGAGTGCTCTGATGCAACCACTGAACTTGTCACCAGTGAGTCCCAGTTCAATCCCTTACTCAGCAAGTCCCCCTTCCTCTGTGTATTGCCATGTGCTCCCTGGTTGCAAAGTTACTGAGGCCAGTGCTTTCAAAAGTATCCAGTGCTCCAGTTTTGGGGGAACCAACCTGAGATGTTTAATGGTCTAAAGTTGGTCACCTAAAGCTTGAGGGCATCCAAAATTAGTGTGGAGTCCTTGAGAGCTTTGATCTGAATGTTTAGAGCTAGGGGTATGCTTCCCATCTCTCTGCAGGAAACAAACTGTTGAATACACAGTGCAGTCCATTATATTATCTCAAGACAGATTGCTGGTTTCATAATACGCAGTCAAAGGATTTCGTGCCTTAATCCAACATAGTGGTTAGATATTGGCAGAGAAGGGTGGTTATGTGTCTGTGCACCAAGGAGGACCTGCCAAAATGTGCTCATTTCATTTGATGGTCCCTCCATTGTTGTGTCCTCAAGTTGATTTTAGAGGCTGAAATTTTTGCTGAGCTAGCTTGGGTATTCATACATTTGTGTATCCAAGTTGCGGTTCTTCGCATACACACAGGGAGCCTTGTAAATCTCAGTTAGAATGCAATTGTTGAGCTGACGTTTGCAAGGGCTGTATTTGGAAGCGTATATAATGGGGTGAAGTAGGCAGGGAAACAAGAAAGGCTGTATAGAGAAATGGGAAGATTGCAGAAGATGCACTTGTTAGCTATCCCTGCTCTGTTTCAGGAAAAAGAGCGTACAACTTGGACCATGAGAGAGCACAGAGTGGGTACAAAGCTCATTCTGGGCTGAATGTATGAAGGCTGCTTTAAATTATTCTGGCTGCCAACAATCTCAAATCACTAAAAATGCAGCAGAGGATTAGCTGGGCATGAGAAAGCCCCAGTCTATGCTCTGCTTTGTGCCAGACATATCCTCTACTGGATTGATTTCTCTGTGGCTCAGTCTACTGGTTTCTGTATACTACTTTGCAGTTTTAGATAGGAGTGATAGTCACTATGAGTATTTCTTTAGAGAGGGAGAAATGTCTTGAGGTTTTCTTTATTTTTGCACTTGTGTCATATACACTTGGTGGAGCTGTGGGAAGAAAGTGTGTTTATGAACTTGACCACAAAAACAGTGGTCTATTTCTAATGCTACTTCTCCTGACTATACTATAACTTAACTATGAAAGTGCTTTGTCTGCATTCTGTTCAAAAATAAAAATTTCAAAGGCTGTCATACAATAACAGTAGCTTGCAGACTAATTCAGACGTATGGTGCAGGATAGCAGGCAAAACTTAGGGCAATACGAAGTAAACATAAAACATAGAAAAATTCTGCAGTAATTCTCCCTGAGGAAGGGGACAAGGCCAATCAGAACCAGATCCTCGTCTGTGAAAGTCATGGCCAAATTCCCATTTAGGAATATGGTGTCATTGTATGTTTGTAAGGCACTCAGATGGTGAGAAGAAAAAGAAAAATATACTTGATCAGTATGTTATAAGTGAAGCTAGGCACCTGAGCAGCTAAATGGGCACTTAATTTTAGGCCCTGAAATTTATAAACTGAGCCTTTAGACTTCAAGGCACATGCTTAACATATCCAGCTCCTAGGCTGTTTAAACTAAGACAGCCACAAAAGTACAGTGCAGTTACAGTCTTGCCACTGCTGCAGCAAAATTGCTCCAAGCAACATAAATGAGAGCAAGCTAATATACTCCACATAATTAGTTAAAAAAAGAAATGAAATATTGTTGGCCACAATATAAACTTCAGCTTTGCAGGAGCCCTGTCAGAGTGAAACAAGAGAAAAGCTCCATCTTTAGTTGATTTTCTTAAATTTTATCCCGTAGTTGTTTTGCTGTCTGAAGTTCCTATTGGAGATATATATTTAATCACAGGTGATGACTTCTATCACCAATCACAAGTGATCCATGCAACCCCATAGATTCACAGACCTCACAGTCATCACCATAATGAAGACTACAGATCAAGACCTCCTCAGCCCATATTTACAAAACAATACCACTTGTGACAAGCTCTGTCCTTATCTTCATGGATTCTGCATTTCCTGGCGGATTTCACTAGCCTCAGAGGCTCACTGTGACCCTCCACATGGCCCTTCTCTCCCTAGAGACAAGGTCACAGCCTATTGAGCCATTTTCATCATAAGCCAGAGAGGAGAAGCTATCCTTCCTGGCACAGTCTCAGTTGTCTCCCAATCTCCATGATTAATTAGGGGAGGTAGAAAGGTGGGAGCCCAGGCCTGCCCTCTACTCCAGGCTCCAGCCCAGGGACCCTAATAGTATCAGCTAAGATGGCTGACCTTTTAGCCACAAAACATAATACAATTCCCTGGGCTACTTCCCCACAGCAGTCCCCACTTCTTCAAATGCCACTTCACTCTTACCTCAGGGCTTCCTTCCTTGCATATATGTCTATCACTCAGTCTCACCAACAGCACAACTTCTTCCCACAGCTCCTGACACCCACACCCACACCCCCCTGACTAACTGGAAGGCTTTTAACTGGTTTCAGCCAGTCCCTGATTGGCTTCAGGTGTCCCAATCAGGCTAGCTGTTTCTACTGATTTCTAGAAGGTTCCAGTGGTACCAGGGATTTGTTTAGCCTGAGACTCACATATCTGTTCTTCAGCACTTTCCTATAGCCGTCTGGCCTTGCCCCATCATACACTGTAATCTAAATATAATCCAGGGTCAGATTTAACTGCCCTTTGGTAACACACTGTCAGCATTTCTCTAGTGACCTCATCAGTTTCTGAGGAACTTAACCCATTAGAAAAAATTGTTTCTGTCCCTTGTGAAGAAAGCTTTCTGAACATGACTTAATGTTGAATTACTGCATCTGGAGATAGAGAGAGAAGGGGGCGGGGGCTGACCTCTTTAAACACAATGAGGTTTTAACTCTGAAGCCTAGTGACACTTTAAACAATAGTGCTGTCAATCTTTTAGTGGGAAAGAGTCCAGCAGTTTTGAGGCTGTGGGTTTATTTGGGATTCTGTGTGGAGCTTGAGACACATATTTGGAGATGGAGTGTTCTGCGCCTCCTGAAAATCAGCTGTGTCTGAACTTGTGCACCCAAAATTAATGAATTACTCTGATTGCTTTTTGTGGTGTGGTTGATCCCAATATATTAGAGCGACAAGGTAAAGAGCTCTGTGTAAGCTCGAAAGCTTGTCTCTCTCACCAACAGAAGCTGGTCTAGTAAAGATAGATATTACCTCACCCACCTTACAGGTCCATTTGCAGCATTTTCAATAACATTTCAGCTTGAATCCTGAGCATAGTGTTGAGAATCATGAAAATATTTCTGTCTGTGTTTATATGTAATAGTATTTTTTTAATTAAAAACGGTTCTGTTTCTTTGTTTTGGCTGTCTTAGGGCTTGACTCCTTTATGGCTGAAGAGCTGAACTTCAGTCAATTGGTTTTGCTTGTATTCTTTGGCATCTTAGCCAAGCTAACAAAACATTGTTCCCTATGTATATTTAAGAGGCTTTAATTCTTTCATTTGACAAAAATCCAAACTCTTTCCACAGAGTCCTGGGCAAGCATTCTAACTCCTTGGTATATATTTTAACCTGCCAATCCCAAATGTTCAAAATCATGATACTTTTTAAAAAGTAATCATACATTTTGGGGCCTTTTTTGTTTGCCTTCCAGTGTTTGAGCCTTTAGCTTCACATTTCAATGTTTTTTTTCCCCATAACAATGAGGGCTAGAAACTTTTTTTTTCACATGAGAATTTTGATTCACATTTAATCAGATGACACCAGAAACAGCTGGATCTTTAAGAAAACGCCACATGGCTACAAGATTCATGATAAAACCATGAACGCTGGCAACACTGGAGGAACTGATTCTAGTTTGGTTCCATTCCATCTTCCTTGTAATTCATCCTAGAGCCCTCTCCCTTCGAGCAAAGCCTGATCTGTGATGAGGGTCTGAGCCTTTCCAGCATCACATCTGGCACTTTTTTGTTCTTGGTGTTGCAAATGCAAATGAGAACTTAACTCTAAGTAGACCCAGTAAATTCAGATATTTTTTAACAGGATTTGTATAAGTAGCCAGATTTCTGGTTGGCTCTCCAAATCAAACCCTCTCAGCAATTTGATGTTCTTCCGTCACTTTTTATAACTAGTCACTGGAATATTATAGCAGTATATGGTGTATAGGGGAGTGAGAATTGTCATATGTAGAAATCTGCCTGTGTTGTCTTTGAAATTTCCCACAAGAAATGGTCCTGAGGTGTTTAATTATTGTGTGTCCTGTCTATCTACAGTCATACCTGGGGTTTCAGCTGGAAAGCCTACTCTTTACTCCCCTACTGCATGGTGTTGATTGTACAAATGGCTGCTACCTACTATCCCAGAACTGGTTGCATTTAACTAGTGGATGAGTGATCTAGAGAGAGATAGAAGGCTAATTTCTCCCCTCACTTAAAGTTTGGGTACCCCCATTGACTTCAAACATATATCAGGATAATTTGACCTGGAGGACCAGGTCCCTCTGTGGCCTGTACTGAGGAATAACATGGATCAGCCTCAGGGAGCTGCTGTTAATTCCACCAGCTGCCAATGGTCCACAGCCACTATTCTGCCAGCTGGGATGACTGGAGTGCAGGGCCTCTCCAGTTGCTCCCCTTTCCCCAAGTCCCACCTTCTCTTTTGAGTAGATGGGGTAGGAGCCTCAAGGACAGCCCTGTACTTTGTAAAAATTCCCCATGGACCAGGGGAATTCCCAACTGGCCAGGTAAAGCAGCTTTAAGGCTGCTTTGTGCAGCTGTTAGAGTTCAAGGCAGCCTTAATAAGGCAGATATCTGATGTTCAGGATCCTACCTGACTAAAGCTATTACGTAAATGTAACATTATTATTCTTTTATTATATAATTGTCCTCACAAGCCATGCAGCAGTGCAGGGCCTCAGATCAAGCCCATAATGCTGTTTGTTTAAGTAGGTTTGTGTGGGTGAATAGGTGTTGATTTTGGGGAACTTTTGCCACAGTGTGGCTGTTAAGTGGCCCCTGGTAAATGCTGGACAGTGTTGCCAATTATTAGGCCATATTGACACAAATCCGATTATATTACACAAAAATATGCATTTTCTCTACTATCCAAAAGTGCTTATTTTTCAAAAGTTCTGAAAACAACATTATCTAAAACTACTTTGCATATGCGCTCTGTTTTGTGTGAAGGTATCAGTCGTTGTAAAATCATAGAATTATAGAAATTGAGGGACGGAAGAGACCTCCAGAGGTCTTAAAAACCTTCAGTAATGAGGATTCCATAAACTCTCTTGGAAATTCATTTCAGATCTCAGCTACCCTTATAGTTAGATGGATTTTCCTAATATCTTATTTAAATCTCTCTTGCTCCAGATTAAGCCAATTACTATTTGTCCTGTCTTTTGTAGGTCTGGAGAACAATTGATCAGTATCCTCTCTGACAGCTCTTAACATATATGAAGACTGTTATCAGGTCCGCTGCCAGCAATCTTTCTCAAGCAAAAATATATCGAGTTCTTTCTAACCGCTCCTTATAGGTCAGGTTTCTTAAAACTTTTATCATTTTTGTTACTGTCTTCGGAAGTGTCTCCAATTTGTCCACGTCTTTTCTGAAGTGTGACTTCCAGAAATGGACACAGTATTCCAGCTGGAGGCCTCACCAGTGCTATATAGAGTGGGAAAATTGTGTCTAGTGTCTCACATACAACATTCCTATTAATATACTTGAGAATATATGTCTTTTTTGCAGCTGCATCACATTGTTGACTCACATTCAGTTTGGGATCCACTATAACCCCAAGATCACCTAGCCAGTTATTTCCCATTTTATAATGTGGTTTTGATTTTTCCTTCCTAAGTGCTTTGCACTTGTCTTTATGGAATTTCATTTTGTTGAATTCAGACCATTTCTCAAATTTGTCAAGGTCTTTTTGAAATCTGATCCTATCCTCCAAAGTACTTGCAATGCCTCCCACCTTGATGTCATCTGCAAATTTTATACACATACTCCCCACTCCATTATCCAAATCATTAATGAAAATATTCACTAGTACCAGACCCAGGACTGACCCTGATGGAACTCCATTAGATACGCCTTCCCAGTATGACAGAGAACCATTTATAACTACTCTGAGGACGGTCCTCCAACCAGTTGTGCACTCATCTTATAGTAGTTTGTTTATGAGAATGTCAAGTGGACTATGACAAAAGCTTTACTAAAATCAATTGTTGTAGCTATGTTGGTCCCAAGATATTAGAGACATTCTGAGGTGAGGTAATATATTTTATTGGACCAACTTCTGTTGGTGAGAGAAACACGCTTTTGATCTTGCACAGCACTCTTCTTCAGGTCTGGGAAACTTAGCCCTGGTCTATACTGGAGAAGAGGGGGAAATATGCAACTTCAGATACGTGAATAGTGTAGCTGAAGTCAAAGTATCTCAGGTTGACTTACCTGGGCACCCTCATGGCAGTGAGTTGACTACTGCCACTCCCACGTCGACTCTGCTTCCACCACTCATGGTGGTGGAGTTCCAGAGTCGATGGGGAGGGTGCTCAGGGATTGATTTATCGTATGTACACTAGACACAATAAATCGATCCCCAAAAGATCAATCACTACCCACCAATCCAGCAGGTAGTGTAGATGTACCCTTAATCAGACTTTCATAGCTAAACACAAGATGGAACAGTTTGTTTAGCATAATCAGTTAATACATATTCCAAGGGACCATTTAAGGTGAAGTATTCTGTTAATACACCTCCAGTCATAGGGAGGAAAGGAAGAGGGGGAAGCATCTGGGAGGGGTTGTCAATGGGTTATAGATTGTTGTAATAAGCCATAAATCTAGAGTGTCTCTTCAGTCTGTGATTTTTAGTGACTAGCAGAGTTATGAATTTAAGCTCACAGGCTTGTCTTGTGTTGTGCAGGTTTCCGATGAGGACTGATAGGTCATATATAGAGTGATTGCTTTGAGAAAAGTGTTCACCCCCAGATGATAGAGTATTTTAGTCTTTTATCATTTTCCTGTGTGAGTTCATTCGAGAATAGTGAATTGTCTGTGTTCACTCACAGAGTTGTGCATTTAGTGAACTGGAAGAGGTATAACACATGTTGTGATAGGCATGAGTAGGACCCATGGATCTTGAAAGATGTGTTGTGGAGGGTTTGTTGGTCAGTGGAAATAGGTCTGCAGGTTTTGCATCTGTTCTAGCAAAGTCTGATGCTGCTTTGAGTTGATGCTGAGTTGCTACTGATGATGAGCTTGGAGGAGTTGAGAGGGGGTTGTGTGAAGGTCAGAAGATGGGGCTCAAGAAAGATTTCTTTCAGGGTGAAATCCTCATCAAGTATGGTAGGGACCCCACAATTGGACACAGTACTCCAAGTGGGGCCTCACCAGTGCCAAATAGAGTAGGACAATTACCCTCTGTATCTTACATACAAACTCTCCTGTAAATACACCATAGAACAGGAATCGGCAATCTTTGGCACAGGGTCCATCAGGGAAATCCGCAAGCGGGCCAGGATGGTTTGTTTACTGCAGCGTCTGCAGGTTCGGTCAATCACAGCTCCCACTGGCTGCGGTTCACCATTCCAGGCAAACTGCCCTAGTATTATATTAACCTATCCCCGATCCCTGCCCTAGAATCATATTAGCCTTTTTTGCAGATGCATCACATTGATGACTCATATTCAGTGTGTCATCCACTGTAACCTGCAGATCCGTTTCAGCAGTACTACCACATGGACAGTTATTGTCTCTTTGAGAAATTGCCAGCTCTTCTGAATAACTTTTTCCCTTAGATTTTCTTCTGACAATGGGCTTTTGCTGTTCACTTTTTTGGGCATGGTTGAATTTACTGACCATGACAGCTTAATGTCTGCAATCAGCAAACAGCGTATCCTTTCCCTGTTTTCTCCTGTTCCTGAAATAGAAGATTTACCAAAAAAAGAAATCACTACCCCCACAACCTAATTGAAGACTCCCTTTGATGTCTGCTTAATCAATGTAAAGCTTGCTGGGCACTGAATCTCAGCACATCTGTATTTGCCAGTGCCAGCACCAAAGTAGCAGTAACTCCTTTGTGATAAAAGTTTGCACAGGGCTGACTCTTAGGTACTCTCTAATTACTAATCAGATCACAATGAATTTCATTTATTACATTATTCACTTGGTTTTTTTATGCTGCCATGAAATGGTACTTTTCTCCCAACACTTGTTTCTTGTTGCCTTTATCCAGAGAGGGATTATTTTATGAAAAAATAATAGTAATTTAGAAAACCCCAAAAACTCTCTTCTCTGCCTACAGTATTTGCATCATCTAAAAATGAAAATGCTCGTCTGTTTCATGCTGAGTGTTGTGTTGCATACAGTCATTATGATCAAAATCTTTTGAACTCAGGTGTTAAATTGTAATTATAACCATGCACTGTTTAAAGCAAATAGAATAAGACAGATATAACTAAACTGTGCAAACTAAGGACCAGATCCTCAGCTCTTTTCCATCATCATAGCTCCATTGAATTAAATGTGGCTATGCTGATTTACACCAGTTTAGGATCTCGCCATGTGATCCTAATTTTGCTCTCACATACATGAAATTTACATTGAAGCCAGCGGTGTTGCCCTAGCAGAGACTCAAACCCTATCTTTTTCCACAAAATGAAATAGTCTCTGGTTTTAAAGGGCTGTGTGTTGATGGTGTTAATTATTTCATCACCCTGTTTCTGTCCTCCAGCACTTCTGTGCCAAGTACTGTTATATGCATGGTGCCACTGAGATGCACTTACTTTCCTTAGTGACATTAATGCCAAGAAGCGTTGATGGTATAAACTGCTATTCTCCATCTTGATGAGCTGCCATTGTGGATGAATAAAACAGTCAAACTTAATACCCTCTATTTACACATTACCCAATCTCCAGTCTAACCATCGTAAGTGACCCAAGCCCATTACATTTGCTATAATCTCACTGAAATAATTAACTGGAAGCGATTAGGTTAACATGTCTCTTTGGGAACCCAAGTCATTTTGACTGTAGATTCAGTCCTGTGTGTCTCAATGCTCAGCTGTCACTCCATGAAAATGAGCTCCTACTGCGGGAATTCTTCATGAACTGGTATAGACCCCAGGAGAAATAAATTATAGGAAATATCAAGGTGAGGGGGTCTGTTTATAATACACTGGAGTTAATTATGTTACTCTGCCTCCGAAAGGGTCTTGGTAAGGCAGCAAACCTGGGTGTCTTCTTAGCAACATTGCAGATGATGCTTTTGGGATAACAGGAGATGTCAGTGAGGTTATTTGAGATGTTTTGGGGGTGCAGAGAACCCTTGGTGATGTGCTAGAATGGGGAGAGGGCTCAGGAACCCTGTTCCTTTTTGACACAGTTTGCACCCACAAGAAGCACAAGAAAGAGGTAGGTTGCTGCTGTTGCAGGGCTAACCAGTCTAGAGGGAGATGAACAGAAGCGGGTCGAAGGCCCGCTTCTCACTACAGACCCACATAGGTCAGGCTGAGTGATGCCCTGCTGACGCAGCGAGAACCACCGCTCACTGCATCTCCCCACTTGCCCCAGAGGCCATGTGACTTTCACAATAAAGTCCTCTTTCCATTGTAGTTTGGACATTGGAGGTGCACTCCTTCGCTGGTGCCCCTCCGCACCCAGAGAAATAATCTAGCCCTTCTTCTGCAGAGGTGGATGGCTTAATGTACTGATGGGTTTAGATTGGAGTAAATGATTCGCCATATCAGGACCATAGATCAATTTCACTATTAATGAAAATGCAGTTTGCTAGGAGCCCTGGGCCATCATCCGAGGCAGTGTACTTCCTATCTGATAAGAAGAGATGACAATCTAGATTAGGCTGCAGCTGTAGCTGACTGCTGCTTCCAACAGAGTCTAAGGAGATGTGACTGTGGCTGAATAAATCCTAAAGAATTAATACATATTACAAACTATTAGTCATCTTTATATAGTAGATGAGGTATGCATGGTGTTTTGTGGGCAAGAAAGATGACAAGATCAATGCCCCCAAGGAGAGTGCAATCCAAAAACCAGATTAGTTATATGAGCACATTAGTGGAGCAGGTGATTCAGTCTGTGATGCCTCAGGAAGAGTTGGGTCCCGGCACTCCGTAGGATTTGTGTGGTGGAGAGATCCTCTAGTGCTGTTAGCTATGTGACCCTAGGTGCTGTGCTGGAGACAGCATGATATGAGGGAGGAAGAATCTTTTTGTACCTTGTCCTGCCAAGCCCAACCCTTGCATGGTGGGAGCCACAGTTTTGCCCTTGTGTGAAAATCATTTTCTAATAACTGCAGAAAGTCTGGGTGAACATACTTGGCTAAGGACTAGTAAATTGACAGAGCAGGGGGCGGGGGACAAGGGTGGGAAATTCTAAGGATTTTGAATGGGTTCTGAAGGCTTTGCTTTAAAAGGTTGCAAGCAACCAGGAAAATGGCTAAACGTGCAGTTAGTGACAATCGTGGCACAGTAAATCAAATGGGAAAGGCAGTCTGGGTCAATAAAAATAAAAAAAGAGGCAAGGTCCCTTGGGGGAAAGAAAAGGCCGAGCTTCTGTTAGTCTGAAAACAGTCTCTCTGCCCCTTGGTAATCAAGGGCATTTCACTAATAGTAAAATACAGACAAAATGTTGAATTAATTTATCCAAGGGTTACTCATTGTCCAGTGTATCATAATAACTATGGTGAAGCCAAGCTACTATAATGTGATCAACAAATGGTTCCATAGCAGCTTGCCATGCTGGATGAGATCTCTGCTCATCATATATCTTCCTCTCTATGTGTCTGAAAGCCAAAGAAGTGTATTTTCCCCACAAAACTCCTGTTAGTGCTAAGTTGGAGGTATGCGCCTTCCCAGGAAGTTTAAAAACTCATAGAACTATTAGCAAAAGGTAGCTCCAGACACTCTAGAAGCAGTAGCTCTATGGTTAGTTTCCTTAATTACTTTCCTTTCAAACCCAGCCTAACACCTCAGAGCAATCCCTGGCCTCACCTCCACAGAAATTATGGATCTCTCCTGAGCAGAGACTCCACTGTACAGTACACTCAGTACTGGCTTGTGCACACCAAACTTGTTTCCACTTCTGATTGAAGCAGAATTTGACCTTGAGGTCAAAGGCTATGGCGTTAAACTACTACACCACCTCACCTCCACTTCATTTGAGATGCTGTATAACCGTTGACGTTCCACATCACTGATAAGTGTTGGATGGGGAATTTATCATGAATGTGGCAGTCTTATGCCATAAAGTGTATAAATAGCACCTAGTTTTGAGAGCAATAGTGATGTGTAAAGGACACAAAGGTTTCCAACGTGTATCATACTGCACTTTACTGCAGTGCCGTGCAACTCGCTGCAAAGTCCTGCACATATTTATAAATCCCCACAACAATGACAATCCCAATTTAAAATAATGGGAGCTACTAGCTACATATCAAGGGCCAGATCCTCAGCTGATATAAATTAGTGTAACTCCACTGACATCAGAGCAGCTATACTTCTATACTATATTTTACTTTTCCATCACAAGTGGTTTATACCTACATATTTTTTTTGCTGTGCCATATATAATTGCACATCCATAGCACCTTACATTCAAGATTATCAATGCCCTAGTAGGAACCAGAGTCCCATGGCACATTCACCTAACATTTCAGGCAGTAACAGAGATGTACTCATGATTTGGTGTTTCGTCCATTTGGTAAAAATGTAGTGACTGCACTGTAAAATATCAATGGGCTATGTATTTCGCAGCTGATGATCTGGCTGACTGTTCAGACTCATGCACATTGATGTAAGCATGGCTATGATGTTAAAGTAGCTGGAATTTTGAGTGGCCACTATATTCTCCACAAGCAATGGCAGCAATTAAAGAGTACTGTCCATCTATTTCCCCAGACTCATATAGGGGAGCCCTGTATTCCAATACACTAAGACGAAATAACAAAAGCTGGGCTGGGAATGGGAAGGCTGGAATAGTTTGTGAGCTGCAAATAGAACAAAATGGCTGTTGGATATTGCAGGTACTCAACTGGGTTTTTAATGGCCTCATTAGAGTCAGTGCAGGTCTTGCCAACTACTTCAATAGGGGCAGCATCAAGTCTTAAAATATTAATATTATTTACTGTTTTTATAGTGCTTTAACCAAACACCAGCTGATCCTCATGTTGACCTGGGAACTAGGTAAGTGTTATCACTCCCATGTGACAGGTGGGGAAACAGAAGTAGAGGGAGAAAGAGGCAGATCTGAAAGTTTCTGAACACCTGTCTTTCTGGTTCAGAGAGTCGGAGTTAGACTCAGGAATAGAGCTCTGGTGTTCCTGGCAACTAGTCTAACATGAGATCACCAGCAGCCAGTCTCAATTTCTGTCTGACTTCAAGAGCTCTCTTTTTAAGTCTTGAAAGTTGACCATTTCACAGTAAGATTCAGGATCTGTGTCTCTGGAGGGTATGAGCTAATTATGGCAGAAACATCCAAGGGTAAGAGATGATTGTAGAGGTTATGATATACAGTATTGCACGTCTGTGTGAATGACCAGCAGTAGCTGGCCCACAAGAGGGTAAGAGACCTTCTGCTAATGTCAGTTAAGGGAGACCTCCTAATGTTCAAGGGGCAGTGTTGTGATAATTAGGCCTACAGATTTACCCTAATTGTAAGCTTAACTGTAAGAGGTGAGTGAAAGTTCATGGAATGTTACGATAACCTTGGGAGAAAAATTGACTACTGGAGTGAGCTTCACCATCATGGCTGCCACCTGCACCATCTCCTAGGACCCCAGATCTTCTTCACACTAAATCTGAGAGATATCCTAACGAGAGAGATGGAGACAGTTAACATCATCACCTCCAGCTGAATCCCAAGCACCATGTGGGATGTGAGACTTTGTCACACACTCCTTCTCAGTGTGTCCTTTTCTTTCCCCACCTTATTTCTTCTCTTCCTTGTCCCACTCCTTTTGCCATCTGTCCAATAAGAGGCTGGCTTAGCTGGCCAAGACTGCATATTTTGCAACGTTGCTGTGAGCCTGCCACCAGAAAAGCAATTAAAAGTAATGCCCTAAAACAGCCCAACGCCAATACAAGTTTGCCAGATCTCAGAATGGCTGATCAGACCATGTGCCGTGCCGGGGTTTAGCAGCAATAAGGTTGCATGTAAAAGTCAACACCAGAGACAAAAGCTGCATTTTCTATCTTTGCTACTCTTATCACCCTCTTGTGCATGTTTGTCTTGTCTTGCCTTCCAGGAAACTGGATCAGACTTAACAACAACAGCAATGGTAACAGTTCCAGCCCCTTTCAACTAACTTCTTCTCTTTTCTCAAAAAAGGACAATTATTAAACAAGAGATTTTTCTCCCTAAAAACTCTCTTCAGCTAAAGAGAAAGGGAACAAGGAATGCTGTTAAAATGAAAGCCTTATGTAATACTTTACATTTTAAATATTTTAGCTGTCGGTCCTTCTCTTCCTATATTTTTAATAAAAGGTTTAAAGGCTATTTAATGGTATATGTGCCATGGTTCTAAGCAGATTGAGGTCTCTGGCTATGTCTACAGTGCACTTAAAAAACCCACAGTAAGCTCAAAAGCTTGTCACTCTATCAACAGAAGTTGGTCCAGTAAAAGATATTACTTCACATGCCTTGTTTCTCTAGGACCAACATGGCAACAACAACACTGTAGAGGCAGGCGTGCTGGAACAATTATTATAGCGGGGGTGCTGAGAGCCATTAAACTAGATTGTAAACCCTATATATGATGGAAACCATTTCAAGCCTGGGCGTGCAGCATAACCCCCGTGTTACCAGTAGATTTAATCCAACTAACCAATGATGTTGCCTAAGACACTGCTTTTAATTTAAAATCTTTGTTCTATAATTACCTAAACCGGTAACCAAGGTTGTGGCCAGCCCTAAAGGAATTGCAAGGGAAGCAAGTTAGCCTTGCTGGCCCTTGAAAGGACACAGAGACAGCCCTCCAATCAGAACTAGACAATTAAGCAGTACATCTGCAAAAACAAAAATATTTGTTTAGAAACGAGTAGTTAGAGTAAAAGAATAGAGAGAGCGAGATAACATGGGTTACAGTTAAAAAGGGAATAAAGCAACCCAGCAAATAAAGACTCAATGCTATAATAACAATTTCAGTTGATGATAATATACATAATAGATCAGTTAAACATTCACTACTAAATACTTCAAGCTAGACGTCCAGTAAGCACTGGCCAGGTGGTTCCTAGATGGGTGGGGGAAGATCTTATTTAGACCACAGACACCCTGCTTTATTTCCAAGCAAAACCTGTACGCTCTAGGATAATGAATAGAAGAAGGCTGAACGTACAAGGGTTTTTCTTATAGAATCCCTCTGAACCGTTTTGCTCGGTCCTAGGTTGTGAGCGATGGCTCTTTGCTGATGGCGATCTCCAGCAGTTGCTGTGATGAATAGCTGCCTGCTCCTGAGCTAAAGCGACTCCTTGAGTAGGCACGACAGAAGCTGGCTTGGTAGCTGCTGGGGTAGCTGCTGCAGTAGCCCCCTGCTGGCTGGGTAGCAGAAACCACCATCGCCCGGAGCAATCTTGGAACCACTGCGGCTGCTCCTGTAGTAGCTGCTTTTCAGGCAGCTTCTGCTGTGCAGGCTTCCACCAATGCAATTGCTGCTGCTTTTTGCACGTTGTTTTCTTTCTAGGTGTCCTGCGACTTCTTCTCTCTTCAAGGTCCCTGATACCACTACAGGGTTTAGCCTGCTGGCTGACCCCCTCATATACGATTTGGTCAGCTTCTCAACATAATTCACTCACTGATTTGGCCAATCAGCTTTCATAGATTAGCATATGCTAATTAATGTCACGTGTACTGACATGTAACACTCAGGCTCATCCAATCCGCTTCTAGGGATTCCTTAGAGGTTTTTAAGGTCAAGCTTGACAAAGCCCTGGCTGGGATGATGTAATTGGGGATTGCTCCTGCTTTGAGCAGGGGGTTGGACTAGATGACCTCCTGAGGTCCCTTCCAACCCTGATATTCTATATGCTAATTTCAGATTGGTGTATGCTAATTAAGTCACATGTACCAAAATGTGACTATTAGAGGAGCTCCTCACTGGATGTCCCATGTATTCCTATGGGCTATAATGTAGCTCTATGGGATTTTGCTGAGTCATCCCCCACTGGAAGTGGAATTTGCCTTTGCTTTACAGGAAGTGAAATAATTATGTCATAGGGAATGTGCCTTAGAAATGGAATCTTCCACTAGATCACCCTACAGTTGCCATTTACTGGACTTTCTAATTTAAACTACAATTAATTTCTGTCTAATTAAAGATTTATCCTTAAAACTAGTTACTAGTCTAAGCACCCCAAAGGGTCCTGACACAATCACCACACTTTTTACGTCTTATTAAGCAAGTTATAATTTTCCCAATTTTAAACTCCCTTCCAAGATTTTTCTGCAATTTTTTTTTTAAAGTCAGGTTACTAGGAACTTAGACAGGCACGGGATTTTATAACAGGATTTTATAATGGGATTTCTTTTACCTATTTTTGTGAGCACAGTGAAGTTTGTATGAGCAGTGTAAGTTAGAGGGGAAGGAGGGCGGAGTAGTGTTGGGATGGGATCAGGTGCTTGTATCTTGCAAACATTCACCAGTGTGATTATCATGGCCATAGTGTGTAACAAAGGTGATGGGGAAATGGCTAAATCCCTAAGTCCTTCACTTCTAGGCAGCAGTAACCACAGCTGTTCAAACACACAGTGCACTGCATTTGGCAGTGGTGAGAAGGGGCAGCACTAGCTACCCCACTGCCCACTCAGGTTTGGCCCTGCTGGCCCTCTGCCATGATGGGGAAGTGGGGGAGGGGGTGCCCAGGGGTTGCAGCACCACTCACTCAATTTTGTCCCTCTGGAAGGGCTGTGGGGCCAAACCTGAGTGGACACTGGGGTGGTCAGCCCTGCTCCTCCTCTCCACTGCCATGGAGTGGAGTGCGCTTGGGGAGCCTGCCTGGCTTCACTCCACTTCCAGCAGCCCATATCCCTTCCCAGAGATCAGGAGTGACACTGCACTTGAGCAGGCAAGAGTAGAAGATGGGAGCTGAGTGTGGCATGGATTTGGTGGACAAGGGACTGAGATCAGCAGCTGCAGCAGGGCTAGCTCCATGGGGGTGGGGGTGCGCATTTCTGGAGGCTCCCTTGCTTACAGGCATTTTAGTCTTCGCACTTTCCAAATATTTTTGTAAATAAAATCTCTTGTACTTGAGTGATAGCTGGATTCCACTGAAACCTTACCTCATAATAAAGCAGCATACTGTACTCAAGTGATTGAGTTTTTCATGGAAGCGGTTTTTGGATGGAAAACTGCGTATTCAGCTGAACTTATTTTTCCCTGGAAAGCATCTGCTTTCTTCAGAAAATGTTGCCTTTTCACTGAAAATCAAAAGCTTTCAGGCTGAAAACTTTATTTTCCACTAAATCTTTGGGATTTTTTGATAAAATATCAAAGTTTTCCATGAAAGGACCACCCTCTGTATTCTATATGAGTCCTGAATGCTGAACTCTGGTTAGTCTGCAGTACAAAGATATTGGTAATAATGCATAGTGCTCGAATGGCGCTTTTTCATCTAGAGATGTCAAAGCACATCACAAAAGGTAGTGATGTCCCTAGAAACGGGGAAACTGAGACACAGCAGTTAAATGGTTATACAAAGTCAATAGCACAGCTGGGAATGGAACCTAGGTTTGCTAATTCTTAATGCAGTGCCCTGTCTGCTGAACCATGGGGTAAATTATTGGAGATTGAAAATCTAGGAGTTGATTGTTTCGAGATGGGGGGAAAGGCAATGAGTGTGCATAATTTGGAATAGCTCATGTATTTTCTAAAGAAAAAAAAATATAGAGAGCTGCCCATTTATTTTCCAATATAATTCAAGACTATATAGCCCTGCATGTACATTATTACTTTCCTTTATCAGCAAGATGGTTTTTGCTGCATGAAGTCTTTATGTTCAATAGATCTGATTTTTTTTCTCCAAGCAGCTGGGTGTTCTTACCCTGTGAAAGCTCTGTACTAATCTCAATTTCTCTCATTGCCATTCCCAGCTGCTCAGAAATGAGGAGAATGCTTTCATCTTTCTTTTTCTTGTTCTTATTAGATATGACAGCTTCTACAATATCTGTATATTAAAAAATGCGGATTTTAATTTGTTACAAAAAATCTAGAAGAGGAAACTCATGGGGGTGGGGAAAATACTGCCTCTAAATTACAAGGGAAAATAAAACCCTGCTGTGAACACACTAATGATGTATTTTCTTGGAAAGATGACTTTTCCAAACCATTATAAAATGTGACTACGGTCAAACCTTAATTATCTAGATGAGACTGAAGAGGAGGGAAGAAGTTCAAATATACAGTAGTTCAGATGAGTGGGGGCATTTCAAAGTATTTGGACCCATGGCGGGGATGACCTCATTTTGAGCTAATGAGTTTTTTCTGATAATTGGGTTCAGCTAAATGAGTTTTCACAGATTAGACTTCTGATTATTCACTTAAGAAAAGTTTTTCTCTGTAGATAGAAATATTAGAAAATGAGAACAGTGTATAAGGTGTTCAGCACATCAACATCTGAGATGAGGGCAGACTATGAAACTGAAAACACTGGATTTTCTTCCTCTGAATGTTCCTAGAAAGAGAGCTATCTTTCTAGATATCTAGAGAGATATATTGCCCCCCATTATGGGAGCATCTGAGTAGCTATCAATCTGTAATGTATCACAACATGTCTATGAGGTAGGGAAGTCCAACCAGTATCTCAATCCACAGATGGGTACCCGAGACAAAAAGAGAGGTATTTAGACTTCCAACTTTCATTGAAATCAATGGGAGTTAGGAGCCCAATTGACAAGACCATGGTCATACAGGAAGTGCCTATGGTGCCGCTGGGAATACACCCCCATTTTCCTGAGTCTCAGGGACTTAACTACAAATGCTTTCTCTGCGCTACCTGTCTAGATCTTCAGGACAGGGTCTGACTCCCACTATGGCAATTTTGGAGTCCGGGAGACTTTCGGACTCGGGAGCCTAAAGTCAGGCTCTTAAATCTATAATTAAGCAGCCTAAATGAAGCAGCCTGATTCTCAGAAGTACTGAGCAGCCCCAGCTCGTGTTAAAGTCAATGACATCTCTGAAAATCAAGTTGCTTCTTTTTAAATACCTAAAGTCTGGATGTAGGTATCCAGGCCCCTAATGTAAGCATTGACTGTAAAATCTCATAGGCCTTTCTCTGTGGCAGCATCAATGTGTGTTTTGCAGGGTGCAGAGCAAGATAGAGATGCTGAGAAATCTATTTTTACTATTGCTCCCCAAATCTCTGTGAATCTTGCTACAGAGTTTATGCTCCTGTGGCGGTATGGCAGCAGCTGCTGCTGCTGCTTATTTGTGGCTCCCCACCACCAAAGGAGAAAAGGCCACAGCTGTGGTGGCTCTTTATCTGAGATCTAATCCAGAAAGAGACTGGCTCAAGAGAGTTTGTGGAGGCTTTTTCATTCTCCATCACAGCACTTACAGTTTTTGTTTGTTTAGCTCAAACAGTGTACTCCATACCGTGTAGACAGCTCCTTTCCCAGAGAGCTTATGTCTACACTTTAAAAAAAAAAAAGTGTGTTCTTCACTGAGGTTAGCTAACTCCGATTAAAATAGCAGTGAAGATGATGCTTTTAACTCTGGTTACCAGCTTCAGTAAAACTTTAACTTTAAAGCCTGTGTGGGAGAACCTAGGGTTGAATTGTTCTGCTAAGATGAGTTAAAAACAGAGTTGCCATGTCTTCACTGCTACTGTAACATGGGTTAGCTAATGTGAGTTAAGAAAACCCTTTTTTTCTTGCTGCATAGACATACCTTTAAAGAAAATCGCATGAAAGATGAAGCACACTGGAAAATCCAGAGGTAAAGAGGATTCTCTTGAACTGTAAATTTCGGTGAACTTGTCTATTTCAGACAAAGTGGGGTTTTAAGAGGCACTGAGCTAGAGCTGGCAGTGGCTTGGTAAGGGGAGGGGGAGGGTACTGCATGCATGGGGGCCCAGTGGAAAAATGCAGACATTGTGGACGAAGGAAACATGTGGGGCTAACAATACTCATGTCTTTGAAAGCTGAAATCCTGCAGAGTCCTAAAACTATTCTGGTGGCTGAGCGTCCAGCCCCAAGGTTTCAGAGGATAACGTGATACTGGAACTAGTGGTTGTATGTTAAAATGTAGCTTTAAAATACAGTTCCACTTTCTGTGTGACCTTTAGCCAGTCATTCAATCAGTCTGTGACACAGCTCCCACTGTGAGAAATGGAGATAGTATTTACAGCACCTTCTTCAGCTTGTGGTTCACTGGTGGACAATAAATCCATTAATGTTTGTAAACTACCTTGTAAATGACTTGTAAATTAAATCCACTTAATTATCAATTCACTGATGTAGAACAAATTCATTAATGATAGCAAAGTGTTTTTGAGAGTCTCAGATGCAAGCAAAACATATGAAATGATACTTCCTTCAATCGTTGCCAGATCTTTTATGAGAGACCATGCAGGAGATAAAGAAACCTCCGAGATATACCGTAGCCAGTCACAACTGGTCAAACTCTGATAGGCAAATACATCATAATCAAGAGGATGAATGACAGTGTGTGATGCATCCAGGTGATGCCTCTGAGCCAAGCTTATGGTGGTTCCTTGTGACCAGATGTGGAGCTCTTGGTGCTAAGCAGAATGATTGCTTTGTGAGGATGTAGCAGTAGTGAAGGGCAACTCCAGGGAAAGAGATTAATCATGCAGAAGAGTCAGGAAAGGGCAGGAATGCAAGCACAGTTCTGGCTCCAATAATGCAGATCCATTTGAGAATGTGAAAATTAAAGTGATTAGTAATCATGATGGGACCGAGCCAAATAAGCAGATGACACTTTAATATAGTAGGTGACCTTGGCAGAGCTCACCAGTACACAATGCAAAACAATCCCGACCATATTAAAATAAGTTTAAATGTAAACACGGCACAAACATCATTCAGCATGGCTAGTGTAGATTAGGAGGGCTGTTGATAAATTGTTAGCCAACCACAACTTTCTTAAGATTAGAACTAGTGCTATTGCATTGCTAGTTGATCACCATATCGCTTATTTCTGATAGGTTGTTTTTTGTAATTTATCTGCTCCAGTGACTATAACTCAAGTGCAGCATGTGGTTTCTCATAAGATGCTGCTTTTATTCAGTTTTTACACCTGGGCACAAAATCATGTATTGTGAGGGTTTTATATTCCCACCACCTCTCAGCATCCTTTCTTTGAACTTCTTGGATTGCAATTTTCCTTTGTCGCGACTTGACTCTCTGATCACCGTTATAGTTCCTTACCCATACAGAATGGAAGTACTTGTTCTGGTCTCAAGCCTGCAATAC
Source organism: Dermatemys mawii (assembly GCA_007922305.1). NCBI lineage: Eukaryota > Metazoa > Chordata > Testudines > Dermatemydidae > Dermatemys > Dermatemys mawii. Next base: position 10,459,854 of record ML677341.1, on the reverse strand, counting down.
TTTGAGATCAACTCCATGCTACTTCAATATAACTCTCACTTGAATGGGGACTGCAGGATTGCATTTTAAGTGAACAGCTCTGCCGTAGTGCCCAGCTCAGTTTTTATATGATTGGCTATGGCAGCTGTTGGTATTTGTGCCTAACACTTTAAAAAAAAATGCAATGAACTGTTTGCTTGACTGATTTTAATGTTGAGAAAAAGTATCTTTTGGGTCTGGAACGATTGCCCTCTATAAATAATACTCTGTATTCCTGTAACACCTTCCAAGGAGCTCTGTTTTCTTAATGTAGCCTCACAATGTGCCTGTGAGGTAAATAACATCCCCTCTTTCAGAGAGATGGAACTGAGCATAGAAGGATTTGCCATGTGACTTATTCAGGATCACCCAGAAAGTATATGGGAGATATGGAAATAGAACCTGCACCTTCCGATTATTACTTCTCAACTACCAGACTGGCCTTCCTTTCTTCCTAATATACCTAAATGTATTTAGGGATTGTGAGGAAGAGCAAACCTCAGCTAGTCTCTCCTTCAGGAAATCATGCCACTGAGCCAGCAAGAGATCCAAACTATTCCATGCCCGTAAATCAATAGAGCTGATCAAACAAAATATAAAGTTTGTCATGAGCTCGGTGTGTCTTGATTCTCTCTGTTCCTGCGTACTGCTTTGAGTGGTATTTGGGTGAACCAGACTGGGATACCAGTGACAAAATGCTCACAAAGAAATCTCCCGACCACCTGCATCTGGCTACCTCCGAGTTTTACTCATCGTAGCTTTGGTTACTTATGACAACACTGTTATATTAGGCTCCTATGAATGCTTTAAAAAAATCAGTGTGTGTAACAATCCTCATTCATAGCTCCTCAGTGGAAAGCAAAGCTAGGACTGCCAGTATTGAAGCAGAATCTTGAGTGCTTGTCCTAAAGGAGTAGCCCCCAATACGGGAGCTATTGCTGGCTTTTATTCTCTATGTAACTTGAACTAAACTGTGGGAAACAGTTACATAACTCCTATTAGCACTAGTGGAAGGCAAACTTGTAACTCCCCCAAATCAATAGGAGAGAAAACCACTTGCATGTGTTCTTACTTTGATTCTAATTAATCCCACCTTAGGCTCTGAATAGTGTGTTACGGGGATGATGATCAACTGGTTTGAAATTGTTTTTAATAAGCAGAGTAAGGGAAAGAGGGATGGACAGTCAAGAAGTAATGAAGAACTTGTACATGTAAGTGTAGATTAAAAGCAGCTATGGAAATGCTTTGGGAGATTGGATTCCTACCACTCCCCACTTACAGGTGATACATGGACTTAACACTGTAAAGTGAATTAGCTAATGAACTTATTGAACCACTAGCTATTATCTTTGCAAAATTAAGGACAGATGAGAAGGTTTAAAAGGATGGGGAGGGAAGGAGAAACACTGGCTTGGGTCCAACTTTCAGAACAGGAAAAATAAATCTAACAATAATTTTCTTGTTAATTGACCTTTGTCCCAAGTAAAATAAGGAACAAATATTAAGTGAAAGTATCTTGATCAGATACATTTGGAATATACCTCTCTATTCACACCCTGCATACCATTGTAATAATCTTTGTACAAAGTGTGCCTTATAAAGTATCATTTGAAAACTCATCATTTGCTGGTCAGTATTGTCTTGCTAACATATATATGGCTACACTGTAAGTGAAGTTATCAGATTCCCTTGTATGATGTTAACACATGTTTCAAACCCCACAGCTCTGCCCAGAAAGAAGTCAGGCTTGTTCTAAACAAAAGAAGGAATGTGTGTTTGCCTAAATTTGCACGTAAGCAGTAAATAGACTCAAGACAGGAGTGAAAACAAAGGAAGTTGAAACAGGTGGAAAAAATCAGCAAGAAAAACCCCTGGGCATAGACTTTGTCTCCTGGGTCTCAGCTGGAAATGTTTTTCAAGAGGGAGACTGAAGCTATAAAACAGAAAGATGAACCTCACCCTATCACTCCCCACCCATTGCATTCATTTTGCACCTGAAGAGTCAGGAAGCACCTCTTGGACTCTGGGGGAGGGGTCTTGACTAAACGTGTTAGTCAGTAAAACTACTGAAAGCATGGGGTGAGAAAACTTTCCTTTGTGTCTCATATAGTTTGTTAGGCACCAATAAGTGTTTTATGTCTTTTTTTCTTGTAACATTTCTGATTTGTATGCCCTGTTACTTACTTGTACTACCTGGAAATCTACCTCTATGTAGTTAATATACATGTTTTATTGTTTTATCTAATCCAGTTGAAGTGTCTAGGTAACTCCATTTTGGGTAACAAGTTGTGTGCATATTGTTCCCTTAAAGGAATAACTGCCTTAATATATTCATAGTGTCTGGGAGCAGTACAAGACATAGGTTTCTAGGGGAAAATCTGGGAGTGTACTAGGGTCACCCTGTGGTAATTCTTAAGGCTGGTAAGAGCCCAAGTGTGGCTAGTTGGCTGCAGCACATACACAGATGTAGCTGGGAGTGATGTACGTGCTGAAGGCTGTTTGTGAGCAGCCCAAGTTGAAGGATACACTAGGAAGGCATTGTAGAGGGTGCCCAAGATTAGAGGGTAGGGTTGATGCAGCTACTTGTTAGTCTGGATTGTACCCTGGTAAGTCACAGTGTTCTTTTATCGCTAAGAGGAATAAAGTAATCAGCACACTTTTATGATAATGAATGAAAATCATAGCATACAGCCTTAATCCTTGTGTCCAATAGAACTACAGACTCAGTGAATGCAAGGAGTGTAGTAGATGTAAGATAGGGTCTAAATCCTGCTCTGTGAGCTTTGCCGTTGACTTCAGTGGAAGGAGATCATGCACTTGGATTTTAACAAAGCATTTGATGATAGTTCCGTGTGAAATCCTACTTAAAATATTCACTCAAATTCGCTTTGAAGAAAGTGAGGATAGTTGCATAGATTGAAGCTGTCTGAACTGCAGATATGAAGTCTATGAACCTAAACATCAATGCATCTAGCTGGGGTGGTGTCTAGTGGGGTGTTGGAGGGATCGGTATTTTCCATCTTCATTAATATTCTGAAAGGAGTGGGGCGGTTGGTAAACAACCCATTGCACCAATAAAGACAGAGAAGGGATCTAAGAAGGACAGAATGATGCGCAGAAATGCCACTGTATTACAATAGCGCATAGAGGGCTTCTAATGAAATTGGGTTGCCATCAGGCTAGAAACTGTACAAGCCCAAAGTCATAGACAGTCCCTGTCCCAAATAACTTCCCGTTTGGATAGTGAAGGGGTGGGACCAGCAACAGAGGAATGAAGAGTTGAAATGTCATGTTGTGTTCACCAAGCAAGTCATTTGGAGAGCCTGTGATAGAAGCTAGGTCTCTTGTGTCTCCGCCCATTGTCTTTGCTGCTCGTTCTCTCTCTTTCTCTCTAAATACAACTACAAAAGTGCAAAAAAAATCAGGAAAATAATAAACTGGGCTGCAGAGAGTTAGTAAAAGGGAATTACTTGGAAAGGTTTGGAGCTCTTAAAGCACAGTACACTAGATACAAATTTGCGGTGTAAGATAGCAATAAAGTAGCAGGACTGTATAGATAGATGGATCACGTCTCAGAGTAAGGAATGAAACCATGCTTAGAATACGGTGTATTGTTCTGGGCTCTTTGTTATCAGAAAGAGATCACTAAGGTGGTAGAGGAAATTCAGGGAAGAGCTACAAATGACCATGGGGCTGGAGAAAAAATTGTAAAAAACAAAACAAAATGTTTCGCTTGACTAACCAGTGCCAGGGTATAATGGTTCTCAGGGTGCTCCTTATTTATCCCACCCCACCCCACCTCCAGCAAGAGGAAGACTTGTTGTGCTTAATGGGGTGTCTGCTCCTTACAGCTCCAAACAATCTGCTCTGGGCTGTGCTAGCCCTTACTTGGCCTTGCAGGTGAACAGTAGGTGCACCCCAAGCTACTTTGAGGCATCCCCCTGTAGTATTCAGCCTCTTATCCATTGAACACTCACAGTAATACCAGGTCTGCTGCCTCCAAGGGAACAGTATACACACCAGCATGACTGATTTAATTCAGAATAATCATCTTGTATAATACCACAGCATTGAGATATTCATAGTGAAAACAATCATATTTTTTTGTCAAAGATGAAGATTTAAGAGATTGTGAGTAAGGATACTTGAAACAGAAGAGTTATAAATAAAACAATCAAATTCTTTCTAGAGACTAAACTTAACAGACTAGCGTGCTGTCTAGAGCAGTCTTATCTTCCCCCATTGCCTTTTGCAGCATTTCCAGCCAAAGATGATGGGATCCGGTTTTCATCAATATAAATGTGTTCTCTGTTTACTTTCTAGGTGCAGGATAGAAGGATATATTTTTGCTTTCCCCTTATATTTCCCAGAGACAGGACAACCTTCTGTGGTTCAGCATCTGGTATCTTGTCTGTCTGGCATCTTTCTCCTTGTTGACTTTGTATGTAAGTAGGGCTTCCGCTGTGTTGACTTAAAATGCTTAATGTACATGTGAACCCACATAAACAGGTGAAAATGCATCCTTTGTCTGGCAGAAGCCTGCTTATCAACCCTGATTTGATTTATACTTTAGGAACAGTGTCACTGGACATACATAACTTTTTTATATAGCATCAGTATGTACATTTGACAACAATATTAATGAACAATGTGATTCTGGCTTTCATTTAAGATCTTACATTATAGTCATTGTTGAACCAGAATGTATGTACCACACTCAGGATAGCCTTGTAATCCGCTTTCCTAGTTGGCATTGAGCAGTTCTTAGGGTCTCACAGGGTGACGCCATGATTCTCCAAGTATTTGAAGGGTGTCATGGCTGAAAGAGGGGTAGAACTTGTTAAGAGTTGATCAAAGTGGTATGAGAGAGATTAAAATGATGAAAAGAAACATTTAGGCTCATCAGGAAAAAATGTCTGACAATGACTGTTAAAGGGTAGAATAATCTTCCAAGGAAAAGGGCATAAACCCTATCCTGAACATAATTTCCACTGAATTTTAGTTGTTCTATGTGCTAATATTAACATTAACCATTTAATGATTCTCAAAGCCAGAGTTGTTGGAGATTTTACAAAACAAACTCCTTCTATAAAGGTCACACAATGGTATTCTAGGGCCTGTCCCAAAGTCGTAGTGGTAGATGGAGACTCCCATATTCCCACCCCATGTAGACATACACCCCCTCTGGCTGCACAGCAGGGTTCACAGTTGGAGCCACGAGGGAATAAATCCTGGGCTTTCTGTGGCATTTTTAGAGTCGCTCTTCCAGGGACAGTCACACTTTAAAAGCTTTAGTCTGCTGCTCAGCTCTGATTTGTATTGAGATGCTGATTCTGTCAGGGCAAATGTGTCAGAGAACTGTTGAAGTAGGAAAGGAGGACTTTCCTAGCAAGCACAAAGTGGAGGTGTTTATGATGTATGGGATGCTCCTTGGCCTTTCTACAAATCAAGGTGAAGCAGCCAGTGAAAGAAGCTGTTTCCACTGACTAACATTGTGGACAGGAGTCTACCTGTACAACTAAGCATTTCAGTAAGATACTTTCAAACAAACACATCATATGACACTTTGGGAAAGCAGTGGTTTTCTCTTTAATACCCTGCCTGCACTGTATAGAGCTACGGTTTTCTCTCCTGTTCTGAGCATTGTGCATGGGGCAGTCAGAGTATTTATTGTCCCTTACAGGATAGGTGGGAAGTCACCTTACATCAGAGACTGTTCTTACAGAGAACATAATGGTCAGAGTATTCTCCATCTCAGAGAGCATAAAAGCTGTGGTTTGCCTGAGATGTAGCTTTGAAAACCAGCATTTAATTTGACCTAGATCTTGACAAGGAGGTGGAGTCCTTGACATCACTATCTGCAAAAACAGTTTCTTTTATCCATTGTGTTGATTCATTCACACAATGCAAACACACTTAGCATCCGTTGCTATGTACATACCACTGAACACTGTATCCTGGCTGGATGATTGCAAAGTGCATGAATGAGTCATGCATTTTACTGATTAAATATATATTCATACAATTTGTACACTAATAAAAGGCTTCACACATGTCTTGATAACATCCAGGACCACAACTATACCAGTCCTTAGGGAAACAGAATAGCTCTAATAATGAGTCCTTATGGCACCTTAGAGACTAATAAATTTATTTGAGCATAAGCTTTCATGGGCTAAAATCCACTTCATCAGATGCCTCTGTCTGTACCTGCATGAGTTTTTCCATGAAGTTGATGGATTTCCACTTCATACAGCTAAATGCAGTGCCTTGCATGGTGACAGGTTTCAGAGCGGTAGCTGTGTTACTCTATATCAAACACAGGCTGTCCATCCCACACAAGCCAGAGCAGGTTCAATTAGGTCAATTAACCTGATAGGCAGCACGTGGGGGAGAGCCAGGGATTCAAAGGCCAATTGCTGAGGAACCCCAGCTGTAGCAAAAACAACAAGGAGTCCTTGGGGCATCTTAGAGACTTACCATTTATGATTTACCTTTACTCATATTTAAAATGCAACCTTTTCATCAAGAGACTAAGTAGGAGGGTAGGCTTGTGGTTATAGCACATAGCTGGGAATTAGGAGACCTGGGGCCCAGCTCCTCTGCTATAGTGAAAACTGACTCTCTTATCAAGCACTCTTCAATGATAGATCCCAAAACACTGGTAAGTCTCATTAGCCCTGTCTTATAGAAGAAGTAGCTGAGATAAAGAGATTAGGAGACTCACCCAGATTGCAAAGCAGGCCAGTAGCAGAGCTGAAACCGAACCGAAGTGTCCTGATTCCCAGTCAGTGCCCTGTCCACTGGGCAATGCTGCCTGTCCCTGTTCTAGGATGTGGATGACTCCCACAGTTTATTCTCAGCTCCAAACTGCATGGCCAACCTGTTCTGCTTTTCTGTTTCCACACCTATTAAATGGGGATGGTTATGCTTGCCTACCTCACTGGTGTGTTGGGAGACTAACTTTATCAAATTGCTTTGAGGGCAATGGATAGAAGATTCCAATAGGAGAGCAAATAACTGTTTGTTGCCTTTGTGCTAAAAGTTTTAACTACTAAGATGACTTTGGTTTAAGCTACTTTAGTTGTTGGCCTGTATCTTTACATCAAGCCTAAGATTTTTCCAAAGTGCCTAATGATTAAATGCCTAACATATAGATATCTTAAAATTAGGGTTACCAAATCTGACTGAAGCTATTGGGGAGATTCCCCCCTTTCCCCCCATAACGTAAAAGACATTTTCTTAAAATTATCTTATTAAAATCTCCCAGGTTGCTTTCAATAGTCACAATGCCAAGTCCAGGAAATTCCAGGCCAATCCTGGAGGGTTAGCAACCCTACTTAAAATGTCCTGATTGTCAGAAAGTGCTTAGCATCTGTCCTTGGGTCTCTTAAAAGTATCTCAGCATGGGCCTCCAACATTACTTGTCATGTTGTTAAAGTCTACTACTAAGATATTTTTCTTTGTCATAATATTGCTTTGTGGGTGGAATGGAACAACTCTGAGAAACAGGTCATTTAGATCTTAAGGATGCACTCAAATAAAGAGAGTTGTGGTGTGTTTTATTTTTTTGACTGCCATAAAATCAGTGCCACGTGGAATGGGCTGTCCATCCCACACAAGCCAGAGCAGGTTCAATTAGGTCAATTAACCTGATAGGCAGCACGTGGGGGAGAGCCAGGGATTCAAAGGCCAATTGATGAGGAACCCCAGCTGTCAAAGTAGCAAACAGAACAGAATGGGGGGCTAGAGGAAGTAGCCTACAGTCACTTCCTGGGAGAGAGATGGGAGAGTTTGGGTGATGGTCTGCCAAGAAGGTACAGGGAAGCAGCCTATTGTCCCTCCCTGAGAGGAGGGAGTTTGGATCGGTAAACCCAGGGGATCAGAGGACAGAACAAGGAAGTAAGGAGTCCAGGGAAATATCCATGTGGTCTGGGAGCAAGCAGACTGTAGTTCCTAGACATAGAGTCCCTGGACTGGAATTAGGAGTAGTGGGCTAGCCCAGGTGGATTATTCACACCCCTCGGCAATGTAGTTATATCAATATAGGTGTGAGGTGTAGACCTGGCCTTAGTTTTAAGGCACCCCAGGTTGCATTTGTAGCAGACTCAAAATAACAAACCCTTCACCCCTGCAAATGACTTGTAAATGAAGCACATTTGACTATATGGAAGTTACAGGCTAGAATAAACACAGACCAAAACACAACAGTGTTTCAGACTTACCTTTCTGATCAAAATCCTTCTTTGCATGTATTAATGGAGGAGTTCAGAAGGGCATCAACTAGCCACATGGGGGGAGGGGGCAGTGGGAGGGATTTATAACTTCACCTTAAAATGAATCCTCTGCTGAGACTGGAACTCAAAGTATCATCATCTTCTGTATGTTAGTCTAACATATCTTCAGTAGTTTTGTGGGTAATGCACAGGACTAGAACATCCCTATTCCACATATTAAAGACACACAGAGTCATGTAGCACAGTATAGACTAACAGATGTTTCGGAGCACAAGCTTTCATGGGCAATGATCCACTTCGTCAGATATCAAAGATAGGAAAATTGAGGCACAGAGGTTATGGGCTCAGTTGAGCTGCATCACCCTAAGAGTATCCCCAGTAGCAGTGGACCTGAAAGACCCCTCTCTGAGTTGCAGTGCGCCACCACCCCCACTTCCTTGTTTGATGTGGGGGTAGTTTTCTAGCCTAGACAAGTAGTAAATTCTACCACCCTACATGCTAGCTTGGCTACTCGGGCCAGTGAGTGCTGGGGTGGAGCCAACATTATCTATGTCTATCTGCTGTCCCCATTATTAGAAACATGAAAACATAGGAAAATTTCAGGCTTTTGGTTTTGGGTTCTGTATTCTTTCCCATGTGGCCTTTGAAAAGGGGGGGGTGGGGAGGAAACAAAATCTGTACATTTTTCATGTTTGTGTTTTGTCTGGATTTGTTTCAAAATATTTTTTCGTGGCCCTTTTTATAATGAAAAGATGTTGGCCAGCTCTTGTTAGGCATAAGCAGGTGCACACAGCTCCCGCTTACCCTTTCGCGGGCTACCTGGATGTTGGGCCTGCGGGCGTATCTGGTCTGCTCTTGCTCTGTTACTTTGTCTTGTATTCAAAATCACAACTTGGCCTGGAGTAACTTGATTAATGTCATGCAGCAAGTCAGTAGCAGAGCCTGGAATAGACTCCAGATCTATGTCTCCCATTCTGTTGACATAGTCCCAGGACTACAGGACTCCTAATGTGGGATTTGTTTTGCTGATACTATGGGTGTAGTGCTTTGTCTTCCATTTGTTAGCATCTGCTATTTAATAAGAGTCGAACAAGAGTCAAACAAAATGCAGGAGAAGATGGAGAAGTTGTGGAAGAAAAAGCATAGTAGCAATGAAATTCATACTCCTTTAAAGGCAAACATTGCATTTGTAGCATACAAGCATGAAAAGAAAAGCAAGCAGGAAAGATGCTCACAGTGTTAAATATTCATTAGTGTTCTACATGCTACACATTCTAAAAATAAGGTATGTTTCAACGTTGCTACAGTAGATGATTGGGATTTTCCCCCTTCCCCTTATAATGCCATAGCAATTCAGACTGCTGGGAAGTCACAGCGGCAACACCTTGGTGCTACCTTTTGTTCAGCTGATGATCTGACCGGTCACATTATCCCCAAGCAGCACACACACAAAGTGTAACACAGCATCTGATCTTATTATCCTGTTTAGTGACATAGTGAATGTACAGGTCACCGTGAGGAAATTTCAGGGATTTATTTCAGGCATGACAAGACAAGACAGAATTGCCGCTTCTCTGAAATGTTACCCTATTGTGAATGACTCTCATTTTATCACAGAGTACTGGTGTATAAAGACAGCTGGATCACCATACACCTCTTGATTAAACACACTTTAACAAAGATTAGTGTACCAGAAATGTGGTATTTGATCATTTTAATTCTATGTAAGGGCATGATGGTGATTTAGGACTTTGTCCTGCAGGAATACTTTGTATGTGCGGAGGGAATCTGAGGAAGTATTCCTGTGTAGAGTGCACTTCTAGCTTCCACTGACCTCAAAGGGGATTGGGAGCTCTCAGCATATTTCAAAACCAAGCTGTCCTTAAAGACCGGACAGAGCCACAGTTTGGATCCTGATCGAAACTTTTCCAGCCTATGTGGGTGTTTAGAGTTTGAGGATTTGGTTCATCTATTGTTGAGGGTGGGGGCGGGGAGAGGGAGACTACAAAGCTTGGACCAGTATCTGGATTCACATCCTATTTTTTCCAAATGGGTGGAAAAAAAATTTTTATGGGTTTATTTTTTTTTTTGGTTTATTTATTTTATTTTTTTTATGGGTTTATTTATTTTTTTATGGGTGTTCAGCTGGGGGGCCCGACTCTGGTAGAGGTGAGTAAACCTAAAAAGAACTGGATATTCAAAAGTGACAAAGAGTCCTGTCACACCTTAAAGACTAACTGAAGTATTGGAGCATAAGCTTCCCTGGGCTAATACCCACTTCGTGGGATGCATGCAGTGGAAGTATCCAGAGGCAGGAATAAATAAGAGGCAAGGGCCAGGTTAGAGATAACAAGGTTAGTCTAATCAGGCTGACCCAGCTTGTTATCTCCAGTTCCAGACTAACACAGCTACCTCTCTGATTCTGGATATTCAAATAAGCATCAAAGTTGGGATGCTTCTATGATTGGAAAATAGATCCTGCCAAGGTAACCTGATACCTTCTGTTGATGAGATTACAAGTGTGGTTGATAATGGTGCTAGGAGCACCTTTGAGTGAAACAGACAGGGGCGGGTGTGTTCAGCACTCTGGAGTTAATACAACTCAGCTGTTCGGGAACTGCCTGCGGGGGTGAACAGGTATCTGAGAAAAGCATATTGCTTAGAGCTCTGGATCTGGAATACGATGATTAAATAATCATTAATAATAAGACCCACAAAATCTGCGGTCCAGCCACACCAGTAATTGTGACTTTTGTCAGTCTTTTCAGCGAATCCAGAGTGTGGTTACTTGTCAGCCACACAAAAGGAGGCTACAAAATTCAGTCTATTAATAACCCTCTTCCTGCTACCATAGGCAATGCAGCGTCCCGGACCCTCCAAGCTTGTCCCGTGTGTCCTGGTCCCTGGGCTTGGGCTAAGATCACTTGTCCTGTGCTGAGCGCATTACGTACGGCAGGGAGCGTTTGTCAGCGGCTCTGGTACAAACCTAGCTGCAGGCTGCTTATGCAGAGAGGGGGGTGGCGAGAGGAAAGCTCCGCCAGGAACAGGGCTCCTCAGATCGGCTGGTTTCAAGTTCGCCAGGTTGGCTCGGTGGCTCATCGCTGGAAGGGACACGCGTCCATCGTGGGTCTGGGGTGACGCGGACTCCGGTCATGGGGGAATGACTGAAGAAGGGAAGAGGGACTAAACTGGAGGACGGATTGGCATGAGGATCCAGCCACAATGGAAGGGCTCCTGTCTCCGATGAGAGCCAAGGTAGGCGGGGGAGGAGAGCTGGTAATGCCTTGAGAAGCTGCTGTCACCCCGGGAAGCGGAGGGGAGGCGCGGGGCTGTCTGGGCGAACAGGAGACTCGCTCTGCTTTTGTCTCCCGGCTCTAGCACAACCGCTCTTGGGAAGGCGGCTCAATGGAGACGCGAGCCGAGCCGCCTCAAAGGGGGATCGCTCCCCGCCCCGCCTCCCATCGCTCTTTCTCGCCGAAGCGGACCTTTGTCCACGAGGTTGCCTTTTGGGGGCGACCGTCCGCTCTTGACTGGAGTTTCCCGTGTGAGCCTCTCTCTCTTGCGCGCGCGTGTGTGTGTGTGTGTGTGTGTGTGCGCGCACAGACACTCAGGGCGCCGTTCCATTGAATGACAACCTGCGGGGCGGCGGGGATGGGACCCGGAGCTTTTTCCTCAACGTTCTGAAAGAGAACGTCAACGTGTTGCACGTTCCAGCAGGGGGTTGACTGGTCCCCCGGCTTCTCAGCTTTCCTTGGCGGGGCAGCCTTCGCCTCCTTCCTTCGGGAACTTGGGGCTCCCGAATACGGGGAAGCCCAGGGGTGCCGTTGGTGCTGCAAAATCCGGTGTGCTAGGAAGGTGTCCTCTGGTCCCTCGCAGTGGTTCTCAACGGGTGGTCCATGGACCACTGGGGGTCCATGGTGACTTTTTAAAAATAAATAGAAAAGGAGGTGGTCCACGAAAAAGTTTTTGATTGGCCTGGACTGAAAGGAGTTGGGAACCACTGAGAGGGTCTGAGGGCGACTGAGGTCTCTTTCCTGCCGTGGGCTGAGTATTCGTGTGGAGAGAACGCTTCTAGCTTCCACTGACCGCAAAGGCGATTGAGGGCTTCAAGACGGGGGCGGTGGATCCCGATCCTACATTACCCAGTCGTCAAGGACACATACTGGAGCAGGTGAAGCTCCGTTGGGCAACCCAGCTCCTGTCTGCCGTAACTTAGCATCGAGAGAACTGGTACAGAATGAGAGTTCTCAGCACTGGGACAGCCAGAGTATAAAGGGGTGTGTATAGACTAGAGAGGGAGAACTATTAGATTGGGAGAAGATATAAACCCGCTCCCCCATTTCACAGTTCTGCCACCTGGAGTTCTGCCCTGATCCTCTGACCTTCATTACTGGATGTTTTTAAACATGTTTCCGAGCTTTTACTGTTAAAACATTCTATTGCCAACAAAGAGCTACAACGTAGCCCTGTATCCAAGCGATCATTTTTATCACTGTCTCGCTCCTTTTTTGTTTTACATGGTAATTTGGGAATGAGGAAACAAACCGGGGCATCCCAGTTTCTTGTTCGCATAATCCCGTCTGCTGGGCGTTATAAAACCCTGTTGCTGATGGCATTTTAGAAAATGAAAGAATTACATGGTAATTTAGGGTCAGGCATCAGTACCTATTATGCTTAAAGGCGAATATGGCCATTACACTTAGTTCTTCTGAGGTGTTTTTGAATCAGACCTATTTGCAGCAGGATATAAAAGACTGACAACCGGTTCTCATCTTCCTTTGCACGGAGGGAAAGTCGGTAACATTTGGGGTGATGTTTCCATTGTGTGCTCCTGTATCCACCCTTTTGAAATTCTCGCCTTAGGCAAGCTAGCATGGTATTGGTGCGTTATCAGGCTAGCGTTGGAATTACAGTTGGTTGTGAGTAATATCAGCACCCGCAGTATCATTTATGTTAAATGCACACACAGCTATAAAAATGATAGAATAAAAGAGGTGGAAATTTAATGACAGTGGGCTGGCCCTCTGGCCATACATTCTGCTTGTCAATCTAACTTGCATCCTAAATGCTGCTGGAATGTAACAGTAATACTGTTAATAAGACTTCCTTGTGACAATTATGTCCTCAAGGTTATTTATTGCTCCTTCAGAGGAATCTATGTGGCAAATTTAGATCCAGACCTCTAAATCCTGTTTTGTTCTGATAGAATATTAAGGGCAGACTTTGATCTCCATTATGTTGGTGTGAATCCAGAGTTGCCCCTTTAAAGACAGATCGCTGTTTTGTTTATATTGGTGCCGGAGTAACTCCACTGAAGATGTGAGGCCAGATTCTGAGCTCGGTTAAATCAGAGTAAATTTGGAGTATCTCTATGGAAGCCGATGCAGTTACTCCAGAGTTACACCACGTAACAAAGGTCAGAGTCTGTATTTAGGTTTGTGTGCAAAAGCAATGTGAAAATTACTTCAAGATATATTTTTAATTCACTTTTATGTTCTCTCCTGAAGCCCTTGCCCCCATGGAGACTTACATATAAATTCAATAACCTCACAAAAGAAAATATTATTGCAAAGGCAGACAGCTAGAATTTTTCCAACCCATTATGGTGAGGTGCAAATAAAAAATGTTTGCTTTTTAAAAAAATTTCATTTCATGAAGTCATATGCAGATCTATTTCAAATGCTCAAATCTAGAGAGAGCATTTAAAAACACATACACACAGAGAACTCTCATTTGCCTACAAGGATAATTAAAAGCAATGGGCCTGCTTCTTACTACCCTAAGTCCCTTTTACAGTGCTCTGGCAGGATGAAGGGGCCAAAAAGTGATGTAAACTGCATTCACACCTCTCTTTACACTGTTAGAAAAGAGTAAAGGGCCTTACTGTGAATGAGATTCAGTTAGTTTGAAGATTAGAAACCCTCTTCTAATGCTATGCTCCTAGGTGGGACTTCAATCTGTTATTTTGCATGGAAGTTGTATCTGAGTTTCAGATTCCATAAAATGTTGATCCATTTGGTCACTGAAGCATGCTAGGTTTCTGTATAGCGGTGGTTACTTAATAACTTAGCAACACTTGACAATATTTGAAGTAAATTGGACATCAAACAGTAAGTGCAGTATACCATGGAATAGACTTCACCAGACTAAATTATGGGTGCTTCATGCATTTATATCTTAAAATTTGCCTAAATTGCACATAAATATGTCTAAGGTTAAGGCAAAGTAATGTGGTGGTAAGATAAAATTAAGGCAGCTAAGTAGAATGCACCTGGGCACCTTGACTGCATTTTTGTCTTAATGGTTACATTTCACTTGACTTAAAATAAGGGAGTAATGCACTATCACTCTGGGATAATCAGACTTAATTATTACATTAAATATTACAAGCCCATATCAATTGGATTCTTTGCTCTGCCTAGCATGGTTTGTGTTTCTTAAGAACATATGCAATACGATTAACAGAAATCTCAGCAAATGAACATATACAATGGCGATGTACCTTAAAAGACTAAGAAGTTGATGGAATACAGCTGGTCTTTAAAAGAAGGAAGACATGTATAAATATAATTAGACACTCCCTTTTGATTTGTTTTATAATCCTCAAGCATCCTCACAGTTCTCCTTAATCCTCAATGCATTGCCTTCAGTGAATTATGCTGGCATAAGAATTTCAGTAATTTCAGTTCCTCTGCAGCAACACATGCCAATGTATGCTACTGAATTTGCAATGAGCACCTGGCTTGAACCATGCAAAATTGGCTAACTATGTTCTTTTTCTCCTGGGAAAGCACAGGTTTGCAAAGAATGAGGGGTAATCATCAAAATAATATGTTTTCTTTGGACTGACTGAAAGAACTTTTGAGTGAACTTTTCATCTGTTCACAAATGTACACAGAGGGTAAATGGAGATTAATTATCATTGAATTTACTAAGCATTGCATCTTGAGATAATGAATTTTTAGTGTTTTGTATACAGAGAATTCAGCTAGGGAACTCAATAAATACTGTGTGCAATGTTTAGATAGAGCTCTTAAAACACTAATGGGGCTGTTCTCTATTATTGAATCGTATTAACTTTATCTGTTTATTATAGGTTCTTGGGATTAGCAAATTCCCATGGTGTTACTATTTTTTGTTGAACCTTTCTTGGGGCTGCATTAAAGACTTTTTTTATTTTTCAACCACTAGATCACACTTCTGAGTGGTTGAATTACCCCTTGCGTATTCTATAGAGAAGTACGCTATGAAGCAACATTGATAAGCCCTGGAAGATATTGCATCCATGTTCTGCCTTACTTTGACAGCAATTGGATGATGAAGACACTGGGCCACTGAGATTGGTGGGTGGGGGGGATGGAAGGGGGACTTATCCTAAATGAGAGAGTTCTGGAGTAGAAAATGCCCAACCAGCTCTATTCAGTAGTTAAAGGTCTTGATGTCTGATTTCTGTATTTTTTTTTATTGTCTCCTGTGGATGTGAATTGAAAAGTGAAGTTTTCAGAAACACTAAAGAAGCTCTGGTGTACATTTTTTTTGGTCTGAACAATTTTCTATTAAGCTCCAATCTATCAAATCATTTGAGCATGTTCCTAACATTAACTTCAGTGGGACTGCTCATGTGCATAAGTGCCCTGGTGTATCAGGGGCTAAGCATTTTTATTCTGTCTTTTTAAGAATTGCATGAATGTTATGATGCAATATATGGGAATCCCTCATGTAATTTCTGCATGACTTATTATTAATATTGACAAGACAACAAGTGGGCCCAGTTTTCAGACAGAACATGCACATCACTCCATCAGAAACTCAAATCACATAGTAAAGGGGCACTTATACATCTAAATTTTTGGTGTCCTATTTAAATATCTACCTATGAAAATTGGGCACTGCTACTCTACAAAGGGTGGAATTTTCTCAGTCACCTAAGGGATTTGAATATCTGTCTTCCACTAACTTCTAATGGGCATTGAGCATCCAAAGCTCTAAACTCCTCCCCCTGCCACCAGGTATGTTATATATATATATATATAAGATATAGTGGTGATCTTCAAAGCATCAGTAGTATCTGAGGGTAATATACTATTCTGTGTAACAACTTAGCAGGATGGCTCTGCCTCTCACTCTGGGGTTAACCTGACTAACCTAATTGCCTTCTATGATGAGATAACTGGCTCTGTGGATGAGGGGAAAGCAGTGGATGTGCTATTCCTTGACTTTAGCAAAGCTTTTGATACAGTCTCCCAAAGTATTCTTGCCAGCAAGTTAAAGTGGTATGGTCTGGATGAATGGACCATAAAGTAGCTAGAAAGCTGACTAGATCATCGGGCTCAATGGGTAGTGATCAATGACTCCATGTCTAGTTGGCAGCCAGTATCAAGTGAAGTGCCCCAAGGGTCAGTCTGGGGGCCGGTTTTGTTCAGTATTTTCATTAATGATCTGGAGGATGGCATGGACTGCACCCTCAGCAAGTTTGCAGATGACACTAAACTGGGAATAGTGGTAGATACACTGGAGGGTAGGGATAGATACAGAGGGACCTAAACAAATTAGAGGATTGGGCCAAAAGAAATCTGATGAGGTTCAACAAGGACAAGTGCAGAGTCCTGCACTTAGAACAGAAGAATCCCATGCACTGCTACAGACTAGGGAACGAATGGCGAGGCAACAGTTCTGCAGAAAAGGACCTAAGAGTTATAGTGGACAAGAAGCTGGATATTAATCAACAGTGTGCTCCTGTTGCCAAAAAGGCTAATGGCATTATGGGCTGTATAAGTAGGAGCATTGCCAGCAGATCAAGGGATGTGATTGTTCCCCTCTATTCGGCATTGGTGAGGCCTCATCTGGAGTACTGTGTCCAGTTTTGGGCCCTACACTACAAGAAGGATGTGGAAAAATTGGAAGGAGTCCAGCGGAGGGCAACGAAACTGATTAGGGGGCTGAAGCACATGACTTATGAGGAGAGGCTGAGGGAACTTGAGTTATTTAGTCTGCAGAAGAGAAGAATGAGGGGAGATCTGATAGCTGCTTTCAACTACTTGAAAGGGAGTTCCAAAGAGGATAGATATAGACTGTTCTCAGTGGTACCAGATGACAGAACAAGAAATAATGGTCTCAATTTGCAGTGTGGGAGGTTTAGGTTGGATATTAGGAAAAACTTTTTCACTAAGAGAGTGGTGAAGCTCTGGAATGGGTTACCTAGGGAGGTGGTGGAATCTCCTTCTTTAGAGGTTTTTAAAGTCAGGCTTGATAAAGCCCTGGCTGGGATGATTTAGTTGGGAATTGGTCCTGCTTGCAGGAGGTGGATGGATAGATTACCTCCCGAGGTCCCTTCCAACCCTGATATTTTATGATTCTAATGTTGCTGTGTGAGAAAGGTGCTGAGGCTGTAGATGGTAAAGTATAATTCAACAACATAATGAAGAGCTAGGTCTGTCTTTATTAATCATAATGTTACACATGCCGATGTTGTATGGGTGTTACCGAGAGAAGAATTTAGTTTCATATTTGAATAGATTTTTCATATAGAAAATTTGGAATGTGTTTTAAAGTACAGGTAGAATATAAAAAGTGGAGGTGGTGTCTATTTCATCACATTTCTTCAGTCAATATAGAATTATCTGATTGGTTTTGCTTCACATTTAAAAAAATATGGAAAAAATCAAATTACAAGGTTATTTTTTTTCTTCCCCAATCCTGCTTTGTAGCAGTGCAGCATGGTACAGTATTATGTCTGAACTGCTACTGCACTTGGGCACAATGTCAGCAAGAGTGTATTGTTTAGACTAGATGGTAAACCATTGTTGCATATCTTGGGTGGGAACTGGGCTGCTGTACTGCTGGCAGAGATGGTTGTTTATATTGCAAAAGATCCCAGTCATGTGTGGGGCTGGACAAACATATGACAAACCAACCTCTTTCTCAAAGAGCTTTCTAGCTAAAAACGGGATGAAATCTTGGACCCCGGAATCTTGCCATTGGTTTCTATGGGAACAGATTTCCCCACAGAATCTGATCCATTACTTGCTTTGACTAACACCTTACTCCACTAATAATCCCACTGAAGTCACTAGGACTAGATTATGGTGCTATGAAGTTAAAGCAAGGGTAATAGAATCTAGCCCTAAATAAGAACAAGATGTAATAAGAGGGTATGGAACACAAAAGAGGAAGAATGACAAGGGTAGGACACACGGTCGCATATCCAATTAGCTTACTGTACAGTTTAGAGGCTTCAAGGCTTTTCAATATGTGGTGAAGGATCTTGCTGAATGGCTACCTACCCTAGTCATTTCAGTAAGCAGTTTACTGTGGGTGTCTGTTGGCCAGCATGTTTGCCTGTCTGCAAATAAAGAATTAAAATTCTTCCCACTATGAGACATAAATCATAAGGTTATATAGGTATTAATTGTGAATGGTCTTAAAGTCAGTGCTGCTGTAAAATGGAAAGTTAAGAGGAAGATTATGCTGCAAAAATGATGATCCATTCATGATGACAGTAAAACACTGATCTATGAAGGAAAACTGACCGCACAGCTCTCTGGTCTGTAAGGAAATTCTTGGCACATCACAGTGCTGTGTGCTTAGTTGTTTATGAATACTTTGCATGCAATAAAGTATGTACTTGCACAATGCAGGTTTCGCCTGATCCTTTGCTAGTGCAAATCAGTTTAGCTCCAGGGACTTCAAGGATACTAAACTGCTTTATGTTATCTGATGAGAATGTGCCTCATAATAATTTCACTGGCTTTTTGAGTGTGTGCACACAAACAAACACTGGTCAAGAAACGTCTAGGTATATGTACCTAGGTATAGGTATATGTAATCCTGCTTCAGCATGTGGGGGCAGGAAGGTGGACTAGATGACCTCTTGAGGTCTCTAGCAGCCCAACATTTTTATGATTTGTGTGTGTTCTACAAGCTTTCATCTCAAAGCATGTCTCTGTATATAACGACATTTGAACTTCCATTGCATTTATCACAATCTCTAAGCGTGCTACAATTTTAAGGCCCCCATTTTAACAACCTGTAATAAAAATATCTTCTTAAAAAACAAACTTCCAAAAGTCTTGCCAGACCCAGCATAATCACTTTCGTAGCCCAGGCATAATCACATAGTCCTGCTGCCATGAAAGACTACTTCACTTCATAGCTTCCAGCATAATCCCCTCCTATTTCTACTGCATCTCCTTCCCCTCAGTCTTCCTGCCCAGGAAAAGCATGAGAAAACAGATTGCTTTTGCAGCAGGTCATAAGCTAGCAAATCCCAACTCCAGTGAACCAAGGCAAGAAGCCAGATCTTCAGTCCTGGTTTTCTCGGTGAGAGCATCCAGATCTCAGCACCTCTTCTATACCAGGGGCTGTTAGCGCAAGTGCTCTGGAGGATTGCATCTGCCACAGCACTGCACAAAGGTAGAAGCAGTCTCTCAGGTAGATCTTCCCTAATTACATGCTCAATCAATTCTGGTGATTTAAAGCAGTGAGATAATTAAAAGGGAAATCATTAGTGTTTCATTTAAGGCTGGATCTCTGAATTGCTGGGTTTGGAGTAAGATTGTGGAGGTGAGTTTTAAAAAAAAGCAGATTTTATTAAGGAGAGATTAATAAGGGGAATAAGTTGGATAAGGGGAATCCTGTCTGATGCCATAGAAATTCCCTACCAACAGTTCCCATGGGACTACTCAAGTGAGTAAGGGCTCTGTGATCTGATCCACTAGGAGTATTTGAGGCATAAGGTTATAATCTGTAGGTAAAGAGGGCACAGTCTTGCCTGTAATGTTTTGTGGTCCTTGGAAATGGATGGGGTGAGGTGGAAAGGTAAAAAGCACTAGAAGTTCACTGAATTGTATCTGTCTCCTTATTACATTGCCCTGTGATGGAGGATTACAAATCCCAAGGTTAATGAATTGTACTCACTGCAATCAGCCCTGCCTGCTACACCTGTGGGTGGCGGGCCTGTAAGAACGGGGCTGAAAAGGGCAGAGCTGGTGTGGTTGTAGCTGGCCAGGAAGGAGAACAGATGAACTGCTATCCATTGAGAAGAGCAGCCCATCTGAAGCCAGGAACCAAGAAGGATTATAGCCTCCCTGAAGGAAGGGCAGGCTTGATGCCAGACTGTTTGGGTTTATCAGGGACTTGCCCACTGGTTGTTTTAGCTTGCCAGGAAAAGAGTACCCCACCTGTGGGGAAGGCTGCGCTTTGAAAGCTGGCTGATGAATAACCTCATAGGGGATGAGCACTAATCCCCGCTTAGGTAAGAAACTCCTTTATTTCATGTTTGTTTGGGGGATGACAATGCTGGACTTCATTTTGCTGGAAGGGGGTGGTTGAACTTCTATAATGACCTTCCAGAGAGCCAAGTCTTAAGCTACCAGACCGGTCTAGAAACCACACTTGAGAAACTGAGGCAGAGTAGTTGCAGCACAGAGCCCTGCCATGAGGGCTCTGTGCTGCATTTTATCAGGACATCTGGTCACCCAACCACAGACCACAGAGATGAAAGGCACACACCTCAGATGTGGGAGTCCCAAATTCATGTCCCTGCTCCACTGGCTATTTAGTTATAAAAAGTGGAACAGCTTCGACAGGAGAGGTTGAGTGATAGCCATGCGTCTGATGAAGTGGGTTTTAGCCTACGAAAGCTTATGCCAAATAAATGTGTTAGTCTCTAAGGTGCCACAAGTACTCCTCGTTCTTTTTGCTGACACAGACTAACATGGCTGCCACTCCGAAATCCATTCGGAAGGGCACTCTCCTGTAGTGTGGGAGACCCAACTCTAAACCTCTTCTCTACGTCGGATAGAGGCAGGAAGTGAACCTCTGCTCCCGCCTGCCAAGAGAGTACCTTAATCTCTGAGCTTCAGGCAAGCTATTCCTCTTCCTGCATTTCACGAAGCTTGTCCTCCGCTTTTGCCAAAAATGCCCCAAATCAAAACAAATGTTAAGTTACAAAAAGATTTGAAAAGTTTTTTCAACTCTTTGATTTGATAGAAATTTTGAAAATTGTTTATTTTCCGTTTGACCTGAAATGGAACTTTTTTTATTTCAGTTGGGAACTGTCAGTAAACCAGAATAGCCGTTATCTGCCCAGCTGTATATGTGAATCCCCTCTATCTGACAGTGATGTGTGAGCAGATGTTAGTTTTATCCAAGAAAAAAAATGTCCTAGTTCTTCCAAAGTATAAGTAAATATGTGGTGGTTTTATGGAACCGTTTTGGTTTATTTTCATATGGCTGACGTGCTTATGGTGGAGTTTGCATATGTGACCTTCCATATTCAGAATGGCTCTACCATGTTTGAAGTAACTTCTTTGTAAACTACAGTATTCCATACAAAAGCCTATATCTGACTAGTTTGTTTACAGTAACTTGGTGGGACAGTAGATAAAGCTTTCTAAAACAGGCACAGCTTTGTATTGTATGTTAGTTTTTTAAAAAGACATTTTAATCTTTGTACAATAGTGGTTATTCTGTCTTTATTGAATCACACGCATTCTCTGGTGGCATTCACTACCTTGAGAGCTAGTTTTCTAAGTAGCATGCACAATTTTGCTACCAAGGTAAAATGTCAAGGAGATTAAGCAGAAAATGTGACCTTTATTCACTGTTCTGTAATCTATGGCATTCTAAATATATTTTTTGGCTTAGTCCACAGCTTTATCCCAGAGGAATAGGTTGGGGTTTTTTAAAAGGCATTCTTGATCCATAAGTAACCCTGTTCTGGTGCTTCAGAAACCACCAGCAGAAGCACCACCAATTAACTAAGACTTATTCAAGGTATGGTGGTGTTTCTCATGGATACAAAGGATAAATGGAAGGAGGAATATCAGAAGAATATCTGAGATTACACCACAAGGGCAGATACTTTGCTGGTTTAACTTCATTAAAGTCAGTGGAGTTATGCTAGCAGAGAACTTGGCCAGCTGAGTCCAAGGAAGGATATAATTGATTCTGCTGATCATTTGTGGCCTTAAAACACTGTAGTGGAAGCACAGAAAAGTAGGTAGAATCATAAATGGCCCTTCATTGTCTCCACCTGATGATCAGGTTGCACAGAAAAGCAAATACACATTCATCTGTCTAAGACAGACTGTGCTTATGTTCTTAAAATGTGTTTGGTCAGAAATGCATAACTCTAGCCCATATCAATAACTTTGTAGACACAGTACATACATCACAAAAGAATATTAATGATCATTGAATTATTAGTTTGCCAGTGATGTATTATGTGTCCTGTGTAGGGTATATACTATGACAACAGTGTTTTAGGTGTAGTGAGTACAACAAGCTGCTGAGTTCCTGACACAGTAGTGAACACCCTGAAGTGCTGTGTCAGGGGAGGTGGGGGAGCGGCTAAAGATTATACATTAAAAACCATAAATCTTAGAAATGTTTGGAAAAAGACTGAGTTACCAGTTAAACCTCCCCAGAAGCAAAGCTGAACTCTGGTCATTTACATATATTTGATGGAATTTATCTGTTCTCCTGTTCCATAAAAGATAAGTTCAGTACTTATCCTCCAACCCCAGAAATGTCTGGTATGTGTGCTTCTTCCCAGAGACAGGCAGTATTTAGAGAGACATATGCAGCTGGAAGGCAGAAAGAAGTAGAGTAGGTGTTGTGCTACTTGGAGGGGGAGCACTATTATACAAATATCAGACCTCTCACATCTTGCTACTCACCTGAGGGTTCTCTGCCACCCTCACTTCGCCTTCACATAGGCTGGATTGAACAAGATAGGCCCACAACTAGTTACTTTCATTTGATTCAGCATTCATCCTGTTATGATGATGGCAACTCTCCTGATGTAACCACTGGTACTGAAGCCCTTACAGGGACAAACCCCACCACAGCTCTGAATGGATGTAGTTCCATTAGTCAATGGAGTGATCCTGATTTTTACACCAGCTAAGGATCTGATCCTTGGGTGAAATTATGTCCCTATTTGGGGGTTCTGTTTATGGGGGGGCATGGGAGTGAGAGGGAGCCCCACAAGCTTTCCTTCTGTTACCCTGTAATAAAGTCATGCAGCAGGTAAACTGACTTCCCGAGTTGGAGTGCACAAGGGAGGTGGAAGCCATTTGTATTGCTAGTGGCTTGTGGCATAGGTGGGACTATGGCTCTGTTTCTTTCTTGCATGCCACAGATCTAATAAAGGACACCTTGCCTGGCATCCCCCAGAAGCACCGTGGGGATGTAATGCCTCCTCCCACCAGCATTCTCAACCCTATGCCACCACCCCATTCCAAATGCAGCTCAGCCTCAACCAAGGCATAGCTGAGACCTCTGTCATGCGAGGACTAATGGTTGACTTCCATGGAGCTATGCCAATTTGCAGCAACTAAGGATCTGCTCCAAAATGTATAGTTCCATGGAAGGGAAGAGGAAGAAAAATGTCCATAACTACTCACAGCTTCTACCAAGGAACTTCCTACTCCTACTGGTAGCTTCTAAACACTCGGAAGTGCACAAATGCCTGGATAATATTAAGTGGTAGATCCACAGCTGTTAAAAAAGGCCACACTCCCTTTAAGCCCATGAGCCATGATGACCTGCATCAGTCCCTAAAAGATGATCTTTTGGTCAGCACTTTGCTTTCATCAGGGTTAAGAAGTTGATGAAGCCCCACCTCGGAATTTTGTCCAGATGCATAAGTGAGGAATGATCTTCCTGGTTAAAATAAAATAAAATAAAAATAAAAATTTCCTTGATGAAATGCTAATGGCCTTCTCACTCACACACAGAGAACACAGGATTGCAATGGAAATATTGTTGAAGTAATACACTCCGAAAGGTAATGCACTACACACTTCTGCTGAAGTCTCCCGCAGTATTTTATATCAAACGAAAAATTAAAAGCATTGAGGGCCTTCTCTTAATTAAACGGCTCCTGTCCAATATAAGTGCCCTGACAGATCAAATGCAATTGCTGGTATATGTGCTGAAAATATTAATCAGGAACTCGGTTGGTATTAGTGTGGATATAACATGTAATTCCACAGGAAAGTCTACTGTGATTTGGAATTAACCCCCTGGCACCAGGATTTTCTGGCTTGACATGCTAATACAGAATGCATAGTGCTAATGATGGGCTCTCCAGACCTGCCTGTTCCAAGGGATTAATTAATAACATGATGTGAAAGTGTTACACAATTTTTGCAGAAAGGAAGAAAGAGAAAAAAGGAATAAAGGAATTATTTTGCTGAATGGGGATATTAGGGTTTGTGAGAAAGCGGAAGTGGCAGTAATATAATAAAAATGCTTCTTGCCAAAGCACAAATATCCAAATGTCTAGGATATCTTTAAAAAACTGAAAAAAAATCATATAAAAGAATAAAAATGTGGTGTGGGGGAATAAAAGTGTCCTTGTCTTTGTGCTCGCTGATTTGATATGGGAATGATCTGCTTTGTAATGGGTTTGTTGAAGCTCTGGGAGAAAAGTTGAAAGCTGATTCTTTTCAAAACTCTGCTTACCATTTGGAATGCACCTGTACAGAAAGGGCACTGCGCTTTGAATTGCACTTGGAACGAGTCACACAGAAAACTCTCTCCAAAGGCCAGCCCCGATTCTGTCCTAATGCTGGGCAAGACAAGACTTGACTGAGTTCTGAAGAGATTTTTCTTTTCCTTTTTTAACTGGAATTCTAAACTGGCTAAGAGGGTTTTAATGCATCTCTCCAAATATCCTTCTAAAACTAATATATCTCTGGAAGACGTGTGCCTTCCTGGGGGCGTGCAAATATCACAACCTCAATCTCTCAGCGACATGCTTCTAACCTGGTCTGGAGGGATCCCACCTCTAAGACTGAGAAGGAAGTTCATGGCCAATTCAGGTATCAGCGTCTCAGAGCCTGCCAGTCCCTGCTGCTATGGTACTGATGGTTTTGTGATGGGAATGCTTTATAGCAACGTGCCCACTAAGAACTGGGGAAAGTCACAGGTTCCAAGGCCAGAAGGGACCATTGTGATAATCTAGGCTGATCTCCTATATAACACAGGCCATTCAGCATTCCTGAAATAATTTCTAGAGCAGAGCTTTTACAAGACATCCACTCTTTTGGTTTTTAAAATGGTCGGTGATGGAGAATCCACCATGATCCTTGGTAACTTTATTCCAGTGATTATTCTCTATTAAAAATGTACGCTTTATTTCCGGTCTGAATTTGTCTACTTTAACATGATCCAATGGCTGGAAGTTTTCTCACCTCAACTGAAGATCCCATTATTAAATTTTTGTTCCCCATGTAAATACTTATAGACTGTAATCAAATCACCCTTTAACCTTCTCTTTGTTAAACTACACAGATAGACTCAAGGAACTCAGTCACTATAAGGCATGTTTTTTCATTCTTTACTCATTCTCTTGGCTCTTCTCTGAACCCTCTCCAAAATTTCACCACCCTTCTTAAATTGTGGGACCAGAACTGGACACCGTATTCCAACAGAATTCCATCGGTGCCAAATTCAGAGGTAAAATAATCTCTGAAGGATCGCATTAGCCCTTTTGGCTGCAACATCACACTTGGGAGGTCAGCTGACTATCCACCACAACCCACAAATCTGTTTGAGTCCCTGCTTCCCAGGGTAAGAGCCCCCCATCCTGTAAGTATGACCTATGTTCTTTGTTCATTTAGCCATATTGAAACGCAGATTGTTTGCTTGTGCCCAGCTTACCAAGAGGTCTGAATCACTGTCAGTGACATTTTAATGATGACCACTGGACATGTGTAAAGCCTGGGAGGCCCAAGTACAACCCACAAGCCTAACCCTGGTCTAACACCTCCAAAATCCGTAATATGGCTCTGTAGCATTTGGAGACTACCAGTCCGGACATGCACTGTTCTGTCTTGAACCAAGCAGCCCCTATCTTGCTTCAAGATGAAACATTGTATGCTGGGACCTGTAGTCCTTTGGCTTGTGTCAGATTATCAGTGCAGCAGTTAGACAACGTTTGACCAACACTAATGTACAATGTGAATTCAGAAACTTTCTTGACTAAGTATTAACTAACTAGGAATCATAAATGGAAAAGTTCATTCTCACATTCACCTCACAGACATGCACATGTTCTATTACAGACTGCGTTGCCACCAATTGTATTTTTAATTGTTGCCTTTAGACCATCTCATCAATCTAATTGGAGCTAAATAAGCCCTATGGTGTTTGGCACAGTAAAGTTTACTGAGGATGTTTCTTCAATCTGCTGGGCTGCGACCAGTCAAAAGCATCATGCTAGTGAGAGGAGAGAGAACATCTCATGCTTTAATACATTGTCTATTACTTTGGTCGTTCTGAATATTATCACTCAGGCAGCAGAGAAGCAGCTGGGTGACATTATCAGTAATTGCTCAATATTGTCATCACATTTGCTTACAAGAAAAATAGAGCAACAGACTATCAATCAGATCACAGAATATTCATAGTTTCATCCTAGTAAGCGCTTTTGAATGTCATGGCAACCGTCCCATGAGCGACAATTTTGTACTTGATTACTTCATGCTACATTCCTGATCGTGGCTGTGTTGCTCCATTAATTTTACTTTTAAAATTTCATTTGTTTTTATAAGATATGCAAAACATGCAGCACCTATTCATTCATACATCCTCCCTGAAATTTGATTTAAGCCAACAGAACCCAATGTGTAAAACACTGCATGTATGCATAGCTGTTATGTAGCCTTTGAGATCCCAGGAAAGCATTTTTCTTCCTCTATTTTTTGGAATGATGGATGGATAGATGGATGTTTACACTGAGACATTTCTTCTATATATATATTTTGAAGATCAGACAGAACAACAACTAAAAAGAATAATCTGTTGTCATGGCTTTTAGACTAGGAGGAATAATTGATCTTGATGATAATTGTTTAGGTTCCAGTCTAGCAAAATACTAAGTATCTAAATAACTTTAACCACAAAAGTCAATGGGATAGTATTGCCAGTTGCCATGAGTCAGGCCCCCAAAAATCATAATTATTTTTTAAACCTGTAAATATGGTGTTCTGCTTTTTTGCCTCCTGCTCTTGGGGTTCACATTTTCAAGCTTTCATCCAGACCCATGAGGGTTAAAAAACTTTTTATGAAACCTCAGATTGACATGTGATTTGTAAGGCTCCAGCTGCCAGGACTTGAAAGGGAAAAAAAAAATAGATATCACAAGGCCTTTGATTAAAAAAAAAATCACAAGAGTTGGCAACACTCACATGCTTAAAGTTAAGCAAGTGCTTTGTTGGATTAGGACCTACATAGCACCTTATTCTGAAGATATATGCTCTTGTGGTGAAGAGACAGGGCTAGGAATTAGGAAACCTGACTTTTATTTGTGGCACTGTCAAATCTCAGACAAGTCACTTGTGCCAAATTCTAGGACTTATAGCTTAGGCAAAATTGGTGTGTCATCTTTCAGTCATATTAGCTCAGTCGAGTTCATGGATTTTTAAGGTCAGAAATCACCATTGTAATCATCCACTCTGTCCTTCTGCGTAACACAAGCCAAAGAATCTTACCCAATAACTTTTGCACCAAGGCCATAACTTTGGTTTGAGCTATAGCATAGCTTTTGGAAAGAGATCTAGCCTTGATTTAGACGATAAGTGATGGAGAATCTACTACATTCCTAGGTAAAGTGTGTGTTTGTTTTTTCAATGGTCAATTACCTTCCCTGTTTAAAAATAAGCGCAACTTCTTATTTCTAGTCTGAATTTGTTTAGCTTCAGCTTCCAACCGTTATTCTGCCTCTTTCTGCTAGATTACAGAGCTGCCTACTATAAGGAATCTTTTCCTCCAGGTTTGGGCTTGTGAACCATGATCAAGTCATTTCTTATTCTTTCCTTGGATAAACTAACCTAGCTTAGCACAATTGAAAAGACCCATTAAGATGCAGACAAATGTGTTGGATTGCTCTGTAGTAGTGTGCTGGTTTCCACCAGTCTACAACACAGTTGTCTGGTTGCTTCTCACATAAGACCCTATTCTGAAATGATTGCATTTCCCTCATCACAGTTTTCAAGGCCCAGTCTAGTGTGAGATGGACCTCAGATCATTCCCCCAATCAGAACACCCTGAAATTATGAGTAGTGAGATAAGGGCGGGGGAGATCCATATCCAGCCCCAGATCCAGATGTGAATTTTGTCAATGGTGCATATCTCTGTAGCTGAATGAAATCCCAGATCCACCTCCTTTCCCCAAATGTAGTCATTTTCAGATCCCAATTTTTCAGTTCAATCCCCCCTCAAATAAATTCAAACAATTTTTAAGAAATTACAGTGCAAAAAGCTGTATTAAAGCCTTTTGCTTTCTTGTCTTCCATTTTAAAAGAAGGAAAGGCAAGACAGTGCTTGCACTTGTTATGAAAGTGAGAGGAACAGGCATTGTGGCCTGCCATAGATGTGCTAAAATGTTTTGTGGAGAAATGTACAGACTAATTCCAGCGTGAAGATGGTGTGGTGGAGCTGGGAGAGATAGGGTGAAATCCTAGTCCCATTGAAACATGTGGAGTTTTGCTACTGACTTCCAATGAAACCCAAATTTCACCCCTCAGTTCTATTCCCAACTCTGTTTAGATCCTTCCTGTATAATAGTATCAAGTCTTTCAATTATAATTTCTCTGTGCCTCAGTTTCTCCATCTCTGTAAAGGAACTAATACACCATAGTGCTTAATTCTAGATTGGGGGGGAGGAATTCGGACACACCTTCTATTTGACAAAAAATGCAGTTTTGATTGACCTGAAATGATTTGAAAATTTGACACAAATAACTTTGGCCATTCCCCAAAAGGTGCGGGGGGAGATGCTGCTTCAACTCCTTTATCCCCTTCCTCCCATAATCTTTAGCCCAGTGGCGCAGGCACTTAAGTGGGATATGGGGGACCAAGGTTTGAATCCATGCTCTGCATCAGAGCCAAAGTGCACTCTTTCAATTCACCAAGAATTCTGAAAAAAAATCAGATTTCCTTTGACCTGAGCAGAAATTTTGTTTTCAGTTTTTCAGAACTGCTACCAAAGCAAAAAAAATAAATCAATGCTTTGCCCAGCTCTAATTATTTCCTTAATTAAATTCACCCTTGTGCACAAAGCTGGCCAAAGAGCTATTAAGTGGTGCATAAATCTCGTGCCGGTCTTCTGCATCGGGGTGAATTTGGTTCTATCATTTGTAAAGTGCTTTGATATCCTCTTTGGAAAGGAGTGAGTTAATGACAAGGCGCTTTTGGCTTAGGTGGTTGTTGCCTATCACAGCGTTAAGTCCACCAGTGGAAATCAAACTGCTTGACCTCTAAAGGGATTTTGGAAGTGTCAACCCATATTTTATAGTTATGGAGTAGATGTCCTATATCGCCCCGGAGATCTCATTACTGCTCAAATATGTATATGCAGATTTTTTTACATTAGCAAAGCAGCAGGTCCCTCCTCACCCACATAGTAACATTATTTGCTGGTGTCTGTAGAAATGTTTGTCAAAAAAAATCTTCTGAAAGTCTGTGCAAAGGGGGAAGGGTATCAAAAAAAAGTATCCCTCTTTATTAATTACAAAATGATTAATTATTTCATCTGCCCAGATATCTGTATGCACAACTTGGCTTCCTCTCTCATTTATCAGGCTTTCGGCACCATTAATCAATGGAAGTTTTAAATGTAAAGGCAGACAGGTTGATTTAAAGTGTTGCATTGTGGTAACCTCTCCTGTATACGCTGACCTGCTCTGGATCCCGGACAATCTATCACTGAGCACATCACTGTCAGGCCACAAGATTTGATTTAGAGATGAAACTCCTGGAAGGGAAGCATCAGAAATTGCCCATCTTCAAATGAACTATGTGTATTTTGGCTGATTTAGGACCCAATCCTTTCTCCTTTTGAGAGTTCCAGAAATGCAGGAATGGCTACTCCCCTACACACTGTGATAGAGAGAAATTCACAAACCAATCATGTTTCAGTGTTAAAGTTACTAAGGGCTAGACGGTGACTTGGATTATACCATCCAAGCAAAGGATGAATAACGTCCTTCATATCCCTGTGCCAGCTGCCATAGACCTTTGCTCAAGGGTGCAGGCATAAGCAGGGCTATCTGCTTGCTCACTCCCTCCCTGGACTGTGGGATGTAGAAAGGATGCCACTTTATCTCAATCCCTTTTTAAATCAGGCCCAAAATCATTTCCCTGCTTCATATCCTCAACTTCCTGCCTAAACTGAACTTGGAAAATCTCAGTACAAGCCACGATTGCCAACTTCCATGATTTTATCACAAGCCTTCTGGTATTTTGTATTTTTACTCAAGCCCCAGCTTCTGGAGTCATGTGACTAATGCTGAATCTCAGCTCCTTTTTTTTTTAAAGTAAACCCTAGCCCTTGTGGTTGCAGAGAGGTGATCCAAGCATAATTGAAAGTCTCAAGAGCCAGGTGGCAAATGAAAAGAACTCACATTTTATGTTTTAAATCTCATGGATTTTTAAAGCCAATGTCATGCCTTTGGAAGCCTGACTCATCCTAAGGGCTAACAGTGTTGTAAAACTTTAGTAGTCATTCTGCTACAAGCATTCAAGGAGGTGGGGGGAGGAGTGGCACACTTGTTTGGCTCCTGTGCTGCCCAGAAGGCAACCTTGTGCTAGTTTCTCTCATTGCAATGTCTGCTTAGCAAATGTGTAGCAGAATGGCTACTAAGTGTGGAATAGATACTTTTATTTACTTATTTTCTTTTAAATTTTAGAAGGGGAGATTGTGGCTGATACGGTTTCAAACAAGTTTCCTCTGCGTGGCAATGTGCAGAAGCCTCTAAACTGGAATTTTTCTTTTGCAAAGGCTTTTATAATAGAAAAAGACACAATTCCTCATCTCCTGTGCAACAGTAACAGCTTACATATACATATCTGAAAGACAAGCCTGGCTCTGGTAGCTAAGAAGAAGCTGCACTTTGATTATCAGTAAGAGCAGAGACAACTCTCAGTTCTAACACAGGTTAGAGATCACACCTTTTAATTAGTCCAGCCCCAGATTATTAGGTGTCCTTGGATCAGTAATGATCAAAGAACGGCTGGTTCATGTCAGCAAGTGACACTGGTAAACCACAGACTCTCATAAAATAAATTAGTTCTGTGGCTTTTCTATCCTTATCTTTTTCCTTTCTTGCAGATTTAAAATAAAACAAAACATATTTTGACACTTAAGAATGAATAGATGCTAGTCACAGCCTATCTTACTGATTTTTGATTTGTTTCTTCATTGCATCCATGGTGCACTGGGCACCATCCAGAATATAGAAACACGTTTCCCACAGTGAAGAACAAGAAGGTAAAAGGAAAGGAGACCTCGTAGCTAAGGCACTAGACTGGGATATGTGAGCTCAGTTCCTGGCTATATCTTTCTGCAGGTTTCTTAACCTTTCTATGCCTCAGTTTCCTGAGGAACATGATACTCTCACCTCTCTTGTCTGTCTTATCTATTGAAATTTTAAGCTCTTTGGAGCAGGTTCTCTCCCTTCTTGTGTGTGTGTACAGTGTCTAGCACAATGGAGCTAGTTCTCAGTTGGTCCCTCAACCTGCAGCTGTAAAATAGGTGTGCATCAGTGTATTTTTGTGGTCACTGGCTATTTGGTGCCATACATCTGTAAGCAGTGTCAGGATGAGCTCTACCCTGACATCTGGTGGTGAATTGTGGGAATTACAGTGAGTTGTGGAAAAGAACTTTGGGGCTGATCTTATTTGCATAGGCACACCCACTGCGCCTACTCTGAGCTCACAGCAGCCCAAATGGTCACTTCGGCTGCTGTGGGTCCCCCAGTTTCTCTGTTATTAGGGCAGAAATGACAAAGCGTTGTTATCCTGGTTATGTGAATTGAGGACTGTGGACATGTACTTGTTATGTACTTCTTTGTTATGATGGAGGGACTCACCATCATCTAGGTAGCACTCACTGGGCAAGGGGCAGGCATTCAAAACTCAGTGAGTTTGAGAAAGGCCATGGACAGGTCTGTATGCCCTTTGGGCCTTGCCTACAGGCCTATTGCACCTTGCCTTTCTCCATTGTAGAGTGTCAGAGCTAATTTTTGATTCTACTAGGAGTCTAGAGTCATCCCGCTGAGCTGAATTCACTTTGCATCCACTGGTGCACCTGTGCTAAGGCCCCTCCCCCACTAAAAGCTGACATCACTTGAGAGCTGAAATCACTTAAGAGCTAAAACCACTGTGTTAAGTAGGGGGGGGCCTAAAGGCATGTGGGTGGCACAAAGCAGTTTGTGTGGCCAGCAGAGCGGAGCAGCGGACTCAGCCAAGCAGTTCCTGGGCGCAGTTTGTGGAGGGCGCAGCAGAGCAGTTTGGGTGTCGGCTGGCAAGGCGGCCAGCAGAGCAGTTTGTGCTGCTGGTGGAGTGACTGGCGCCACAGAGCAGTTCGAGTGTCGCCTAGCAGGACGGCTAGCGGAGCAGTTTGTGCTGCTGGCGGAGTGGCTGGCACAACAGAGCAGTTCGAGTGTCAGCTGGCAGAGCAGCTAGCGGATTGACTGGCAGAGCAGAACAGTTCGTGGGACGGCCGGCGGAGCAGAGCGGCTTACGGTGAGGGCTGCAGTGGGACCCCACGGAGAGGCGGCACAGTCGGCCTTGGACCATGTAAGGTGCCCTTTGCCCTACCCTCCATTTCCACCCAGGCTGGGAGGTAAGACTCTGCAGGTTAACTTTTGAACTCTGCACTGACCAGGAACAGAGACTCTTGGGCTGTTGGACTTTTGGGACTATTGGGTGATTTTTGGGGTTGTGGGACTCAAGAGCCAAAGGGAAGAACACAGCCTATATGCTGGGAGCGGGGCTTCTGGTTCATGGTTTGTTTTATTAATCCTGTTTGTGGTGTTTCCCCTATATAATGCCACATTGTTTCTCTCTGTTATTAAAAGGCTTTTGGTACACTCAGACTCTGTGCTTACGAGAGGGGAAGTATTGTCTCTTAGAGATGCCCAGAGGGGTTGTATATGGTTGTCCCAGGTCACTGGGTGTGGG
This sequence comes from Dermatemys mawii, assembly GCA_007922305.1. NCBI lineage: Eukaryota > Metazoa > Chordata > Testudines > Dermatemydidae > Dermatemys > Dermatemys mawii. The sequence continues at coordinate 10,426,621 of ML677341.1, read as the reverse complement.
CTCGAGCTGGTTTTGTATTGTGTTATTGGAATGGAACCCCTGGATACTGAACCCGGCCCCTGTTGCTGCCAACTCTGATGGGCAGAAGGCTTACACATCTTCCTTTCATGTTTCTACAATGTATTTCTGGGTTAATGTTTTTAAAAAAAAAAACAAAAAACAAGAAAGCTTCTTTTCAAAATAAAACTCTAATTACAAGTTAACATTTATTTGATTCTTTGTGGCAATACTGGTGACAAAACTCTAGATCTTGTGGCAAAGCTCTAGACCACATTATGGAAAGGGACTATGATATATAAAAATCATGTTTTGTTCATTTTCCTCTTAAATATATCATCATGTATCTCTACCTACTACTTAAAATGTAGAATGATTTTTTTAAAAAAACCAACCATCCTCTTTGAATAACACAAGCATGTAAGATCCTTCCAGCTTCTATAATCTCATGTAGTAATAACAGGGGTGGAGAGGAATCTGACATCAGTGAGAATTTTATCTGAATAATAGATGGAGAAAATAAAGCCTGGATCACTCTATATTTTGCATGCATGTGCAATGCAGTGAGAAAGACTGGATGATTTCACTTCTAAGATGAATCTATCTTTATATTTTGGCCTTAACTTTAAGCCAAATTCTCTGCAGTTGCAGATCATTGCCTTGCAGTTACATCAACTTGCCTCTTCTAAAAGTGTTTTGACATAGGGAGTCAGATCTTGTAAATACCTTTGCATGCAGAACTCCCACTGGAATCAGTCAGGAGTTTTTGTGAATATAGGTCATTAAGTATCTGATCCAAATCCCACTGTAATAAATGGAAAGCCTTCCATTAACTCTGAATTCTTGAATGAGACTTTAACTGAACAGCATTTATCTTGTATTGACGTTCTTTGGCTTGAAAGGCCCAATGGAAACTGACAAGCTAATGAATGTGTCAGTTGTAATTGAAAGATCTTGATTTGGGAAGAAAGCTCTTATGTGGTGGGGTAATGACATTTGCTCTTTTATTTATTTACATATATACACCCCTCTCTGTAGATGTGAATCAAAACTTTTGACTGAAGGAAAAAAATCAATGAGAGCAATCTTGGTTCCAGTGGAGCGGAGAGAAATGTACCAGCTCAAAGCTCTCATTGTAATAAACTTTTGTTTCTGAACCTATAATGGGGTCTAGATCAATAGAACAATTGCTGGGAAGCAAGGGAGAAATATGGAATAGTACCACTTCACATTTATAGAATGCCTGTCTTGAAATGATTTCTAAATGCCTTTGTTAAGTGTTGCAACAATCCCATGAGCAATATTATCCCCATGGTACATGTGGGGAGTTTAGAGCACAGAGGTCAAGTCTGGGGTTACATAATGAGTCATTGGCAGAGCCAGTAGCGACAGTCAGAATCTCTACTTCTCACAGATCAGTCCTAGCCATTTGATGACACTCCCTTCCCATAAGGTAATGAGTGTTAGTTTAGTGCCCAAATGTGTATGTTCTCTGCATGTGGAACTTCCAGTAAAATCAATGGGCCTTCTCTGTACAAAGCATTCACAGCATAACCTTAGTTTGTAGTGCATTACATAAAAGAATGGGTGAATTAGGTTGTAAGGCATAAAGATCACCCACTGCCCCCATGATAAAAACACTGATTTGTGAGGTTTATTTTTCTCCATTACTTGCTAATTTTGCCTGACTCATCACTTTCAGGTTTTATCTGGATGTAGAAAATTAAAACAAGGGGATACTGGGGGAAAAGGATTTCCCTTGCTGTGTTTTCAGCCCGGCAGGTAGCCAGAAGTACCACATATCTGCACATGAGCCTGTTTTTATGAAATTTCCAACTCAGCGTTGTTTGTAAACCTGATAGTGATTGGAATTTATCAAAGGAAAGGCTGAACTGACTACCCACCACTAGATTCACTATGAAATCAGTATTGGAACTACAACAACAGCAGCAAGGCTATTCAGATTAAAGCAACCCTAATATTGACCATGTAACACTTCTGGCTACAAACCATGCCTCTTAACAAAAGAAATCCCTTTCTAACAGTTTCTATTCAAAGCCACCATATTTAATAGGAAAATATGCCCTACTGATTTAAGGTACTGTATTGGTCTTAGAAGTGGATTCAGTTCTTATCCCTCCCACTAACTTCCTTTGTGTCCTTGAGGAGCAAGTAATTTAATCTCTGTCCTTCTGTACCCTATCTGTAAAGTGGGGATATTAACAACATTCCTTTTTCCCCAGTCCTTGAGTGACACCCATTTGTCTGTCTTCTTTATTTAGATTGTAGGATCTTTGAGGAAGGGACTCTCTCTTCCTTTGTGTTTGTAGAGTGCTTACCACAATGGGGCACTGATCTCAGTAGGATTGCTGTCATACAAATAGTACATAAGAAGAATTTAGCATGTATGCGATGTAATATACCAAGCCCACTGAAGTTTGTAGATTTAATTATAGCTTTTTTCCCCCCTGCTTTGGGTCTTCTCTGGTTGGTTGGATCTAAAACTTCAGCCTGTTGACATGAGTCAGAAGTGAAAGCTGTGTGGAGAAGCTGCTTTGCACTGATTTTTGTGCATGAAAATGTAGTGCTGATTGAAGGATCCTGGAACGAGAGCAGGAAATTCATCAAGCAAGGGCAACATGGACAAAGAGCAGTTCAACATCGATGGCATATTCTATCTCTGGCATCTTTTGTGAGACTCCCAAAGTGATTGCCAACTAATTTGGGTTTATTCAGTCATACACCCACCTGTGCCTTGGGAGCTGGACTGAGATCTCTCTCTGTCATGTGCTCATCACCCTGGCATCCGGAATGAGCATTTCTTATACCAATCAAGCAATCAGGAGCCAAATTCTGCTGTTGAATCCACATTTTGCTCCCTTTCTTTGGGGAAGACACTCAGACCTCCAAGGACTGAGCTTGGTCTTTAGTGCATGAGACCTGAAAAGAGCAATGCCCAGCTTTGCACTGTTCTTATTGTCTATAGGAGGAGTTATCTATTTGGCTCACTTAATAAAGCTTCTGCCTTTACTGACCAGCAGGATTGCTGGTTTGAGTCTTGACTGTAATGACACTCAAAGGTCATGTCTACACAACCTCTTTTGCTGGCAGAACTTATGGGGTGTGTGAAAAAACATACCCTTGAGTGACATAAGTTACACCGACAGAAGTGCTGGTGTGGACAGCACTATGTTGGCGGGAGAACTCCTACCGACATAGCTACTGCGTCTTGCGGAGGTGGTTTTATTATGCCAATGGGAGAGCTCACTCTCCTGGCGGCATAGAGAGTCTTCACCAGACATGCTACAGAGATGCAGCTGCGCTGATGTAGTGCTTGTAGTGTAGACTATCCCTTACACTTTGCATTTAGCTGTGATGTGAGAAGTCTGTTCCCCAGACCTGAAGAAGAGCTCTATGTAAGCTTGGAAGTTTATCTCACCAACAGAAAGTTGGTCCAATAAAAGATATATTACCTTACCCACTTTGAGGGTGCCCATGTATTAATCTAGAGCAGGCCTGCACAACATGCGGCCCGGGGGCCACATGCGGCCCGCCCGGGCTCACTGTGTGGCCCGCAGGGGGTAAGTAGGGGTGGGGCAAGCCAAGCGGTGGGGTGGGGGGAAGTGGATGGGGGCAGGGTGAGGGCCGGGCTTTTCGGCCCACAGCTGTTTTTTTTTTGCAGTAATATGGCCCTCGCTGCTTTCCGAGTTGAGCAGGCCTGATCTAGAGTGACACATGGCAGACACATAACTCGTATGTTAAAAGAGAGCAGGAGACAAGGAGACATTTTTTGTCTTGTTTAATATTTTTCATTCAAGCCCTGTTACAATATCTACAAATTTAATTCAAACTATACGGAGTATTCCAAGGTGCTTTTTGTAAAATGGCTTTTTTTTCCCCACAGCATTTATAAACATCTCTTAATATAGAGTGCATCTTTTATCTTCAAAGGCCATTTCTGTGGCAGAATTTTAAGCAGGCTTTTTTATTTTCTCCCCGAGTCAATCTTCAGGTTGGAAAATGTTTTGACACAGGGGAAACTGTTGTTAATGGGTAATGGGCTAATCATTCGTTGTGGTTGCTTCACTACTGAAATTTGTATACATTTGAGACTGCTAATAAAAATGGAGCCATTTGCACCTAATTTAGCTGATTTAGTTCTAACTCTCTTGCAGCAGCCTCTAAAGTGCATAGTTACTTAAGGTTATCATTTTGAGAAGATTTTTAATTTAGATGGAAACAAGACATGCAGGCTATTCTTATTAGAAGGCATTCTGCACTGTCCTTGTACTGTGTATTATATAATTAGTGCGCACTTAACCAGTGCAACCATTTAATAACCCCTTTGTGTGTTTCACATAATGATTATAATTATAGCCAGTGATTGAACACAGAACCAGAGCATACAACAGGATGCCCTTGTGTCTTAGAATGGGACAGATTCTAATAGTTTTACTGTAATCTGGGGGAGAAACTGCAAAGAATTCCAGGTATGGGTAGTCATGGCTCTAATTTCAGTCACTTTGTGTTTACATCCAAAGGGAAATCTAGTTCTTTATAAAAACCTTTCAAATATAATAGGCCTGATTTTTGATTCACTGACACGGGTGTAAATCGGAAGCAACTCCAATAAAGTGAATGCTGCTATGCAGGTGATAAATCACAATATGTGGGACACAATTAGACCCGAACAACTCAATACGAGAAGGCGCTGAGCAATCTTGTAATCGACCGAGAGCTTTCACCACCTTTGGAAATCAACCAGAGGGGAAATGGAGTCACAGGAATGCCCAGCACCACACAACACTGAGCACAGTCTTCACGATCACAGCACAGTTTACATGTAAGGAATTAAACCTAGGCCCTGGAGATGGAAAGATTCACATTTACATCAATGGACTTTGCATCAGGCCTATAAAGAATAGACAGTATACTGAATTTTCTTTGTGCCTGTAGAGGTCAAATGATAAAGTCAGTGTTGTAAAAAGAGTATTTAGTTGTAATGTGTGGAGTTTTTTCTGTTTTTATGAACTGCTTACATATCAGCATATTGTAAATATATTCCAGCACAGAGAACTACGGATAAGGATAAAAGTCTAGAGTGCATGTATCTCGTGCCTATAGGCATAAAAAATTAGCCTACAATGGCTCCAATTCATGATTGACTTTTCCGCAAGCCTTGTTACAGGAGATATCTCAGAGGCATCAAAAAAAAAAAAAAAAAAGAGGACAGCAGAAGTATAGTATAAAGATGCTTTTCTCTCAAAAATAGTTTTATATGTTTTAAAAAAACAACTTTGATAAATCAAGTTCAGAATTTCTTAGAACTAGGCAAAGTCCTCATTCCAGGAATGTGTTGAAAATTTAGTTGCTTTCCTTCTCTATTTACAAGTTGTTTGTGGGCTGATCTGGCTTGCTATTAATGAAGAGTTCTCCAACCTGGTGTTGGACAACTTCTTACTAGAACATTTATGTACCAGTCCTGTGGCAACTACAGTAGTTGGTTACATGGAAAAGTTGCATCAAAAGGTGTTTAGGATAGATTTTCAAAAGGGTTGGCCCTAGCTGTGCTCCCATTGAAGTCCGTTGATTTCAAGTAGAGCAGAACAAGGCCAACAGTAACACTGAGCACTTTTGAAAATCCCAAACTTGCATTTTCAGTTTATTTTAACATATCTCAGCAGATGGAAATGAGGAGGAGGAACTTATCCCTGTGACCAATCGTCTCTGTGGAACACCAACAAGTTCTCTGTGGATCACTAGTGGTCCATCCACCACAGTTCGGGAATCATTATAGCAACACATTACTTAATGCATAAGTATGTGCCAAATAATTGAAGCCAACAAACTTCAGTCAAGGGATTCTTCCCCAAAATACACACCTCAAGCCAATTGGAGTTGGCTTGTGCAAACTGGCATTGTCTCAATTGGCACCAGTGGAACTATATCAATTTACACCACTGAGAATCTGATCCATTGACTGTAGACTATTCATGCAATGTATGTAACTAGCCAAGCCACTTAATACTCTTTACTTCTTCCTTTTAAATGGGAGAATAATAAAGACCGATTAACAAATACTGTGGAGTCAGTCATGCTAAAATTCATGAAAACGCTCAAATTTCCTGGACATTCATGAATAGTTGTCAGTACTGAAATGCACTCAGACAATAAGTAATCTGACCCCAGCCAATAATCTGCAGCCTGAATGCCTTGCTTTTATCCACAAAAAAACCTGTGCAGTCACTTCTCTGTTTTATCTGCTCAGCTCTGCGGCTTACTTTAGGCATAAAGATTTTCTCCCAGCCTCAGTCTCTTTCAAGTGCTTCACTGACAACCTTGGATCACCTAATTTCATTAACTCCCTGATGAAGAGGGTGGTGTTAAGATTTTCTCTGATCTCACTGGAATGTTAAATAGGGCTCTAGGTGTTTGGGTTTTTTAATTGAGGCCCCCTGAGCTGAAATAAAATAATACCTGCAGGCATTTGAGTGAGCTGAGTTAGCTATTTATACCTGCCTCTGGAGATTTCCACAACATTCATCTGATGAAGTGGGTCTTAGCCCACGAAAGCTCATGATCCCTAAGATCTGTTAGTCTATAAGGTGCTACAAGACTCCTTGTCGCTTTTGCAGATCCAGATTAACACGGCTACCCCTTTGATACTGAGTTAATGTGATACACTGACAAAATTCATCGTTCTTTTTCATATGAAATTAGGACCTCTTGCGATCAGTGGGAGGACTTCCATTGACTTCCCTGAGCATTAAATTAATGCCTAACGGCCAGATTTGTAAAGGTACTTAGGCCTGGGCTACACAGGGTGAGTTCAAACTAAGATTCGCAACTTCAGCTATGCTATTCACGTAGCTGAAGTCAAAGTATCTTAGTTCGACTTACCTGGCCGTCCTCACGTTGGCAAGTTGAGCGCTGCGGCTCCTCCGTTGACTTTGCTTACTCCTCTTGCAGAGCCGGAGTTCCGGAATTGATGGAGAGTGTGTTTGGGGATCGATTTATCACATCTAGACAAGACGCAATAAATCAATCCCCAATACATTGAACACTACCAGCTAATCTGGCAGGTAGTATAGACGTGCCCTTAGGTACTTAAAGATGCAGATAGGCACTGAGTGGGATTCTTTTTCTGCATCTTTAGGTGTTTAGATGCTTTACCAATTTGGCCTATGGTGCTCGTGAAAGGCAATAGCCACAGAAAATGTAGAGTGCTGGCAGCAACATTACAAGTTTGCCAGAATGTCTCAGCCCTACAGTGGAAGGCTCACCTATAAGAAAGGAAGGACAGCTGATGCTCCCTGCCCATTATAATAAAAATATTTATAGTTCTGCAAATATATTAAGTGCTGTAGAGACCTAAATAAACCCCCATCCCCTGCACCATTAGATTAAATATGACAAGACCCAGGACAATAAAGGGGTGTGAGATGATGTTCTGTGAAGAGAACAAATGAGTTCTAGGATGTTTAACAAATAAGTGCATGATTGATAGATGGTACAAATCCACTGGGGAGGATGACTGTCAAGGAGAGAAATATTGGAGACTCCTCCCTTGCAGTTGCTAGAAAGTTGAAGAAGGAGTAGGCTCAGAGACACCTTCGGAGATGGAAGGGGGAGAGATTAGCAGAAACCCACATCCCTTGTACCAGCTAGAATGCCCTGGATTGGAGAGATACTGAAAGAACTGTTCCTTCTTCCCAGCAGCTGGGTAGGGTTGCCAACTTTCTACTTGCACAAAACATGAACACCCTTGCCGTGCCCTACCCCGCCTCTGAGGCCACGCCCCATCTCACTCCATCCTCCCTCCCTCCCTCTGGTTGATCGCTCTCCCCACCATCACTCATTCATTTTCACC
>ML677341.1:10066375-10418744 GCA_007922305.1 Dermatemys mawii | reverse complement strand
TGGTGCAAATCTTCTTTAGTGGAGCCACAATGACTTACACCAGCTGAAGATCTGGCCCTACATCTTAAATGTATTCAATAGAAAGTTGATTGTCAATGTTACAACAGGTGGGTTACACAGTCCATGGTGCACAACTGTTTAATTCCATTAAGCTTCAAGGGCATAGCTTAGAGGGACTTACCAATAGGCAGGAAGGGGAGCGGGGCAGGCATTTTTCATCCTGGTGAACAGGCTTAGTCCTTCCATCACGGTAAATTATTTCCGGTCTTGTCCAGTCCCCAGATCCATTAAGTCCCACGCAGCATGTCCAGTACTGTACCTAAATATGTTGAGATGATGTGTATTTGGGCAGATGAACTGCTGGCTAGTTTTTAAATAGAACCATCTAGATTAGAGGCTAAGGCAGTGTGTCCCTGTAGTGGGGTGACTACCTGCTCCCAGCCAGAAGGCCTTAAAACAGCCCAGGAATGGGTTGTGGCTGGGAGCAAGCTCCCAGGCTGATTGGGAGAATAGGCTCAGCTGGGTGGCCACACCCCAAACACTCTAGCAGGCCTTATAAAAAGGCTGAGGGGCTGGGGTCTGAGAGAATAGTGTCTTCTCTGTCTGTAGAGGTAGAGAGGGCTGGCTGCTGGGAAGTATAAGGTACCTAGCGTGGAGCAGGGCTGGGCTGGGCTAGGCAAGAGGAGCTTGGGAAGCTCTCGCAGCCTCAGAGTTTCCAGGCAGGGCCTAGGGGGAAGGCCCAACAGAGGATACTAGGGTTGCAGGGGGCAGCCCAGGGCTAAAGAGACAGGGACAGCAGGCCAACCCCCCTTGCTGGTGATGAGTGGCAATTATACTTCAGTCTGCCCCAGTGAACAGGGGTAAGTGGTGACTGGCAGTTGCCTAGACTGAGGCAAGGTGGGGATGGGGATGGGGGTGGGGGTTCCCCAGGGAGGGGAGACCCTGAGATGGTGGGAGTACTACAGGGGTGCAGCACCCCAGTGGAAGATGGCACCGGGGTCCAGGGGAGGGACACAGGGGCTAGTAGCAAGTGGGACTACAGCCTGCAGAGGGCACTCCGGGAGCTGGCAAACTAATTCTCTGGATGTACCAGCTGGAGGCGCTGTGGGCTGAGTTACCGTCCTATTACAGTCCCCTATATAAATAGCTATGGTGAGATTTTTTTTTAAAAAAAAAAGCCTAACTGACTTAAGAGCACGTCTTCCATTGCCTTCCTGTTGTTTTTTGAGAATTCCACTTTCTATAAATGATTCCATCAATGTTGCAAAACACATATGTTTGATGTATTTTTGCATCATCTGTCTTTATACATGCACACAATTACATCATAATCACTAAATGGGATATATGCTTATTATATCTAGTATAAATGAATCTAGCTCATCTTAATATGGAGTTGCAGTGAGTCAACATAGCTCACTGTAACATGATGCGAAAGACAGGGGGTTCTTTTCAAATAGTTTTTGTGACATATTGAATATCCTGGGATGCAAATTTGTTGCTGTCTTCCAGAGTTTGTGGATCTTTCAATATCTTTAAACTGTGACCTTGCCAAGTATCAAACTTAATTAGCTGCATTTTGTTTTAATAATGAAAATATTATTTAAGCACACAACAGAAGAGATCTGTTAAAATGTGTGTTCTGAGGGAATAAGGCAAATATGTTTCATGGTTTGGCATGTTGTTCATAAGATATGACATCTCTAATCACCATTGTTCTTTACTTTCCTTTTTTATTCTGTTTTCATAAATCAGAGGGTAAAGCTACAGACAGGGTGCCTAGAAGGCGTTGTTATTGAATTGAAGTCTAAGTGAGGATTTTAGGTTCCCTTAGGTATGGGACTTCATAGTATAAAACTTCAAGGCCTGAATTCTTAGTTGCAGTGTTTTATTTACACCAACTTTCATGGACCTTTGCACTGCCAGAGTCGTGTAAATGAATATCAGACCATGCATATTCTAGTGCCTTCAATTTTCATTTTTCTTTACAAACATTAAGTAACTTGGTTTCACAACCCTGGTATAGGAGAGCCAGTATTATCTCCAATTCACAGAGAAGGGAACAGAGACAGAGAGATTAAGTGACTTGTCCAAGGTCGCACAGGAAGTTAGTGGGAGAGACTGGGACTGAATCCACATCCCTTAGCTCCAATGCCTGTGTCTTAACCTTAAAACACTCCTTCCCTTCATTGTTTAGACAATTAGGACTGGGTACAAATCAGTACAACTTCACTGAAATCAAGACAGCTACCCTGATCTATACCTGTTCTAGAACTTAAAATTGTACTTGCTGGGTTTTTCACATCTGAAAGTCGCATCTCACAAGAGAGTCCCGGGGGAGTGCAGAGATACAGTCTCACTCAGTCATGCTTCAGTGGAATCAAGACAACATAATCCAGGGCACTCACTAGAATGAAGTGGATTATTTGTTTAGATTCCCACTCCATGCCCATCAAATCGTCATAGTGTCTGGGCAGTTCACTTTCCACTAACGAGACTGCTTAAAGAGCAGAATGCTAAAGCCTATCTATAGAATGATTAATAATACTTAGCATTTATATAAGGCTCTTCACATTAAAAGTCCTTTTAGTTTTACAAACATCAGTTCACCCTGTAAAGTAGGTAAGTGTGACTGTCCCCATTTTGCGGATAGAGAAGTTGAAAGACTCTGCCACTGACTTCGTGTGACCTTGGGCAAGCAATGGAGGCCAAAATGTTCAAAACTCAGGTGCCTAAAATTAGGCACCTGGCCTAAGATTTTTAGAAGTTATTTTGGATAGATAATAGAAGCTTTGATTTTCAGAGTGTGGATCCTTTTAAGCTGTCCTCCAGAATCACTAGCTGTTTTTGACAACGTTTGTCCACATTTAGGCTGAATCATAGTTACTCAGAACCTCTGAAAATCAGACCGCTTTTTATTTAGGGGTGTAAATATGGATATAGGATTATAATTTTGGCCACTTATGTCTTGAAAATGTTGGTCTTACCCTCTCCGTGTCTGTCTTCCCAACCGTAAGATGAGGAGGATAATTTTTCGTCAGAGACTTGAAATAGCTTTTTCAGGCCAGAAAGAACTATTATGCAGATCAGACTACATGATCATAACACAGGCCCTTGAATTTCATCCTCCAATTCCTGAATCAAGCCTTAACTTCTGGTTGAGCAAGAGCATATTTCTTAGAAGACATCCTGTCTTGATTTAAAGACTTCAAGAGACAGAGAGTCCACTGTATCTCCAAGCAAGCTGTTCCAATGGTTAATCACTCACAGTTAAAAATTAGTGCCTTATTTCTAGTCAGAAATTTGCCTAAGTTCAACTTCCAGCCATTAGATCTTGTTATACCTTTATCTGCTAGTTGAAAAGAGCCCTCTACTTTCCATATAGGTACTTATAGGCCCTCCCGTAGTCGTCTCTTATCTTAACCTATAGGTATTGCTTAATTCATTACTGTGCACAGCTTTGAAATCTTCAACTGCCAAATGCTGCATATGTGAAAAGTCTTGTTGCAGTGTGTTAGTCTTGAGAAGATTCCAGCTGGGTTTCTGGGGTTTTTAAACCTGCTAGCCATGCTTCATTGCCCAGAGTCACTTAACTTTACAGATTATGAAGGAAGAATTTTAAAGTACATCTGAGGGTGAGTTAATCCACGAGTTCCCCAAAGTAACCAAGTGTGTCAAACTCTGGCTGTAGTTTAGCCTTTTTAATGTGTGTTCTAGGGATCTAATTTTTGTTACTTCAAATGCAAAATGACAAGGGAAAAAAAACCCAAGCAGCTTGTTGTACCAGATGCAACTTTTAATTGCCTTCATGATCTTGTTCATCTGCCAGGTCTGGGGTGCAAACAAAAGCTTCAGAGGTATAGGACCAAGGGGAGAGCTAGTCTGCTAGTTTAGGAAAGTCTGAACTCCAGTTTCCCAGCCGGAGAGGGCAGTTAAGATCAGCCAGTCAGCTTTGCAGAAAACAGAGCAGGACAAGCCCTCCTTCTATAGGGCGCAGACTTGGAATCTGTACTGATTGTTTGGCATAGGTTGTCATTCCTATTTTATTAGGCCGTATTGAATGCCATGAAGGCCTGAAGGCACTTTATACCACTCTGGCAGTGTTAATGTAACTCACATGTTTGTACCACAGCAGTTTTTTAATATACATATATTAAGGCTATCAATTCATTGCAGTTAACTCACGTGATTAACTCAAAAAAAATTAATCCTTATTACAAAAACTAATCGCAGTTTTACTCGTACTGTTAAACAATAGAATACGAATTGAAATTTGTTAAATATTTTGAATGTTTCTTTACAATTTCATATATATTGCATTCTTTCTTGTAACTGAAATCAAAGTGTGTATTTTTTATTACGAATATATACACTGTGAAAATTATAAACAAAATAAATAGTATTTTTCAATTCACCTCATACAAGTACTGTAGTGCAATCTTTGTTGTGAAAGTGCAACTTAAAAATGTAGTTTTTTGTTACATAACTGCACTCAAAAACAAAACAATGTAAAACTTTAGAGCCTACAAGTCCACTCAGTCCTACTTCTTGTTCAGCCAATTGCTAAGACAAATAAGTTTGTTTACATTTACAGGAGATAATGCCTCCCTCTTCTTATTTACAGTGTCACCAGAAAGTGAGATCAGGTATTTGCATGGCACTTCTGTAGCCACAACTGCAAGGTATTTACATACCAGATATGCTAAACATTCATATGCCCTTTCATGTTTTGGCCACCATGCCAGAGGACATGCTTCCATATTGATGATGCTTTTTTAAAAAATAAAGCATTAAATACATTTGTGACTGAACTCCTTGGGGGAGAAATGTATGTACCCTGCTCTGTTTTACCCCCATTTGGCCATATATTTCATGTTGTTATAGCAGTCTCAGATGCTGACCCAGCGTGTTGTTCATTTTAAGAACACTTTCACAGCAGAGCTGACAAAAGGCAAAGAAGGTATCAATAAGAGATTTCTAAAGTTAGCTGCAGCACTTGACCAAAGGTTTAAGAATCTGAAGTGGCTTCCAAAATCTAAGATGGATGAGGTATGGAGCATGCTTTCAGAAGTCTTAAAAGAGCAACACTCCAATGTGGAATCACCAAAAAAGAAAAATCAATCTTCTGCTGGTGGTCTCTGACTCAGATAATGAAAATGAACATGTGTCGGTCCATACTGCTTTGGACTGTTATCAAGCAGAACCCATCATCAGCATGGAGGCATGTCCCTTGGAATGGTGGCTGAAGTATGAAGGGACCCATGAATGTTTAGCACATCTGGCACACAAATATCTTGCGATGCCAACTACAACAGTGCCATGCGAACACTTGTTCTCATTTTCAGGTGACGTTGTAAACAAGAAATGGGTAGCAGCATCTCCTGCAAATGTAAACAAATGAGCAATTGTCTGAACAAGAAGTAGGACTGAGTGAACTTGCTGGCTATAAAATTTTACATTTTTATTTTTAAATGCAGTTCTTTTTGTACACAATTCTACGTTTGTAAGTTCAACTTTCATGATAAAGAGATTGCAATACTTGTACCAGGTGAATTGAAATACTATTTCTTTTTTTATAGCGCAAGTACTTGTAATCAAAAATACAATGTGAGCACTGTACACTTCGTAGTCTGTGTTGTAATTGAAATCAATATATTTGAAAATGTAGAAAACATCTAAAAATACTTAAATGATATTCTGTTATTGCGTAACAGTGTGACTAATAGAGATTAATTTTTTTTAGTTACTTGACAGTTCTAATAAATATATACACCAGCCTAAAAATGGGAGCAAGGCAATGTGGAGGAGACATGGATTTTTGTTGAACACTCTGTCTCTGCACATGTTCAGAGAGCAGGGCAGGGCATTTAGGCCTGGCCTACACCTAAAACTTAGGCTGACCTAGCCACGTCATTCAGGGGTGTGAAAAATACACGGTCCTGAGAGAGATAGTTAAGCTGACCTCAGCCCCAGTATAGATGTTGTTAGGTTGATGGAACGATGGTTCCATCAACTTAGCTACCAGCTCTTGAAGAGGTGAATTAATTATAGTGATAGAAAAACCTCCTCTGTCACTGTAGCAAGTGTCTACTCTAAGTCGCTACAGTGGCACAGCTGCAGTGCCATAACTGTGCTGTTGTAAGGTCTGTAGTGTAGACAAGCCCTGAGTTAGAAGGGTCCAGAGGTATCTAGAGGAGGGGAATGCTGTAGGTGCTGGGCATGCTCAGTAGCTGTCTTGGAAGCTGTGCAGAAGGATTCCATTAAGGGCAAGCAGTATAGCAGGTTCCGCACACCCATTGAGAGCTGAACCAGTCAAAGCTCAGCAAACAGGTTAAATAGGTGGAGCTGAAGACTGTCGGGTGGACTCAGCGACTGAGTAATGCAGGACTAAGGTTTCTGCTGGGAGAGCTGCATCCCAGAATCTGTGCCACTTTGGCACACTCCTTATCACCCCATATGCCTATCATAGGAGATGCAAGGTGTTGAATCTGGGACTAGAATTCCTGCTGGCCATGAGGATCTTCATACTGTTTTGCTGAGGAGACTGGAAGGGAACTGTGGGTCTGCCATTCGCCTCTGGCTCTGAGGAATCCAGGCAACACATGAACCTCCGAGGCCACGCTTCAAAGACTGAGCAATCATCTCTGTGAAGAGGGTGTGTACATTAATGAACACCTTGAGCCTATGTAACAGCAACAAAAGAGGGAAGTCTCTGTGGGAAAATACCAATAGGGTTATTGCATGATAGTTGCTCAAGAAAAGCCCGTGTCGAGCTGGTATAAGGACTGCACACGAGCCTGATCCCAAAACCTGGCAAAGAGAGAGGATAGGCCAACGTGAAAGTGGGGTCATAGCCAGAGTGCGCTGAGCTCTGGCTATTTTCTGCTCACCAGGGTCCATGGCAAGCAGAGGTGTAAGTTGAGCAGACCTGATGCTCCTATAGCCTACAAGTGAGGATAGGCAGGCACCCAGCGGAGTGGTAAATAATGAAGAGGACAGATACAGAGCAATCTGGATCACTTGGTAAGATGAGCACAAGCAATCTGTGTGTTTAATACAGCTAAATGTATTCATCTAGGAACAGAGAATGCAAGCTATACTTACAAGATGGGAGACTCGATCCTGGGAAGCAATAACTCTGAAAAGGATTTGGATAATCAGCTGAACACAGGCACTCAGTGTGATTTTGTGGCGAAAAGGGCTAACATGATCCTTGAATGCGTAAATGGGAATCTCAACTAGGAGTACAGATGTTGTTGTTTTACCTCTGTATTTGGCACTGGTGTGACCACTGCTAGAATACTCTGTCCAGTTCTAGTATCTACAATTCAGGATGAATGTAGGTAAACTGGAGAGGGTTCAGAAAAGGGCCATAAGAGTCATTAAAGGATTTGAAAATGAGTTTTACTAGTGATAGACTCAAGGCTCAATCTGCTTAGTTTAGCAAAGAGAGCAAAGGTTGAGGGGTGACTTGATCAGTCTATAATACCCACATGGGGAACAAGTATTTGATCTTACAGTTTGTCTGCTAGACTGGAACACGATCCAATGGCTGGAAGATGAAGCTAGATAAATTCAGATTGGAAATAAGGCACACATGTTTAACAGTGAGGGTATTAACCACTGGAACGTTTTACCAAGAGTTGTAGATTCTCTGTCTCTTGCAATTTTAAAACAAGATTGGATTTTTTCTTTTAAGAGATGCTGTAGTTCAAAAAGAATTACTCTGGGGAAGTTCTGTTGTCTGTGTTACAGGAGATCAGATTAGATTACACAGCTCTACAGCCAAAATGCTTCTGAAATAAATGTAGTCAAACTTTACTAATTCTGGGTCACTGAGAACAAAAATGATGCTTAAAATTGTTGATTGGCTCTAGTTTTCAAGATATGCTATTGGGTCAGTATATACGACCCTTGACATGGGAATGGCGGAGGATAAGTGAGTTATAAAGGGAAGGGATCTCAATTTAAACCAGAAATGACTAAAATACATCTTTGACTGGATCTATGAATAAATCTATGACTGGGTTTGGACAGTACTTGCTTTTTAGGCAAAACAATGAATGACGCAATCTGAAGCTGGTATTGCATCATACATTATATGAATTGCATCATGTTATTCCTAGAAGTCATGGATGATGCAATCGTAACGAAGCTTACATCACTCTGCTGAACAAATTGCCCTATATCAGCTCTAGAAATCATACAGTGTCGTGCTCTCATTTGTCAGTGTTTGATTTTGCAAAGGGACACATTTCTGTTTAGCCAAAGTGAGCAGAGATGCCTCGTACTTGTGTGAACCGTGCAGATAACTTCTGCTATGTTTGTGGTGAAGTGACTTTTGCATCACAAAAGCGCAGTATAACCACTATGGTTAAGAAAGCCTATCACCTTTATTTTGGCTGCAAAATTGGAGATCAGGACAAGAGGTGGGCCCCACACATGTGCTGCAACACTTGTGCAACAAGTCTTCGCCAGTGGTTGAACAGGAAAAGGAAATCTGTGCCTTTTGCAGTGCCAATGATTTGGAGAGAGCCAACAGATCATACCAGCAATTGTTACTTCTGCATGGTGCCTCCAGTTGGGAAAGGTGTGTCAAAGAAGAAAAAGTGGACTGTGCATTATCCAAACATTCCATCAGCTATACGCCCAATACCCCACGGAGAAGGACTGCCGGTTCCTGATGCACCAGAATCATTCTCACTTGAGTCAGACGAGGAAGAGGAAGAGGATGAAACTTCTGGTCCTGAACCATCAATGTCACAGGACCCACATTTTCTCCCATCCTCCTCCTCTGAACCACACCTCATAACACAAGCTGAACTGAATGACCTTGTCAGGGATTTGGAACTACCCAAGAGTAAGGCAGAGCTGTTGGGCTCCAGACTACAGCAGTGGAATCTCCTGGCAGGTGATGTTAGGGTTTCCATGTTCCGTGACCGTCAAAAGGATCTTGTCCCATTCTTCTTCATGGAAGGTGATCTTGTAGCCTGCAACAACATCGATGGTGTGATGGCAGCCCTCAACATCGTTCACGATCCAGATGAGTGGAGACTCTTCATTGATTCATCGAAGACGAGTCTTAAAGCTGTTTTGCTGCATAATGGCAATGTTTTGCCATCAATTCCAGTTGGTCATGCAGTCCATATGAAGGAAACCTATGACAACATGAAACAACTTTTGAGGTGCATAAACTATGACCAACATCAGCGGCAGCTTTGTGGCGACTTGAAGGTTGTTACTCTCTTGCTTGGTCTGCAGACTAGATTCACAAAGTACTGCTGTTTTCTCTGAGAATGGGATAGTCATGCAAGAGATTCCCACTACATCAAGAAAGACTGGCCACTCCGACAGTCAGTGGAGCCTGGGAGGAAAAGTGTTCAGCATCCACCACTTGTTGAATCGAGGAAGATTTTGTTACCACCCTTACACATCAAGCTGGGTCTGATGAAGAACTTTGCCAAAGCCATTGACAAAACACAAGCAGCTTTCAAGTACCTCCGTGGAAAATTTCCAAGGTTAAGTGAGGCTAAGATAAAGGAAGGTGTATTTGTTGGTCCTCAGATTCGTGAACTTCTTCGAGATGATGCATTTGACCATGCACTGCGTGGCAAGGAAAAGACGGCATGGAAAGCCTTCCAGTCAGTGGCAATACATTTTCTCGGAAACAACAAGGCAGACAACTACAGGTTGTTGGTGGAAAACCTCCTCCAGGCATCCAAAAGCCTTGGTTGCAACATGTCACTAAAGATACATTTTTTGCACTCTCATCTAGATTTTTTTTTTTTTCCCCACCAAACTGAGGAGCAGTGAGCGACGAGCACGGCGAGCAATTTCACCAGGATATTGCAACAATGGAGAAATGCTATCAGGGCAAATGGAGCCCATCAATGCTTGCAGACAATTGCTGGACAGTGACAAGAGATGCTCCATTTAATGAATACAAGAGACAAGCCAAGAAGTGCCGAGTAGACACTGAATAGGACTAAACTATGTACATAATAGTTTTTTGCCTTTTTGTTTCATAATATATTTTATTTATAGAACCCTTTTGCTGATTTTTAAAGTGTTACATAAACAGGACAGGTGAAATATTATCATGTAAAGCAACCATAAACACATGAAAAGACCTAGGTTTACAATTTATGATTAAAACTCTACTATCTACACAATACACATAGACATAAAATGTAAAAACTGAAATATCTTAGACACAGTAGCCAATCAGTTGTGTTTAATTGTCATATTTGAATTCAGCACATCAAAATACATAATAAATATCACATTTTATCTCTGAAGCAGATGACTTCTAAAAAATTGAAGACCAGTGTTGTCAGAGTGACTTTTGTAATCTGAATACAAGAAGTGCTTAAAGTCACTTTTATGTCAACCTTTGCTCCCCCTAGCACGGGATCATAGGTACCAAGACTCGGGGCCTTGTTTTGTGTGTCAAACCAGTGAAGCCAAGTGAGCTGTCACCTCATTGTTTTATTACTGAAATTAATTTCTTCCCTCTAATCCCACAGCACTAAGACCCCAAACTACATTGATCTAGTCAGACACCTGACACTTCTACGCTGTTCAACCAAAAATAGTATTGGAATACTAAATGTTTACAGGAAACCAGAGTATAGAGTGTTGTTTCTATAACATGCTTATACAAGTATTGAGGCATATATGTAGAACCAGAAGTAAGGTCTGGAGAGAGACCATGTGGAACAGAAAGCTCAGAACCAAAATTCTGAAGGATAAGAACATAAAAATGGAAATACTGGGTCAGACTATTGGTCAGACCAGATACCCACCCAGTATCCTGTCTTCTAACACTGGCTGGTGCCCGATGCTTCAGAGGGAATGAACAGAACAGGGCAATTGTCGAGTGATCCATCCCCAGTTGTCCAGTCCAAGCTTGTGGCAGTCTGAGGCTTAGGGACACCTGGACCATGGAGTTGCATCCCTGGCCATCTTGGCTAATAGCCTTTGATGAACCTAACCTCCATGGACTTATCTAATTCTTTTTTTGAACCCAGTTATACTTTTGACCTTCATAACATCCCCTGGCAATGAGTTCCACAGAATGACTGTGTTGTGTGAAGAAGTATTTCCTTATGTGTATGCTAAACCTGATGTCTATTAATTTAATTGCGTGAGCCTTGCTTCTTGTGTTTATGTGAAGGGGTAAATAACACGTTCTCCATGCCGTGCATGATTTTCAGGATCTGAATGCTTAAGAGACTAGATGTGTGATGACAAGATCAAACAGAAATGAAGACACATCATAGGACAAAGAAGAAATAGAAGTTCGAGCCATTCAGTATTATTGCTGAGCTCACATGTGGATGATCACAAACACATTCCATGAACTAGAACAGAGTCACAGAGAATGGCAAGGATGACTGGGAGCAACTCAATTCATGGCTTGTACTGAAAAAACAAGACTTGCCTGCTGAGATGTGCTCCTAACTGCTAGGAATAACCAAGTCTTCAGGGAACTGTGTGACGGTGTATTTTAAAGTGATAGAGGAGGTGAGAAAGGGAGTAAAATGTCAGAATGATCCAGCTTTGGGACAGGCATGTAAGAGAGAATTGATTCGTCAGCTCCTGCTGTGGAAAGATCAGAAGTTAAAAAGGATTGTGGTAGAGATAACAAATTCATACCCTATGGGCTGTTCTTCACTAGCGCAGGGGATCGACTGTAGATACGCCAATTTCAGCTACGTTATTAACGTAGCTGAAATTGCGTATCTACAGCTGACTTACCTGCCGTCCTCGTGGCGGTCGGCGGCGCACTCCCCCGCTGACTCCAGCTTGCGCCTTTTGGCGAGCTGGAGTTACGGAGTCAACGGGGGTGCCGCTGGCGATCGATTTATCGTCTTGACGAGACACGATAAATCAATCGCCATAAGATGGATCTCTCCCGGCTCTAGTGAAGACAAGCCCTTTGTCAAGTAATCTGTAATACATTTTCTTGCAATACATTAGTCAACCACTAGACGTCCATATGAGGGATAGGATTCCAGACAGGAGGTGGCTCCTTTAAACAAAAGACAAAGCGGAAATGCAAGATGTGGAAACTTTTATTTATTTATTTAGTTATATTTGTACTAGTAGTTGTCTTTTTAATAAATGCCTCCTGCTTTATGATGGATTGTAACTCACATATCCTATCATGCTATAAGAAAGAATTGCTGCTATTTGAGAATGAGCCTCTTACATATGCAACAGCTAGCATAAAAATAAGTTTTGTGTATAAAGAAACACAGAGGAAAAAATTGGTTTCATGACCATCATGTGCATAGATAGCTTTAGTCTCTCTCAACAGTTATCCACTGTACAGAGCTTGCCCATGATCAATGCAAAGTCTTCTGCACAAAGCAGCAGGGAAGTATATACTCCTTACAGAGAGGGATCCAGAGGAATTGTTGGTTGTAAGATTCTCATTTAAGGGTGTTTAGCTCCAGTGAAAATGTGAGTCAGTCTTGAAGATAGACATTTAAGCATCCTTCCTCTCTTTTTTGTGTTGTGAATATGGTGCTAGCAGGGTTGTGGGATCTAATCCTGCTACATGCTGGGCACCCTGACGTTAATGGGGAGTGAGGGTAAGTTGACATCAGCAACTTACTTGCAGCACTATGTTCAGCGCTATGTAGGGTCAGACTTGGGATGCATTAATATTAACAGAAATATTAGCTGTCAGGAAATATAGAGCTGTGCAGTTTGTTTTTATAATTAAGTGGATCGTGTTATAGCAGTTGTTCTCAAACTGTGGGTCAGGACCCCGTTTTAATGGGGTTGACAGGCCTGGCATTAGACATGCTGGAGTCTGGGGCCAAAGGTAAAGTCCGAGGGCTTCAGCCCTGGGTGGTGGGGCTCAGGTTACAGGCCCTGTGCCTGGGACTGAAGCCCTGGGGCTTCGGCTTTGGCTCCCCTGCCTGGGCTGGTCAGGCTCAGTCTTTCCACCCCCAGTCTGGGTAGAAAGGCTCGGGCAAGCTCAAGCTTCTGTCCTCCTTCCTGGGATTGTGCAGTATTTTGTACAAATTTTTGATAGGCCACGTGTGGAAAAAATTTCTTCTGTGCAAATTTTTGTGCACGCAGTGTTTCGTATCTGAGTGCGCGCACATGCACACAGCTTTGTGGGAACAGTGTTCCGCACCATCCTGTCCTTCCTCACAGCCTGTGGCTCTACAAGAATTATGTGGGGTTAACCCACTGTATCGAAAATGCTTTCCTTTTTTCAGACATGTCTGGAATAATGATGGATTTTCTTCAGGGCTAGACTTAATGCAAGAAGCAAGTGATGAATACAGTGGCTGCTTCTTAGGCTTGTCTACATGGGGTGTTGCAAGCCCAGGTGTGAATCCACAGCACAGTCCCTTATTATGTTAAGTCCTGTGTGGACCCTGCTACGGAGTCTAAAAGTTCCATAGTGCACTTCAGGGTACTCCTATTTCAAACAGCAGTATGTTAAATCACACACACAGAACTTTTAATGTGCCATGGCAGTGTCCATACAGGACATTACTGCTTGGCAAACTCATACTGTAGATTCATGCGCTGGCTTGAAACTTTTGTGTTATACTCCTAGGTGGTGTTGGATCCATTGGTGTCCTCATCCTTCAATGCATGTAATTTTTTAATTTCTTATCAAGAGATAAAGCCTTAGTGTCCGAACATTATCTCTCATAGTTCTAGAAGGTAAGGCAGCATGGAAAGCTTCTGGACGAGAGTGCCTGAAGGAAATGTGCAAATTGCTCTGAGATTAGGAAAGAGGAAGTGATGAGCTCCCTCACTTGAACTATTTAAATACTGGGTGAAATCCTGGCCCTTTTGTAATCCATGTGAGTCTTGCCATTGATGTCAGTAGGATCAGGATCTTATCCTACGACAGGAAGGCTTTCTAAAAGATATGCTCTACTTCAAACACAATTACTTGGCTTGATACAGGACTTACTGGGTAGAATCCTATGACCTGTGTTATGCAATAGGCCCAACTAGATGATCAGAATGGCCCATTTTGGACATACAAATCTATGAAAAACATCCTTAAAATCTAATGAAAAGGATGCAGTCATTCTCTATAATGATTTTCCTGCATTGGTTTTCCCTGGCTCTTTCTCATGATGAAATGCTCCAAATTCCCAATGCATCATGATATTTCCATTGTCTTCAATTTAATCCCCAAGTAATCTTGTTATCCTTCCCCTCTTCATTGATCAGTGGGGGCCTAAAGGCTGCAGCAGCTCCCTTTGGTGCTCTTAGTGCTTGCCAAAGGGCAATATCTTAAACCACAAATAGACAGCCCAGTGTAATTAAGGTCTTGAGGCACTGGTTAACATGCTGAAGACTGCATTACATATACTTATACCACATTCTGTATGCATGCACATTGAAGGCTTATCTTAATGCAGCATTGCATCATAAATGTTCACATGGCTACCAAAAGGAAGCTCCACAACTGGGAACTATTGATTGTATCAGTCTCAGGCTTTCTGGTGGCACCCAGCACGGCCGTGTCTTGGCAAATGGACAAATAGCACCTCACAGGATCTGAGCATTTCAGCACCGGGCCACTGCATACATCTTGTCATTACTGGACCCACGTTGCAAGCTCTTCTCTTGTGGCGACATAAAGACAAATTGCAAAACAATTGGAAACAGCAATACAAATTATTCAAAGCAGTCTACCCTCAGTCTGTTTTGACATAAGACTTAGAGATACATTGACTTTCCTGTTTGCAGAAGGTCAGCAGAGGAATAAAAAGTTAGTCTGTAATGTCCATATTTATATATGTATTTACCTACCTTGATTTATAAACAAGGCTCCTTTCGTCTATTAAGAGAGCTTTTCATCTTATTTAAGATAACAACACAACCAAAAAATCCAGCAGCCAATCCCCATAACTCTAGCCCACCCAAGCCAATAGGTAGGACTTCCCCCCAGCAAAACTCTCTTCCCCACCCTCTTCAGTTCCCCTGGTAAAAAGAGGAACCTTGATGATCAATAATCCTTGGCTATTTCAGAGCTGGGAACTGGTTCTAATCTGAGGGCTTTTCCTGGAGAACCCTCTACCATTTTTCTGATCTCCCCCCTTGTATCTAGGTATTCCCAGGCTATTAAAATAGTGTAGGCTTGATTCTATGAAGCCTTCTGAAAGATGCCAAATGCCTGGAACTTCTTTTGACCTTGCAGAGTCAGGCCATAGTGCAGTTTCTGTTCAGACTACATGAAGTTTACTTATCCCCGTGTATTTGAATCAGATGTGTACTGAGAGACATGCCAGGTGACCCTATTGAGTTCAGTGGAGTTGCTTTGTGAGCCATTTTAAGGGCAGCTTGTATAATATTCAATAATTGGACACATTTCTATATTTTTTCATCTAAATTATGCAACAGATGTATTTTTTTCTTCTCTAGAGAGGATGGAATTTGTCTCTTTCTACGTATACTGCATACCTAAACCAGACAAATCCAGAATGCAGTCAAATGGATTGAACAGGGGGAGAACAGGACACTCTAGAATTGAGTTTCAGCACTGCATAGACTTCAGCAAGAGCTGAAGGCATAATCCTCCTTCTGGAAATTGGATCATAAGTGCCTGCAAATCTCTTATAAGGAACTAATTGTTATAATTTGCTATCATGAATAAAAACCACCCAAATATACAATTATTTTTAAAGGCTCACTTATAATTAGAACAGACTGCAGATTAATTAATTTAAAGGAAGTCATCAGGAAGTCAGGTCCTTGATCCTGCAAATGTAACTAACTAGTCAGGGTCCATGTGTATTGTCCTTCTCTGGCCAGCTCTCAACTGGCCAGAGAAGGACAATAGTGCTTGCCAAAGGGCAATATTTTAAACCACAAATACACAGCCCAGTGTCCTTCTCTGACCAGCTCGCAACTGGAGATCTGTCTCTTGAGGTCTACTGGTGGAGACTTACTTTCAATTATGGAAATCCCAGTCCCTGAGATTAGCCAAGATAATGGCACTTGTGCAACCCACTGTTGTGTGTGTTTATAGATTCCCCCTTGCTGTTGGTCTGCAGAGAATATGAGTTCGTTACAACTCCAAGTAGAGAGCCCTGGCTGTACAGCAGCTGATGCTTTCAGCTCTGGAGGTCTTGGTTTCGATCCCCAGAGTGTTCGCCAAAATGGTGACCAACACGCTCATGCACCTGCTTAACTTCAGGGATTAAAACAAAGGGATGAGGAGAGCCCAACTCCCCCATCCTCCTTCTCTTTGGGAAGAATGGGGCTTCCTTCTTCACTTCTCTCTTTGGCTAGTGTAGTGAGAGCCCCCCCTTCTGGTTTGACTTAGATCCATAGCTTTACTAATATGTGTAGTTCCATTGCCTTCAATAGAACTAACTACGTGATCAGAGCATGTGAGAAAGTGTTTGCATGATTGGTACCTACGTTTCCTTTTGGTCTGGTATATTTATCTGTTGAGTCATTAAACCCTTCAGAAATGGGATCAGCAAGTACATAGCTGCTCCTTCTATAATATCACTCTGCCTCTGCCTCCATCTAACTATTTCCATGAACAGCCATTTCTTTAAAATAAAACTCATCCTTTTTATCTTGTTTCTGTAATTTTCCTCTTGGGCACGTTCACTAGATGGCAGTGAACAGTGGCCAAATGAATTGAAAATCTGAATGTTAAGAAGATGCCTTTAATTTTGGTATCTTGAGTCAGGCATCTCGGAACGGAAGAGCCACCCAAAGAAAATGGCTACTTCTGAAAAGGCAGGGCTAAGCAAAGGAGGCTTGGGATTCTATATTCGTATTCAGTCTCAACTGAAGTTTTATGAAATCCCTATCTATCATAAGGTGCACCCTCAATTCTGAAATCTCATCTAAACACCTATTTTTCTTGCCTTTCCTATCTAGGGATGTAAATGGGAATTGGATGAGGCCATACTTCTGTATTCCCCTGGTTCAAACCCTTACTCTCTTTTCAGCTAGGGCCAGATTCTGCCACTCTTGCCAACCATGAGTAGTACCTTACTCCACAGATAACCTCACCGGCTTCAATGGGAGCAGCATACTACTCAAGACGTAAAAGTCTCATCACCTGCCCTTCAGTTCTTAATCTGCAAATCCCATTGATTTAATAACAGCGAGTAAGGAGGTGAGGGTTTGGCCCTCACAATCACTTTTATTTTAGGGTGGTGACTGTGAGGTAAAGTCTGGCCTACCCCCACATTCACTTGCAACCCTATTAATGGCAACAGGGTTCCGTTCATGTAGTAGAAGTCTCGTCCCTGCATGATTAAGCTCTGTATGTCATTTTGGACTTAACTGAATACTATATTAAGTGCTCGTGTATCTTAGATTAATAAAACCACTACAAATAGTGTAGTGCTGAAAGGCGTTATGGCTGCCAGTAGGTGACTCATTGACCTGAAGACAATCAGGGTTTGTCTACACAGCAACTAGACACCCACAGCTGGCCCCTGCCAGCTGACTCAAGGTCATGGAGCTCAGGCTGCAGGGCTGTTTTCATTGCTGTGCAGAATTCCAGGCTCAAGTTGGAGCCTGAGCTCTGGAATCCTCCCGCCCTCATCGCGTCCCGAGCCTAGCTCCACCCTGAGCTCAGAGGTCTAATTGGCAATGAAACAGCCCTGCAGCCAGATCCCCATGACCCCAACTCAGCTGGCATGGGCCAGTCATGGGCGTCTAGTTGCTGTGTAGACATACTTTAGAGACCTTGTTAATGCCCGGGGAGTGCCAAGCACTCTCCAGGTTCCACAGAAAAAGCAATCAACCCCATGATGTAGTGAAAACAGCCAGGCCTCAAGGTATTAAGCCACATGGCAGGTCAGGGCTAAGCCAAGTAGGCTGCAGGGGTTTCTTGGTTGCAAATGCAGAGGCTACGATAAACATTTCAGGCTGTGTACATTAGGGGCAACAAAAAAGCCAGAGGCATTCTGTACCTGAGAGAAAGCAGAGACAGAACAACTTGGGCACAGACCTCACTGAAGTGGCAGATTTGAGGGATTCAGAATAAGGAAGCTGCCAGCTGTTGTTTGTCTATGGTGCTTCTTTCTTTCTCTTCTTTTCTTAAATAAACAAGAGTACTCCAAGACCTATTTAATATCATCAATCTCTCCTGCTAACAGAAACTGCCTTGCAAGGCCCTGAACTTCAGGCCAGAGAGACAGGAATAGAACTTGTGTGTCTAGGGCAGTAGGAGGATAATGGATGGAGACATCCTGTCAACCAGGAGCAACCTATGAGATGCAGCCAAGTCTGAGATGAAGAGACAGAGATCCTGATTCATCAAGTTATCACTGCAGAGCTCTTAGCCAGCATGAAGCACCTTGTACTCCATGCCAAACAGGGAGAGGACGGAGCACTCAGCATTCTACCCCATTTTAATCCAATTCTGATAGCATCAGGCTTTTGTGACCTGGAAATGCAGGTCTGGTCCTCTGGAGCTGCAAGTTTCACAGCGCTTGTACTGGTTCTGCTGGCCAGGACCCGATCCTATAACCCTCACTCACCCAAACAGACCCATTGCACCAAATTGCCTATAAATGAATAGCAGAATGAGATCTTCAGTCCTTGTCCAAGCAAACTCAGCCTTACTTCCCTGGGATTTGTCCTGTTTACCTCAATGGGACAGCTAATGTGAGGATGCCTTGTGGGGCAGGGCCCTTTTAAGGTAAGGTGTACATCTTGGTCCCATTGAAGTCAATGGTAAAAATCCTGTTGACTTTCACAGGCTAAGCATTGAGAAGTGGAAATGAAAGATGTTTTTCCCCATAGGGTGTCCAGACAGCAAATGTAAAAAATCTGGATGGGGGTGGAGGGTAATAGGAGCCTATATAAGAAAAAGACCCAAAAATCGGGACTGTCCCTATAAAATCAGGACATCTGGTCGCCCTATTTCTCCCCCCTTCACCCACTCTGTGTGAAGTTGCTATAATTCCCACTAATTCTGTACACACAGCACTTGTTAGACCATGAGACACTGTCCCAAGAGTCCTCTAGCAATCTTTCAATCTCATTGCTGTTAAACCTCATAACGTTACTGCAATCAAACGATGCAGCAGCACTGGGGTTTGTTTAACATAAGTGAAATGAACTTTCAGCAATAACGCTGATATCAGCAATAACGCTGACAATATCAAGCTCTCATGCGCTGGGCATGAACAGCCATCTCATGACCACTGCCCAGTGGGGCTCCAGAAATCTGTATTGGTTACTTTGAATGAAAAGCTTTTGACAGCACCGGCTGTGCAATGTTAATTTGCTACTATAGAGCTTAGCAGGACCAAAGTGTTGAAATGCTCGTGACGCTCACGTTATTGATGTAGCTGATCAGGAGCTTGCAAGGTTGGTTTGGGGTGATGTAATCTACACTTCGCTAAGAAGATTAAGGCTAGGTTACAGCAAGCGATGACTCTTGCATTTTCCTGCAAGACATGCTGCTGTTAATTATCTTGAAGCCACTGGTCTTTGCTGTGAGTAATGTTTCAGCGCCTGACTGCCATGGTTAGGGAAGCAGAGGTACATGCGGTACATTTTAATGCACCTTTTAACAAACAAACACCTGCCCACAGTACAGCAGGGAAGAAAATCCAGCAACCAAAGCTAGTAAGACAAAAAGGGAAATATCCATGCGAAATCAAAAGACTGCACAGACTTGGACTATCTCAGCAGTTCCGTCCCATATGGAACTGTTTTGCAAAGGTTTACAGAGGTAAATGTTCAGATTGCTGCGTGGGAGGAAGCATGCATCAGCCCTGTTACTTGTTAATGAGATTACTGAATCTAATGCTTACCAGAGAGACCAAAAATCCCTGCTCTGTAGAGCGTAAAGAATATACAAGGATGCTCATTAAAAATCAGCTCTTACCATAAGAACATAGCCATGGCCGTACTGGGTCAGACCAAAGGTCCATCCAGTCCAGTATCTTGACTACCAGCAATGGCTAATGCCAGGTGCCCTGGAGTGAGTGAACATAACAGGTAATGATCAAATGATCTCTCTCCTGCCATCTGTTCCCTCCCCTACCCGCCCCCCGCCTGACAAACAGAGGCTAGGGACATCAGTCCTTACCCATCCTGGCTATTAGCCATTAATGGATTTACCCAGAGTTACTGCACAGCAGTATGGTAACTAGCACAGGTCTCTCCTATTCTATGCATAGCAGAATATTGTTAGCTGACTTTTGAATGGTGAACACTCTCTACAGTGTAATAATATTCTGCCCTCATTTTTGCATAGACATCATTTTGCAGAATGATTTAGGGTAGCATATGCCCAATGGTCATTCATCCGTTTTTATATAGTCCAAGCATGTTTTTTAGATCAATCAAAACAAGAAACCCTTGCTCTCAAGTCTCTGAAGATAAGTCCCTCTTAAAAACATCATCATCAAGGTCTAGGAGAAGTGAGTTTATGAGGAAAATAACAATCCAGACCTCTGGATTTCCTTGTGTATCCCATCTTCTATATGCCCATCTTTTGGGTTGCAGCCTTTTCTGGACAGGAAGTGTCTGTATTTTTGGATACATTGTAGCTTGATCAGATTATTGGCACAGAACAAATAACTATAATAGACTATTAGGGCCAATCAAAATCAGATGTGGTGCCTGATAGGAGAGATCCACAGACCTTGTCTTTGATCCTGCAATATGGCTCTTTGCAGGCACAAGGGTCTGTCTGTGTGGATTCAGTTGCAAATTCAGGGTTTCATTTGTTCCTACTATTATAATATTTAGGAGAAGATTTGGGACCTATTTCTCCACAGCCTTCCCTCTTGTCATGTAATGCTCTGCAAACTGGATTTAAAATGCTACTCTAACCCACTAAGTCTGATCCACAGAGGATGTGACTGTTACAGCCCACATCCGCAGACCCTGGCTCATCAGCTCAAGCTGTAGCTACTCATGCTTTTGTTCTGAGGGTCCTGGGTGATATCTCCAGTGAAGACAATGATGGTGACCATCACACTCTCATGTCATAATGCTTACATTTTACACATACTTTGCATAGGGGTAAGTGACTAACCAAGATGCAAGATCTGTCCAGTACTTGGAGTGCTAAAAGGGGGTTACTGATGAATTTACACAAAACACTATGAGAATTCAGGTGAAAGACATGACAGATGTGCACTATATTATTGGTCTTGTTCTTATTCATATTACTCTTGGGAGCACTCTATGCACTGATGATTGTTTTAACATTGACGTTTGTGAAGTCTGAAAGCCTGCAGATGGGCTGGCATTTCTGCTAGCCCGCCAGTTTTCTGTAATGCATGATTATTTCCATTTTCTTCAGGAAGGTAGAAGATGGTTTTACCGAGCGTGTCAGGATTCCCCAGGTCTGACTCCAGAATTCTGACTCCTGGAGCGATAGCCCGCACGGGCAGCGCAGTGATGGGGGAAAGTTTATAACAGTGAGCAGGAGTGTAATCCATTGTGCAGCCCACATCGTTTCGGAGCAGTTTCTCTTACATGGAAAACCCCAGTGTTTGTTAGAAAAATGGGAAGAATAGACAGGATTGTTTAACATCGAAGTTCACTGGGTAAGTATACGCAAAAAGAAAGGGCATCAATGTCAAGAGGAAGATGGGTTGGGGCAACCAGATGTCTTGATTTTTATAGGGACAGTCCCGATGTTTGGGGCTTTGTCTTGAATAGGTACTTATTACCCCTCACTCCCTGTCCTGATTTTTCACGCTTGCCATCTGGTCACCCTAAAGATGGTGTAAATTCAATTAACGTGGTCTTTTGCTAACAGCATCATTTGTTCTAACAGAAGCATCGTAATCCAGTTCTGAAGCCTCTGTGTTTGCAGAAATTATGTCATCCCTAAGGCTGACAGAACACTGTGATTCTTTGGTGGGGGGAGAAGGGGCTTCAAACGTTGTGGCAACTCTTTCCTTAAAGGTGTGGTTTTGGTGTACTCCGTTCCCTTACCGCAAAACACCCAACAAACAGAACACCGGAAACAGGTAGTGCATTCACACACAAGCGCCAGCGTATTCTGAGTGGCATTGCGACTTGGCACACAAGGTCTCAATGCCACTCGGATTTGGAGCAACTTTCAGAAGTTGTGGTGTGTGTTCCAGGTTCTGAAACAAAATCTCAGTCTGTGATCTTCTTACAGCCTTAACCCTGCTTTTCCTGGCTTGCAAACCAGGAGCTCTTTTGTGGTTCATGGAGCCTAGGACATATTGTAAGTTGGAGCACAGGATGGATCAGTCAAGTCAGACTTCTTGAAATCAGATTAGATGATCTAATGGTCCCATCTGGCCTTAAAATCTATGAAAGCTGGAGGCATTGGGCCTCATTTACACTGTTGTAAAGCCACTTTAACTCCATTGGTTTTATGTCTATATGGGACATACTGGGCCAAATGTATCACTTGTGTAACTGTGAGAGGCAATGGGGCCTGATGGATAGTGGGAGTCACTAGCGCAAGGTTCTCTTCCTGGTTCTGCCACTGTCCTGCTGGGCAACTTATGCCAAGTCACTTCAACTCTCTGTGCCTCTGTTTCCCCATCTGTAAAGTGCAGATGATGATACTGGTGTCCTTTTGTAAAGTTCTTTGAGATCACCTTCTGACAAGCAGTGTGTGAGAGCTAAGTATTATCATTTTGTCTTTTAGGTCTAGTGAAATTACAACAAGGATGAATTTGGTCCAATGCCTCCAAAAAGGAGCTGAGAGCAGCATTCACTGTGCCATTGGGGGGTGCCTCCTCTGTTGAAATCTTGGGATCATAATTCAAACTCTACTTTTTCAGAAGTCTTGGCTCTCCTAGGAAAATAAGCCACAGCTGACGATGGTGTCTGCCAGAGATGCAGCTGAGCCTCGGCTGGCCCAGAGCTTCAATTCAACTAGCCAGGGAGAAAACATGTTCAGTTCTGTTTCCAAAATCATGGTTCAGAACTGCTCTGAGCAGAATTCTGGGCTTGCTCCATTCCCCTATAAAAAGTTTCCCTTTTTCATTTAGCAGCACTTTGGTTCTGGCAAAACAATCTGCCAAGCGGGATTGTTTTTAATTTGACATTTATCCCCCCTTTTCAGGTTTCATTGTTTCCCTGTATAATTTTTGTCAGTGTTAATGTTGTGGACATAGATCGTTTGTGGCTAGAACTAGTGCAGCTATTGAAAGGCTCCTTGATGTAATTGGCTGCCCTGTTAAGACTAGCAATAATTTGAGCAATTAGTGATACCTTGACACGGGCTTTAATTTAGGAGTACCTCTGTGGAGCAGCTGCAGAGCTATTTATACTTCCCCGTCAAGTCCCAGACTGAAATAGTGCCTCAGGGGAGTAGTGAATAATCAGTCCCTTTGCAATGACTTGAGTAAAGCTAAATAAGTTTCAGTTATATTAATGAGGCTGCAAGGGGACGGCATATCCAGAAATCACCCACAATCCTTTTTGGGAAAGCAGCCTTGTAGTCTGCATGCAGCAGCTCTTAGACCTTCCCCAGGTATCCCCCAGGAAATACTGCAACAGTCTCCTTGCTGCACATGACTGGTTGATTTGGAAACATTCTTCCATCTCTTTGATCTGAGAAGTGTCTTTTCAATTGATGAAGAATCCTTCCAACAAGCTGAGGTTTGGACCATGGGGGACCTCCACCAGTGGACAGAAAAGCAATCTCCTCCCACTTAATCTAACGGAGAGTCTTCAATAGCTGTAATTTGTAATAAGCATCAATCATCTCTCCTTGATCTTGGTCTTCACTAGTGGATCGTATCATATAAACACTTTTGTGGTCCTATGTAAGCAGGACTTTGAATTACGCAGGTAACAGCAGCCCTTCAAGATCTGAGAAATATCTCCTGATCGTTGTCATGATAGTTTCCGATAGCCCCACGTTGTGTTACAGAGGCACTCAGATACCATACTGACAGTCGTAGTATAAGACCCTAGCTATTAATTACTTTTAATACAATAGTGTCTAGACACCCCAGATGAGTACCCAGTGGTGCCAGGGGCTATAAGAACACATAATGAGACACTCATTGAATCAAAGAATTTACAGTCTAAATAGATTAGACAAAAAAGCGGGAGAGAGGCTGTATTGTTATTGCCGTATTACAGTAGAGAAATGAGAAATTACATGACTTGCCCAGGGTCACAGAGGCTCATAGAAATGAAGGACTGAAAGGGACCTGAATAGATCATTTAGTTCCATCACCTGCACTGAGGCAGAACTAAATATTATCTAGACCATCCCTGACAAGTGTTTATCTAATCCAGGGGTGGGCAAACTATGTCCCACAGGCCACATCCAGCCTGCGGGACCAGCCCCCGTGAGCTGGGGAAGCTGCCTTCAGCCCCTCCCATTCCTTCACCCCTCTCCCGGAGCCAGTGGGCAGCGTTCTGGGGGGCTGAGCTGCGCGCTTGGGCAGGGCAGCGTGTCTGGCTCTGCGCAGAGCCAGAGACACTGATCCGAACAGCATGGTAAGGGGGCTGGGGAGTTGGATAAGAGGCAGGAGCTCCCAGGGGACAGGGAGCAGGGGGGTTGGGTGGGAGATGGGGTCCTGGGGTGGTAGCTGGGGCGGGGGGTCTCTGGAGGGGGCTATCGGGGAGCAGGAGTCCCTGGGGTCTGTCGGGGGGTAGAGGGGTTAATAGGGGTCAGGGAAGTCAGGGGACAGGACGCAAGGGGGGTTGGGTGGGGGGGTGTCTTGAGGGGGCAATTAGAGGACAAGGAGCAGGGGCATTGGATGGGTTGGAAGTTCTGAGGGGGGCAGTCAGGGGGTGGGACCAGGCTGTTTGGGGAGTCACAGCTTTCCCTACGCGGCGCACTATACAATTTTGCAACCCCTGTGTGGTCCTTGGGCCAAAAAGTTTGCCCACCCCTGGTCTGACCCATTCTTAAAAACCTCCAGTGACAGAGATTCTAATGTGGCAGAGCTAGGAATTGATCCTACATATTCTGAGATCCAATCCAGCCCCTTAATCAAGATAACAATAAGGGCCTGATTCAAGTTAACCTTGCATATCTACATAACTCTTCCAACTTCACTAGAGATACTCCTGATTTACTAGTGCGAGAGAAGAATCAGGTCCCAAGTATCTTCCATGCAAAAATACTGGTGGTACAAAAGTTGGTTCATTAGGCTAAGTAATGAATAGCCACATTAAATTCTCCTGGACATTTCATTAGTGAAAAAGATTTTCAGTATAAAATGTCTGTGCAAAGTCGTTCTACTGGTTTAACTCTACCATTTTAATGGCTATTTTTGGATCTCATTAGCATAGATACAATCTACATATAAAATAAATTGCCTGCTGTATTATTTTCAATTCAGTTAAAGCTTTGCTGGTAATAATAGTAATTAACAAACTTGCTTTGTTCTTCAGTACTATGGCCCTGATGTAGCAAACCACTTGGGTAGGTGCTCAATCATTGACTTTTATGGCTAGAGGAGACCATTCTGATCACCTAGGCTGACCCTTCTGTGTGACACAAACCCCAGAACATCACCCAGTAATTCTTGCACTAATAGATTAAAGAAATTTCTGCTCTCCGAAATCTCTTCCTTGTGTAGGCAGCTCCAGACTGTGATCAAGTCTCCGCTCAGTCTTCTCTTAGATTGAAGTCTGCCCGTGAAATTGAAGTATGTGCTTGAAGTTAAGCATGTTCTTGTGTGGTTAGGTGAATAGGTACATAAATTAGCATGAAGTATTTATTTCACTGGGGCCAGGTCTCTAGATTGTCTATTCAAAATACCTTGCCGGAAATAAGGGATGGACAGGCAAAAAAATACCATCTGCTTTAGGGAACAATTCGCATCTTAGACTGGGAGTGATTTCATTCTTTTCTAGTGAGTTGCAGTGTAATATGATCAAACAAGAATCAGCATCTGAAACTAGCACACACCAAAAAAAACTGTATATTAAATTGCTGATTCCTATACACAGTAACCTGAGATCAAATGAAATTTCTCCAGGGAACTGAGAGACTGGGAGAAAGTGTTAGAACACAGCTGGTGGATTTTCTGTTTTGCACATAATCCCCTGAAACTTGGAAGGTCCAAAGTCTGGGGGTGAAACAAGGAGGGGAAATATGGTGGGATCACATGAGCACTTAGTTGGTGCCCAGGCAAAGAAATAAAAAAATGGCACTGGGAGGTCAACAGTTATCTAGAGGGCAACAGTGTTGGGCATGGTCAGTTGTGGGTTATGCAGACTCTGAACTGAGCATCTCTCTAGATCCAGCAGTAAAAATAATTGAGTTTTGAGAGGGCAGGGAGAGAGGTTCCCAGATGGTGTGGACAACTGAGAAAGAATCAGCTTTTCATGGATTGCCAAGGCATCCATCCATACAGTTTAGTAGAAGACTAAGATCTCTCCTTCAACATATGGTGTGGGGAGTGAGGGAAGCGGGGGTGAGAGAGAGAGACTAAGAAGTGTTTACACTGCCACCACTTTCAGCATGGAGCAAGGGCTAGGCAAGATGTAGCACATTTTCAGAGCTGGCTCATTGTAATGTTGTTTGTGGGTTTTATTTATATGCATAGTTTGAGAAGAGGTAAGTTTTGCCAGTGGAAATGTTTGGTTGGTTAACGCTCTCTTCAGGAGGAAAAGCAGTTGGCTGATGTAGGTGGGTTACCTCAGAAATGTCAGGTGTGTGTCTTAATCTCAGGCTACATCGATGCTACAGCCAGGATTGATGCTCTGATATCAAGCCACTGGCGGTCAATTTAGCGGGTCTAGTGAAGACCCACCAAATCAATAGCAGATCGCTCTCCAGTCAACCTGTGTATTCTACCCACCATGAGAAGAGTAAGTAACTCGATGGAGGAGTTTCTCCCGTCGACCCCCCACAGTGTAGACACTGTGGTAACTCGACCTAAGGTACGTTGACTCCAGCCATGTTATTCATGTACTTGGAGTTGCGTAGCATAGGTTGACTTACTGCAGTAGTATTGACATAGCCTTAAAGGGAAGCATTAGTGATGTGCAACGTTTGTGGCCAAGAAGAATGTTTGGGGGAGCCCTGCTCTGTCTTTACTGTACACAACTGTAACCCCACTTTTTCTCCCCTCCTTTAAATAATGAACATAGGAGCCAGCGCTCTGTGACCTCACAGTGACATACACTCTCCTCCCCATGATGAGCACCTTGATTTCCTACCCAGCTCCCAAACCCTTCCCCCGAATGTATTGAGGAAGTCGCTAAAGCCCAGATCCTCAAAGATATTTAGGCACCTATGAGGTTGTTTGTTTTATAGCACCACCCACATGTCTGTCTTTGTGAAAAAGCTGAGTCTGGCTTTGGTATACGGTCCAAGAGATGCCAATCTTTGTCTAGAGAGCCTATGGGATGAGGAATTTCTGTTCCTACTTTTATATGAATAACTATAGTAGTGTCACAGTTCAGGGCAACCACACCTGTATTTCTCCTCAGTGGTCCAGCAAGGACATCCACTCTCAGGCTTTCAGCTCCCCAGCTGTTTCCCCTCTGGAAGGAAACCCATTCCCCTCTCTCTTCTGACCAGAGCATTTCTAGGTGGCACTGTTCCCTGCCTTCACAGAGTTATTCCCAGCATAAACAGGTTGCCCAAGGACACCTGCTTGCTTTCTCTTCAGAGACAGATAACCAGTGTAAATGCTAAAGATATAAGGTACCACGCAGCATGTCCTATGTAAGCCTACTTTATTCTTAAGGTAAAAAGCATTACACTGAAAGCATTTTAAAAACAATAACAGAACCTACACACATGCTAATAACCTCACCAGCATTCTCCCTAACATGGACTCTGGCAGTAGCAGTCCTTCAACTCCCCATCCAAGAAGCTTCCTGGTGGTTACAAGGTCAGACCCTCCAACCCTACCCTAAGGTTTGAGGCTGTCCAGAGACCAG
The DNA here is from genome assembly GCA_007922305.1 of Dermatemys mawii. Classification (NCBI taxonomy): domain Eukaryota; kingdom Metazoa; phylum Chordata; order Testudines; family Dermatemydidae; genus Dermatemys; species Dermatemys mawii. Next base: position 10,390,901 of record ML677341.1, on the reverse strand, counting down.
GGGTCTTGTAATCCAAAACCCCTTTCTTTGTCCGTTGGTCCCTGGAGAATCCAGTCTGAACTAGTATATGTGCGCCTCTCAAGGGAGCGGCTTCAAAGGGCTGACAACAGAAGAACTACATTAATCCCCGTCCCTGCTAGAGACAGTAGATGTGAAGCCACAATAACAAAGGTAATTACATTTTTCATACATTGTACTTCAAAGGTGTTATACTTAATTCAATACATTTAAACTTTATTGGATTAAAGTTATCTTAATTCCACAAAGTTTGTTCAGGATATTGTCAGTTACAAGTGGCACCCGCGTTTACAATGGCTACATTAAAATGACCATAGTTAACCTCATACTTCAGTTGGTGATTAGTTTTTGCCCTGAGGTCAGGAAGAAATCTTACCCCATGATATAGTATAGAATCATAGAAATGTAGGGAAGGGAAGGGACCTCAAGAAGTCATCATGTCCAGCCCCTTGTCCTGAGGCAGGATGAAGTGAAGCTAGACCGTCCCTGAGAGATGTTGATCCAACCTGTTCTTACAAACCTCCAATGATGGGGATTCCACAACCTCCTGGAATGCCTACTTCAGAGCTTAACTACCGTGTTAGAAAGTTTTTCCTAATATATCTGACTTGGGCTTAACCTGCAGCAAGATCAATTTATTACTTTTTGTCCTACCTTCAATGGTCAGGGAGAACAATTAATCACCGTCCTCATTATAACAGCCCTTAACATTTGAAGACTATTATCAGGCTCACCTTAATCTTCTTTTTTCAAGACTAAACATGCCCAGATTTTTAATCTTTCCTCATAGGTCAGGTTTTCTAAGCCTTCTATTGTTGCTGTTGTCCTTGGACTCTCTCCAATTTATCCACATCTTCCTTAAAGTGTGGCACCCAGAATTAGACACAGTACTCCAGCTGAGGCCTCACAAGATCCAAATAGAGTGGGACAATTACCTTCACTGTGTCCTATGTAGGATGCTCCTTTTAATACATCCCAGAATGACATTAGCCATTCTTGTAGCTGCATCACAGGGTTAGCTGCTAACTGTGTCGCACGGTTACATTCATAATGAGGTTTTTATGCCTTCCTTTAAAATGTCCAGCATTGGCCTTCATCAGAATCAGGAAACTAGTCTGGATGGATTGTTGTGTTGGTTCGGCATGGCAAGTATGTCTTTAAGGGGACAGTGCTGCCCTTCAAATGCCAGACTAAATGATTAATAGTGCTAGGCAAATAGCATGTATGTATAATGAACTCCACTGCAAAGCTGTCATCCGCGTTTAGCATGTGAGCACATTCAGATGGTCCATCCCTGGTGACTGGACAGATGGGCGGATGGGGGGCCTAGAAGTTACATCGTTACCGTACATCAGTACAGTACAGATCCTTAGGGCTGATGCCTTTCCCTCTGGGGGTCTCTTGAACACAGCAGGAAAAGTCGGGGGACTCGTGGTCTTGGATGTGTGGTTCACTCAGATAGTACCCACGAAGAGGTTGCAGGTACTGCTAGGCATGCATGTAGAGGATTCCAAGCTACACTGGCTTGGCCAGGGGGGCATTGGATGGAATCAGTTTGTATTATCGACTCACAATGTATGATGCTAGGTTGGTACTGTAGGTAGAAGGGGGAATGAATTGGCAGTGTCAAAATGCACAGACATCATGAATCAGACAGAGAGAGGACAGAACCAGGGTCCTTCAATGCCCCCAGCCTCCCTACAGTCACAGGAAACTGACTGATTAAATGAGACTCCCAGATGACCTTTGCTTGTCTGCTGAGTGCTCCAGAGGAAAATGAAAATGTAGAGAAGTCCCTTCCAATGTGCCCTTTCCCAAACTCCCATGCAGTGACCAGTTTTAAATCAATCATGGGAGCCTGGATCACTGGAATTAAGCATCTAAGTCAAGACTTTGCCTTCTGCAGAGCGTGTTGAATAAAATATTTCCTTCGAGGCACAAGATCCTGCATGTTGGAATACAAAAACAAACGAGGTGCAGGAAAGAGACTGAAGCAGATCAAAATGCAAATCTACAGGGCGGTTAAAATATCAGGAGTTTCAAGTGGGGGAGGTGGTGCTACAGATAAAACTGTTGCCTCCTAAAGAGTGCTGTGATTGGAGCGTTTTGAATCAAGTGCCAGTTTTCTGTGTCTCTCCCTTGAAAGCTGGATGGAAGCAAAGGGAACACTAGGGTGTGCTGTTCCCCCTACTTCTTGTGGATGCTGCAATTCAAGAGCTGCTCACTCTCCTCTTATTTTCTGCTGCAGTTTGTGATGGAATGGCTCTGGGGTTCAGAGACAGGTAGGAAACTGGAATTGCATCTGCTAACTGGAAAGTGTCAAGCCTATGAGGCAGCTCTGTGTGTTCCTAACAAACCAGCCCTTTGATGATCTAGTGAGAGATAACATTGTTTATGCATAATTCCATCGACAAAACTATGACAAAGGTTTGTTTTTTAATTAGACCCCTTGCTTTTCCTATCAAGGGTTCAACAGGGAAAAATCTATGAAGGTCTTTGTAATCTACCTATATGATGAACTCCACTCCCTGCTGATGTTAAATACAACAGGATGCCAACAGAGGGGGAGGAGCTATTTTCTTGATGTATATTATATGACTTGATCTGGAGAATACCTCAATCCATTTTACCTGGAGGCTAAGCATTTAGCAGACCGGGACAAAGTGATACAGTATCTCAGTAGGGAAAAAACTCAGACAAATGGTGTATTGACATTGTTTCCTCCCCAAAGTAAAGAAAACTCCCCACTTCCAGAGAGAGTGTTCTTTGTATTGCTCCTGTCAAACAGCCACTTTATGTCTCTTTCAGATGAATATATGAAATCAGGTTAGGGATTTTGAGCTGTGCAAAACTCCTAGGTGAGTGTAACATCTCTGCATCCCAGAAGATGTGCGGGTTTGCTTTTAATTTAACAGGATGTTGTTGCTGCTGCTTTGGTGCTTAAAGAACTATTCCCTTCACAATCATATGCCCACTGAGCGAAAGTCACTTTGTTAAACTGCTGGGTAGGGAGAGCAGTGACTTCGGAAGCAGAGGACATTGCAGGCTGCTTTTCAGTATAGTTATATAGTTCAGTGTATCACCTTCTGTGTCACTGTTACCTTAACACTTCTATGTCGATTCATAGCCCAGGGACCATTCTGAACATCTAGTCTGACCCCCTGCATAACACAGGTCAAAGAACCTCACCTAATATAGGTTTGTTCTTTCTAACCGGGGTTTTCTGTAGCATGCATTGCTGCATTCCCTAAGAACTTGATCCTGCATGGAGCTGAGCCCTCTGGCCTTGATGCTGCAAATCACATAATCACATGCTGAGTACACTGACTTCACTTTAATTATCCTGTAGGATTGAGCCCTAAGCCCTCCCCAGATAGCCACATGGTTGTGATATGATGCCTAGGTTCTCAGATGCACACATGTTCTTATAGACACCATGGAGGCCATGATGACTCATGAGATAGTAATGGAACAAGAGAGGTTTCCAGTGTTTAGGTAGCCAATGTGAACCCTATCCCAGGTGGTAGTAACCAAATTTGCCTTTTGTTTTTGCCCCACTCCAGCAACACAAAAGAAACTGCAGACTCTGGTCAGCTAAAAGGCTAGCGTGACATAAAGCAAAAAGAGTCCATCAGTGAATCTGGCCCCACGAATCCCTGTCTGTTCAGTGGCCTGCATGAAATGCATTGGTGGGCCCAGTCCACCTCCTGGGAAACTGTTAGGCCAGTTCCATGCACCAGGTGTCTGCACCTCTAAAAGCACCAGCACACTTGGGCCCCTTGGAAGTAGCCTCAAAAGAGAGAGCAAGGACTGAATGGGCCATGGAGACAGATCTCTCATCCTACCCCTACAAGGCTGGGTCGAGATGCGTTGGCCAGGCAACAGATGTGTGAGGTGTCTCTGCCTGTGTGGTACCTATTTGGTAAACAGAGGACTTCACTCCAAATCTGTCAGTTAAGCTCCCTGCAAGAGCCCAAAATGAATTAAAACTAGCAACGTAATCACAGTCCTTGTGCGCTGGTGTTTTTTCTTTTTCATATGTAAAAAGAGAATTGTAGAAGGGATATAAACCCTCATGTATTAGCCAAGATCTCACTGATGAGGGCTAGGAAGAAACTGCCCTTGTGTACAAGCTGTCCTATACTTGCTCACTTTAGGGCTTCTTGCACCGGTCTCTCAACTGTCTGTTAAAGGCTGCTGTCAGGCAGGATACTGAGATAGGTGAGCCACTAATCTGGTCTGGCAATTCCAGTGTTCCTGACCTGTGCTTTGACTACTCCTACCTCGAGGTCAAGGCAAACAGGAGTATGTCTCTGGGCAAAGTGTGTGAGTATCTGAGAGTAACACATTCCTGAATGTGGCTCCACAAATAGTCAGGCAGACTCAGAAACAGAGTGGCTGAATTGCGTTGCTTTTCCAAGGAGATTAAAACCATAGAAATGGAAGCAGGCAGGATTTAAGAATACCCAGATATTGTACAAAGAACACCCTGGCCTACACCTCTTCTCCCACCAGTACATCACCCTTTAAAAGGACCCTCAAAAAGACCTTTTTAAAAGATGGAGACATGGGGAATGTTTGGGGGAAAAGCAATTATTTCAGAAGAGGATTTTTTTGACATGTCTGTTCTTGTATTTCTGCATTGAGACCTTTTTCACGCGGGTTTGGAGTGTGAAGCATAATATAGAGTTGGTGAACTTGTCTTTCCAGCTGATTGAGCAGAATTACACCAAGGTCACGTTGAAGTGAACCCTGCCTACAGGTCAAGTACATAAAATACACTTGTCCTTTAGCAAGCTGAGGTTACAGATCTGATTTATGTTTGTAAAGGCACGTGATTCTTTCCTGAGTCTGGCCTGGTTACACAGGAGGTGCTCGGTCGAGCTTGGCCATGGCCCTCTTCTTGACTTTTGAGGTTTGAAAGGTGAGGATGGGGGCAGTTTTGAAAATAAGAAATTGATGAAAGTGATGTGTGTGCCATGTAGTGCATTGTGTGTGTGACTGTAAATTCAATTTTCTCTGATCCATGGAAAGGATATTCACAGCATTTCTTTTGCAGACTGGGACAAAGCTACGTGTTCCATATCCTGTGACACTTGACCCTAAAATCCTCAGTAGTAATAATGGTCACAAAGTACTTAATAAATATTAGTCTTTGTATCTCCAAGCATTTGATAAATGGTAACCAAGCCTCGCAACACTCCTATAAAAGATACAGCTAGTGATTGCTTATCATTAGGCACTTAAATACCTTTGAGAATCAGGCCCCTTGCCCACTATTGAAATGCAGCCACCTATGAGGTGGAACATAAGATGTTTAACAGTACATACATAGCACCAGGCCGTGGCAAATGCTAGGTGTGAAAGAGAAGAGAAGCATCCTATCCAGTTATCACTGTAGGAGAAATGTGGGCAGGCAAAATATAATTAGTCCAATTTAGAACTTGGCCAGGACGCCCAGGTTAACTCTCCAGCACTTTCAAAAAGTGTCATGAGATTTTTCATCAGCACAGGTGGACATAGTGTCACTTTTTATGTTGAATCATTCTGGCAGTGGATCCCCTTGTGGAGGAGAAGGGGCGGTGTGTGATTGTTTTGATCCCCACAATCTTGCGATGTTCTTTTATAACTGACTTTCAAAATCCCGTCCCTGGTCTGAGTGTTGTCTCGCAAGCAACCCATGGTGAATGAAGAACTTTTCCCACAGGATCTTAGCAACCGTGGAAGCTTTTTGGTCTTTGGTGGGATGAGCCTGGGTGTAGCAAGTAAAATGGTCAGTGACCACCAAGATATTTGCAGTATCCCGGCGGTCAGGCTCTAATGACAGAAAGTCCCTACAGACAAGCTCCCTGGGTACCGAACTTGTGATGCTGACAAGAGGCGCTGCCTGCTTAAATAGAGTCTTTCATCGGATACATCTGGTGCAGGTGGGAACACGGAGGGCGATGTCACCCCCTATCTGGCGCCAATAGTATCTTGCTGTACTCCCAGATGCCCCATTTGATTGTCGAAGCTATCCTGTTAGCTGGTGTTCACCTAGCTGGAAAGAGATAAGTTGGTTATGCTCGAAGCCCTGACACTTCTCGCTTTGGTGGCTCAGTCAGAGTTTTGAGTGCAGGTTGGGAAATATGTCTGATCACCAACTTCTATTGGGCTTTCCCATACTTAAGAACATGTAGATCTTTTATTGGTGCTTCATTGCTGAAGAGATTCAGGTTCTCTTGGCTTGCACCTTCTGTCTCAGCGGCAATATAAATTGCTGTGGGACTTGCATCTGAACATTGACTATAATACTGAATTATAACCAGCCTGATCTATAGAAAAAGATGTTGTAGTGTTAAAGGCCTCTGCTTCCAACTCTTCCAGTAAGTGCCTAAAACCTCTCCAAAGAGGCTCATTACCTTTTGCTCTTTGTTACTCCCAGCAATGAGATTTTTCAGAACAGCATAAATGTAGTAGTGAGACATGGGTCCACTTACCGAGGCCTAAGGGTTTTATAACTAAGGGTTTTATAACTAAGTGCTTTATGATGGATCTGCCAAGGCTACCTGGGAGCATAAAAAGCCCTGTCACTCTGCATGGGGAACATTATTTTTATTTCTAGACTCCCTGCAAGCACCTTTTTTCCTATTGAATTCATACAGGAAGAAAGAGAGGAAAGGACATGCAGACTCTTCTTGCAGGACTACTTTGCTTTCATAGAGAACAAAGATGAGGCAAGAAGTAGGGATGCATGCATACAGAATTAGGATAGAATGCCTGGGCAAATGGATCCAAGCACATGAATATACAGTGCCAGATGGCTGAGTGTTTTCACATGGGATGTGGGGTAGAAGGGGAGGTGAAAAGTAGCTTACAGGCTTGTGACATCCAACCTGTTAAACTCTAAGTGACCGGATGAAATGACAAGTGAGGAAGGAGGAATACAAACTGGGATTTTGTTGTGGTTGCAATTAAGAGGAAACACATTTATATAGAGTTATTATTATTTATTATTTGCAAAGCCTAAAAATTGAATTTCATCCTGTTATTACTAAGCTTTCTAGTACCAGTTAGAACTGTGGAGGAATCTTCACATGGCTTGCCCACACAAATGCTCTTTGCAATGGAAAATGACCAACACTACCCACTTGGATTCTCTGCAGCTTCCTAAAAAGGTGCAACTAATTCTGGATTCAATTCTGCAAGGTGCTGAACTCCCTTCGCTCCCATAAATTTCCACTGCCATAAACATCTCACTAGATGTTCACACCTCACAGGAAAGGGCCCTTGTGTTGTATCGATCTACTTGGTCCAGTGTTTGCAGAAGGATGTCTAATAGGAATGATGGAGCCAAATCTTCTTTAGTCTTCTCAGGTGTGCATTCCCACTGTAGTCAAGGGGACTGTTTTTATGTGTTTGTTGAGCAGGACTGGCCCCTCACTTTTTCCATGTGTCTTATAAGGCTTTGCATCTATGTAGGGTTCAGATTGGAAAAGAGCAAAACCAGGAACTCAGCAAAATCTTTGTTCTCCCTTTGACTGGTAGGAGCTGTTCCTAGGGGAAAACCCTTCTTTTGCTTTCCTAACGCACGGTGACTTTTTGAAAGACCTTACCTTTTTCTGCACAAGCTGCTTGCAGTTTCCAGAGAAAGGTGGCCATTGGTGCTACGTAAAGTGCTTTTAAAAAACAAAGTGAAAACCAGCTGCAGCATGGTCTACCATATGGATTATAAAGGGAATAGTTCAAGAACATGTCTGGGGTACAATCCGTCAAAGACCAGTCCTGTATATCCACGTCCATGCACCATTTCTTTGCACTTTTGGTGTATCTTTAAACTTTGAATATCAGTTTTGGTCAGTGAAAATAGTCTGGTCATTTTCATTTTTGTTTCCAGTCAATTTCTTGTCAATTCATTTTCTGGTTCTTGGATACTTTCCTGATGCCAGCTCACTCTATTTGTTGTTTTTTTCTTCAAACCCTAGCTCCTGGAGCCAAGTGAATATGGGAGGCTCTCGGCTCTCATTAGAAGGAGGAGGGAGAAGCTTCTAGCTCTCCTGATTAGGGAGAAAAGCTTGAAAACTTGACTCAAGAGTAACCTAAAGATTTAGAAACCAGACGGCAAAGAAAAACACCCACATTTATTATTTTTTAAAATCCCATGTTTTTAAGTAAAGTTAATGTTTTTTGAGACCTGATTTGTGACATTTTGAATGCTTAAGTTTGGCAATACTGCAATGCCTTTATTCTGGTTTGTGTTCATGCACAGAATGAGAATATATACATCCAAAAATACTGTGTTTCTTTTTGCTCTTCTCTTTCTAGCTATTCTTTATCCTTTCTAACCGATCAGAAGTCCAGTAAAGAATGAATGTAATAGAGGGAAGGAAGTAGAGCACTTAATATTGAACTATCAGTAGGCGTTCTGTTACTGACTCCAGTCATAGCAGGATTGGGGTCATACATATGTAATGTCATTTCAAATTGAAATTTAAGTATCTGAGACTAGTTTTTATGAGACTTTTCAAGACTGGCTGGGATGGAATTATACTTATCTAGGCAGGAATTAATAAATGAATATATCTGAATAGCTGTTGTCAACATCTGGTTCCAAATTATGAAAGGAGCTTTATCCTTAGCCAGAATTCCGGCGCATCTAAATAATCTTGGCGACAAAAGACCACATTCTGCTCTCAGTACTCCAATGTAAACCCTAAGTGACTTCACTAAAATCAGTGGAGCAGCTCAGGATTTACACTGGCATAGAGTGGAGCAGAATTTGAGCTCTTCCATGCATGCGAATAAAATCCTGTGTCAGAGCCAGACTTCTGAAGTACAGTGCGTGAGGAGATTGTCAGAAACAAAACCCTTTGAAGAATTTGGGGGGACAGTAAGAGCTCTGTTTTGTTTGGAGAAAGCGGGACCGTTTCTCACAGAATTTCAGTACATACAACCGAGCGAGAGGGTGGGAGAGAGAAGTTCGTCTCTTGAACCTTTATTCTGATCTTTCTTACTCCAGATTAACTCCGCCATATACAATAGAGCTGATCCAGTGTGAACCTAAAATGAGAGAGCAAACTCGAGCTTGGGAACTATTTTCCTCAACAAGTTATTTTATACATAGATTTAAAATTCAACCCATCATGGCAGCCCTTTTTCAAAAGCTACTAAGCCCCAAATGCTAAAAATCCATTGTGTCACTGAGAGAACCAACCAGTAAGCACACAGTCTTATGAGACCAATCGTGGGGGAAAATCTTCCTACCCCAAGAATAGCCCTCACATAGTAGGGTGATTCACTTTCAAAGTAAACTATAACAGAAGGGATAACAGGAGAGGAATCATGGTCTGGGGAGGAAGTGATGTCTAGTGGTTAAAGCACAGACATTGGAATACTAGAGCAGAATCTTGTCTTTTGTCTCCAAAATTATTTAGATGCCCCAGAATTTTGGCTAAGGATAAAGCTCCTCCAGGAACTAAGAACAGTGGGGGTAATTAGGCAATCTCCCTTGGGTTGTAACACCTCAAGAGTGGTACCACCACCTGGAGAGGCTCGCTAACTCTGGTTCAAACAAACTGGACTCTCCAGAAACCAACAGACAGAGAAAGGACTTTTGGATAAATAGCCTAAATTTAAACTGACTCAGGGCCTGCTTTGTGATCCAGAAAATGGACAGGACCTTCTGCCCAAGGAGGGCCTTCTTCCTGGGAAAGATTGGAAGGGCTTTGGGCTAGTGAGGCCCCATAAGACTGACAGGTGCCCTCTGGTCAGCTTTGAGCAGGCGTACAGGAACTTCTATTGGTCACCCTCCCCTGTGGAGTGACGTACAACGCCTGGCCCACAGTGATACCTACACTTAATACCGTAAAATCTCCCAGAGATTTTGCAGGAAATTTCCATATCTGTCACAATTGCCATCCCTATTTACAGACAGAGAAACTGAGGCGACAAAGGGATTTAATTGATTTGCTATATGGTCTTGAGCAATGTCACAGCCTCATTTCCAGTGTTGTACTCGTACACAAATCTCCTCTATAAAATAGCTAGTTAAGTACAAATATTGTATTTTGTTATTTTACAGAAGTAGGGTGACCAGATGTCCTGATTTTATAAGGACAGTCCCAAAATTCAGCGTTTTTTGTCTTATGTTGGCACCTATTAACGCTCACCCCTATCCTGATTTTTCATACTTGCTATCTGGTCGCCCAACACAGAGGAGACTTTGTGTACCACTACAACACATAGAAACAAAGTTCAGACTGTCTTTACTACAGAGCTCCAAATTTCCCCGCCAAACTCCAGCCCACAAACATGCTCTGTGCCTCCAACTGATGTTCTCCTCCCGAACAAATAAACATCCCATTAATTTGCACAATGCAATGGCTTCGTCTTTGCATCACTGCACTGCAGCTTTTCAGTGTTTAACTCAACATTATTACACCTGGGAATTTTACTTGAGCAACACTCAGTTGAAATTATGGATATGATCCCCATGCCACTAACTTCAGTATACTACAGTGGGAGACTGGCATTGGCCACTGCTGGTGCTCGGGTAGGGGTAGCGCATGTAGCCCCCATGGCCGTCCCTGTGCCTAGGAGCTGCATGGAACCAGGGTAAGCAGGCAGCCTACTTTAGCCTTGCTGTGCTGCCTACCAGACTTCTAGTGGGCTGGTCACCAATGTTGACTGGAGCCTCCAGGGTCCCTTTTAGACCAGGAGTTCCCATAAAAAAACAGATGGACCTTTGGTCTGACCCAGTATGGTCATTCTTGGGTTCAAAATTAGCAACTCTATCTACGCATGTTTGGTAGAGAGTAAAGCTGTGGTTGGTTTCTTGAAAGCCCCACCACCTTCCTTCACTGTTCCTGTAATGGCTCTTAATTCAGAGTGCAACTGTACACGGCAAGACAACAACCTTGTAGCCCAGAAATCTGCTTCTCCTGCTGCACTCAGTTTAGTTATGAAAGTATCAATGGCTTGATGACATGCTCACCACTGCAGCCTCTGGCAATCTACCTGAACAGCATTTAGTCTTTTAGGGAATTAAGTTTTTAAACCATGATTTGAGAACTTCAGTAACAAAGTCAGAAGTCCATTACAGGAGTGGGTGGATGAGGTTCTGTGGCTTGCAATGTGCAGGAGATCAGACTACTAGACGAACATGATGGTCCCTTCTGATCTTACAGTCTATGGGAATGAGAAGGGGAGCTTCCCCAGGGGTAGCAAACAAGAAAAAAAGCAAAAGGGAAGCAGAGAGAGAGGGAGGAGAAATAAGGCAAAGGAAAACAAGAAGAAAAAAGAACAGCTACAGAAGAGAAAAGAGACAGTAGCACCTATTTTAGAACATGAGGTGAGGGGACATAGGAGTCCAGCCAAAATGAAGTAGAAATTATGGCCACCACTTTCAAACTTGAGATTGGTACCATTAGGCACCTCAGACCTTACTTAGACACCTCAGAGGAAGTGACTTGCTTTCCAAAGGTTCTCAGCTCCCCCAACTTCCGTCAAAGTCAATCAGAGTTGCCTGTTCCCACAGATGGAGCCACTGGTATAGTGTCCCTAAATATTGCTAGTTACTGTGGGGCATTTTAGTCCTGAAAGGTTGAGCCAACCAAAAGTACCTTAGCAAAGGATGGTGTTGATGATGTGGATGGGCCCAAATGGCAGATGCTGCCGGTGGAGTGGTGTTTTCGTTACTGCTTTTAAAACAGGTTAACCTCTGAGGGCAGCCAGGCTCAGAGACATACTATATGTGAAATGAACTGATGACCTCCCCCTCTACACAGACAGGCAGGCCTCCACCCAGACAAACAGATATCCAGATCTCAAAACAATTACCCTCACAATTAGCACACCCTTTGGCAGTCTTAGCAAAGACATGGAGATGGAATGTTCCCCTCAGGCCTAAAGATGGTCTCTCCAGGTCAGTGATGAAACACGCTGGTGAAATGGAGTGCAGTGTTTATGAGAGAGTGGTTTTCGGGTGCGCACAGGAGCTCAGATTCTCTAGCTCTAGGCTCATAAGAGAGAGAAGAGAAATATATATTTTGAAGGCTGTAAAAAGCTTCAGTGGCTAAACTTGACTGGGTAACTCCACTTGGGTCATTGCTTTTATTTGTTGTAATACCTCAGGCCTGCCAGTGCGTCTCATTTGGAAAGATTCTTATAAAAACATTTATCTTGTCATGTGGAAGCTGCATTTTTCACTGTTATGGAGTTATGTCAATCCCACTGCAGGCGAGAGGTCAGAAGTGGGACTCCCACGCTCATTCTTCAATTTACTGTACTGTGAATGGCCATCCCAATCGTGGGGAACCTGAGCAGCATGTGAAATAAGAGTTATGCCATCCTGCAGCACATGCGGTGACTGATAACTGCTTGGCTTTTTAACTGGGTTTTCTACTGGTATAATTCAAATGCAGGACCTCAGGTCCTGTCCCGCACAACACACTGTATCAGCAGCCTTTTTTGTGCCATATGGGAGGGAGGGTTTTGGCTCCTGCCTAGGGACAGAAGAGCTCATATAACTGATTTTATCCCCTCTCAAACCCTATTATCACTGTTTTTGTTCCCTCCTCTCACTTCCCATGCCTGTGATGATGCAGCCAATGAGAGACTAGGTGACATGTTCCTAAGGTCACAGCAGTTTTCCCTCTGTGTGGTCCATCATGAGATGTGGGATACAGACGAGTCTTCCTTATTCTTCTTCCTTGCATTAATCCCATCAAATGGGATCCATTCCACAAGTCCTCTCCCTCCAAAGTGCTCTGTTCAGTGCCCTATTCTCTATCATGCCACACCCTAACATGTCTTCCTTTATAACAGCCCACCTCATCTTGGGCCAGCCCCTCTGGGTATGTCTACACTGCAGTGAGAAACCTTGGGCTGGCTCGTACCAGCTGATCTGGACTCGGGTGGCGGGGCTGTGTTATTGCAGTGTGGATTTCCAGGCTCAGGCTGGAGGCCAGGCTCCAGGACTCTGCAAGGTGGGAGGGTCCCAAGGATTAAGCTCTAGTCCAAACCCAGAAGACTACACAGCAATGAAACAGCCCCACTGCCCAAGCCCTGTAAGCCGAAGTCGGCTGGCATGGTATCTAGTTGCTGTGTAGACACACCCTCTGTATTTCTCTTTCAGTCTTGATCCATTGAACTCTCTTACTGCCATCGTTGTTAGGACTGCACTTTACATGGCCAATCCAGCTGACACTGAATTCCCTCATTTTTCATGCCCAGGTGTTCCTTTGAGCATGTCTTGAACATCCACATTCCCTCATGAGATCTTTCTTGTTTACACCACTCATCCATCTCAGCTATTCACATTTCAGATAGACCTATTTCTTCTTTGTTGCCCAGCATTCACTAAAATTGGATAGAACACTCTTTTCTAGACTTTTCCTTTTAATCTTCTGTCACATACTTATCTCTCTCCATTTGAACCAAGCATTTCTTATCCTCGCTCTAATTTCATCATGAGTTTCCCTATTTTCTTCAATTCTGGAACCCAGACACCTGAAACTTTGCAGTTTCAGCTTTGGAGGTCCACCTAGTTTCAAGGATAATTCTTCAGTGTTCACATTATTGAAATTACATGCCATATGTCTGCTTTACCTCTGCTTATTTTGAGCCCATGTGTCTCCAGCACATCTCTCCATTTATCAAGATTATCTTCTAGGCTTTCTCCTCACCTGCAGATAACATGCATCAAGGTGCCTTCTGCTATATGTTTCTTGGGAGGGTACGCAGAAGAGGGATAAACAAAGAGCTCAGTGCTGATTCTTGATGTGTCCTTATTTCCCCCCAACAATTTTTTTTAATAAACAAATACCCTTCCAGAAGGCTGTCCTTTCCAATTCATGGTCTCTAGACAGGAGTTCGGTATTGGGTTTCTGCTCTTGATTGATTGACAAAAGTATTGGAAACTCTATCACTATAGTGTCTAAGTGCTTTCTATATAAAACTAATAGCAATAGTGTAGTACCTAGTGGATTTCATGGGGTCTCTGGCACTGCTCCCTTTTTCGGGGTCAAACTCGAGCATAGATTTTTGTTGTTTTGGGGGGAGGGGCTGAGTGTTGGAGGAGTGGGTGGAGATTGGAGAATAAAGGGGGTGTTTGGACTGTGAATGTCCGCTTATGGTGGAAGGGATTTCTCAGCGAGGAACGTTTTGCAACATAAAGATGGTCAGATGACACTGGATTGGCCAGATTGCCTCTGGAAGACTCTTCTATAGCCAGATCTCCTTGCTAGAGAATGCTTTCTCCCAGCTCTCATACACTTGTTCCTGGGCATTCTCGCAGGGAATTGCTGCTGTCGCCATAGTTCAGAGATCAGAGTTTGATCTTTGGTGTAGCTGGGGCTTAATCCATTAATTGCTTTGAAAATTAGGACCAAGGCTTTAGACCGACCTCAGAAGCTGACTGGGAACCAGTGGAGGGGCTTGAGAACAGCTTGAGGTGTTCACAACACCCTGAGCCATGAATAAGGCAAACAGCTGCATTCTCCACAGGCTGGAACCTTTGTATTATCTTCACACTCCATTTCAAATACAATGAGGTACAACAACACAGCCTGGAAGTGACACATGCAAGGATTACTGTGGCCAGGTCCTTGTCCTTGAGGGAAGTGTGGAGTTTCTTGGAAAGGCAAAATAAGGCAGTTTTGGAAAGTGATACTCCCCAGTCATCCAAGGTTAGCGAGAAGTCAAACAGGACCCAAGGCTTTGCACCACTTCACAGCTCTGTGACACTACATCCCAGAGTTATCGTAGTAATATTATGATGATATGATTATGATACATCTTGTACAGGATATGTCTTGTGAAATGCCATTGGAAAAATTGTGATTTGCTGAACATAATTATCCTAGTTGTATGCATGTATCATTTTTGTATCTGATGTTATGAATATTGACTATGGGTCTGTATGTCAAATGAGCTTACCCTGGAAAACACCAACAACCAGCCTTTCAGGTACAACAGTGAAGAAGCCAGACAGTGCTGATGGCTCATCGGCAAAGACAATAGGCTGTGGAATAGCTCAGCCTTCCTGTGGTCATTTCGGCCATCCTCTAAGTAATGGCTGCTATGACACTGCAAGGGCATGAGACCAGATCATATGATTCTGGACTCCATTTTGGATGCCTGTATTTTTCCACAAACTGGGCTGGGAACTGTTTTTGAAACAAAGGGTTCCTGCCACATGCTAAAGCTCTATAACTCAGGGAATAACATCATCTGATGTTCTTCACTCCCCCACACCTCAACATCTGAGAGAAGCTATTGAGGAAAAAGGACTTGGAAGAGTGGTGGGGATCCCAAGCTGCAAAGCAAATGCAGCTTGTCCCTTAAGAATCAGACAGTCAGGGTGAAAATTGCTATTCATAGCCAACCTTTCTAGTATCATAGGCTTAGTTTGTGGTTTCATTTATTTACTAGGAAATCTGCTCTGATCTGTTTGCTATCACTTAAAATCTTTTTGTAGTTAATAATAAATTTTGTTTTATGTTTTATCTAAACCAGTGCATTTTGAATGAAGTTTCTCGGGGAAAATCCCAACTCAATCAACACAAACTGTGCATGTCCTCTTCACATTGAGGGAGAGGCAGACTGGATATTAAACCAATATACTGGCCAAATTTGACCAGGGCAGTATGGTACAGCTCTGGGGTCCTAGACTGGGAAGCTGGGGGTTATTTTGGCTGTATCCTCTATTGTTGGTTCATACGCAGTGTCTGGTCAGAGAGCCTGCATGTAACTGCAGCTGGGTGTGTCCCTACCTGTGTGTATGCTGGTGAAAGCGTAAGACCAGGAGTGGGGCTGCAGCTTGTCACAGCAGCACAGTGTGAGAGGGAGCCCAGGCTGGTGAGTCAGAGGGCTCAGCGGTACCCCAGTTGCAGGTGGCATGCTGCGGTAAACCCATCACAACCACCACTGTGTTGGACACTCTTCTCTGCCCGTGGGAGGGCTCCTTCATTTCACCCCACCACCCAAGTAGGCAGACATCTTCGCACTGTGCTACAACCTATGCAGTAAGCCAGGGAAGAACAAGTCATTCACACCGTAGTCAAAGACCCTCGCAGCCTGACTAACGTGCATAGCAAATGAGGTGGAGAGATGTTGAGACGCTACTCCCAGGAAGAGGTCACTCTTTGAAGGCCAGGGCCAGCTCTTCAAATGTGCTGTGACAAAGCTCCAAGTTTGTATTTGTGGGTCCTGCACTTCCTGGCAGATTTAGGGGTCTCAAACTCATCTAGGCCCCAGAGCGACCTCCTTTTCTCAGTATAATTGGCAAGAGTCACCGCCTAGTGAGTTACCTTCATCACAGGCCAGTATGGAAGATGGAAAAGGGGGGGAGCCTGGGCCCGCCCTCTACTCCGGACTCCAGCCCAGGGACCCTAATAGTATCAGCTAAGATGGATGACCTTTTAGGCACAAAACACAATACAATTCCCTGGGCTACTTCCCCAGAGCAGTCTCCGCTTCTTCAAACTCCACTTCACCCTTACCTCAGGGCCTCCTTCCTTCTGGATGATATGTTGTCCAACACTCAGTCTCACCAACAGCATGACTTCCTTCCACAGCTCCTGACACCCACAGCCCACCTGGCTAACTGGGAGGTTTTTATCTGGTTTCAGCCAGTCCCTGATTGGCTTCAGGTGTCCCAATCAGGCTAGCTGTTTCTACTCCTTTCTAGAAGGTTCTTAATTGGCCCCAGGTGTCTTGATTGGCCTGGAATGGCCTTTGTTTGGCTATTCAGGGAACAGGGACCTACACATCCTGAGGCTGATATACCTGTCTTCCAGCACTCTCCTATACCCTTCTTGTCTGACTCCGTCACAGTGCTAATCACCTAGCACCACTGAGAATGACTGAGGACACGGCTCCATTCTCATACTCTGTGGAGAACAGTGGGAGCTGATCTGTGTTCTGTCAGGCTCATAACATCTAAACAAGGATTCATAGATTCCAAGGCCATACATGACCATTGCAATCGCCTAGTCTGACCTCCTGTACAAGACAGGTCACAGAACTTCCCTGAAATAATTCCTATTTGAACTTCCAGTGATGAGAATTCCACAACCTCCCTTGGAAACCTATACCGAAACTCACCTTATAGTTAGAAAGTTTTTTTCTCTACCATCTAACCTAAATCTCCCTTACTGCAGATTAAGCCCATTAATTTCCAGAACAATTGATCACAGCTCTCTTTATAACAGCCCTTAACATAGCTGAAGACTGTTATAAGGTCCCCTCTTTGTCTTCTTGTTTCAAGAGTAAATATGTCCAGAATTTTAACCTTTCCTCCTAGGTCAGGTTTTCATAAAATTGTATATTTTTTTTGTTGCTGTCTTCTGAACTGTCTCCAATTTGTCCACGTCTTCTCTAAAGTGTACCTCCCAGAAATGGACACAATACTCCAGCTGAAACCTTACCAATTCTCTCCTGTGTCTTAGATACAACACTCTTATTAATACATCCCAGAAGATTAGCCTTTTTCACAACTGCATCACCTTGTTCACTCATACTCAATTTGTGTTCCACTATAACCCCCAGGTCCTTTTCAGCAGTACTATGATTGGTCCTCGTAGTGTAGCTGTGCATTTGATTTTTTTCCCTTCCTACGGAGAAGTACTTTGCATTTGTCTTCACTGAATTTCATCGTGTTGAATTTAGACCATTTCTCCAATTTGTCAAGGTGCTTTTGAATGATAATTCTGTCCTCCAAAGTGCTTGGAACCCGGCCCAGTGTGGTATCATCTTCAATTTTTCATAAGTATACTCCCAACTCCATTATTCAAGTCATTAGTGGAAAATATTGACTAGTCCTGGACCCAGGACAGATTCCTGTGAGACCTTATTAGATACTCACTCCCTCCCAGTTTGACAGAGAGCCATTGATACCTACTCTTCAACAAGTTCTAGAATCAGAGAGGTAGCCATGGATTTGCAGAAGCAACAAGAGTTCTGTGGCACCTTAAAGACTAACAAAATTTGTTAGTCTTTAAGGTGCCGCTGGACTCTCTGTCGCTTCAACAAGTTGTACACCCACCTTCTAGTAATTTCATCTAGAGATTGCCATGTGAGACTGTGTTAAAAGCCTTGCAGAAATCAAGATGTATCCCATCTGCTGCTTCTCCCATAACCCCGAGGACAATAATCCTGTCAAAGAAGGAAACTAGGGTATTTTGGCATAATTTGTTCTTGAAAAAATCCATGCTGGCTATATCCTCTAAGGTGCTTAAAAATTGATTATTTAATAATTTGTTCTGGTGTTTTTCCAGGTATTGAACTTAGGCTGTCTGGGCTATAATTCCCCAGGTTCTATTTGTTCCCCCTTTTTAAACATAGGTACAGTACTATGTTTGCTCTTCTCCAGTCTTCTGGGACCTCACCTGTCCTTCATGAGTTCTCACAGATAATTGCTAACGGTTGTGAGATTGCCTCAGCTAGTTCCTTAAGTACCCTAGGATGAATTTCATCAGGCCTTGCGGACTTGAATACATATAATTTATCTAAATAGTCTTTAACCTGTTCTTTCCCTATTTTGGCTTGCATTCCTTCCCCCTTCATGTTAATATTAAGTGTGTTGAGTCACCATTAACCTTTTTAGAAAAGACTGAAGCAAAATAAGCTTTAAAAACCTCAGCGTTCTTGATCTCATCAATTATTAGCTCTCCTTCCCCGCTAAGTGGAGGACTGGCATTTTCCTTTATTTTTTTTCTTGCTCCTAATGTATTTTAAAAACCTCTTCTTATTCTCTTTTATGTCCCTTGTTACGTGTAATTCATTTTGTGCCATAGCCTTTCTGATTTTGTCCCTACATACTTGTATTACTCTTTTGTACTCCTTAGCAATTTATCCATGTTTCCACTTTTGGTAGGACTCCTTTTTAAATTTTAAGTTATTAGAGAGCTCCTGATGGAGCTATACTGGCCTCTTTCTATCTTTCCTATACATGGGGATAATGTGCAGCTATATCTTTAATATTGCCTACTTGGGAAACTGCTGGTTCTCCTGAATGCCTATTTCCCTTAGATTTTCTTCCCATGGGACCTTATCTATCCCTTCTCTGAGTTTGTTAAAGTCTGCTTAATTGTCCTTATTCAGCTGTCACATTCCTTGCTTTCCTCAGAATCATGAAATCATCATTTCATGATCACTTTGACTCAAATTGCCAAATCAAGTCTAAAATGGCACTCCCCCTGTTTACTTCCTTCATTTTCTGAAATAAAAGTTGTCCCCATCACATTCCAAGAACTTACTGAAAATCTTGTGTTTTGCCATATTACATTTCTAACAGCTGACTGGATAGTTAAAGTCCCTCATTATTACCATGGTCAGTCCAAACCTCCCTAAACCATGGGAATGTTCAGAATCTGAACCTGAAATCAGACACAAATTTTTGCAGAGAAGTTGGCATATTTTTATCGTGGGTGAAACCAGAATGTCAGATCCAGTTATAATGCATATCTATGTATATTGCAGTGTTGTTGTAGTTGTTTTGGTCCCAGGATTTGAGAGAGGCAGGGAGGGTGAGGAAATATCTTTTATTGGACCAACTTCTGTTGGGGAAAGGAACTAGCTTTTGAGCTTCTGTATACAACCAGTATATCGGTAATACAACCAGTTACAGATTAATGCATATATTTAGTTACAAAGGTTATAGCATCTCTGAATGTGATAATGGGGCATATAGGCCACATAAATCAATCAGCTCACTCTTAAATACCTCTTTGCTGCCTAGATGCCGGAAGGGGAGGTGCTGCTGCACCCCTGGCTTGAAGTGGTCTCCATTATATACAGGGTTTACAGTATGGTTCAATGGCTCTCAGCATCCCCACTACAAAAATTGTTCTAGCACCTCTGCCTTACTCTGACCAGTGGAGCACATGGCCATCCTAATGACAGGTGGCTACAGAGGGAGACTCAAAGAAGTTATTATGGATTCCCATCATCCTTTTCCCTCTTATTTGTGCCTGACACTGTCTTAGTTTTCAAATCTTGAAATTCATCTTTGTGACTAGAAAAAGGAGCCTGTGTTTTATCTTAGTGATTCATCAGATAGGAAATTCATTTTGAGCCCTGAAAGACATCTCTGGTGGTTTAATCTCTCTGGTTGATATTATAATACAGCTATAGGAAGAATGAAAAGACACTGTTTACATGTTCTATCTAATTTTGTCCTGAACAAAATGCTGTACCATCGCGTCAAGGCGTCCTATAGAAAAGAACCTACAAATTAGTACTTCTGTATTTAACAGACAGCTATTGTGTGCTAAATGTAGAAGAAATCACTTGTTTTACTGTAGTGAAAGTTCTTTTTAGCCAGTCTAGTCAGATACGCACGTAGTTGAAGGTGAACAAATGTATGATTCATTCCTGGTGGTCACTGGTTTCCAGGGACATTACACCAAGGATGACTTTGGCCCCACACCAGTCTAATTGCCATGAATTGGTCAGTGTTTGCAGAAGGGCTTTGGGGTGGGGGGAAACTAAGTAAGATGATAAGGATTGCCATATTGGACCAAATCAATGTTCATTTTCTGACTTGGAGTGGACTCAGTTCCTCTGCCTCACAATTATTAGCTCTTGAGTAGCAATGGGTGAGCTGCAAAATGGTTGGGATTTGCCTTTGATTCCAATGACTATCCAACGAGTTTAGGACCTGATCTTGCAAGGTGACAAAGCTGTGAGATGCTGGGCACCTTCAGCCCACATTGACCTCACCGGGAGTAGAGGGCTCACAGCAGTTCACAAGATCAGGCCTTTAGGACTCAGACCTACAAATACTTTCTACTGAGCATAGTGTTTTTGACTGTGGTCAGACTAAAATGAACATGACTCCTCATGGTAGCAAGCAGTATGCTCATAGCATTTGTAAGTTTGGGCTCTTTGCTCGCAAAATTCAGCTTCTATGAGATTTCGGGTTCTGGCCAGACACTGGGCTGAGTGAGCAGTCTGTGACTGTGATTCCATGAGTTTTTGCAGTCTCCCATGCATAACTCTCCAGAGTTTGTTCCTTGCAAAAAAAAAATTGTTTTTAGTTGTGCTCATTAAGAAACCTCCTCTGTCCAGGTCAGTGAAGTTACATATGTCATCAAAGTTTTAACAAAAGGGTGGCAGGTACCGGATGAACAGGCTGTTGAAGGCAGCTGCTGGGCTAAAGATTCTCCCTCCAACACAGAGTCTATGTCTGGAGTGGCTAACCTATTATCTGATTATGGGAGCTTGTGTGTATCAGTTTGTCCATCAGGAAAATATATTACATTCCCTTCTTTGCTATTGAAACGATCCATCACAGCATGCCCCAAATGGTCTGTCATGCTGTTGTCTAGTAAAGGTTTCCCACTGGAGACAGGTTCTGTTCAGATGCCTGTCCCAGATGCCTGCAAATGAGATCTCAGCTATAACTCTCAGAACATTTAGATGGAATTTATGATTTAATGTCTCGCTGAGCTGCATCGACTGACTCCATCTCCCACCTTTATAAATGATGTTGAGCGTCCGTTTCTGAATTCTTTGGTCAAGCTCCTTTATTTTTTTTATTCTGAAATACATCACGTGCAAAACCACTCAAAATATATTAGCGAGTCTGAGTAGATTTAAAACATAAAAGGGTTTGGTAGAGTAATACATAGGCTGATCATGCTCCCATTGACGCCAATGAGAGACAACATAGTTCAGTGAATAGGACACCGGCTGGGAGTTGAGAGATCGTGGGCAGGTCATGTCATCTGTATGTGCCTCAGTTTCCTCATCTGTAAAATGGAGGTAGTGGGCCCAATCCAATGCCCACTGAAATCACTAGAATTACTCCCATTGATTTGAATGCACATTGGATCAGGCCCACTGATACATTCCTTCTTTGAAGAGCAGTGTGAGAGCTACATTGAGGCCAGCTATGATTATTTCACCACTGACTGAAATGGGAGCAGGAGCAAACTCTCAGAGAATCAGGGAGGTAGCAAGTCATTCGGCTCATGCTCCAGACTTGGTTCTGTTCTTTTAATAAAATAAAAAATGGGATTCTGCTCTTGGAAAGGGCTCAGTGCCCTGGACTCCGTCAGGCCCAAGTACTGCAAGATCCTGAGCGTTCAGCTCCCTAACTAAGTCCATGGGACTTGAGGGATTTTGGCAGCTACAGAAGGCCCTCAAAACCTGTCAAGATCTAAACTGCCTGTAGAAGGGGTTGAGGGTGGTCAGCATGTTGCAGGCTCTAACCCTGGGAGATCATTTTAGGCTATTCCCATTCATCCCGACCCCTGAACAGGGGCCATGGATTTGCCTCTATTTTGATTCTTTTAGGAGTGGGTAAGGGGATCTAATAATATTCCTAGGAAAAAACTAGTATCCAAACAACTTTTGTTTCCTTGTTTTTTACACATCTGTGCTTCCCTCCGTCCCCAGCTACAGTGAAGTGCTTGATACGCTCTGACAAAGAGCTATTGATTGCATGCTTGTGTGAATTGGCCCGGCGCTGGTCACAGCCAACTTCTGAGAGACCTACTGCCCCCATTTTACAATACGCTCCAGTGTCCTGAGCCATTTGTGAAAGGTCAGAAATGAACAGAGAAATGGACTGGAGTCAAAACCATGTCGTCCTATAAATATCAGTCATAGTCAAAGGCAGTTTATTCCACTTGCTCTGTCTGTTGCTCTGTGAGTGAGTGTGTCTTGCTCGGTTGTGCTCTCCCAGATGCGACACTGTGCTTCTGACCGTGAAGTTCTAAAAGGAGGACAGCGCGTATATTTCAGCTTGGACTTTTGCTTTCCACATACGGAATAATCCTTGGACCCTCTGTCAGCAGCGAGAGAGCAGGCTTTACATCTGGCAGCCCCAAGTATGAGAATTACCCAAGCTCAGATGTTATGTTTTATTTCACTGGTTTTTCTTTACCTGTAAATAACAGGTTTGTTACCATTAAAGAAATAGCTTCAGTGATAGACAATTTGTACTGGGACTCTTGAGGGTTCTTCTGTTTGCTGGACCTCAACTAACATTTGCCTTCACAATGACTTTAGCAGCTAAACTAGAAGACATTGAGGTTACGCTGGAGCACCTGCTAATGGATGTGTTTGTAAGTAAACCGCAATTTCCTATTCAAAGCGAGCTGCTCATAATCCAGAAAGAGACATCAAATTTAATAGTACATTAAAGTGTTTCATTGACCTAACCCCTTTAGGTTTCTTGATCAACACTATGTCCAGCAATACCCAGAGCGTTATGGAATAGCAATGTCTTTTGTTCCAAGTGATAATATATAAAACAAGGAAAGTCTGACTAGGAGACAGGATATATTTTGCACTTGTTTTGTAAAATATGCACAATTGAGAGATGGCTTTGGACTTAATAGCTCTGGGAATGTTTTGTAGAAGGGAGTATTGAAAATTCATTTAAACTGCATACCCCGCATCAAGTGCCTTTGTCTTTAGCATTTTGATAGCTGTTAAACCCAAGATCAAGGTCTGTGATTTTTGTTTTACTTTTCAAATAGATGAAAGAGCCAACAAAGTACATTATGTTTTCAAGAATATCATACTTGTGTCTGATCTCCGCTACTGTACACTAGTGTAAATCTAGACTTTCTCTCTTGCAATCATCAAGGCTCCTATTCTAAAAGTAATGAAGCTACTTTGGATTTACTCTAAGGCAGCGGTTTTCAACCTGTGGTCTACAGACCCCTCGGGATCCGCAAGCTATAGCTAGGATTTCCCAAGGGGTCTGTGCCTCCATTTGAAATTTTTTAGGGGTCCTCAAATGAAAAAAGGTTGAAAACTACTGCGCTAGAGCAGCTGACATTAAATCCCATAATCTTTTTAAAGAGTTTGTTTTTAAAAATAACAAAACATTTTAAACGATTTCTAGTGACTTTTCTTGAATAGCAACATATTTTGAGTAATGTGCAAAGTGTAACATTTCCAGCTGTTGTGCAAAGAACTGTATTATGATTGTAAAACACTGTGCAAAGGAGAGGATTCTTCATTCATCTTTCATGCAAACAGCAATCGGTAGGAGTCTCTCTGCACCGAAGGGATTGTGAATAAGTCAACATTTTCCTTGGAGTGTTATAGTCACTTTAAAATATTTGGGGGCACAATACATTTCAGCCTACTCATAAGTCTGAATCATTTCATCAGGTTAGTTCGTGTCCTACTGAAAGGTTCTGGATTGACTGACCTGGAGACTGAAGTCCCTGAACAGCAGGTTTCATTAAAAAATGCAGGGGCTGGACTAATGATCCAGTCCAATGATTCTATGGACATTTACCGAGGTACTTTACATTGTGATCCTTGCAGTATTTCCTGTCATTAGAATGGGAAATACTATGGTCAATTTAACAATTGCTATGAATGTCCAGTTTGTAATTCCATATTTGTTCAGTGTCCCCTGAGCAACACTGCAAGCTTCCTACACTGCTCTGCAACCATGCTACACCCCGAACTAAACAGATTGCCTTTGGCACTGAGAGCAATCCACTCTCTGTTCCCATTCAGTCCTAATCTTGCAGCTGGGTAGTGACAGCTTTTTCGGTTTAAACAAAGTCCGTTTTTATTTTCTACCCACTTGCCATCCAGTCTTTCTCTGCAGCACTCTTATGACAACGTACAGGAAAAAACTTAAAATAATCCAAATAAAATATGAGTCAGATTCTTAGTAAGTGTAAATTGCCATAGCACCTTATGCACACACACACACACGCAACAAAATCCTCAACTATATTTATATAATTGGGGGTAGAGCTTTTTGGATTGTGCCCAAGTGCCAATTTTCCAAGGTAGGTGCCTAGTATCCTCAGTCCTCTTGAACTCAATGGGGTCAAGAGAGCTCAGCAACATTTGTCACCTTGCAGAACTGGGCCCTAAGGGTCCAAGTCTTTTTATAGTCATTTTCCACTTGTCTTTCAGAATCACGGCAATAATGGGTAAAGACCCCTAGAATTGACCGATGGTCTTAGCCACAAAGTTCAGATCCAGATCTAAATGTCCCTGTGTTCTGATATGGGGTTTGGTTGGGGACGATTTCTAAATTAGAAATCGAAAGGTCCCTCTACCCCAGTAAGTGCTAGATTATCATCTGTCTAGGCATCAGTTTATCTACATTCTCCTATTGACCTCTATTGGGACCTGATGATTTCACCTGTCTGTCTATCATCTGCCCTGTCAGCAAAAGACAGGCTCTGGTTTGATTTTCTTTTTATTGACTAGAAAGAGTGGAAATATTGATGCAAGCAAGGGTAGCGCTGGGGAGAGCTTAAGTAAATTAGTAGTTTTGTATTTAGCTCTGGGCGTGATGAGATTAGTGCTCATTCTTATTCCTTCTGGTGGTAAATTTTATAGTCTTAGCCTGGCCTCTCTGAAGGCTCTGCATTCCAGACTCATGAATCCCCCTCGAACTCCAATTGGTCAACTTTTTCATATTCTCCCAGTAGAAGATAGCTGTCAGATGGGGATCTCGGCTGCAGAGAGCTGGTTTGTCAAGTAGATTTGGGACCAGTTCTAGGTTTGTGCAACCCACACCAGCTCAGTAGGGTGCTCTCTCTCCCTCTGGTGGTAGATTGGCCCCATATAGAAAATAATGAGCCAACTACAGGCCTCGCTAAGAGAGGTGGATACACTAAATCAGGGATAAAAGGCTTGTGCTTTAAAATCCTGAGGTCATAGAATCATAGAAGATTAGAGTTGGAACAGACCTCAGGAGATCATCTAGTTTTGCTCAAAGCAGGACCAACCCCAACTAAATCATCCAGCCAGGGCTTTGTTAAGCTGGGCCTTAAAAACCTCTCAGGCTGGAGATTCCATAGCTCCCTACTTCACCACTCTCCTAGTGAAGTAATTTTTCCTAATATCCAATCTAGATCTCTCCCACTGCAGCTTGAGACCATTCTCCTTATTCTGTCATCTGTCACCACTGAGAATAGCCAAGCTCCATCCTCTTTGGAACCCCCCTTGAGGTAGTTGAAGGCCACTATCAAATCCCCACCCCCGACTCTTCTCTTCTGCAGACTAAATAAACCCAGCTTCCTCAGCCTCTCCTCATAAGTCATGTGCCCCAACCACATAATCATTGCCCTCTGCTGGACTCTCTCCAATTTGTCCACATCCTTTCTTGGGAGGGGGCCTAGGTTCGATCCTTTTGTGGCTGATGATGCACCCAGTGTAACACATTGCTTTGAAAGTCAGGATGGTGATCTTGAACCAGACTCTGTGCTCAGTGGAGAACCACTGCACAGAATGGCAAATCAGGACAATGTAATCCCATGGAGCAGCAAGGTTCTTGTGTTCTGAACTAGCTTTAAGCTTCATTCCTAGACATAGAGACTTGCCATAATTAAGCTTAGATGTTACAAATGTGGAGTCATTTTGCCTGATAGAGTTGGGCACAATCTTCTAACCGAACTCCAATAATGTACTTCTTGCATCTTGTATATTGGCTTGTCATGCACTGTGGCTATGCTTGTCACCATTTGCATTAAACTGTCTTTTCATTAGGGGTGATAAAGAGACTCTGAGGAGACAGAAAAGCTGACGTGAAATTCAAAATGAAGTAGAGGCAGAACACCAATGGCCAAGTTGATAGAATCATTTGCATATTACTTAGCACTTTACCATTACCAGGAAAATTAATACTCAGCTTAGCATTGCCCATACCAGAGTAACAGAAGAGGGCTGTGGGCAGACCGTTCCACAATCAGGTAAAAAGAACCACTCAGGAATGACCCTAAAGAACATTCCAAACCATACATCTTTATCAATGTCAATTTTATGGCTTCAAGAGCGAGGTGATTTATCACTGCTGCTGTTTCAATCCTCTTGTGCCCTCCATTGCTCCAGACCAAAAGGTTGCTTACAAGCCTGGGTAATTGTAGTGTAGGATGCTGGAGCGTTAAAATTCCGCTTTTCCTACATCAAAGGCTTGCTCTTGTTTTTTCTTTTCTTTTCTGGAACTTGGTGTCACTTCAATAAAATGTACCTCACAGGGCAGTAAAATCCCCTCCCAGGCAAGTGGAATTTGAAGGCTCCAGGACTGCATATCTCATCGCACAAATGAGCGCTCACACCAATTTTATCATAGGGTGGAACGAGGGAACAGCAGACAGAAAATGAGAACCAGTCTCTGGAGATCTAAACATGTGTCCTGTCCTTGCTTGGGCAAACTCCCCATTGACTGTGATGGACTTCAGCAAGGACTGCAGGATTTGGCCCATTGTCACTTACTGATCCTGGCAGTTCAGCTCAGCTTGAAGCCTGTTCTTCTCACTTAAGTACTCTTTAACTGATAGGTCAGTATTAATAGTATTGAGGAACCAGAATAAAAGTCCTGAATCCAGGAACTGGGGTCTTCTCAGTCACATCAATGTAAATCTGGAACTCCACTGGACTGGTTTAACGGAGTTTTGCCAGGGGAGAAGCCAGGGTGGGATTTGACACAAGTGGTGTTTTATACTTCCCCCGTAAAGCTAATATTCCACTTGAATATGATTTTTGCAGAGGCTAAAAATTTGCACCCACCTCACATTTGCCACAGCTTCCTCCCAGCACATAATGTACTTGTTACGTTGTCATTCCACTATCTCAAAAGCAGCTGTTCCCATATTGACACTTCCTTTCCCTTCTTACTAAAGGGTATTGGAGAGCTTTGTTGGCTTTTGTGAGAGGAGATGAAAGGGAAACATCAGACATGACATTTCCTAATTAGCTGTCATCACCAGTGGGCTTCCTAGGAGCTGCTTGTTGAGAAGAGACTCTGCTGTGTTTGCGAGCCAAATCGACAATTCACAGACAGGAATGGGCCAAAACTAAGGACACAAATCTGAGACCAGGGCATTGGCTATTTCAGAAGGCCCTAGCCTCTGTTTGTCAGAGGGGAGTGATGGATGGCAGGAGAGAGATATCACTTGATCCTTACCTGTTAGGTGCCCCGGAGTGAGTGAACCTGGCATTGGCCACTGTCGGTAGACAGGATACTTTGGTCCGACCCAGTACGTACTTTCTTATGTTCTTAAGGCTTTAATAATAGATCCAAGAAGTTTGGGAACCAGGGGAGAAATATACTGGTGGTGTGACACAACTTATCTATGGCACAAATGCATGTTAAGGGGGTTCATCGCTGGGTATCAGGGGGGCTGTATATATTTAAACCAGTTGCTCACCAGTACTGCAGCCATTGACCCAGAATGGCAACTTCTCCAACAAAACCAGAAGCAAGGAAAGTAAAAAGAGAATAACCCAGATGGAAAAGGAGTTCAAAAGAGTCATCGATGCAATGGCCTGAGAAATGAGGCTTTGTATCAAGCCTGGAAGGCAGTGTAGCAGGATTGTGAGGGGCATATTCTGAGCAAGGATCCTTGAGTCAAGAATGCTGAATTCCCATCCCATTCCAGATAGCACCTCCTAGTGAATCACTAAATACCTGACCGATCTTTTTTGCCTTGTGGGAGATTCAGTCATCAGCCATACACTGTAGATTAGGTAGCTGGTTTTGTGCATCTCCCTTCCTAACTGCCAGCTTTCCAAAATCACCAGCCCTAACACTGCGTCCCTGTACACCAAGTATACCAGAAAGACCAGGGTTGAGGTGGAGAATAATGATGGATCCTGTGTCTAGATGCAAGCTAGCCTATCCCAAGATAAAATGGGGCCTTCTGCTGGAAGTGATGGGCCTGCTGGCCTGCGGGGTTGTGGGGAGTGGGAAGCTGTAGTTCCTTGCTCCAGTACATATATAGTAACGACAGTAGCAGCAGTCAACTGATAGCATTAGCAGAGATGCCTGATTCCAGAGTTCCATGTACCCAGATCCCAACATAGTTAAAATAATAATAACAAGGAAAAGAAATTTAATATACTTTATTAATACCAGCATATATGTAGAGGAACATAAAGGTTTGGCTACCTGTTATGACTGAATGGCTACGTTCCTTATTATTCACTCTTCTTCCAGGTGATGAGCAGCTAGTAGAAAAGGGTCTAAGCCAAACTCTCACACCCAATTAGCCCTCCAGTTGCTGTCTTTATAGAAGGAAGGCTTCAATCCCCAAGTCAGAAGACAGACAAACATATGTGGGGGGTCTACAAATCATCTAAATCCCAGATCTTCAGGGCAGGCCGATTTGCTGTTTGGAATCGGTCCATTGCAGAGAAACAAACCGAGATCTAGAATTTGGGGTCAGGCCCATCTTGGGCTAGTACCTCTGTGGTCCATCAGCAGCAACTGCACCAAGTGAGCCCAAAGGGAGCCTGACTCTGGTTGCACTGATAGGAGCTGTGCTGAGGTTTTTGAGTGGGAGGGAGGGGAATCACTGTCTGCTGATTCTGTCTTACAGCCACCATTGCTGATCCAAAACTCTTAGACAATACCCCACAGGCCATGCAAGGGCTGTCCACAATTGCAATCCATATGAAGGGCTGGGGCATCTCTCTTCATCTACCTTTGGGGACATATTCACCAAAGGGTTGTGGAGGGAGGGGGGAGGATTCCCTATAGCCCATACAATCCCTTGGAGTGAGCTGGATAGTACTGGGCAGAGCAGGCTCCGGAAAGGACTGTACCACTCTGACTACAATTGTAGACCATGCCAACATGGAGGGTTGCTGGGGGTGCAGCAGCACCTCTTAGCTTGAAGTGGTTTCTATTATAGACAGTGTTTACAGTTTTGTTCAGTGGCTCCCAGCACCCCACATATAACAATTGTTCCAGCACCACTGCCTACATGTTTTGGCATTTGCAGTCTGCAGTACCAAGACATAGACAGTGTCTCTTTTGTGTCTCGTACAGCAATGAGCAAGCTTAACAAATTAATATAACAGACAATTAATAAAAAAGAGATGTCAATGCGAGGCAACTATAACAATGATGCGTAGCTCTTCTACAGTGCTTTTCATCAGCAGATCTCAGAGCGCTTGACAAAGGAGGTCAGTACCATTTTACAGATGGGGAAACTGAGGCACAAAGCAAGGCAAAGACTTGCCCCAGGTCACCGAACAGGCCCGTGGCTGAGCCAGGCATAAAACATAAGTCTCCTGAATCCCACTCCAGTGGTGTGTCCGCTAAGCCACTCTGCTTGGCCTGGGCATACCCAAAAGCATCCCCAACATGTCACATAGAGCCCATGTTCCCGAAGCAATGTGTATCTAGTAGATAGTCTCTGCAATCAATACTATAAATAAGAGTGTTTATTTTCTCGTTGTCGGCGCAATTACATAGTTTATATTGCACTCTGTCCACTTCATAAACACAGGTAATCAATACCCATTATCAAAATCCGTACTCGGCCACAGCACAGGACGGAGAAGGCTGTCAGAAGAAGGTTGTGATGGAAGTGTCTAGAAAACAAATTTACAAAGCAAACCCCATGCGTGGTGGGCTCCTTCCCTGCTTTCGTCACACAAACCTTCTTTATTTCTATTGCCAGCTATTAAGCCTACCTGGAGATTACATCGCTCTTAATAACATGCACTAATAAGGCATTATCAAATTGTAAAGTGATCCATTAACCTAGGTAGCAGCAATAAATCACCTGGTTTAGTTAAGCTGCCAGAACTCACTAATGGAAATGTGAGCAGCTAGTTTGTACTTTGAGCAGTCACAAATCATGCATAATGTAAGAGAGCAACTGCTAACGTCGGCCCCTGTGAAATAGCTGATATTCTCATTCATTCATTTATCAGAGGAATCAGATCTTTGAAGCAGCACCTAATGAGATTCCCTTTGGCATTACCCTCTGCATCCACTGCCCAGTTTTTAAGCAACAGAATAAGGACTCATTTAAGGTCTGACCATGCACCGTTGAAGTCAATGCAAGTTTTATCGTTGAACAAAATGGGAGCAGAAACCAGCCCTTAGTTGTTGAATTGCAGTGGGAGTTAAGATTTCTCAGCACTTCCAAGCAGCTGTTCAACAGCTTGCAGGATTGGGTCCTTAGGGACACTATTAAGTAGATTTGGGGGTGGGGAACAGGGGGGAAGGTAGTATTTACAGGAGCTTTTATAAAACCTGCTATGAATAAAAATGTATTTTTAAGAGCCAGATAGAAAATGCCAGTGAAAAGAGGTGGAGAGAGAGGAGTAGAGATTTATTTTATAGATTTCCTACAGTGATGGAAACTCTAAAACAGGGGTTAGTTCTCCAGTGTGGTGTTCTCCCCTTCAACCAGTTTGGATCTGACCAGCTAGGGAGTCCCATGTTTGACCAAGCTCAAACTGGGTGGCACTGGCAGAGGTTACACTATGGAGGTCAGAATTTGACCGACTACTAACCTTGTGCTACTGCAAGAAAACCAGAAAGTGAAACTGTGCAGTCTAGGAAGACTTGTCTGAGCCGAGTGAAAGGTGCAAAACAGACAGCATGAATGTAGAGCTGTGAATTAGAGTAAAGTATGTAATGATTTAAGGTGTTATTAGTAACGCAAGGAACAGTGAGAGTAATTAACCACTGGAACTTACTAGATGGATTCTCCAGCACTTGATGTCTACTGGAATGAAGA
Source organism: Dermatemys mawii (assembly GCA_007922305.1). Lineage (NCBI taxonomy): Eukaryota > Metazoa > Chordata > Testudines > Dermatemydidae > Dermatemys > Dermatemys mawii. The sequence continues at coordinate 10,359,426 of ML677341.1, read as the reverse complement.
CTGGATATCATTCTAATAGAGATGCTGTCGCTCGAACAGAAGTTATGGGCTTACAGAAATGACTATGGGAGGTTCTTTGGCCTGTGATGAGCAAGATCAGATTAGATGAGCATAAGGGTCTCTTCTGGCCTTAAAAGCTGTGAAGGTTAAAGCATAATTAAATACTTCTGTTTGTTTTAGTTTGACAGTGTTGACAATGCCCTTCTAAATTTGTACAAATGCAGTTTTTACTTTAGTAGGAAAGAGGTACCCATCATCCTCTACTAACAGGCTCTCAACAGTAAAATGCCATTTCATTTAATAGCCTCATTTCTGTGGGGGCGGTAGGGCTCTTTTAGATTCTCCTAAAAACTCTCAGGTGGCCTCTACTTCTTCGCTTTTCCAGATGACCTTCTCTCATGGCTGCCTTCCCCCTGACCATGTGGCTTCTCCAGAGCAACTTCACTCCCCTACTTTCCTGCACTTGAAGATCTTTTTTTATTTAACAAATGTTACTTTAATTGAAGAAAGAAACTTACAAAGCATATGAAGGGTGAAAGAAAATCAGTCTTCAGTGTTGTTTGACATAGTCCATACATCACTTAGCTGTTGTACAGACCTAATTAGTGCCCAAACCTGATCAGTTCTGAGTACCTCCTAGGGATGCTCAGTGTCTCATAGCTCATACTGAAGTCCGAGAGTTGAGCATGCTCAGCACCCTGCAGAATCAACCTCCTAATACCTTTGGACCTAATGCTGAGCACTTGCATCTTCCCTGAGAGTCATGGGTGCTCAGCATCTGGCCACTAACAAAAACTACCCTCCAGTAATGGCCCAGCTCAATGCATTACTACGCCTGTAAGTGTCGCGTCCAGCTTCTGCAGCCTGGCCATGATGTGGGAACATAGCATGGCTGCCAAATAGCTCCTCTTTCATTTATGTAAAGGCCACTCCCTGTTCCCCTGATGATGTGGCAGTGGCATGTCTCCAGGGCACTTGTGTCAGACAACTTCCCTCCCTAATTCATTACTGGCTCTCCGACTTATGTGGGAAAGTTAGTAAAGCTAAATTACTCTTAACTTTTATTATACGAACCAGGGGTAAGTATGTACAAGAAAGCTCTAGGGGACTGGGGAACGGAAATTGACCTACAGACAATAAAACAGAAGGAAAACTACTAACTATACACAAGAAAAAATCTTCAGATATAACACACACAACCACTAATTCCTATTGCTATAAAGAAGTTTGGCCAGTGGCCTCTCATCAAAACACACTCTCTGGTTAGCTTGTTGGGCCCTCTGGGGAATTTCCCATGTTCACTTCCGTAGGATCTATTCCTGTGCCATTGTGAATGTCTCTTTCAGGCACTCACCTTCACTGAAGTGACACCTCGCAGGATTGGGCCAGCAGGAAGGAGAGGTTCAGTTTCGGGCTCCATTTTGGAATTAGGCTTTTTTTTTACCCTCCCCTTTCTCAGCAAATCAAAGCAACTGAAACCGTGTCAGCCCAGCTGCAAACTCTCAAACACTCACTAAAAGATCCTGAAAGTGTCCATCCTTAATTTGCCTTGCACCTGGCACACCGACATCTGCTCTGTACTGTCGCGCTAGCTGACGTACTCATATGGGCCCCATCCCCCTAGTATCTGAGCCCTTCACAATTTTAAATACATTTATCACCACCACACCCCTGTGAGGGAGGGAGATCCTGTTATCCCCCATGTTACTGGTGGGAAACTGAGGCACAAAGAGGCCAAGTGACTTGGCCAAGGTCACACAGGAAACCTGTGTTAGAGCAGGAACTTAAACCCAGCTCTCCAGCTAGTGCCCTAACCACTGGATCAGCCTTCCTCTCTTCCTGGATATGGCAGATAACAGCACAGCCCTGTAGTGTACTGTATAGAGAAGAGCCTGCTTCCCCTTTCTTCTGTGTCCTAACATTGATCTTTCCAGTCCTGTTTCCCATCTGGGCCTCTGCTTAATACTTTAGTGTACAGGTGAGCCTGGACATTTGAGTGTGCAGCACTAGCCCATGGTTCAGCCCAGGGTGTTTCAAGTCTGGATCCGAACTTCTCTAGTTTTCAGAGATCCTTGATTTCAGAGTGTTGGATTAGGCCCATGGCTACCGGCCCTGCCTGAGTGCCAATTAACTTGAGCCACTAAAAGTTAATGCTGTGTTGTGCAACGTGGAGCTGCCATTAGAAATGTAAATCATCAATAACAGCAATCAACATGCACTGTGGATGCACTACACAAGCTGTAGGGTTAACAAGTAAAAGCCTTCATTCATGTCCTGTACTGCACATTAACGCTGACCTGCAGCCACTGAACCAGGCTGTTATAGCTGGTGTTTTTGTACATCCTAACTTGCTGTTTAGTTTAATAGCAAAGGACACGGACTGCCCAGGTTAGTCAAGCGAGCGGTGGAGTAAATGGATGGCGAAGGGAGAATTTTCTCTGCCTGTTAGTACAGGGCAAGCAGGTACGATGTATTGCACTGCTTTTCCTCTCTGCTTTCCAAAGGTAAATGGAAAACGGGCCTTCAGAATTCTCTCGTGCTGAGTTTCTTCCCTTAGCATGCAAGTCAATGAGGGCTAGTTCCACAGTACTTGTTTGCCGGAGCTGAGCCACATAGGGCAAGCAGACTGGGCCCAGCCAGCAGTGTTGTGTTTACTCAGAGGAGGAGCAGGCATAATAGCACTGAGTGGGCTATGGGGAGTTTGTACACCACCTCAGAACACGTTCTCACCAAGATAAGGGGCCAGGACACTGACTCCTTCTGGTCATTCAGCACAGCCAGAGGCCCCTGCTCTACACTCATTCAGTTACAACAGTCAACTCATGATTGCCTCCCGGGCAGGAGATTTCAATGGCAAAGAGGCTCCCGCCCTCCTTTCCCTCGCCCTCCCACCACACCCACATTAGAGCTGCAGTTATAGGTTCTCCTTATAAAAGACTGGCAAAGCTAAGTGCATGGGAGCTGCTTTCTTTCCCCCTGCTAAGCCCAAGTTAGAAGTGTGATTTGCAATAAGACCCTTGCTGATTTTGCTCCTGGGCCAAGAGTCCTTGTGATGGAGTGGACTGGCCCCACATTGGAGCAGAAGGGGTTAAAGTGGCGTGCTTAGCAGCAGAAGCCACACACACACACACACACACACACACACACACATCCCCACCCCCACCCACACCCACACCCACCCTGCTGGGCACGCTCCAACTGCTGCTGCAGTATAAAAGGGAGCAGCCTAGTTCAGTCAGGAGGAAGGATGCACCTCACCAGCTCCAGCCAAGAAGCAGCCAGGTTCCCAGACCGCAGAAGATGCTGAGTCTCAGGCAGGGGCCTGGGTTCTTGCGGATGGCCCAGGGAGATTGCAGTCGACTCCTGAGGAGTCCAGAGACTCTGAAGACACCTCGACTTCAACTGCAGAACTTAAGTCATGGTAGGAAGTAGCCCAGGGAGGGACTAGCCCGTGCCCCGGCAGCAGTCAGCATGTTGCGGGCAGATTGCCTGCCGACATTTGCCACTACCAGGGCCCTGGGCTGGGACCTGGTGGAGCAGGAAAGGCTGGGGTCCACCTACCCAGCTGCCCCCTTTGGGGGGTGGCCCCCTGACCCACCTCTCACTGACTGGCCATTAGGTCACGTTTCCCCAGAGTCGAGAGGAACCCTGTTAACTTTGGCCATTAGGTGGTGTTTCCCTGCAGACAGGAGGACCCCTATTGGCCCTAGCCATTGGCCCACATTTCCCTGCGCTCCAGGGAAGTCTGGCCAGTGGGTCATGCTTCCCTGCAACTGTCCTATTGACTTTGGCCAGTGGGTCACACTTCCCTGAAGTCCAGGGCAGTCCTATTGACTCTGACCATTAGGCCATGCTTCCCCGCAGTCAAGGGAAGCCCTACTGACTTTGGTCATTGAGCCGCACTTCCCTGCAGTCCGGGGGAGTCCTACTGGCTTTAACCGCGGGCCTATCCCACCCTTGCCCCAACCCCAGGACAGGATATACTGTCCCCGCAACAGTCTCTTTACAGTTTCAGGCCCGTATTAACCCTTTCATAAACCATCTGGCGTAAACACCCCCATCAAGTGTGTGTAACACTTATGAAAATCAGGCCTTTGAATTGTTCTACTCTGGATCGTTTTACCAAATGGAGCCGTTACTGACAGCGCACCAACACAGCACATTATATTTCAATTGATGCCTGCGCCATTGCTACTTTCCATTTCCTAATCTTCACTGGGCATTTACTGGCCTGAATTGTGACTCTCACATTCCAGATGTAACACACACACACACCCATGAGTTTTGCATCAGTAAATTATTTTCTTTCCCCTTTTCATTAAGGACAAAAAGATGTCAAGGCAGATATAGTAATAGATTGGAATGTAATTCTCTGTGATGCGTCGTTACCACAAACCACTGTCCCTGGCAGCCTGCAATTAGCGCTGGAGAGCCTCCATCTGATTAAACAGGTTTCTCTTTCAGCAGTTAGTAACTACCTCGTGTCTCCGTTGTGGGTCTTGTGGTGAACCAGGTCAAGATGCTCCTTTCGAGCAGAGCTTGGATTTGATTTGATTGTCCCACTCTGTTTTATTAGGGGGTTTCTCTCTAAGATTTAGGCTAGACATGAAGGAAAAGGTTCTTAATGGTCAGAACAACTTTACCCATGTGCTACACGAGATATCAGACTGACGGCGGATTTGGGGTCAAGGGAGTTTCCAAATGGGGATCTCCCTTTAGAGGGGTGTCAGCTGCTGCTAGTCAACCATCCCCCAGCCAATGGAGAAGAAGAGGGTGAGTTGAGGAGACACACACAGTTCCAGATCACCAACCCTACTGAGACTGCCTTAGTTTGGCAACAGAGTCTCTTATGCAGCACGTTACCTGCAGACGCCCATAAAACCTCCCAACCAGGGAGGTGGACAGTTTGGGGCATGCTGAGGGTGCTGCATCTATGGCAAATTCCCCCAAATCCACAATGTTTTGGCAACAAACCCCCACCCATTGAGGGGGCAGGAGCCCAAGGAGTTCTGCTCCCACCTGGCCATCTGCTCTGAGCTGTTCCATGGTGGGGGGATCTGACCCTTGGTAGGAGAAAACCCAATTTCAAAGCCACTTTGCTGTTGTGGGTTCGACAGTGCAAGGTGAATGTGGACATGGGGCAGGAAGGGGTGGCAGGGAAAGTAGGAGAGAGAAATTAAGAGAATTAGGGCAGCTGGCCAGATTCTCCTCCCATTTAGCGTAACTCCATTGACACCAGTGGAACTACTCCTGATTTGCAGCATTGTAAGTGAGAGAAGAATCAGGCCCATTATGGTTATAGGGCAGACAAGTTGTCTGCTTGTGCCAGCCTGCAGTAGCTTACGAAGTAGTGGGTGTTGTCTATCCCTGCACCTGGCCCTCGCTACCTCCCCCTCCTCATTGCCCCGAGCTCCCTTCCACGGCCTCAGTTCCTGGCTCTCCCCCCTCCTTGTGTCCTGACCATAGCACCCTGGGCAGTTGCCCACCCATAAGGCCTGCCCTGAGTGGGACTCTTTGACCCTATAGGCTAGACCACATTGAGAGTCTAAGTCTTCTCCTGCTGAGCTAATGGAGCTGGTCCTCCAGCTCCGGTCATAAAGACTCTTGCTTTGAGAGTAGGTCTTGGGTCCAGTCTTTTTCAATGACTCCTCCAGGGATATCATTACACCCTCACTTCAGAACTGCTAGAAGAAATTGGGTAAGGCATAATGGGAATGATGTAGGCAGCAGGACTGGCGCCAGCTGTTTTGCCGCCCTAGGTGAAATCAACGAGGACCAGATGCCGCTGAAATGCCACCCACGGCAAAATTGGTGTTGAGCTGCCGCTGAATTGCCGCCGCTGGCAAAATCGGCGAGGTCCAGTCGCTGCGGAAATGCCGCCACTGGCGGAAGCGGCATTGAGCTGCCACCGAATTGCAGCTGAGGCTGCAAATATGCCACCCCCCAATTCCTGCTGCCCTAAGTAACCACCACCTAATGGCTAGCACCAGTCCTGGTAGGCAGGAACCCTCAGAACCCAGGTTCTTAAATTAGCTCACTGGAGAGATCGCTGCTAGCCCTGCTGTACATTTTATGGTCTAAAATGAGGTTCTGGCTCAGGCATGACTCATTCTTAGTTAGACAAAATTTCCAGTGGGCCAGATTGTCAGTCTTATTACAATGGTGGTAAATCCGAAGAAATTCTGTTGATGTCAGTGGAGTGACTCCCCAGTTTTTGGTGTCAACAAAAACAGCATCTGGCCTTCAATGTTTGGTTCAGATAGGGAGATGGTTATCACTGGTGAGAGATTTTTAATCATCATGAAAAGAATACTTTAAAAAGAAAAGTTGAGTCCAGACCTGTAACCCTATCCCTAGTCTCTAGAAAGAAGCTATATCAGTCAGCCATGCTTAAGACATTTCCATCTTTTCATGTCTCTCTCACTCTGTTTGGCAACACACATATGGAACTAGTTAGGAACAAAGGCCGATTGTTTTTAATATTTGGAATTTCCCACATTAAGCTGCTGCTTTTTCTTTTTTTACTGCCTTTTCTTGCATGAACATATGGTGGACAGATACATTCATTTCTCTTTGTTATAAATGGTGTGCTGAGGGCCACATTCCCAATACCTTCTTTGGGGCTTTTAGACTTGAACCAAAACAAACAAACAAACAAAAGAAGTAAGATGTTAAATTGATCACTCTCCACTGGAGAAGAAATTAATCTCTGAAGCTTATCAGATATCTGATCAAAACTGGACTGATCTTAAGGAAAGAACAGTGAGTCAAATTCTGCTCTGTTAGACCAAGTGAAATCAGAAAAACAGCATGGAGTTGATGGAGTGACTCTCTATTTGCACAGGTTAAATCAGAAGCAGATCCAGCCTAGTACCTGTAACAGAACATGAAAATACAGAATAGACCTTTAAAACAATTGTTAAATCATATATATTTGCTTTGGGGCATTTCATGGTGTTTGCAGAAATTGAGAGAAATTTGCCAAAGCTCAAATTGCCTCTGCACCAGTAAAACAATGGATATTGTTTCAAAATAAGAACGGCCATGCTGGGTCAGACCAAAGGTCCATCTAGCCCAGTATCCTGTCTTCCAACAGTAGCCAATGCTAGGTGCCCCAGGAGGAATGAAAAGAACAGATAATCATCAAACCTCTTATCTTCTGTAAAAGAAAATGTGATTGTCTTCTATTGTACAGTTGGATTCCAAGAGAAAAAGAAGTACACATAAAGATTCTGATTCTGTACAGAACGTCGTACAGTAAAGTCCAGTTAACCTATTGTTTTAATACTGGTAAAAGTAGCAGACACTTTTTAAAATAGGCATATAAGTTTATATGTTTCCACTGGTATATGTGTGCACGTATGGTTATAGAGTGTGTGTGTGTGTGTGTGTAAATGTGCACAGTGTTCCTACACATAATATATATTGTGATAGATGTAATATACAATCTGGTGGGGGATGGGGTATAAACTGAGCAGCCTGGAGAATCCTTAAAGTCCAATTACTCTGTATGTACTTCCCTATGTCCAGAAGAGAGTAATTTCTGAATGTAGGATTTAACAATAATCTCTGCACCAGATGGTGATACACCAGATACTCTTTTTAAGGTGAACATGTGATCTACTGTACAGCAAACCAGAGGGGTCTGCCATCACGTGACGAAATGTATAATAAGTCTGATAGAGCTTTGATTAGACAACTGACCTGGTTACCATCTGTAGCTACAAGAAGCGAGGTTGACATTTTTGGAACATTCTTCCCAGAAGCATAATTCTTCCACCTCTGTGGCACAGCGATCCAGCTGAGCGAACTACACTGAGAGAAACAGAAGGAAGCTAAAGATATGCTGCTTAGAACATGTTGTTAAGATTGCAGGGATTTTTTTTCCCTTCCTTCAAAACAAGCCACATCTTAACTCACATGGTCTAAAATAAAAACCCACTCAGCTATTTGATGTTTGGGAAGTCTGCAGAAGACTGTAAGTTAATTCAAAGAAAGCTTCTCTCTTCTCTGAACGAACACACACACACACACACACACACACACACACAGCTCTGCACTATGGTAGTGCAGACAGCTGTGACTCCCGGAAGGACCCGAAGACTTTTGTTCAAAATACCATATGGATCACTGAGAAGACGCAGTGTGGAAAGGGTAAGCTATGATTTCTTTGGACTGAGTAAATGCCCCCAGAGAATGGAGATGGTCCCACTGTATAATCTTTTAACTATTAGTAATCAGTACCAGTGGGGGCTATGTGATGATGTGTAGAAATCAGTAGCAGAGAGACCTATTTGATGTATAATAATTAATACAAGTCAGAGACTACATGGTAATGTATGATAGTAATCAATGCTAGTAGGAGCTATAGAATAATGTATAGTAACCAATACTAATCAGACTTCATGATAATGCATGGTTGTGATCAATGCTGGTGGCATCTATAGGATAATTCCTCATAATCAGTACTAGTCAGAGACTGTGAGAATGCAGGATAGTAATCAGTACTAGTGGAGTCTATAGGATGTCTAGTAATCCATATTAGCTGGAGCTGATTGATGATGTCTAGCAGGAATCAATATGAGTAGATGCTATATGATAATGCAGCATAATAGCCAGCACTAGTGGTAATGTACAGAAGTTAATTAGCACTCATGAGGGTTATATGATGCACACTAGTAAACAGCGTTAGCATGTGCTATACAATGATGGCATTGCAGTAATGGGTACTAGTGAAGGCTATGTCGTAACACATGTATAATCATCCCTAGAAAAAGAACAAGTACTTGTGGCACCTTAGAAACTAACAAATATATTTGAGCATAAACTTAAATATGCCCAAGTAAATGTGTTAGTCTCTAAGGTGCCACAAGTTCTCCCCGTTCTTTTTGCGGATACAGATTAACACGGCTACTACTCGGAAACCAATCATCCTTGGGTAAATCCGATGGCGAGGGTGGGAAGTTTGTGAAGACGTCGTTACTTTCCTGTTTCCAATGTGCAGTGGTAGTGGAGGTGGGGGACAGAGGGAGCAGTCACCGTGAAAGTGTCAGACAAGCAAGTGCTTGTTAAGGCATCCAAAGTTGTTTCTCGGAGCCTCCCTGTGCTCTTAGCTTCAGGAAAGAGAGGCTTCACTCTGTGATAGTGAATGACAAAGTGACACTTAGAAGATGGAAAAGTGGAGGTGGTTTTAATGACATGCCTCAGTGGCTCTGAAGACACTGGCTAGTATTTGATTTTTTTAATAATACAATAGGGCTAGCATCGTAATTGCATTGCTAATTTCCTGAAAGCCCATCTTGTTGGCCATGGTGCTTTGAGACAGAGGAATGAGATCCCCTCACCTTTGAGGAATGACAGAGATGATAAAACGGCTGTAGTAAAAACAAGCCTCTCAACAGACTGATAACATCGCTCTTGTGAAGACCAAAGAGGACAGATGTGTGTGTGTGAGAGAGATAGAGAGAGCTAATGAAAACTAAAGGCTGCCTTTAAAGCGTGGATTAACCCCACTGTGAACCGTCCAAAACCCAGAAGACTTGGGAGTTCGGATGGAAGTGCTGGGTTACCTGAGGGAGATGGAGACTACGCTGGGTGTGTTCACAATAACTACCCAGTCCGGTACATCTTACAGCACTTAGATCTCGCTCAGTTAACGTGCGCGAGTACACTTTGCACACTCGTGGCTTTTTTGTGGCTTGGCTATTGCAGAGCGTGATTCAGACTAGAGGAACGTAATTCATAACTGATTAATGAATTGTGACACCTTTATAGGTCTGCCTTGTCTATATGGTCCGAATGTGAAAAGCTCCCCTGATAAGCTGGTCCTGTTTGCTTATAATGGATTCATAGATGTCACCTTAGTTAAATTTTGGCTTTGACAAATTAAAGTCGACACTGGGAATTGCTGAAAGACCCTTGATTCCCAGTGGAGTCAATGGGCCTATGTGTATGAGTAAGGACTATTCACTTCAGAATTACTGGGTCAGGTCGTCTCTGTCTTTGGGGCAGGAAATGTCTTTTTGTTCTGTGTTTATACAGCACCTAACACAGAGGGGTTCTGCACCACGATTGGGGCTCCTATGAGCCATTGCTATACTACTACTAATAATAATAATAATTAATAAATACATAATAAAAACCAATAACCTCTTTATATGCAGTAGTTCTATAATATAAAATGTAGAGTATTCCTGTGTACATACACTCTGCTTATAGAAATAGGCCCTCCTCCTGCAATGTGATCTACGCAGACAGACCCTTGTACATTCGGCAGCCCCCTTTGGCTTCATTAGGGCTCTGCAAGGTGGTAAGAGGTCACCTACATGGATCATCTTGCAGCATCAGTGCCACAGTAAGTGGTTCAGGCAGAAACAGCAAAGAAAGATTCCCAAGGATAAGTGCCATCTACACTGCAAAAAAACCAACAACCACAGCAGCAAGTCTTAGACCTGAGTATGGGGCTAAGAGTAGCAGGGGAGCCATTCCCACTTGGGCTCTGAGATCCACCCCCCTCGCCAGCCCCATGGAACGTCTAGACTGCTATTTTGAGCCACGCAAGCCCAAGTCTGTAGATCCAGGCTCTGAGGGCTTGGTTACACTTACAGTTTTATAGTGGTTTTGGTTATACCTGCCCTCATATACAGCTATAGGACTAGCGCTATAGCGTGTCCACACTGAGACCCACCAGCGGTATAGCGTGGCCACATTTGCGGCACTTGCAGTGGCACGGGAGTAGTGCATTATGGGCAGCTGTCCCAGCATTCAGCTGGGTGCAACGTGCTTTTCAAACGAGGGGAGTGAGAGGGAGCATGTTGTGTGTATGCGGAGGGAGAGACCGAGTGGGGTTTTTTGCCTGCTGAGAGTGTGTCAGCAGAAGGCTTTTAGGCTCTGCATTTCAAAGACATTCTGCTTTAAGCTCGCTCACAAGGTAAACATTTGCATTGCTGATTTGCCGAGTTAAAGACAAGCTCTGAAAACGTACTTTTGCATTCCTCCAGCCGAGTTCAAAACAAAGGGAACAGAGGCTTAATTGGCTTAAATGGCTTACAGGCATCTCCAATGATCACTCAAAGTGCAGTATTGTTAATATCCATTCGCACTGGAGATAATATGGAGCACTGAATACGCTATAGCTGTTAATCCTCTGGGAAGGGAGGATTACCAGGACCAGTATAACTGTGGACTTATAGCGCTCTACATGCCTCGCCAGTCTGGACGGGTAGTGAGTTATAGCGCCCCTGGAGGCTTTATAGCGCTATAAAGTGCCAGTGTAATCAAGCCCTGAGATTGCTGCCACAAAGGGTTTTTTTCGCAGACCAGATCTCCCCTCTAGCTCCGGAGATTTGTAATAAGGGGGTGTGACTCGCAGGAGCATGAACTTTATTTCCCGAACCCAGTCACATGAGAGGGGACAGTGTTTAGTGACTTTATGGTCGAGATTACAAGAATGTGTGCATTGCCTGTAGCCAAAGACTCAGGCACTGCTTTAAAATTCCCTTCCACGTGAAATAATTGCTAATTCATAGGTGAGCTCTCAGCTGACATGGAGCTGACATTCTCAGCCCTGCGCCAACTGCCACACACTAGTCCTGGTGCAGGGAGGAGGTGTGGCCAGAGTATGATATGCTCCAGCTATGCTCAGGTGGCATATGGGCCCAAATCCAGTTGCCAAAAGTTAGTGCAACCCATAGGCTGCTTTTGTGAGCACTGCAGTTCATAGCAATGCAGATCTGGGGCTCAGTGCAGTAGAGCATCTTAGAGACTCCTGGGCCTAGAGATTTCTCAGCAAAAACCTCTTGCCAGATGGAAGAATCGCCTGGCTCCTCTCTCCAGCACTAGTCATCAGCCAGGGCTCCTCCTAGTCCTTGCTCCTCTCTGCTTCCTCCTTACCCACTCACAGTAGGGAGCATTGAGCACTTACTCTATAGCAGGGGTCTCCAAACTTTTTTGACCGTGCGCCCCCTAGTAAAAATTTTTTTTTGAGCAGGCACCCCCATGGGGGAAGCCCCGCTCTAGCCCTGCCCCCATCCATCTATTGCCTCCCACTTCCCCCCTCTAAACCTCCCACTCCTTGTCCCCTAACTGCCCCCCTGGGGCCGGTCCCCATTGCAGCGCCTGGCTCCTAGGGCCCATCTCTGCCGCGGCGCCCGGCTCCCGGGGCCTGGTCTCAGCCACGGCGCCCGGCTCCCGGGGCCTGGTCTCAGCCGCGGCACCCGGCTCCCAGGGCTGCAGCCGCAGCACGCAGCTCCTCTGGCCGCGGCTGCCGCGGCTCTTGCAGAGCAGCTGCCATGGCAGCCCGGCTCCTCCTGCCTTATTGGAAACGTCCCGGGTTTCCAACAAGACAGGAGGAGCCGGGCTGCCCCGGCAGCTCCTCTGCAAGCGCTGCGGCAGCCCCTGGTGGCAGGAGGAGCTTGCAGAGAAGCCGCCCAGCTCCTCCAACTGCTGGAACCGCGCACCCCCATGAGTGGTCTTGTGCACCCCCAGCGGTGTGCGCATCCCAGTTTGAAAACCACTGCTCTATAGCACAAGTATTGAGCAAGTAGCCACTGCTCTTCTCACTACAGCCTGAGTCACGATCTAAACAACCCCAGTGTGGCAGAGAAAGCGCTATGATAGACAAGGCCTTAGGCAAGAAGGTGGAGGGGATAAAATAGATATGGGCCATTTATATACATGCCCTTGCCATATAAATAAATAAACATAGAACCCAACCGCATTACTTGGCTGATGACTCCTAGGCTTTGTGGCCATGTTGTGTCTCGGGGAAGAATCTGAAGGGGGATGTAGCCTTACGTATCAGTTCAGGGACTCTGGTTGGAAGGGCATTGTGGAAGAAGGCACAGAGATGTCTTCATGAGAAGCTGGCGAACAGGTGGACAAGGCTGGCATTGTTGGCCAAGCGGAAGAGGCTGGGCGCAACAAGAACAGACAAGTAGAGAGGGACAGAGAGGCGAGGAGCCTTGAAAGTAAGTTTGAGGAGCTTAATAATAGCTAATTACATGGTAACAACTGGAAAGTACTATTCACTGTATAGGGTACAGTGTGTGTCCACAGTATATCTGGCACATGGGGGTACATACATGACGAGAAAATTATTATAATGGTGGAGAGTGAGACATTCTGTAGTGCATAAATCATAACTGTCCACAAGTGAGGCTGGGGATCATAACTCATCTACAACACAGCTTGACATGACTTATGTAAGCTCCTCTCCTAGCTCACTTCTCACTGTTCTCTGTAGCGACACTAATATGAATGTATGAGGCAACTTCAATGCTAATACCATTTCTTAGGTTGTCTGCTGGGTTCGAGGAGCTCTCTGAAACCACATCATATATTTATAGAGCGGAAGAGTGAACACCAGTGGCAGTGTCGAAACCGGCAATGTGGAATACGACTTGTGCTGGCTCTCTTTATGTGTACAAGCTGAGGATCAGCCTTAGCTGTAGGTATTTTAAAATGAATCAGAGCAGTTTATTTTGCTTATCCTCACTGTATAATCCAAGATTAGTTTGTTTGTTTTTTCAATCAAAGCGTGTAGCTACACCCATAATACTGCTTAGTGATCAGGTAGGGCATAAGTAAAATGAATATTCTGAAGGGACATGTTTGCAACAGCTCTTACCTCTTTTTTCATCTACTGTCTGCATCTCAAGTTAGCATTGTTAGATGTGTTACAATTAGGGTGACCAGACAGCAAATGTGAAAAATCAGAAAGGGGCGGGGGGAGGGTGATAGGAGCCTATATAAGAAAAAGACTTAAAATTTGGGACTGTCCCTATAAAATCAGAACATCTGGTCACCCTAGTTACAATCACTCTCAGAGGCCACTGACTAAAATTAAGGCACCATTGTGCTAGGTGCTGCACAGACACATAGGAAAAGATGGATCCTCCCTCAAAGAGTTTACGCTCCAAATAGATAAAACAGATTAAGGTTGGGAGAATGATGCCCTGTTTTACTAATGGGGAGCCGAGACAGAGAGACTAAGCACCTTGCCTAGGGTCATGCAGAAGTCTGCGTCAGAGCTAGGAGAGGAGTCCAGATCTCCTGAATCCAGTCCAATGCCTTACTCACAAGACTATCCTTCTATCTTGGGCACTGTTTTTCCTGTAAACCTTATATGTCGTGGTTAACGACATAATATATGTAGTTAATGGGAGGGGATACTATTCATATAAGATTATGTACATAGGCCAGGTGCGAGAGGAAGATCCGTGGACTGTTGTTAATGTCTATACAGACAAATACCTGTTGTAATGAAGTTTCTGTTTCCATCATTTCAAGGAGCTGTTTAAGAGCACATGTTGATTTCTCATTTCAAGGCTTCATCAGCTGTTTTCCAGATGCTGGAATATTACTCAACACGTGCACAAGGCATTGCTCCTTGAAACAGAAAGCCGGCAAAGAAAGCAATGCACACATCCATAGCAACATCTGCCGCCTCCTTTTCGTTCAGCCCTCGAAGGTTGGCACTACAGAGGCTGTGAAGAAAAGGAAAGGCAGACTCAAGGTTAAAAGAAGGGTTTCACATATGAAATACTTCAAGACTGTAAGAAATGAAGGTCAATCAAACAGAGACGTTCCTGGAAAAGTAATTTTAAATGAGCCCTCGTCTACGCTGGGGGGGGCGGGGAGAGGGAGATCGACCTAACATACGCAACTTCAGCTACGTGAATAGCGTAGCTGAAGTCGACGTATTCAGGTTGACTTATCTCTGCATCTTCACCCCTCTGAGCTGCTCCCCCGTCGACTCTGCCTGAGCTTCTTGGTGCGGTGGAGTTCCGGAGTCGACAGAAGAGTGCCCGGGGATCAATTTATCATGTCTAGATGAGACGGGATAAATCAATCCCCGAAAGATCGATCTCCACCCGCCAATCCAGAGGGTAGTGTAGATGTGGCATAGGTGCAACACAGTAGCGTAGCTAGGTGGGTATCTGGGGGAGTGGCTGCTCCCCCTGAGGCCAGATTGCCAAAAGTGGCGCCCACTCACCTGGTGGCTGTAGCCGCCAATGAAATGCCACCGGTGGAGGAAACAAAGCATGTCTGTCTGCCAAAATGCTGCTGAAAGGGCTCCACTTCTTTTGGCGGCGTTTTGGTGGATGGACACACTTCACCGGCTTTTCCACCGGCGGCTTTTCAGCGGCAGCTCCACCAGCTAGAAATCGCGCCTTTGTTTTTTTGGTGGCGCCTTTTTTTTTTTCATGGTCGCTCCCCCTGCTGGTGAAATCTGGCTACGCCCCGATGCGACTGTGCATCCATCCGTCTTAGCTCCTGCTCCTCAGCTGGTGTAAATCAATGTAGCTCCACAGATTTCAATAGAAGTCAAGGGTGCCATGCTGAATTATGCCTGCTGAGGATCTAGTCCTATTGGTATTTTATTCGGGTTTGCCTATTTCAGCCTGATTTTTCGACCCTTTCCATTTTGCAGCTGCTAGGAAGGATAAGCTAAGAATTAAGAATGCAGCAAGGTGCTGCTGTGCCACATGCAAAAACTCTGTCAATAACTAAGAGGTAAATCGGCAGTAACTCTGCTAATGTCCTTCCAGATTTACCTCCCTGTCACCAGCTGCAGGATTGGGTGTGTGCTGTCCATGACGCTTCCATTCCAAATGCACACCCGTGTGTAGTCATTAAAACGTAACCACACGAAGATAAACCCTCAAGTGGATATTTATTACTATTAAAGGCAGACAGCAAAGAAACAGCGGAGACAAGTCAGCGTAAGCTCCCACGTTATCACAAACTTCAAATACATTAGAATGCCGGAGGAGGCCTTGTTCCTTCTATAAATAAATTTCTCTTGAGAAGAGAGAGCTCAGGGCAGATGAGATTCAGCCTTCGCTTCGCAGGCTAAGTCCCTGGCAGGTTTTCCCACGCTATTCCGCTGGCTTTCTGTGACCTTTGCTTTTGGAGAAAGAATATTGTATTTACTACTCGTTTTCCTTTAAGTGATTGCAGCCATGTACTCTTGTCCCCAATATATGCTGCTGTGGTGTAGTCTGCTGGAAATATTACTCTCCTGGTCCATTGACTGGTTCTTTCTTTTTTCTGCTAGATAAAGCAGAATTTACAACACTTGTTTTCATTATTTAAATGTCTTCCAGCATGGATTCTAGGGCAAAGCAGAAGATAACTTGTGACCGGGTCTGCTCTACTAACCCCTCAGTGGTGCCTCCTTATGGCTTATCTGAGGACTTAGCTCTGCCACCAGGTCCGACACCCCTTCCTGCAGTTACCCAGCCTGTCATTTCCCTCAGTTATCCCGTGTCCTCTCATGCACCAGGAGCTGCAACTCTTTCCTTTTCCTGGCTTAGCCCTGCAGCTAAATCACATTAAAGTTCTCCCCCATTCCAGGGCATCATCAAAGTCTGCTTCCAGACTGCTTCCATCATCCCCAAATGGGCTATCCATACTGTGTCACTCCAGAAGTGACTTGTAGGGGAACCCAGGCCCACCATGTACACTGGGTTCCAGTCCAGGGAGCCTCAACCCAGCAAGTCTGGGCTTTTACTCTTCCAGCCCTTACTGCTCCTTCCCTGGACTACTTCCCACTCTTCCCTGTTGTATCTGGGAACAGGACGGCAGGTTTCCCCCCTTGCATCCTACCAACTTCTTCTCTTTATAGATCCTGCCCAGCTGAACTTCATTAGCAGTTAGTCCTAGCACTCCCTGGATTTCCTCCAGATGCAGCCTAACCTGATTTACCCCTTGTGTGCAGTGGATACCCCATCACACAGCCTTTGGTACCAAGAGCTGCAATAGGAGCCTACCCAGGTTTAAAAGATAGGATGGTTTTTGTGGAATCCTTGCTGGGCCGTGGTGCTCAGTTGTACAACTCTTTCATACAGTATAGGTGAGTAATGGTGTCAGCAACTGAGCAGGCCCCACCACAGAACACGTTCCCCTAGAGAGAAGCTGATCCTTCCAGATCACAGCTGAAGTCACTTAAATGCAAACTTTCAAAACATCATGCGTCAAGCCCTTTGCTCAGGGCCAGCTCTAGGCACCAGCAACGGAATCAGATGCTTGGGGCGGCACATTTGCAGGGGCGGTATTTGGACCATTTTTTTTTGTGCTTGGGGGCCAGCCATAACACCCCATAACACTCACTTCCTCCCCTCTTGCAACACTGCAGAAGCGGAGCCACGGAGCAGCAGGGATCCGGCATGGGAGCTGAGAACCCACAGGGGGCCCTGGGAGCTATAGTTCCTTGGTTAGCTCCCTGCCTATACAGCCAGCCCTGGAGCAGGGAAAGAACTACATTTCCCAGCATTCCCTTGGCAGCTATTAACAAGAAAGGGAGGGAGAGGGAGGGAGGGAGCTGTGAGTGGAAAACTGGCTGCTAGAAGGGGATGGCACTGTGAACTGTAGGATTAACATATTTTAACATTCAAAAAAGAGGACACTCCATGGGGTCCCTATCCACTCCCTCCCACTTCCCACCCCCTGATCACCCCCCACAGAAGCCCCAACCCATCCAACTCCCCCTGCTCCTTGTCCCATGATCTCCCCCTCCCGGGACCCTGCCCCTAACCGCTCCCTGGAACCCCACTTCCATCTAAGCCTCCATTCTCCTTGTCCCCGACTGCCCCGTCGTGAGACCCCCCACCCTAACTGCCCCCCTAGGATCCCACCCCCACCTGTCCCCCGACTGCCCCAACCCCTATCCGCCCCAACCCCTATCCACATCCCCACCCCCTGACAGACTCCCAGGACTCCCACACCTATCCAATCACTGCCTGTCCCCTGACTGCCCCCCTGAACCCCAAACCCATCTAACCCCCGCTACTCCCTGTCCCTTGACTGCCCCAACCCCTCTCCGCATCCCCGCACCCTGACAGCCCTCCCCAAAACCCCCAACCATCCAACCCTCCCACTCCCTGTCTCTTGACTGCCCCACGGGACTCCATGCTCATTCTCCAACCCCCCAGCCCCCTTACCATGCAGCTCAGACCAGCGTGTCTGGCTCCATGTGGAGCCAGACATGCTGCTGTGCTCCCCTGTGGCGCACACAGCCCTCCCCACCCACCCCCCGAGCGTTGCCAGCACAGCGTGCTGAGGCTGCAGAGGAGAGGAGGGAGGAGAGCAGGGGACGGGGGAGAACAGGGGAGGGACTCTGACTGCTGGAGGCCCCAATGCGAGCGGCTCAATCAGGTCAAGCCACCCTGTCAGCCGCGCTGCGCTCTGCATTGGGAGGAAAATCTTGGACCTTTTGAGAGTTTTACAAATTCCTCCTGAACAGCTGGACATGTCTGTGAAAATACAGATGTATGGTAACCCTAGACTGAACGGGGAACAAGTATGCCCAAGGAGTAGAAGGCTTTGGCCCAGATATCCCCTTCAGCAGACTTCCCCAAACTGGATTAGGGATATTGCTGTGACCTCACCTTGCAGCCCCCAAAGAAGGAATTGTGTGGACTAAATGGACAGTGCACCTCTCTATCTGAAGCCTAGGTACACAGATCCCACTAGAATTTAAAATGAAAAGTAAGGGAGGGGAGGCTCTACTAGAGGACCTGGGCAGCTGTAGATACAGTACCAGGCACGTAGGAGGATTTCCACTTCTGTGCCACGGAAGCAGAAATTGACTTTTCCTTTCCAGCTTTAGCTAATATCAGAAAGGGAATCGAGCACCTGCCTTCCAGATCTGAACACCCTCAAAATTCAGGAGTCCTCAAACTCAATTTGAGCAGCTGTTACCTCATTTCTCCCAAATCAAATATACTGAGACACTGTAAGTTGCTGTAAAAAAAGTAGGATACAATTGAGCAAGAAATGCTTCCCAATGGTTATTAGGACTGGAATTGCTATTTTCAACAGCCATGGCCATTTTTCTTTTTAATTTTATTTGTTTAAAAAGAAGATAGAGATATTGCATTGGCAAATTCCCCATAGAAACAAAGAGTGGAGCAAAAGAATAATAAAGGCACCTCAACTTTTCCTCATGTATGTAGGACCGTCTTATAATATGCATCCAAATATCCTCCAATCACATAAGCTGAAAATTGTTCCACTTTACTGCAGTTCTGTAACCATATGGGAACCAATCCTGTCTGTGTTCTGTGCACATCCAAAATTTCTGCTAAATGACCCACACTGGGAGCGAGTTAGCAGTGACCCAGGGCTGGGGCAGCAGAGGGTGCAGGGCAGCCCAGGACTGGGGTGGCAGGGGGGCACTGGTGTGGGGAAAGGGGGGGAGCTCAGAGCTGGGGCAGCAGAGGGTGTGGGTGGGGAGAGAGCCCAGGGCTGAGGCAGCAGGAGAGTGCGGGAGGGAGGGAACCCAGGGCGGGGGTGGGAGGTAGTCAAAATTTTGTTTGCTTGGGCTCAGCAAAAAACCTAGAGCCGACCCTGCCTTTGATTATTTAAAGGGCTTTGTCCAAGTGTCTCCTGTGAAGTGTGTTGAAAATGCGCCTCTTGTGATTTTCACCAATCCAATAGAATACCTCTTTGCAATACAGCTACTCAAATAATGGGAAGAACTAATGATTTTTGGGTAATTCAGTGGATTTGCCTGGAAGAAGAGAGAGAATCTTGTGGCCATGAACTTCAGTAGTCTTTTCTCGTAAGGTGCTCAGATCTGAAGGTGAGGAGTATGGTATAAGTACTTGGATAGATGAAAAATGCAATATTTTGTGACATGCATTATTTGCAATGAATTATTCACTGGCATTAGACATCAAATAATTGTGCATCAAAGGAAGCTGAGTGGGAGGATTAGCCTATTAAAACTGTCACCAGTAGGGTGCTCTGATATGAACACCACTTACGATTGCTGAAGCATCTGTTTAATCTGACATTTATTTTTTCTGACTTGTGCACAAGAATTTTAGAGGAACTGGTTTAATTTGACCTCTGTCTAGATAGCCAAGTGAGTGGCTCACCCGTGGTTAGTTGAAAGACATTACATTTTGTGACACTTCCAAGAGCTGTAACAAATCAAAATAGGCTTCTCTCTGAAAGAGATCATGAACTGTTCCTGATTTTTCCCTCCTAAAAGACAGGCAAGTTAATAATGCAAGAGGTTAGAGAACAGCATCAGTTAATAAATAGAGATGGGTGAACCGTGCAGGGATCTGTATTGGGGTTCTGCTCAGAAAGGCCTCCCCACAATGAAGTTTAATTGAATTATCCAAATCTTTCAAGGCTGGAGACCTCAGGACAAGAGGCTTTTCTGTGCAATTTCTGGGACTTCAGCGTCTCATGTTGACCTGAAAATGGAAAGCTTTTCTCATTGCAATTTGGTACTTCTAGTCCCGACGGTGGCTGGAATCCAGGAGTCCAAAAACATGTAGCAGGGTAGGGGTTGGGCTGAAAAATTATCTGAATACTTCATGTCCTGAAAAAAGATTTGGTAAAAATTCAGTTCTGAAAAAGGGCAAAGGCTTGATGGAAGGAGCCAGGGGATGGTTCTTACTTTTTATGCACTTATTTCCTCGTTTCTGCTAATAAGCCTAATTAAAAAGGCTCGTAGAGCTAGCTATCAGTATGATACTACCATGCATGGTCATGCTCCAATACCAACACTAAGCTCTGGCATTACAGTTGGCTAGCATGTTACCCAGCTACCATCAGGTACCACCATGAGCCCCAGAGACATAAATTAACATGTCAAGGAAGTCACCCGGGGGTCCTCTTTCATATGAAGACTGTACTTCCTGTAGGGATAGTGACTGATTGTGAAGAGCATTATAGAGGTGCTTCAGGTTGTATTTAAAAGATCTGAATTACTCACAATCCTCCAGACTGCTCTATATTTTAGTCCAAATTCGGAACCAGGCCTGGTCCACCTGTAGTGCATGCATTACATAAACCCACTACTGATTTTGAAAGCCCTTCCCTGGATCACTCTAGTTCCCACTGGCCTTCAAACATTATGGCGGAGAGATTTTCATGATTCTTGAATTTATGAGTAGTATTGAGGAACCAAGTGTGCTTGTGTGTTTTTCTACTTCTTATTTTCTTGGATAATCCTTCTCCCTTCATGTCGGGATACTGTAGAGCCTGTCTTTTTAAACGAGCATCCAAGGAGGGGCATACAGGTTTGGATAAAATAAGAACTGAATCCAAAACTTCACTCACTTTTTTTTTTCCTTTTGAGGTATAAAAAGGTCCAGCTAATTATTCCCCCCACTATTATTTTACATCTTTATGCACTGCTGGCCAAGCCCAGAGGCCAAGTACAGGACTGGTGTAAATGGAGGCACTTCCGTTATATTAGTGATATTTGCACCAACTCCAGTTTTGGCCTCAGAAGCAGAAGCGATGCCATGAGAGAAGCTATGTTGGACAGATAGCTCGTCAGTTTCCATTGGTATCAGAGATTTGGCCTCCTTCTTTCATCTGGCTTTTTTCGGTTTTACTTGTTTGTTGACAATATCGATGTCTGTGACTGAACTTTACCTTGAAATATATTTAAACAAGCCCCCAAGTGAGATATTTTGGACGTTCAAAAATATAATGCCATGCAATCAATGCACCCATCCTGTCATGTGCTATTCTAAACTTTTTTAATGGGCACGGGATCTGACCCTACATGCCTGATCATATAGATAATCATTGAAATAGTGCTGGCATTTACAGTGCACTGGCAGATGGAAATGTGCAACTTTTCTACCATATTTTGTCTTGCTTGTACCTCCTCTACATGTATCAAACTCTCTAATTTACACAAGGCAAAGAATGCAATTAGCTTCTGTATCCCAAAGATATTGAATGAAAAGCTTTTGAAAAGATAATGGGCTACAAACGATGCTATTTAGTCACGCAAATGCATTTCTGCAACCCAGCTGTACTTTTGGAGTATATTTAGAAGGTGTAATTAGGGCTGAGCGAGATTTGACATAAGTAAGCATGTCTCTTAAATGAAGTTTAACCTTGTCGTAGTTTCCAACAGCCGTTCTGTAAAAGCAAACTCAGGCTTCAATGGGACCAGAAAAGCTATGGCTATTTTCTCGGCAGATTTTTGCTTCATCATATATTAGGTAAACTCCTTGTGAAACAATAAATAAGGGCAGGGACCTCACCATTCATGCAGTTATGATATGAAGGAAGCGTTGGACCTTTTGAGATTTCCATACAACACAAGTACCAATTATTATATTCTTTAGAACAGGTGGTTGCTACGTAAGTAAGTTCTTGTCTCCTGTCAGCTCGCCCGCAGCATTTGGGAGTGCCCACCTGCCTGCTGATGGGGTACAAAATGAGCTACACTTTTGCAAAGAGAAACTCTGCTTGGAAGGATGTTGTAGTTTACATCCTTGCTAGGTCAGCATTTCCCAAAGCAATGCCTCATATTAATACCTTAGTAGAGGCCCCCCTTTCAGAAACACTCAATCCACATGGCTGCAAAAGGTGACCTGGTAATGTAGTTTCTTGATTTAACTACAACAGGGCTTTATCTATACTCACACTACAAATAATTTTAACCGAGTGAGTGAATATGGCCATTGTTCAGCTCTCTGACCACTCCTGCTGGGCTCTGAGCCCCATCCCATATAGGTTATAGCTTATCAGGCTAGTAAAATGTAACCTGGCATGGAGAATGTGTGTCTAATGGTGAGACCAGGGCACAAGAGGCCTAATTCTAGGTTGCCTCGCATCTTGTGGCATTTACATTGATGCAAAATGAATGTCGAAGGCTGCCTGATCACAGTGGCAAGTGTATTGCCCTCATTTTGCACTGATGACAAGAACCATGCAAAGTATTGAGCTGTGCATAGTATTGAGCAAAGTATTAGCATAGTATTGTGCAAAGTATTGAGCATGTAAAGTATTGAGTGTGCTATTGTCCACTGTGTAATCTTTGGCCAACATTTTTATAAAGTGGCCACTATTTTGGGATGCCTTCAGTTTTGGGTGCCTGATTTTTAGAGGTGCTGAGAGCTTGCAATTCCCATTGATTCCATTGGAGATCTGGGTGCTCAGTCCCTCTGAAAATCAGGACAAGATCTGTCCTGAATTGGGCCCCCCAAAGTAGTAGCTGTTGGAACCTCAACCTCTCTCTGTATATTCTAGCAGTAAAACAGACAGAACAATTCCCTACTGACTCCCAGCTCAAACGAATGTTGTGGGATTTGATTCACTGTAAGTATTTTGAATGGCTCAGACACAGCGCACAAGTTCAGAACATTCCCTTTAGAGTGGAGAAGTTGGCAGATTTTCTTCTCATTCCTATGTCACCCTGGGCAAACTCCCCAACATCTTTCATTGGCTGGCCTTCCTTCTGCACACTTCTTAGCCATGTTGTCTCTATTCTGTGTGACTGCATATTGTCCTTATGACAGTTGCGAAGGCTCTCAGTATTATACACACATGCACTGTGAGGACTTGGGAAGGTAGATGAGAAAAGTCACAAGCTACTTTCCTCCAGTCTTCAATTAATGGATCTTGATGGATCCCATGGCGGGGAGGTAAAACAACCCGGATAGATCAGATTGATCAAGAGGGTCCATATATTTGTTCATTTGCATCATATAAAAGTGTCGTGAATTTTTTTCCATAATGCAAATTAAGTTGCAAGCATTTCAAAAGCAGCCTCTTCTTACCCGACCTGTTGAGCACCCTGGATCAGAACAACTCCTGGTGTTAGTAGGCAGGGACTGGAGTGAACAATTTTTGGAAGAAAATCTGTCTTGGCCTAATGATTGACAGGCCATTGCAGGAGGGAGGCTTTTCAATTCCAGGTCACAATTGAAAACGGTTCCTCATAATACATCAGGCTTCCTGTGTTTGAGGAGCTCTGCAGACACTAATCCTCACCGCACTCCTGGGAAGGACAGTCAGGAAATATCATCATTCCCATTTGGCAGGCAGGAGATAGTCCCGTGGCGAGCTGCCCATGGCCACCCAGCCTATGTATGTCAGAGCCAGGATTGAAATCCAGGGCTCCTCAGGGCTGGGATTGTTTTCCTACCCACGAGTGCCTCCCCTTGGATGCCTCCCCACCCGGCTCCTGATGCAAACCACAGTCGGGATTGGGAGGGTCTCAGTATTTCCATCAGAATGATTGGAAAGCTCCCCTTTCCCAAGGGGGCTCTGCTGTAATCCTGTGTCCTCCTATAAACTTTCCAACGTACCAATGACAGCAGCTTCCTGGGGAAATGATTCGCTGCTGTTGCAAGCGGGGGAGACGGGGATCCGTGCCAAGAACAGCAATAAAGACAGAGGACGTTGATTTCTTTTCATTTATTTCTTTTATTCTGAAAGACGTTAATTTGGATCCATGGCCCGGGTCCCGTGGATTCAGTCTATTGTCTTCAACTGCACTTTTAAGCTGTCTTGATTCGGGTTCTAAACTAGTGTCGCTCCATTGAAGTCAGTGGAAGGATAAACTGATTGGCACGCTAGCGGCAGATCTGACTCCATCTTCTTAAAAGCATCACAATGATATCTGCTGGCCAGGCATTGTGTTGCAGCAGGCACTAACCTCCAAAACCTTTTCATTCCTGAGCATCTTGACTTCTCGTTTTGTGATGCTTATAATAATCTAAGACATTTACTGTGGCCTACTTTCTGATGTTTAGTCTGAAGGGAAAAAGCAGAAAATTTAAAAGCAGTGATGTAGACAGGCTGTATCCATTTGACCTGTAAAGAAAGAGAGGGGGAGAGAATCTAATGAGACCTCTGAACGCTCCCTACAGTGCCTATTATTTCTATGCTATCTAAAAAGCATTTATTGTGGCTGCTTTTCCTCCCCGCAGAATTCTGTGAGAAAAGTCCAAGTCCATAGGCATAATTTTGGGCAGCCTGCCTGAGATGCCCCAAATTACTAGTCATAAGAACATAAGAACAACCATACTGGATCAGACCAAAGGTCCATCTAGCTCAGTATCCTTTTCTCTGACAGTGGCCAATGTCAGGTGCCCCAGAGGGTATGAACAGAACAGGTAGTCGTCAAGTGATCCATCCCCTGTCACTCATTCCCAGCTTCTGGCAAACAGAGGCTAAGGGCACCATCCCTGCCCATCCTGGCTAATAGCCATTGATGGACCTATCCTCCATGAATGTATCTAGTTCCTTTTTTAACCCTGTTATAGTCTTGGCCTTCACAACATACTCTGGCAAGGAGTTCCACAGATTGACTGTGTGTTGTGTGAAGAAATACTTCCTTTTTTATTGTTTTAATCTGCTGCCTCTTAATTTCATTTGTTGACCCCTAGTTGTTGTGTTATTAGAAGAAGTAAATAACACTTCCTTATTTACTTTCTCCACACCAGTTATGATTTTATTGATCTTTATCATATCCCCCCCTTAGTCATCTCTTTTCCAAGATGAAAAGTCTGTCTTATTAATTTCTCCTCCTATGGAAGCTGTTCCATACTCCTAATTATTTTTGTTCCCCTGTTCTGAATCTTTTCCAATTCATCCTTTTTTTCAGATGGGGGCGACCATATTAGGCCACAGGTCCTCAGCCTCTAATCTTTAACTTGGGGATGTCTAACCCTGGAGCTGGAAGGTATCATTTCCAGCTGGAGAAGACATACCCACGGTAGCTTGCTAAAACAAGAAGAGCTGCTGCAGCATGAGTCCAGCTAGGCATCCCAAGTGCAATTCTGCCCAAGACCATAAGTATGTCCATAGGCAACTAGCCTGTCCCACCGCTCGCGTCACTGCAACAAAATGTGTATTTTTAGCATGCTAGCTCAATCAAAGCCAGCATGATTAGGTCTGCTTGAGATGGAAATGACACCTTCCAACTCCCGTGTAGACATGCCCTTAAATGCCGACTGAGGTCAATGGGAGTTTTGCCCAATCTGGGACTGCAGGACCGGCCCCGAAGTCATGCTACGTTGGGAAGATCCTTTGTTGTTCTGGTTCCTTACTAACTATTCAAGTAGTGTCTGTTTTTCCTTATTGCTTGCAGGCGAGGCCAAAAAGCCCTATCATAGAGAGGGCTCTTGTCCTTAACCTCTTGTCCTGGAATGAACTAATCAAGCCTGGTCAGATCAGGAGAAAGAGCAAAATGTAATGTACTTGCATTTGTTTTTTTCCCATGACAGTTTCCCAAGCAGGGCTCGAGTGAACATGAAGTCACTACTGATGTATAATAATTTAAACTAATCTCTTCTCTAATCAGATTTTTTCGAGAATTCCAATGTTTTTATTCTGTGCACATTTTAACCACTGTGTTGACAAACCCAAGCGCAAAGCAGTCATGCAGTTAACTGGGTTTCTGGGGGAATTTACCTGTCAGAACATCATCTCTTGTCCAACTGGACACTTGTTGGGTATTCAGTACTCTACATATAAATCCACTCAGCCAGCGTTATGGCTGCCACTGTTCTCTCATGCCATCCGAAAAAGGGGCAAGATTCCCTATAGCCACAGTTAGAAACCTTTTATGTCAGATTTCAGTTGCCCTACAATCCCTTAGACCACTTCAGCAGTGTGAAAGGACTGTAAAGTAGCAGATCTCCTCTCCATGGAGTATCAGCCTAATCTATGGGCTTTCCCAAACGGCACAGAGCTGTCATGGAAACCAAGCCTGTGAGGTTCGGGGTGGCCAGAGTGCCATTGTGCTCCAGCTATTCTCGATGCAGTGGCCTTTAGGGGAACTGTTGCTGCTGTAGTTTATGTCTAAAGCCAGGCAAGCTCCCACCCATCCCAAAATACAAGGAGCCACATAGACAGCAGAAAGCCACCTTTGCTCTCATCCCTTCATTCCTACCATAAGCAGAACTGGGGCAGGACAGAGGATCAGGGACAATGGGATAAATTGCAGATGTGTCAAAATCTGTGTGGTTGTATTCATGGGGTTGGTACAAA
The DNA here is from genome assembly GCA_007922305.1 of Dermatemys mawii. Classification (NCBI taxonomy): domain Eukaryota; kingdom Metazoa; phylum Chordata; order Testudines; family Dermatemydidae; genus Dermatemys; species Dermatemys mawii. The sequence continues at coordinate 10,332,657 of ML677341.1, read as the reverse complement.
CTCATAAGCTATTTTGGGGCAGAGGAATCACCATCTTGTTCTGTGACTGTACAGCTCCTAGCATACTTGGGCCTTGTTCTGGGACTGGGGCTCTGGGCAACTGCCACCATACAAATAATGAGTGCAGTGATCTTCTTTTGGCTCACACCCTTTTGGGTTTCTGGTTTGTGAACCCCAAAACATTACGCAAATTTAACCAGCATTACCAAGTTTGCCAGTGTGATGGGGCAAGGCCAGCAGATGGCTATAGTAAAGTAATGGGAGACAGATATATTAGCCACAGGCTAAACAAATCCTTGTTACCAGAATAAGCAAATGGCAGCTGCTCCAGGTCAATTAAAACACCTAGGGCCAATTAAGATCTTTCCAGAAGGCAGAGAGGACAGCTAGGTTGATTGGGACACCTGAAACCAATCAGAGGCTGGCTAAAACTAGTTAACAGCCTCCCTGTTAATCAGGTGGGCCCATGTGTCAGGAGTGTAGGAGGAAGCAGTGCTGTTGGAGAGACTACAAACCCTATCAGACACACAAAAGGAGGCCCTGAGGTAAGGGTGGCATGGATGTTGAGGACGTGGGGGCTGCTGCGGGGAAGTGACCCAGGGAATTGTACGCGTCCTGTTTCTAAAAAGTCAGCTACTGTAGCTCATGCTATTAGGGTCCCTGGGCTGGAGCCAGGAATAGAGGGCAGGCCGGGGCTTCCTCTTTGCCCTCTCTCCCCCCATTAATCATGGAAACTGGGAGACAACAGAGACTGTGCAAGGGTGATGGTAGCTTCTTCTCACCTCTCTTGCTGGCTTATGATGAAAATGGCTCACTAGGCTGTGACCCTCATCCCTAGAGAGAGAAGGGCTACGTGGAGGGTCAGAGTGAGCCTCTGAGGCTAGGGAAACCTGCCAGGAAATGCGGGACACATGAAGACAAGGACTGTGCTTTGTCACACCACCTAAAACCATAGGTCATCCCAGGTTCCCACAGAACAGAGCTCAGTCAAGCAGAGGGTTCATGATCCCCAGAGAAACTCAGGTTGTGGTGCAGGTTTGTACTGACTCCTGAAACGAGAGGACCTGCATGTATGTCCTGCTCTAGTTACAGGAGTTTTACCACTGAGCTAGAATGCCAACAATAGCCATTGACAGCCCATGCTGCCTGTGCACTGCACCCGCCCTGCTGCATATAGATTATATCCTACCCCAGACACTTGAAATTCAGAGTGTTTGAAGTTCTGCAGATCATATTGCAGAACAGATTTTATAACAAAGACGTCTCTGGTAGGAAAGCACTATATCTTTTTGGTGTAATCAGATATACAGATAGGAGCCACCCTTGTGGTCAGAGCTCTGCACTAAACTGAGAGAGGCATGAGCTTGACCTACAGATGCCAGGAATCCCGTGCCAGGAATAGCATACAGGCTGCATGCCCTCCCAGTGGTTGGAGCTGGGAAGGGAGTGCTTTGTGTGGCTTTGCAGTTCGCCATTCTGGACAATCTTAACAAGAGTGTTGGTGGGTTCCCAGGGAATCCATCTAGTTCTTCTGTGCTTGAAGGAATGTCTCTGTGACACGGCATTTTGGGACAGAAGTGTTAACTAGTGGGATAATGTGGAGTAATTCTTTATAGAGGAAGAAAGTCAATTAGTCTTAGCAAACTGGGAGAGCTTGGTCTAGAGACTGAGCATAGGTCTGGGAACCAGGGAATCCTGAGTTATAATTCTGGCTTTGCCACTGACTCCAGTGTAGCCTTGGTCAAGCCAATTAACCTCTCTGCTTCACTTTCCCTAATGGCAGCTTTTTCCAGCTCACAGAGTTGTTGAATAGATTCATTTGATGGTGGCTGTGCATTGTTGAACCAGATCCAAACCCCCTGTCTCTTGCGGTTCTCCATCGCTCATTAAAACCACACTTATTGGGCTGTTCAGCATGATGCCCCCAACCTGTGTGCATGTCCTTTGTTAAGGTCAGTGGACCATGCACTGCCAAGACCTGCATGCTGATGTCTGGGGTTGTTCCCTGTGTGGACTGAAGACCATTATATGTGATCAAGAGTAACCCATTGGGAAATGTTTTCATAGTACAATAGTAACAACATAACACTTTGAGTTACAAGCATGGATCAATGAAGTGTGTGGCCCAGTGGGAGTTTCATGCTTAGGATGAGGCTGTGCTGTGACCTTATTGGAGTCAGGCATGTGAAGTCAGAAAAAGATATGGTCCAATGGGATTTGTATTCCTGGACTGAAGCAATATATGACTTACAGAAGAGAGTAGTGAGGTTAGTGCCATGTATGGCAGATGGGAATTGCATGGATGGAGGTGCAAGAGCCATACTCTTCATGGTGCAGTAGGAATTACATGGATGGAGTATATGGCCCCTAAGCAACAAATGAGGAAGACTTTTTATTTCAACTGATTTGTGTTACACAAAGCCGTTCAACTGGCTAACAGTTAACCAGCGCATAATCACTCTTCTTTTCATATTACCTCTGTGTTTGGGCAGAATTAAAACTCTCCAATTTTCCAACATTTGTTTTTCTTAGACTCTAGACTCCTGCAGTATTTTAAAAACACTGCCATATCCTTCAGCTGCAAATGATTTGATCACTCTTGGCTTTGTGTGATCTGAATATTTTCTTGTTCTCTTGTTTCACAGCTGTGACCTACTTAATTACAAGCAGGAAGCAAACCCCAGAATCATTAGACATTCTGCTTGGTTTGAAAAAAGGGAAAAAAATAAAGTTGTGTGCTGCTAAATATGAGGATGTCCTTCTTAATAGCAGGAAGTCAGGTTCCAGATAGCAGCAGCAAACATTTGAATTCTTTGTGCATCAAGATAAAAGGCGAGTGAATGGTATGGATGAGGTTGGGGGGAAGGGAAATGGCAGCCGTTTTGAGACAACGACCAAAATGGGAATGAGTCATAAATTTCTAAATCATGGGCATAAATCCTGCCTGTTGGCTATGAGTTTTAACCTTCTGAACAGCTTCCATCTGCTGGCTGTGAAGACAATGAAGCGACTGAATCATGGGTTCAGTCTGGCTGCTTTCAATTTGTTTTCCCCTCTTTTCAGAATTTATTAACAGCCAACCTAGCAAAGGACTTTGAGTTTCGCTGCAGAATCACTTTGCAAATCAGCAGATTCTAAGACTGAGCATAGGGGAGTTTAGTAACTTCACTCCACTGCCACAATTGATTCTTTGCTGCTATTTATACTTGTTCTCGCAACTTAATACATTGTGCAAATATGATGTGATAGAGGGGGACTCAACAGCAGCTCGGAAGTATGGGTGACAATACCATGGCACACACACCCCTAAATAGATTTGTGACCCACCCCCGACCTGCTTTAGGGTTGAGACCCCCATGGTTACAACACTGTGAAATTTCAGATTTAAATATCTGAATCCATGACATTTAAGATTTTTTAAATCCCATGACCGTGAAATTTACCATAAATTCAGTAGGACCCTACATATGCAGTTTGTAAATCAGGCTATGTCTACACTGCTGCAGTAAGTCGACCTATGCTTCACAACTCCAGCTACGTGAATAACGTAGCTGGAGTCGAAGTATCTTAGGTCAAGTTACTACAGGGTCTACACCATGGGGTTGTTGATGGGAGAAACTCTCTCGTCAACTTATCTTACTCTTCTCGTGGGGAGTAGAGTACAGGAGTCAGCTTCCTGAGACCCGCTCAATTGACCACCGGTGGATCAATCTCAGAGCATCAATCCCGGCCATAGTGTAGACCTGCCCTCAGTTTAGGATCCTTCCATTTAAAGAAAGCTGTGTCACTGTGAGCTATATTTAGTACTGCAGCTGTTTACTGGATGATTGTAGGAGAGCAATTAATGGATCTGAAGGCCAGACCGGACCATCATCTAGTCTGACTTCCTGTATAACACGAGCCAGAGAATGTCCCCAAAATAATTCCTAGAACAGATCTTTAGAAAAGCATCCAATCTTTATTTAAAAAGTCAGTGATGGAGAACCCGCCATGACCCTTGGTAAATTGTTCCACTGGTGAATTACTCTCACCATTAAAAATATATGCCTTGTGGTCATTCTGAATGTGTCTAGCTGCAACGTCCAGCCATTGGATTGTGTTATCCCTTTCTCTGCTAGATTGAAGAGCCTGTTGTTAAATACTTATTCCCCATGTAGATACTTAAAAACAATAATCCAATCACCCCTTGGCCTTCTCTTTATTAAGCCAAATAGAGTAAGCTCCTTGAGTCTATCACTGTAAGGCCGGGGTTCTCAAACTGGGGATTGGGACCCCTCCGGGGGCTGTGAAGTTATTACATGGTGGGTCACAAGCTGTCAGCCTCCACCCCAACGCCGCTTCACCTCCAGCATTTATAATGGTGTTAAATATATAAAAAAGTGTTTTTAATTTATAAGGGGGAGTCACACTCAGAGGTTTGCTATGTGAAAGGACTCACCAGTACAAAATTTTGAGAACCACTGCTATAAGGTATGTTTTCTAATCCTTTCATCATTCTCATGGCTCTTCTCTGACCCATCTCCAGTTTATCAGCATCCTTATTGAATCCAAATGCAGGGATAAAGTAACCTCTCTTCTCCTACTCGAGATTCCTCTGTTTAGAATCTAAGGCTCTCGATAGCCCTTTTGGCCAGAGCTCATGTTCAGCTTATTATTAACCACAGCTCCCCAATCTCTTTCAAAGTCACTGCTTCCCATGACAGAGTCTCCCATCCTGGTAGTATGGCCAACATTTTTTTATTCCCAGAGATACATTTACATTTATCCATATGAATATGCATATTGTTTGCTTGTGCCCAATTTACCAAGCGGTCCAGATCACTGAGTAGCAAGATCCTGTCCTCTTCATTATTTACCACTCCAAATGTTGTGTCACCTGCAAACTTTATCTGTCATGACCTTGTTTTCTTCAAAGCCATCAAAAACAATGTTAAATAGCATAAGGCCAAGAACCGATCCTTTTGGGACCCCACTAGGAAAAAACCCATTAATGCTAATTCCCATTTACAGTTACATTATCGGCTTTTACCATTAGGCTTTTCTAACATGGTTAACACTCAAATTTATTCTCCATTTAATATCCCCTACACTATAAAGTCTTTGTGCCAAGGATTTCATAGCACTCCACAAACATTAATGAATTAATCCAATCAGATAGGTAAATATTATCCTTGTTTTCTAGATGGGGAAATTGAGTCAGAAAAATTTTAAATGACTTGTCCAAGGTCACTCCAGAAACCTGTGGTGCAACTGGAAATAGAACTCAGATCCCATAACTTTCTATCTTATGTTATTACAATAAGTCCCTCCTTCCTTTTTATGCTAAAGGGAAAAATTGAGCCACTCTAACATTCATTCTTTCCAGTGAAAATGTAAGTCCTAATCAGCACAATGAGGATACTTTTAATGATTGTTTATAAGGAACCTCATAAAAATGAAATGTGACAACTTTGCATAAGTAAGAATGGACTTTCAGCAGGGCTAACACATGAACAAGATCAAACGCATGCGAAATCTGATCAGTTGATTTTCTACAATATCTTTTAATGTACTGCTCAACCGTCTTCTGGGAACAGAAAGAACTTTGTATTGGTCCCTGAATGCAGTGACTGTTATGAGTGGGTCAGAATACTTAAAAATAGCTTCAGGATGAGTTACAAGAAATATCTATACTGAAGCAGGCTGTTCAAGCTCTATGCTAGCTTGTGTTATCTGGACTTCTAGAAAGCTGTTCACTAAATTATCCATCCTGCCATGGGGCAAAAATGTACATTATTTTTTTTATGAGCTAGCAGATTTGTTTTCCATACCATATGGTAGTGTCAGCTCAAAGATCCCTGCAATATAAATGCAGAATCAATCTTACAACCCTTATTTACGTGGGCAGCTCCATTGATTTTTGATGGTTTATGTAAGACACTCTGGTATGGGGATGAGAACAGTATAAATACATAAGTGGATAGATTTCAGCAGGACTACTAATAAGCATAAGGACTACATGACTGATGAGGTCCAAACACAGTTTTGTAGCACAGTGATAACAATGCTGAGTGTGGCCAGAGACCATGCTATAGGAGGTGAGTGAATATTATGTTGGGAATAATTTATTGCATTGATTTTGCCTCTCTTTCTGTTCACAAATAACCTGCGAGCAGATCATTAATTTCTCAATTTCATTTGTCATTCAAGATTATTTGCCAAATAATTTCACAAATAATTTTTGTGTAGGATGTTCATTTGAGAGATTTGAAAAAGTGTGCTTTTTTTTTTTTACTGGATATCCATGTCACATGACCTCGTTTCCATTCCCGGACTGGATAGGAATAACTCCATATCAGGTTGCTAAAGTGAATACTTGCAATTAAAAACCCACCATTCATTTTCCATTAATATTCTCTAATTAACACTTAAGATGTGCTGTTTCAAACTAGATTCCTGGGAGTAGCCTCCTTCATAAAATGTTCACAGACAAGTAGAGTTTACTGGAAAGTCACCATCAAAACTTTTTTTTATACCAAACATATATAGTTGAATCAATACAAACATATCTTTTCAGGATTCACCTCACATTGCATTCCACCCAGCTTTAAATCACACTGACTTACTAACACAGCTTAATTCAGCAAACAAAATGCAGTTTAAAGATATGATGTATTGTCCCAAAGAACAAGACAAATGTCTCTGTAGAAAAGGAAGAGTTATGGGCATTTATAAACCTGCACACAAATAGCTGATGTTCACACAACTATGATAATACATAGCACTTCTATAATACTTTGCATTTTTCAAGGTTGATCAATATAGAGACACAAATAGTAATACATTTTCATTTAGAATTCTTGTAATGTGGTATGTCAGGCCATTATGGAATATATTGGTCCATGTTGTGCCATCAGTTTTTAAGAACTCCTTAGTGAAATTGACCAGGAATTGTGAGTTAAGATCTATAGCATAATAGTTAAGCGATTATGGGTAGTTTGGATAATGGCTGGCAGATCTTTGGGGAAATGTTTCTTGGTGTAGTTGGTTTATTGTTATTCTGGAGAGATTAATCTGAAGGGTCAGTGCCTGCTTTGTACTTTTTCAAGGTCCCAAAATACTTTTATACACAGTAATCCAAGAATATTTGCAAACATTCTGGATCCACTAAGAGACAAAAGTAAGGGTTATGAGCCAGATCCTGTGGCCATTATGACGACCTAGATTTTGATCTTGCACCTCTATAAATCTGGAGTAATTCCACTGATGTCAGTAGAGTTACTCTGGATTTACATTGGTGTAATGGAGATCAGAAACTGGCCCTCGGACCTTATGTGATCAAAACTCTGAAGGTCTTTACTCAGGCCTTACTCAGTTCTTGGACTCTGGTAAAAACCTGTTGACCTCCATATTGTTCTCCCAAGATCTGCATATACATGGGACCATCCATGCATGTATTATCCCCCTCCAAAGCACTATTATCTTTCCCTGGGGTATCCCTTCATGATTGACCCCCCACCACCACCACTTTATGGTGGTCACCTTGGGCAGCTGGGAGCAAGCAAGTCTCTGATAAGCTGGCTCTATTGGAGGTGCACTTCCAGGAGGGAAGGGGTGCTGGGGCAAAAAGCTCTGGTTTCCTGCTGATCCACTGGGGTACACATCAACCTTGTGGGGGCTCCACCAGGTTTTGAGACCAGGCCTGCTCACAGAGCAATCCTCTCCCCTGAAGAAAACTGGGAAGCAACCTATGAGAGGATCCTTCTGGAAATTTCCTCCCACTCTGCCCCATCCAGCAGTTTTTACCACAGGATGAGAGACCCAGCCCTGAGGAAGCTCCCCTCAGGATTTGATTCAGTGTTTATGTTCCAATTTATTTCAATGAAGTGAGCAACAACATTTCATGTTGTAGATCAGGTCCAGTCTCCAGGACACCATCTGAGGTCTGAGACTGAGTGTGTGTAAAACATAAAGATAGGTGGGCTGGCTCCCTCTCAAAACATTTGGTCAGGGCACATTCTGCTCGTCCAATACTACTACTGTACATTATGCCCATGGACACTGAAATGAAAACTGGATGAAGAGATCATCACAGTCTGGTACCTGATACTTTCTGGGGGTATTGTGTGGAAAAGATGGTTCATAATGATATATTTTAGGGCCAGAAGGCTCCATTTTGATCATCTCATTTGAATTCCTGCATAACAGTCTGTAGAACCTCCCCTGGCCATTCCTGCATCATGTCTGTAACTTCTGTCTGAGCTACTGCACATCTTTCAGAAGCCGAGCCAGTCGTGATTTAAAGAATCCACCGCAGCCCTGGCAAATGGTTCCAATGGTTAATTACATTCACTGGTCAAAATCCGCATCTTGCTTCTAGTCTTACACCTCTTCTATCTATTGGATCTCATTGTGCCTCTTTCTCCTAAATTGAAGAGTCGTCTTCATACAGAAACCTGTTCCCCATGTAGGTACTTGTAGTCTGAGTAAAGGAACTCAGGGCTAGATTCACAACCCCCCCAAATGGCTGCCACCTAACTCTGTAGGTGCCTCACCTCAGTGGGTGCCTGAATTTTCTCTGTAAAATTCTATAGGTGCTACACCTACGCTTGTGCCTCCTGGCATGCACACTGCTGGCTCACACAGACACCTACCCCCTACCTACGTCCTAGTGCAATCCTCAGGTCAGCTGGAGATCAGTGTTTCTCCACCCACCATGCCCGTGGAGCCTGCTTAACGGCTACACAAGATGGCGGCGGAGGCCTCCCTCATAACGTTTCGTCCAGACTAAGGTACTTACAGAGGATGTGGGAGACCCCTCTGCTAGATGAGAAGGGATTTGAAGAGAGTTTCCCACTTTACAGGGGAATGCCCTAACCGCGGGACGATGGGATATTCTGATGTGGGGCTCTTTCCATCTCTTTCGCTGAAGCCATTCCACTCTGTATTAAATATGAATTAGGATGTAGTGTGAGAATCACTGTATAGTCCAGTGTGCAGGCATTCACTCGAGAGGTGGTGAACCTCTCTTCAGATCCCTTCTCCTCAGGCAGAGGGAGGAACTCCCAGAGTCTCCCAGGTAAGTTTCCTGACCACAGACCCGAAGGTTATAATGGAGATCCTCCTCCCCTACCACCCAGGTACTCTATGTGGAGTTAGGCAGTTTCTGAAGCCAGCCTCCCAAGACACAAGAGGGGGGTCCCCAGCTGTAGGTTGCCAGGTGCCCAGTTCTGTGAGGAGTGGGACTTACAACACACCTCTCCCATTGGCTAGCTTGGATAGCTCCCCACCTAGCAAGCTGGCTTTTGCGGATTTCATTCTCAGCTGTCCATCTCTCCCCATGCACTGTTTAGGCAGCTTAGATGTCTAACCCAGGCTTTGCAGAGTCCTGTGATTTTTTTCAGGCTTTAAAGCTAGGCGTTGCATTTCTGAGTGTTGCAATGCCTACATCCCGTTGTGACCCGTTCTTTTTGGTGCCATGGATTCCATATTTGGTGCACAAAAAATGCCTCACTGGTCCTTATGAAGAGAGAGACAGACTATACAAAACTGTAGCAACTCCTTGGGAGCAGGTCCTTCAAAATCTCAGTCCCCTTCGTAATGTGGTCAGCCTGAAAAAGGAAGGTCTGTTAAAGAATAGAGGGAGATCTGGGGCAGTCCTTTCCCAAAGAGCAATGCATGAAGCTACAGCACAAAATGAACTGTTAGCCATAAAGAGCTAATAACATTCATTCTCTTGACATTCTAGAAAAGTGAAGATCAAGAAGAGTGAGAAATTTTCAATAAAGTATAGGCTTTAAACAGATCAGTGGCTTTAAATTGAAAGACCATTGGGACCATATGGAGAGCAGACACAGGATGTGTGGAACATCACAGTAAACTCAAAGGAAAACACACCCACACACACCCCTCCCCCACACACCCACACACACCCACACACACTTTCCTCTCTCTCTGTCGAGGGAGAATTACTTGAGTGCGCTTCAGAGCAGCACTGATTTTGTCCTTCCGACAACAAGAAAATGTCAGTGACTTGACAAGATGCCCCATCATGTAAGCAGATATTGTCTGCATTCAGGAACTAGACATTAGTGCAGTTCAGAGCATTGTCAGTTCAGCTTTCCCAGCATCCTGCTGAACAGGACTGAGTTTTATTGCTATTTTCGCTCAGGTTTGAAAGCCTGCCCTTCACCTTCAGCGCTCATTGACATTCAAATGAAGCAACACGGTGGCACAATGGATGGGTTTGTTTTGTTTTCTTTTGTTTGTTTAATTTTTGTGTGGAAAGTGACTGGCTATTTTTATATCCTAGTAACAACCTTTGGCCTGTCAGTAAAATGTGGGAGGCTTTACAGTAAATGTTTTGCCTGACATTTGCTCTGAGCTGGCAGGAAATAATCAGCACAATAATTAGAGAGGCTATTTTGGACAGATCTGTAAATATCGATAGATTTACATACAGTATGATTGGCTTGTTTCATATAAAATTCAACAGAGTTCTTTCTATAAGAATTATTTTACATTTATACACGAAGGGAATCTGTCCTGCTGTGCTACCACTGCAAACTGTCCTCTCCTTCCCCGCCTCCAGCTCCCTGCCAGAGCTCAATCTATGGCCTTTTCAGGTCCATAACAACACACTGGGAGAGGTCATCTAATGGGACTGACCCCAGAACCTCTGGATCTAAAAGCATGAGTTTGCTTAAGCTAAAGGACCAGCTCCATTAGCTCAGAGCGATTATAAACTTCCAGACAAAGTCTATCAACTAGAGTGGGACAGAAAGAAAATACTCTGTTGGTGCGAGTTATAGGGGTGTGACAATTTGGAGGGTGGAGTTGTCTGTCTGTATACAACTTATGAATTTCTGGATGATGTTATGGGGTTATTATGAAATAGTTGTTTCATGGAGGAAATGCCATTGTGTGGATATGGAATCCACCACTGCTGACAGGGTCGTAGTATGTCTCTACCAGACCATGGATAATAGTCATTAAGATTAACAGCTGCACTCTGACCAAACAACGGTCACACTAAGGAGATTCCCTGAGCAAGGAGACCAAGTTTCTCTGCAGAGGGCATGTGACGTGGAGAGTGGGAAATCAGCAGCAGCAGAACATAGAAACTCTATAAACACTCAAGAAGCTTTGGGCAGGAGAGAGGGGAAGATGGGCAGGCTTTCACAGCAAGAGAGTCTGGTAGGGGAGACCAGCCAAGGTGAGAGAAGCTAGCTGATCTAAAGCAGTTCCATGATTCTGAAGCGACACCACATGCTGAAAGGGGAAGGAACCTGGGTACCACAGAGGGCTCGGCCCAACCCCGCAGAACTCTGCAGAGTGGTGAGGAAACTGAGGCAGGGAAATGCGTAGAGGTGTGTTCAATATTTCCTCTCAGTCTGTATGTTTCTCATGCTGCCAAGCAAAGGGTAAATCATGTTTAGAACCCTGTGCCAAGTCTGTCTGTCTGTCTGACTTTCACTCTCGTGTGGCCCTGAAAAGGCAGACTGTAAATCCAGAACACCCACAGGACAGGGCTGAAATTCTGGGAGAGGATATGTTTATGCCACAGGGGTGGATCCCAAGCACAAAGGCCTGAGAAGTGGCCAGCCAGATGGGTATGACAGGTGTATATAGGTAGAGGGCTCTGCAAGGAAGTTAATACAGCCTCGGACAGCACTAACTATTGAACAGGTCTCCTGCAGGCCTTGTGTGCTCCCTCCCCATGTATGGAGTCCTGTGTGAATCCATGACAAGTGGGTGTGGTACCACAGAAGTGGCTGCCCATGCAGGATGGGGAAGATCCATGCACAGAAGGACCGCACTCAGAGCTAGGAGAGCATGATCTACCTCAGCTGTTCTCAACCAGGGGCCACAAGCAGGTTTCAGGGGATCTGCCAAGCAGGGCCAGCATTAGGCTCGCTGGGGCTCAGGGCAGAAAGCCGAAGACCCACTGCATGGGGTTGAAGCCTGGGGCCTTGAGCCCTGCCACACAGGGCAGAAGCCAAAGCCTGAGCAATGTAGCTTTGCAGGGGTCCCATGTGGCTTGTGACCTATGGGCAGATGTCCTGCTTGGTACACCCTAATGCCGGCCCTGGCTTTTATAGGCAGAAAAACAGTTGTTGTGACACAGGTGAGCCATGGAGTTTTTATAGCATGTGCAGGGGGCTGGGGAGGCTCAGAAAGAAAAAGGTTGAGAACTCCTGGTCTACCTTATATTTGCCAGAGCCGTGCACATGGTTTGAATTTCATTGTAAGTTGGTTTCCTCTGGTAAATCCATATTCAGAAAACTTCTCACCTCTCCCAAAAATAATATTCTGTGTCTAATTGGCCAGAAAGGGTCCATAGGAGATCGAACAGGTTGTTCTAATTGAGCAGATAAATCTGCACCTTAAAATGCTCATTACGTAGCCAGTAGATTCAAATGCCTGCTGCAGAGTCTGTCGCAGTCTATCCATTAAATATAGAGCTAAACTGGTTTTAGAAAGTCATATTATGTAATCAGTTCATGAAAGGGCTCCTTTAGCACCATTCCCATCTATTGTGTCATTATATACTTGGGATGAGACTGTTCATAGCCATATGGACAGGCTCAATGCCCAAGTGTAGTAGCTAGTTTTAAAAACGGCATCATCTCTGTTTTTCTCTCCCCAATTTTTCAGAATACCAAAGCAGTTAGATCATGTATGAAAGAATCGGTTTCTCCGATTCTTTCCTCCTCATTTTTGTTTGATCAAACACGTTTCTTTTTCTTTGTCTTTAGTGCTCCCAGACAGAGATCTTCTATGCCAACTGTAGCCCAGAGCAAATGTTTTCTAGTCAAGTTATAAAAACCTCCTCCAAATGGGGCTGTCTAATGGAAATGCTGCTAGTGTTTTGTCTGTATTGCTGAGAACAGGGACAGTGTTACTAAGATGGAGAGACCTGGAGACAGGTACAGAAGTTGACTTAAGGAGGGATGGGAAGATTCAGAAACAGGCAGACAGATTCAGAGACCGAGGGGAGGAGAGAAAGGCAGACCCACAGAAAGAGGGAGAGAAAATGATGTGCTACCAAATGAATAGCATCTAATAAGTCAGAAGGAAATATTACAATTTTTATGGTGCTGCTATAAAACCTGAAGAAGCAAGTCAGCTGAGAACATAAATTTTGCAGCTGTATGTTCCTAGCATTACACTGAACTAGTGAATGAGCTGATACAGAACTAGTTGTACTACTGTCATTATGTGCCAGGTGTAGCATTCTTTCCAGTCCACAAAGATCAAAGTAACTGTTATATAAACTGTTGAAAATCAATGAACAGTTAACATACCCTGCCCACTCTCTCTCTCCATATCATCTGAGGTGTCAAGACTTCTAGAACGTCTGAGTGCTCAGTTTTCATCATCTTATGGGTCAGTCCTGCAGCTCCCATTGACATTAGCTGGATTTATCGGTAGTTGGCATCTCTGAAAATTGTCTCCTACAGGTGCTGAGTGGGCTGAACTTCCCCTGGACCTGATCCTATCAGGTGCTCATCTATCAACACCCATTAGCTGCAAGATCAGGCCCCGTACTTGTTAGTTTGCCTTTGACAGTTTCTCCATACAGGAGACAGTGTGGAATGGAAGGGGGAAAGCAGAATGGAGCGAAAGGCAGGTGGGTCTGAGTTCTAATCCTGGTTTTACCCTGGGTTTGCTGTGTAGCTGTGGACAAATCACTTTACCTCTACCTTAGCATCCATACCTGTGGATATTAATACTTACCTATCTACCTCCCAGAGGTTAGTTAGATTGGTTCTATATTAGGTACATCATTAAATTAACTGGATTTTAAACTAATGAGTTAAACCAGTGCAGCTCTCTAATGTAAAATACTTAAGTCAGTTTCACCCTCGCTTAATTATGTAATACATGGACCCAGGCTAATCCTTTCTCAAACTGGTTAAATGTGTCTACATTAAGGGTTTACTAGACCTCATTTTAAATCAATTTGGTTTAGCCCGTGCAGCTTTTCTAATGGAGTCACAAGCACTCAGCTAATGACAATGCCACTTTGAATGTGAGAAATGTGATATAAGTGCCAGGTACCATTCTGTGTCCCAAAACTGTAAAAACTCCAGCACTGTAGTAAAAAGACCCTGGTTTAGATATTTGGTGTTAAAATAAAGGATAAGATTTTGCATGTTGCAAAGCCATTCTCTCAGCTGGCTTTTGTAGCATTTGAAAGAGTTAAGCCTAAAACCGGAATGTCTTGGGAATGTTGGCAGAGAGGAGCGAAAGCTGCTTTTTTTTCCCCTGGATGGAATCCCAGCACTTTGAAAGCTAAGTGATGACTTTGGATCTAAGTATGTTTCTTGGTTCCACTGCAGAGAGCTGGGAAGTGAGATGCAAAGTAACCAAGAAGCCCTTTCCGAGGGATGTCTGATTCCCTGCCTACCCCGGGACAGATATTTTTACCTTGTCCCTAGTGATCCCTGGGGACAGCGGAATTTGATTTGAGACGATACATATGGATCCTTGAAAGAAATAATTTCCTTAAGAAGAGGAAAGAAACATCCCAACCAGCTTATTTTGGCTGTAGCTGTTTCTCCTTTGATGGAAATCGTTGTGACACTTGAACCTTGCATTTCATAAGGAGTCTAGGAATTAGCTAACAGCCTTTGATAGGGGGTGCTGAGTTTTTCATGAGGCTAGCTGGCATGGCTGCCGTACTCTTTGGCTTTGAGGATCTGCTCTACAGTTGGGACAACCTGGTGTGGAACTTGACTTCACGGGCTCTGAGGACTTGCCGGTTTGGAAATCTGCGGGTCCTGCAGCTGATGCTGAAGCCATGGTGCATTTCCAGAGCAGTTTACCAGGTAGGGAACAATGGTTTTAAAACCCTGGGCCAAATCCCGAGGCCTGGACTCGGTCTCTGCTTGGAAAAATTCCCACTGGAGTCAGGCGAAACCCAGTCCTACAAAGTGCTGGACACTGTGAGCTCCCCATTAAAGTCAATGGGAACTGAGGCTACTCAGCACACATAGGAAGAGGTGGGGACAGACAAAAACAATTTGAGATTCAGGGGAGTTCTGCCCAAGTCTAAACCGAGGGTCAAGTTCTGCAAGCCCTAAGATACCCTACTTTATAGGTAAGGGAGGCAAATTGTGGCCTGGAGTAGGGATCACAGGACTGTACTCTACTGCATTAATTCTCCTTGTGAAACTTTCTCTATTTACGAGGGGCTGGACTTTGCCACTCTTACTTGTGCTGAGTAGCACCATACTCCTTGAGGCGTAGGGTGCCACTCAGCATGAATAAGGCTGCTGAATCTAGCCCTGAAGAGCTATAATTTGCATACAGAAAATGATTAAAAGTGGGCTTTAAAATGTAACAGAATTAAACAGTGGAAGTCCTATGTACTAATCTAGCCTTGCAAAACTCTGTTCACCTGCTGACCTGAAATAATATTGGTTTTAATTGGATTGGTGCAGGGGTCTCCAAACTACGGCCCCGGGGCAGGATCTGGCACACGGCGTCGATTTGTCCGGCCCCCCACAGCTGAGCAGGCACATGGAAAAGCCGCTGCTGCCCGCCCCCCCAGCGTGAGCTGCTGCCAGCGGCCCCATGTGCGGAGGGGTGAATGCCCCCGTGGTGCAAAGAGGGGAGGGGTCGCAGCAGCGGTGTGGCTAGAGGAGCAAAGGGGAAGGAGTTGCCACAGTGGCTGGAGGAGCAAAGGGGGGGGGGGCTGCGGCAGCGGCCCGCGAAGCCCCTTCAAAAATCTAATATGGCCCTCGTCTCAAAAAGTTTGGAGACCCCTGGATTGGTGTGTAAAATACTGTTTGAGTTTTTTCTCATCATTATGGTAAGAGTGGGCAAATAGATTTTGTGCCTTGGCTAGTGAATTTTCCTGACAGTTTTGCAAAGTTGTACTCCTTTACAAAGGGAGATGCTAACCAACTCAGTCAGGACATTTAGGATGGTCACAGATTGGACTGAATAACTGAGATAACATCAGACCTTGGATTGATGGAGACACACCTATGTTTTGGAAAAGGCATTTTTCACTACACTCATTTGCTTACTATGTGCCTTCTCTGCTCATTGGGAGTCACCATGTTCACCATAGTTGTGCATAATGGATCTGATTTAAAGCCCATTGTAATCACTGGAATTCTTTCAGCAATCTTTGGTTCATTCCCACTCTGAACAATCTTGAATGCATTGGTCCCCCTAGCTTTATCAACAGATTGGCAGTTGCTTGGAATTCAGCAGGCATGGGCAGCTGATTTTTTAAAATCTCAGTTTGCCCTGGAAGGTATCAATGAATAGTCATAACAAAATGAATCCCCGGTCCCTCTTTCCCCCTCCCTCCGCCCCCCACTCCCAGCAGTTGCTGATTGTATTGGTGTCAGAGACTGCTTCTGAAAGCTGCGTGGAAGTTATTGCAATGAACTGATGCATGCTCCATGTGAATAAAGCCAAACACTGTGGCTGCTTTCTGGTCTCCCTTATACCGGTGTAACTCCCCGGTTCTAGAATTGAGTTTGACACGTGCTCTGGGTATGGGGCAGAATGTGACTGCAGCACCCCAGAGGCAACACAGGGAAGGAATTGTGCTTCTGAGAGGCATAGTTCCCTTCTTGCTTACCCCTGGCCCTGAAGGTGGGGAGTACCTAGTAATTAGCTGCTGGCCCATACCAGCAGCAAATTATGTCCCCCCTCATGCTGACTCAGCAATGCTGGCTCCTTTAGGACCCTGCATGGGTTCCTAATCCATGCCATTGATCTAACCCTGGTGTAACTCTTTTGAAGTCAATGGTTTTACTGCAGGATTTGCTCTGCAGTCAGAGGTGAACCTATCTCACCACGTTCTACTAAATTGCTGCTTCTACAATGTGCACAAGCAGCAACTGTACTGTATAGTGATTGCAGGAACTCCATTCATTCATCAGAACATCTAGAGAAATCACCTGGCCAAACATTGGTACATGAATTCTAAAAAGTGACATCAATTAGGAATGACCAGGGCTGGAGAGATTTAGAACCGACCTGGACCTTTGCCCATTCTTCAGACTGAACCTGTGAACCTTTCCGGAACTTCGATACAATCCACACCTCCTTATTTTGTTGCTGTCAACCATGTCTTACTTTCAAGCTGTCCTGCACCACCAGGCTGGAGAAAGAATTGGAACAAGAAGTGCCAAAATGCTAACAGAGAGACTGCAGTGGGGAAGGCCGATTTGGTGAGGTGCTGAGCATCCTCAACTACACTGACTTCAAAGGGGAGTTTGGAGGAGCTCAGCATTTCACTGAATTGGGCCCTCAAGATTTCTGGAACTAGAAGTACCAGAAATCTCGTGATGTAGTGTGTTCTCATGGGATTTCTAGCCTAGTTTCACAGTCAAGGGTTCAAGTCAGGTATAGCTAAATGTGTGATTTTAGGAGACAGGCTTCATGGCCAACCCCAGTCCTGGCAATGACAAATTCTGTAGCCTTGAGAAAGTCGCTTCACTTTGGGAAAGTCACTGCGCTTTAGTGCCTCAATTTCCCCATCTATAAAATGGCCACAAAACCACTTGATCTTCCCTAAACCTGAGTTGTGTGTAGGTTCCAAGAACTTTGCAGAAGGATGGGAGGCAAATCCGGTGTGTTTCAGTTGGGGAGAATATTGTAATCTGAGGGAAAGAGGGGCTGAAAATCCATCGTTGGCCAGAGTTAAGGTCGTGGTGTGTTCTCTGTGTTTGTGCTGGTGGTAGATGAGTTGCCTGGGTGGAGGAGTAGAGAGTGTGTAATACTGATTGTCTCACTTCTTTGGTTTTCTGTTAAGCTATTTTACAACAGGCTGACCTTTATTGACACATAACACAGTGCTTTTATGTATTCTATGAATAATTTTCCCTGGTATCCGACCATCTCTAAACATTGACATGATATTTTAATAACATTGTGACTAGCCAGAGAGCCTGCCTGCATAATCATTTCCTACTTTGAGACTGAGACTTTTTCAGC
This sequence comes from Dermatemys mawii, assembly GCA_007922305.1. Taxonomy (NCBI): domain Eukaryota; kingdom Metazoa; phylum Chordata; order Testudines; family Dermatemydidae; genus Dermatemys; species Dermatemys mawii. The sequence goes on along the minus strand of ML677341.1, from coordinate 10,314,711 downwards.
TGCTTGCTACTGAGCTGATCTAAATAATGCCTCAATTACCCTAGTTTTGTCTGCCTGGAAAATATTAATTCCCTGCTGCTAGTTCGTCTTGAAAGCGTTGTGCACATCAACCATGGGATCTCTGCCTCTTCCCAGGACTAAACTGTCCTTAAAAAGGAGGATTATATAGCTGTGTGCAAAGTAGGGACAACATTCCCCAGCACTCAAATCTCCCTTCCTTTTGTGCAGTTTCTTAAAGCTTCAGCTTTCCTGTTACAAAGCAGAGCTCATACCCCAGAGGTACAACTGCACTTGCTGTGGGGGACTTACCAGTTCACCTATCATGAGATTATTGGCTTGGAGGTGCCAGAGTTTGAAGAATTTCCTGCTTGAGTCCTGTCCTGTTTTGGAGAGTGGATGGGAACAGAAGAGAAGAGAAATCTATGCGTGATTTCTGGGGGCTGGATTTCAATGTCCGGGCAGTCACAGATTGATAGCACCAGGCTAAGCTTAGGTAGGTGTTGCGAGTCGGGAGGGTCCAGGAGCAAACCTGGAAGTCTCCACAGCCATGAAACTGCCCCGCGGCCTGAACCCCACCAACTCGAGTTAGCTGGCGTGGGCCAGCCGCAAATTTTATTGTGTAGTGTAGACATGCCCTATGTTTCCAAATATGGCTTTGTCAGTGCATCATGGTTCCAGTCCTGATCTGCAGCCCAATACATTCAAGTAGCAGCTGTCTCCTGAGTACAGCTTGCCAGTGGTGCCAAATTACTGTGTGTGGGTGGCTTTGAAATGTACTGGTGGGAAACCACCTAAACTATTCCACTGATGAGCTGTGCTCTAGAGAGGGCGAAGGGCTGCATTCACTGCACCCATCCGCTCTTTATACTGGTGGTGGCTACCACAGATGTGGCATCTACAGGTCATTTTAAAAACACCATAAAGGACTATCAGGATGAAATAAGGTTGCAATGGGCTTGGTGCCTCTGGAATGCTACCACCCAGCTCTGTGAAAGGAACCCGTCTTCCTCCCAGCCACTGGCTGGGCCCAAATGATTCTTCTCCCTCTGTCCTGACCCAGCAGCAAGGAGCGGCCATCTGTGCGGCCTCCTGCTCACTGACACAGTAGGGCCCCTTCAAACTGCCAGCCCCAGTCCTTGGGTTTATCAGTCCTCATGCCGCAGGGCATAAGGTGAATACCAGCTGAGGTCAGGAAGAAATGTATTATTTGAATTACAGCAGTGGGTAGAGTGATTGCACTGTCCAAGCACAGAAGAAAAAGACAGTCCCTGTCCCACAGAGTTTATTATCTATATCTAAGACAAGAGACAGTGGACCAGGAAGCACAAGGAAACCATGAGGTGATTATGGTCGACACAATAAGCTGTGGTCCGAGCACCATCAGCTGCTACCCACTGTTCAGATTTTGAAAGGTGACATGAGAAGGGAAGAGTTTTAAAGAGGGGCGTGATATAAATCATCCCTCCATGATTTAATATGGCGCAGTGAATGCATTAGGCTGGAGCTCTTACGTCTTCCTCCGAAGCATCAAGCATTAGCTGCTGCTGCAGTCAGGAGACTGAAATTGAGGGACCGTTGTTCTTCCCTGGCATGGCACTCTGTGTTCTTATGGGGTGCTCAGGAGTGAGGGGAGAGGCCTACATGGGGTTATGTCAGAACATTTCCAAATTGTTATGCTGGAGTGGAGGTAAGCTTTGAAATGCCCCATCTCTGCAGCACATCCCGGGGAATTTGGAAAAGAGCAGGGGGGGGAGTTCTCCTTATTACCCTAGGAACACTGGGAGTGCACTATAGGATTTCACGCTGCCTCTGCATCCGCAGAAGCAATGCCGCTCCACTGTGCAAGGGAAGGGGAGTGTAGGATCTCCCAGGGTTGTGTGTGCGATGCAGACCCCTGTTTGAAATGGAGCTATGGGCTCTGGGCAGCTCTTGCATGGCCACATGCAGATTGGGGCAGGCTGTGATGGAGCTGAAGGATCCATTGCTCTGTGGATTCTCCTATCTGGTGTCAGAGCAACAACTCATCCGATGGGGAGGAAAACATTAGGGTAGGGATTTTCTGTTTGTTCAGAGTATGTAGTTCTATGGGGACTGAATGGCTCAGGGGATGGGCAATAGAGTAGATCTTTCACCTCTAGATCACAGTTTGAATCCAGCAGTGAGTGAACTGTGTAACCATCTGATTCCTATAGCCAAGGATGCATAAAAATGTGTGTGGCAACGCAACAGTCCAACTGTACTTCTCTGTCTAACTCTATGCACTGTGCATGCAATCGCCAAATGTTTGGGCAGTCTTGCCTGCAAAGACCCATGTGCGTTTGCTCTGGTTTTGTTGGGTTAGGACAAGTTTTTGATTTTTTTTGTTTTTTCTTAGAAGTTACTGGGCCATTTCTGCCATACAAACCCTGAAAACAATTTGTGGGTCTTGGCCAAATAAACTTCAGGTTTGTTTGTTTTTTTCTTCTTAAGCCACATCTAAATATTGTCTGCCTGGCCACAAAGTGCAGCCCCTCGTATTATTTTCTGCTAAGCCCGTGTACTTTGAATTGCAGCTGACACTATGCTGAAGGGCATCGTTCCAAGATCAACATAGGAACGGTAGCGAAGGCCAGCTTTATGGGTTTGCCCAAAGCAAAGGCACTGCTGGCCTCAACATAATCAATGGATCCTCCTTTATTTTCAACAATTGGTATTTCATTTACTTTCTCACATCTCACACCATCAGCCTTGTGTTTATAATAACAGCAATGAATTAGCAGAGCCCAGATGGAATAGCAGGGTTTCTACAGAGTTATTCTGGGCACTATGGGCGGAGCTAGGAATTGCATCCTTTCCATTAGATAGTGCAGTCTCTAGCTTTAAAGCTGGAACTAAACTCGCAAGCAAATGCGGCTGGAGTGGTTCAGGCTGTTTGTTATGAGTAATATTGGTTACAGATTTGGGCTAAAATTATTGAAAGTGCCCTCTGATTCTGACTGTCGAAACTGGACCAGTCATAGGGTGACCAGATGTCCCGATTTTATAGGGACAGTCCCAACTTTTGGGTCTTTTTCTTATATAGGCTCCTATTACCTCCCACCCCCGTCCCAATTTTTCACATTTGCTCTCTGGTCACCTTACCGGTGGTGCTGAGCACCTGCGGCATCAGCTGATTTTGAGTGGTCCCATGGGTGCTCATTGGGAAGAGAGGCACCTCAAAATGAAAGGCACCCTTGAAATCATAGATGTCAGTCTCTTTTTTCCTCAGGGAATCATTTTTGGGAGCCAATTGCTGGAACGTACTTGTCTGAATAGTTTTGACAATAGTGTGCAGGGGATTGGCTTACTAGATGCCCTCTCGAGGTCCCTTCCAGTCCTACGAGTCTATGAAATAACCTTTTTGTCAATGAGTTGTTTGCAAACAGTTTGCTTCCACTGTTTTCTATGTTGTGTTCATATCCCGTAACTGGTCACCTAAGTTACATGGTAAGCTCCCAGACTGGATGGCATAAATGCACTGAAAAAAGAAAACAGTAAATAACATACTTCCAGAACTTTGAGACAAACATTTGCTTGTGCTAGAATTCACGGAATTGTCGGGATCTGGGGCATTTTCACCCTTGCCCAGAAGCTGTCTGAATACCATGAACAGCTAATGTGTCCCCCATGAACCATACAGAAATAAACAGAGTGCATTTATTTCGGGAAATATTCACAAATCAAGGATGTGGGGGAGAGGGAGGTTGACCAGCAATTCAATGGGATTTTGGTATATACAGTTCTAAACCACTCCAGCATATACATTGACCTCTCAAAGCGCCTTCACTATTTATTCAATCTGCGAGTCCATAGGCAAATTTTTTAGTTTGTTCACTATGTCTGTGCAATGTCAGAACATTCAGCAGATGGGGGATAATGTTAGGAACAGTCTGTTTGGGTTACAGTCTGTTTAAAATCCTACTGACTGTTCTTAGCATGTCTGAAGCTGGAGATTGGACAGAGAACAGTTGTGTGTGAAGCTGTGCTATCAAACCTTGCAGACGTTTAATTGCTCATAGACAGTATATTGAAGTAGTAGTTAGCATTTACACAGCGCTTTTTGTCCCTAGATTGAAAAGCACTTTACAAAGGAGATTACCATTGTCTCTATTTTACTGCTGGGGAAACCAAGGCACAAAAAGGTGTAGGGACTTGTCCAAAGCCACAGAGTGAGTCAGCGGCACAGCCAGGATTAAAAACAAGGTCTTGGTATTCTGTCTAATACCCTATATACTAGATCTCACTGTTCCTTAATCCAGCTCTGTCTACATATGGACACATGGGGAAGGACCCAGGCTATAGCCTGTGAGACTCCAAAAGACAGAAGCTAGCCTTGTGTGAGTGAACTTCAATGCCCTTTGAAAAGGAAGGAGTTGCATAGGGCTGAATTTGGCCCTTTGACTCTGTCTGGTTAGCAGGCTGGGAAAGAGGAAAGGGAGGATGAAGGAAATCCAGAGGAGGGGAAGGAGAGGAAGACAGGTTGTAAAAACAAAAATCGAGAAAGAGGGGTAAGATGGGGGGAATGGAGTTCAAGGAGGGGGATGAGCAGGGAGTAAGAGTCCTCGTGGGATGCTACGGGAGGAGGATAAAGGCAATGGGAGCTAGGAGGAAGAATTTCTGCAGGCAGGGTCCCATTAATTCTGTAGGGTTCTGTGGTTTTGGGTGACTCCAGATCCTGCTTCCACTGAAGTCAAAGGCAAAACTCCCATTGATATGTGTGGAGCAGGATTGAGCCTTAAGTCTCAGCACACCCTTGTACATTAAAATGTTTGACATAGCTTGTAAGCAACTACAATGACTCCTGGGCGGCCTGCCCTGATCCAGCCCATGGACTTCTAGATCCATTTGAAAGGCTTCAAAAATAACACCAGGACTTTTCCTTTATTCCGCAAAGCTCTCAGTTGATGAACCAAGAGCTCTACTCATCCCCAAACCATGTTTACTAGCAGAGAAAGTTTCAGTCTGAAGACAGGTTTCCCTTTCTGCATGCAGGCTGAAATCTGCCTTGCTGTATGTAGTCTTCGAACAGACCACAGCTGGGTTGAGAGAAAGTGCAGTTCTGTGCTTTGACCACAAGACTGATTCATGGCTTCTGTCTGTCAAAGCTTCCTTGAGCCAGGACTCCTGAACAAGTCACTTGGCTTTACTGTGCCTCTGATGACCACGTGTGAAATGGGTGTAAAACTGACATACCATATAGGCATGTCCTAACGAGCACACTGCCTCTGCGACACTACTCACACCATCTGAATGCGTTCCGCTTTGATAAGAGAAAATAAAATCTGCCACTCCCCTAAATGAACGGGCTCAACTGAGCAACCAAATAATATCATCTCTGTAACTCTCATCCTCCTTTGTTTGTTTTATCCTAATTTGTCCATCAAGTGCAGCACTGAAATTGTAAGCCTTTAGTGCAGAAACCTGTCTTCAGTGTGTAGATAGTAGTTGATATTTGTTCAAATAGGTTAATTCTTACAATGAGTGCCAGGGCGCTGGCAAAGAGGTTGGAGGTCTTTTCTTGCCACACCATCTCTCTGTGACCCAGTTACTCCACGTTCAAAGGGAAGGGATGGTGCCTACATATCAGGGTGCTGCGAGAGTCAAGGATTTCTGGGCTTTGGGAGGCATTCTTGCAGAAGCAGGGGTGCTGGAACAATTTATAGTGGGGGTGCTGCTGAAAGCCCATTGACCCGAACTGTGAATCCTGTATATAATTGAAACCACTTCAGGCCAGTTTGAGAAAGAGGGATAAGATGGGGAGAGTGGAGTTCAAGGATTGGGGTGAGCAGGAAGGAAGAGTCCTCTTGGAACCCTTTGTTCCAGCACCTATGTGTAGAAGGATCACACAGAGCTCTGGGAGCCACTTAAGCCCCAGTGTGGAGGCAAGAGCAAAGCAGCCAGACTCTGTTCACTGAACAATGAGGGGTGACCACGGGGGATGGCCCATCAGAGGAGATACTGGGCCCACAAGCCCATCGGTCGCATTGGCCCTAGCACCCTTCACACGTGGCAGAGGGACTGCGGCCACCACTGCAGCTTTTGACTTGGAAACCAGCTCTGGTGAGGCTGTGCCTCCACCCAACTCCCTGTCCTCAGCCTGAGGGAGACGGGGACTTGGCATTCCCACACATGACGTCCAGGCATTCAGGCTCTATATATGGGTAACATGGATTTCGGCCCCCAGGAGGGATACAGGAAAGATCCATCCTCATCTTAGTCATTTCTCATTCCAGTCTCTCTGAAAACACTGTATTATGTGTAACCACAACGAGACGTTCCGCCTTTCGTGGGCCTGCCATGTGGCTCTACAAAGCCAAATGAGTCAGGGCGCATGCGGCAGGGAGGAAGGCAAGGGCTGAAATGTTAAACCTATCATTTCAAACGGATAAAACTTCAGGCTCTTGATTTAAAGCTTCGTAGCTGACTAGATTAATGTGGAATTCAAGCAAGAACTCTTTGCTTTCCTTCCTCGTCTGGCGTATTAGCATTTCACATTAATCTAGTCAGCTCTGGAGCTAGGCGGTCTGAGGAAACAAGGGATTAGGGGTGTGGGAGTGTGGAGTGAGCAAGAAAATTGAGCCAGATAAGTTCATCATTTAACTAGCTGAAGAGAAATCAGGGCCCTAATTTAGATGTCTCAGAGCAGTGTAATTCAGGAGTGACTCCTCTGATGTCAATGAGCCTAATGCTGTTTTCATGCTGGGTTTTGTGCCGGTTTAACTCCATTGATACTCCTGATTTGCAGCGGTGTGAGAGGGGAATCTGTCCCCTAGTGAGTTTCACTTGTGCAGCATTTACTCATTGTGTTTATTACAGTATGGCCCAGGGGCCAATTGAGAACAGAGTCCCATTGTGCCAGGCCCAGCACAAATGCAGAATGAGGGAGAGTCCTGGCCCCAGAAAACTTACAGTCTAAATGAACAAGCCAGATCCTGAGGCGGGGGGATGAACAATGGGATGGCAGCCAACATCATGACATTGCTACAATATTTGTTCCTTTTCTTTGGTGATTTAAATGTATCTGATTCCGGTGTAAGAGGGATCAGAGTCAGGTCCCTAAACCTTGGGCAATGGCTCTATGAACAAACCTATCTTCAGCCAGGGCCCGGTGCTAACATCAGTGGGAATTGAAGGTTCCCAGGATCAGGCCCTAGATGTCTCCTGCGGTATTGTAAGTGGGTCAGGCACTTCAGAGGGAGGCAGCTCGTATAATTCCCAGCTTTGAAGCACTCGCGGTGTTTTTTCCCCAGCGCTTTCGCCCAGCGAGTCAGCAAACTCTCTCCCCACCCCCGAGACTCCTCAGACCTTTATTGCTACATATTTAAGCATTTATGAGACTTGAACTGCTTTCCTTAAAACACTAGAATCCCAGAAAGGGATAATTATCCCCACATGTTTCATAAAGCACTCAAGACATTTCTGGTTTTTAAGCTTCACTCCCCCTTCTCATTAGAGGTGGGAAGGGGAGGGGAGGAAAAGCAAACACGTTACAAATTCATCCTTGCCAGAAAGCTAATCTGAGTGGGCAATAAAACCAGTCGGGGAAAGAGCAGTAACTGCACCTGGCCGCCTGTGTACAGCTTGGTTGGAGCCAATACAAGAGGTGTTCAATAAGTTCCTGGCCTGAGGTATTTTCACGAGACATTTTAAAAACAAAGTTCACTCTGTATGATAGTCCCTCCTCACAGCCCAGTTTTCCTGATCACTTTCCCTGCCTTTCTAGAGCTGTCAAGGTTGTCAGCAGTTTGGCAAGTCCCTGCCACCACTGCAGTCTTCTTCCTCCATAATGTGACCGCAGAGTGGTACCAGCAGGAAAGAAGCCGAAACTTTAATAACATGAAATATTCAAATAAAGTCAAGTGCTAATCGTCCCGCACAGGATGCCAAATTGGCATGCGCACACCAAGTCTTGTTGGCCTCCCTTGCCATCCAGCCGAGCCGCTCCATGGGGAATAGTGGCTCGTTCCAGTGAAAGCTAGCGCAAGAGAGCTGTGGGGAATGTTACACCACACCCCAAACCAGCGGGGACTGAACCCTGGGTTCAAGTTTCAGTGTGGCGAAGAGCCCACACTCGCTGAAGTTTGGTGAATATGAGCGGAGGTGGTTTGCACAGCTGAGAGAGAGGAGAATCTCCCTCCCATCAGCTGGCTCCCTCATTGGCCCCCAAACACCATCAACCCCTCTTACCTTCAAGAGAGTTTGGGATTGGACCAGAGGCTTAGGGGCTTGCTAGTAGTAGGGAGGGGGCAAGTGGAGGAGAATGGGCTGCCTTGCGGGACTCCATTTGGAGGCTCAAGTTTGTGGAAGTTGATCCTGTAAGATAACCCACCGGCTGGTTTGCCGCTGGCTGGAATGAGCCACATAGGACTGCAGGGCTGCGTTCAGTAACTCCTTGCAAACTCAGCATTGCAGGACTCACAGAGTCATGTGACAAACTGTCCAACTCTCATGGAAAGCAAAAACCAAGACCACATTGTCCGTCTGTACCTCTTTAAGCTCATTTTTAGTGCTGGTGGAAAGGGATCAGATGGTCGGGTGTGGAGACTGGGTTCCTTTGCATGGTTTATCTACAGAAGAAACAGGATGGTTTACAGCAGTGGAAACTTCTCCCACACTGCCCTGTAACAACCTCGATTTGCAAGGACCTGCTCTGTGGGTGAAAGGATCCTTCAAGTCCATTCTTTCCTTGGGAGTAGAGATGGTCAGTACAGACTTTGGGTGAGGGAGGAGTCTCTTACACTGTCAACTCCTGACCAATAGAAGATCAAGTGAGAAAATCAGCTTGGGCCAGCAACCAGACAGCAGACACTAATAACTTTCGGTTGACACTGGCCTGGAATGAATCTGGCATAATGACAAAATTTAAAGGTTCTGAATCCCATTGCCCATCCCCTGAACTGTCCAATGTCTGCTCTTTGCTTCTTCCCACATGGGATGATCCCAATGAGACATAAAATCCACCTAAAAAATGACAGGCATCCAGGGTTCTGGCTGTGCATAATAGAAATACAGTCACTCGACCCCAAGGGAAATACTGTTAAACCCCATAATTGGTGGAAACCAACTCCAAGCTCCTCCATAGGTAGACTGTCTAGGACCAGATCCTGCAATCCATACTCAGACAGAACATCGACTCACTTCAGCTGTTCACATTCACATAACTTGGTGTGTAATAAAAAGATCAGTGGTGTTACCCAGCAGCCCATTCCTGGTAAAGAAACTGCGCCTTTCCCCCATGATGTTCTTGTATGGGGCACAGTATTCTGGAAGTTTTTGAACATAGTAGGGAATTTTGCCTGAGTACGTATTGCATGATTAGGCCCTTGGTGGGTTTCCTTTTCACAAGAGAGAAACTCACACTAATCTATAGGCTAATGCTATGGTTCGAGATGCCTCCAAATTGAGAGTGCTCTCATCAGTTTCCTTTGCCTCATAAAAGACAACGTCCATGGGAAAATGTGTTTTCTCTCTGCCAAAGAAGCCATCCGACGTGGTACTGCAGTGAAGAGGCACTCCATGGCGTGGAGCTGATTTGTGTCTTTAGTGAGATCCTTCCCTAACTTTATTTGTGGCTAGATCTGAAATGTTAGGATGAATCATCTGCACTTGTGCAGAAGCGCTCTTCACATTCAACTGTTAGGAGAAAAATAGCTCACTCTGGGGTATTGGGAGTGTTTGAGAAAAACAAACCCGAATTAGACACTTAAAAATCACTGTCTTCTGACAGAGGGGGTGAAAGGAGAAAGAGGGGACTCAGGTTGGGGTGGCAGTCCTGGTAGTTCTAACAGTAGCCATTACAGTTGAGAAATACTGCCCCACTGTCATGTGACAAGGGAGTTAACCCTTTGTATCCCTGACCCATGCAATGTGACTGTGGCCAGAAATACAGCCCAGTCTTTTACCGGCACTTCTGTGAGTCCAGCCCACATTACATTAGTGATTAAAGTTATAGGATAATTTTTTTTTTATTCTCAACCCTGTTTTTGACCTTCAACTTGTTTTTTTAACACAGCCAGCAGACGCTCTGAAATTTCTCATGATGAGATTCAAGGCAGAAAAGTTTTTTTTTTTCTGAGTTTGAAGAGTCTTCAGCAAAGCTTGTTTTTGTCATAGAATTTTAACATTTGCTTTTGGTGAGGGGGTTAGTTGTTTCTTATGTTTTGGAGAAGTCTGTTAACTCTATTTTGTCCACTCATAACTCCAAAACAGCTGGCTGTACGTAGTTCAAGCTGGTCTTAGTAACCAGCCCTCCAGGAGAACTTGTGCATCAGGCTAATTTCGCAATGCTTCGTTTCAAATTTGAAAAGTTCTCCAAGGTCAAATTACGTCATGTTGCAAACGCCCATCTGGTAGCCCAGTGGGGGATTAACTTCTGGCAGACACCTGGCAAAAGTTACAAGATGTCTGTTTGGTTGCTTAACTTGTAAGCTCTGTCACAAACAATAAATGTGTAACCCCTGCAAAGCTGAGTTTGCGAAGAGTTAGTGAATGCGACCCTATGGTGGCTTTGCCATCAGAGCTGATGACCACTGTAAGTTTCATAGCCTAGGTTGGCAGATCTTGTAAACCGCTGGGTTGTGGCAAATATACCATCTATTGCAACTATAAGCCAACGTTGCTTATCTTGCATGAAGTCTGCTCAGGCCTATGGAAACACCTAGTTCTAACCATGCACACCCGAAGCATTAACATATTTGTGTGGTCAATCTCATGCTAGTACTATGTTAGCTGTCTTGTTGGAGTAGGGATTGTTTGCTGGTACTTGGAATTTTTATAAGCATGTTACTGTATTTGGATTGACTGATTTTTTTTAATAGTGATGTAAGAATTCTGAGAGGCTTTCAGGCATCCTGTATAAAACCACAGGTGACATAACAATATGGAGTATGGACAGGACTGGTGGTGAGGTTTGGTTCTGCAAAACCTGTCAGTCAAGCTGAGGTGTCAGAAAATAAAACCAGGGATGGTTTGGGTCCAGGTGCCACTATATCAGATCAGCTGTTGCAATTTGGAGGTGATAAGAGGTTTGGATAAATAGCGCTGCTTGGGCTGGCCTTGAATTCATGTCAAAAAAGGGTCATTCTGGGAATCTATTCCCATTGGGAGAGAGAGGTCTAGAGCAGTTCATCATATTGTCAAGCATTCCTCAGTTGAAAAGTTCCTTAATTGCCACCATTATCTCATTCATAAATATTTCAGTAATTCCTCAGTCATATTCTCTTAAAAAGCATTTTTTTTCATGAAAAACCCTTTTGGGGGAAATATTCTCCCTTTGGATCCTAGCCCTGTAATTTGACTCAGATATGGGAAATTAAGGGGCTTTTTTAAAAAAACACAACATTCTAGATGTTGCTTTTCAACAAATGTTTCACTAAGTATGTATGCGACATTTTCAGCATGTTCGGTTTGAGATGATCCGTTCTCAGCAACTGCTTTTCCTCTTATGGTAAAAGCTAAATTGTAAATAAGCGGGAGGTCTTAACTGTCAGAAAACTAGCTAGCTCAACCGGAGGGCCCCTGACACTATGCCTTAAGCATTTGGCATAACACACACAATGTATTTATACTAGAAACGATCCTTGTCAGTTTTTAACCTCTGGTTCCAATTTTAGAACCATTAGAGTTTCTGGGAGTTATATTTTCCCATCATTTATGTGAGAGCTGAAATTTTCTCCTCAGAGAAATATACTGGTGTGTCAAAGGGCACATGACCTAAAAATATCTGCAGTTTATCCAGCTAAATATAGTGCCCAGCCAAAATCTTGAATTCCTGCAAAGGAGCTAATGTAAACAATAATCTATGGAACTGAAGAGGGAGATTTTGCAGCTTGAGATCTTTTATTAATTATTTCTGCTACAGAAGCTCATAGACCCTCAGCTGAGATTGGGGTCCTTCTTGTGCTAGGCACTATACAAATACAGAGAGAGAGAGAGAGAGAGAGGCCCAATGAGCTTGCAATCTAAAAGCTACATTTTAAAATCCTCACTCCCACTGCTGAGCCATTATTTGAAGGAATCCTACTGACTGCTATGTAACTGCTCTCCAATGATGGGTTCACCATCTGGCCCTAAATAGGTAAGGGGAAGAGAAAACAGGGATGAGGTGACTTGCCCAAACTCGCACAAGTAAGTCACTGGCAGAGTTAGGCCTAAAGCACAGGTCTTCTGACACCTCATGCTGCGTTTTATTCAGTAGCACACACTGCCACCTGGCTGTGGGAAATGATGTGCTAGAGCAGGGGTGGGCAAATTTTTTGGCCCGGGGGTCACATCAGGGTTGCGAAACTGTATGGAGGGCCGAATAGGGACGGCTGTACCTCCCAAAACAGCCTGGACCCTGGACCCTATCTGCCCCCTCCCATTTCCCACCTCCTGACTGCCAACCCATCCAACACCCCCTTGCTCCTTGTTCCCTGAATGCCCCCTACCAGGATCCCTCCCTTATCCAACCCCCCTCTGCTCCCTGTCCTCTGACAGGCCCCCTGGGACTCCAACACTTATCCAACCCCCCCCCCCCTTCCCCGTGCCCCGGGGGGCCCCCCCCCCCAGAATACCCAACCCATCCAACCACCCCTTCTCCTTGTCCCCTGACGCCCCCTCCCGGGACCCCCCGACTCTAACCCCCTCCTGGAACCCACCCCCTATCTAACCGCTCCCCGCCTCCTTACCATGCCACTCAGAGCAGCAGGAGCTCACAGCCCCACCGCATGGCTGGAGCCAGCCACGCCGCCACACTGCCCGGCAGGAGCAGCGGTCCAAAGCACGGGCAGTGCAGCTAACTGAGGCTGTGGAAGAAGGGGACAGCTGGGGAGGGGCCAGGGACTAGCCTCCCCAGCTGGGAGCTCAAGGGCCGGCCAGGATGATCCCACGGGCCAAATGTGGCCTGCGGGCCGTAGTTTGTCCACTTCTGTGCTATAGTCAGCTATATCTCATCTCAATAGAAAGGGTGCCTCTGTTACCTCACCTCTTTGCTTAGAAAACACCACAATTGAATTCCGCCACTGAACTGATTTCCCCGTCACAAACCAAGATCTAATGTGGTGGCAACAACACAGAGTGGGAGAAGGAAGCAAAGTAAAGCTGTCTATTGTAGCAATTAAAGGGCCACATAAGGTGTAATGGTTCTCAGTACTGTGCATACAATGGCCACTGGGACCGTCCTGGTGCTAGCAAATCTCTTCCTACTTCAAAAGCTACAAGGTCCCTACTACATCAGCTAAAGGAGACCCTCCTTAGAGGTTAACAATTTCGGGGCTAGGACACACTGGTGTCATTCTGATTCTGTCCATTAGAGGGCAATAGTACACAAACATATTAGCCAGTCCAATATATTTCCCTGTAAAAATACCATTGTTAAAATAATTTAAAGCAAGAATCTCTCTTTCAATCAATTGTTAATAGAACCTTAAAGTTAAAATATCAAAGGTGGTGATATTTTTGTTTATTTAGGTTATTATACCATGCCTATCACCACTGTATCTAAATGCCGTCCTGGCATCTGTCGTGTAAGGTACTCTAATGAATCTTCTTGTCTTCCCAGTAGGAAAAATAGCAAATGGATTTGTTATGAAGTGATTTGTGTTTCTGTAAGCGATGGCCAGGGTGAAGCAGTGCAACAGAAAGTGATGAGATGCTCATGCAGCTAATGAAATATCCTATCCCATTGCAATCCCTTTGGTAAATGTGTTAAGCATTCTCTCACTGTGTTTGCTCCATGAAGAGGACCACCCACTCCTGCTTCCAGCTAATGGCTCATCCAAAACCCAGTAAAGGCCCTTTGAGCCCTCCACTGACTTCATTGCCTGGGTCCTTGAGCTCACATGATAGCGGTCTACACTTTGGTTTGGAAGGTCAAAGAGGCAAACCCTGCTGAGTGCTTTAATGGAACAGTGCACCACCCGATAATGTAGCATAAGTAAATATAACTCACTAAACCCCTAACAAAAAGGAAGTAATAAACCTGGATTTGAAGGATACCACAGATGACCTGTGCTGTTCAGTGAGCAGAATTCTCATTATGGGCTCTACAGACAAGGCTCCAAATTTTATAACAGTGACAGTAAAACTGATCACTTGTTAAACTCCAGTACTTAACCCAAGCTAACTAATTCACCACACCCCTGACATCGAGTGAAGGGGTTTATGTAGGGTAAAAAGTGAAAGAGCTGTTGGGTGAAATCCTGACCCTACTGAGGTCAACGGCAAAACTCCCATTAACTTCAATGGAGCCCAGATTTCAGGCATTGTTCCTTGGGGCCTGATCCTGTTAACCCTTCAGACACAAGTAGCCCCATTGTCTTCCCTGGGATCTCTCACATTGGCAAGGATTGTTTATACGAACTAGGGATGGCAGGATCAGCCTGTTACCTGAAGCACTAGTCTCTCTCTCTGCTGTCTTCTAAAAATACTACTGTCTGCTTTCATGTAGCGCTATCTCCTGACCCACCCAAATCCCATATCTGACCAACTCCAAACTTTGGAGGTTCAAAATTCACATATGAATTTTGGTGGGTCCTTCTCTACTGCTGCAGGGGCCTGGTCCGATGCCCCCTGAAGTGGATTGAAAGATCCCTGTTGACTTTAATGGGTTTTGGATCAGGCTCAGTGAAATCACTTAATGGTGCCAGGTCTCCTGTGTTAGCACACCTTCTCAATCAAAGTCTAGTGGATAACTCCCAAAACTTGCTGTCCCTCTTTAATCAGCCTTGAGAAACTGAGAGGTAGATGAAACCTGATCATCCAAAGTCAGTAGGGAATATGTATGCCATGCTGTTGAAATGAGTTCAGCATTCCCAGAGGGGGATGGAAGCTAATTTTTACCCTACCTGTTAATTGCTGGTTTACGTTACTGCTTTTTATGTCTTAAACCATATTCTCAGTAGAACTAATTACATCAGAAGCAGTTCACGAGAGCCCTCTTGTAATAACACTACAAACACCTTGTTGTGCCCTAGAAATGAATTGTTGTTAATATGCGATACACACACTATTTCTCAATGGAGCATTTGCTTCAGTGTGTTCTGAAAGTTTGCTGCATTCTAGGGAAGTTTGTGCGTACGCATTCTAGAGATTTTTCCCCAAAAGGTTTTCAAAGGAAAGGCTGCCTCAAAAGCTTTCTGCTAACATCTGACCTCTTTTCTCAGGGCACGTTCAACCTGTATTGTTCTTACTGTGCGAGTGTTCTCCCCCTCTAGCCTGTGAAGTCTGGTATTTCTGTCTGTCCAGCACTACTTTTCTAATAGATCAAGTTCTAGCAACACCACAGAACAACTTAGGACAGGAAGTGAAGAATATGACCATATCCAGTGCAAACTGCAGGGGAAAATTGAGGTAGACAGAAAGTGATTAATCACATTGTGACTTGGCCAGGATACCAGAACGAACAATTCAGCTCCTGTGCTAGGATACTCTTTTATGAATGGTGCTATTTAAAAAGTGAATGATCTTGTATGATTAGGGTCTCTCTCTCTCTTGCAGATTCAGCATAGCATGTGCAGAAACATTCCTCCCCCATATTTGCTTTTTGTTCTCTTGATTTTCCTGCATTTTGCCTGGGATTCTTTTCTCTCCTTCACAGGCTGTGAATTGCGCTCAGCTCCACTTCCGTTCAAAAGCAAGTTTCATTTGTAAAGTGCTTGCAGATGATTCCGCTTCTAACTCATCTGAAGCAAAACCCAAATGCTGTTTAGAATCTGGAAGCACAGCGCACGTCCATGTGCGCAGTGAGTGAATGACTGCAGACTGATTGAGTATTGTACTTTGGCAGCTGGGTAGTGGAAAGCCATTTATTTGGAGAAGCCTCCTATCTTAGTCACCATCACAGATTTAACTTTGATTGCCCACCAATCTGTGTCTTTCTTTTTGCATTAAACTGCCTGGGAGCTCTGCATTTAAAAAGTCTGAAATGACTTGATTTGCTGTTTATAAGTTTGAGCAATCCATGGGCCACTGATGGCTTTGACAGTTTTATAATGGTAAAGAAAACACCATTTTAAAATACTAAGTTGAATAGCAATAGCATATGGTTGGGACACGGTGGGACAAAATAGACCTCTGAACCGATCTATGAATCTATGAGGTCAGCATATTCTATTCTGAAGCTGATGTTCATAGACTGAACGCTTTTTACTGTAGTTTAGCTCCAGTGAGATGCTGGGCAAGATATTGCTTTTGTGAAGAAATCAACAATACTGGTTTGTTGCAGAAGAGGAGTAATGTAGGCCAGAGAGTGGTGCACTGGATGGGGGTTCCGGAGGTCTGAGATCTGTTTCCAGCCTTACCACTGACCTGCTATGTGACCTAGAGCAAGTCACTTCACCTTTCTCTGCCTCTGTTTCCCCTGCCATGTTTTGTCTATTTAGACTGAAAGCTCTTTTGGGGGGTATTGTCTCGTCTCTTGATCTGCTGGAAATGCCTCTACATATACAACCCAAAATGCCATTAGCCTTCTTGGCAGCAAGGGTACACTATTGACTCATATCCAGCTTCTCATCCATTGTAACCCCTAGGTCCTTTTCTGCAGAACTGCTGCCAATAGGGAGCTGATTTCAGTAAGTCTCTAGGTGCTTCTGTAATGTATGTACTGAGTAGATTTCTGAATGGGACATTGTGCAGTCCACTAATTTATGCAGAATAATTGCACTGTCTAGGTCATAGGCTTTTTATCTTGTGAATAAAAGTGAAGTTGTTGCGGAGGGGTTAGTTTGTACATCTTTGTTAAGTGATTGTGATGCCGAGGAATCAGGCAGGATTATCAGGCTTGGAGACTGACATTTTTCATACATAAAACATGTACAATGTAAGCACTGACAGCAAAAGCTTTCCCTCTGGGCTGAGAGGGTAGCTTAGTCTTCACACTTATTCAAACCTCTGTGCTAAAATGTGGGGTCCACCTATAATAGTTTTCAGTGGTGCAGACATTTGCATGGTTAGGGATCGATCCTGCAGCCTTTGAACTCCCGGCAGAAGCGTCATTAAGCAGGATGGGTGCAGGCTGGGCACTGTAACCTAAGGACCTGTTCTTGAACCAGAGAAATGGATGGTAGGTTTGACACTGACTTCGATGGACCACAGGCTCAGGACCTACAATGATCAACATAAGCCACCAAACAGATTTCGTCCAGTAATAGATGTGGTGACTAATGAACTGATCGATTTCATTCTAGTTGTCTAGAGCTGGTTAAAATTACCCAAATGCTGACTTTTTGATCACATTTTGCATCCAACATTTGATTTTTATAACACACACACACAGGCACCCCAGAAAACCCTGAAAAGCTTGGAATTTTTTTGTAAAAATTTCGCAACCACCTATAGAACTGTTTGAAACAATTTGACAATCAAAGCTTTTTTTAGAAAAGAAAAAAAGGAGAAAAAAGCTTCCTGTGAAATTTGTAACCATTTTTTTCTTTAACAGTTCTATTGTCTAGAGTCAAAAGATTACAACCAATTCCCTCAGCTAACCACTATTTCATATGTTTTATATTTTAACAACAGGGATATAAATCAAGTCCCAGTGCTCAACAGCAGCTAGTACAGAAGGATTTTATGGCCTTGATTCCTCACATGCTTAAAGTTAGGCATGTGCTTAAGTACCTTAGTTTGCTGAGGGCTATATTCTTTATGTAAAGAAGTAAAATATCCCACAATAACTAAATACAGAAATCATTGTGATCAACAAACTCACTTAAGAGGAAGTGAGGGATTAGAATAAAGTAGATTTCCAAGACATGAAGATGTAATACACAGTACCACCTAGTGACAGAGTGCAGCTACAATAGGATGGGCAATCCCACCATAAGAAGTCGTTACTACAATGTGGTGACTGTTTGCCTGTGTGATCTACAATTCTAGTTCCCAGTTGTGTCGTGGGTAGTACTATATTTGACTAGCGTATTTGGCAACAGTGTAATCTTAAAAGTATTGGCTCTTTCTCCAGCTGGATTTTCTCTTCTGAGCTCAAGTCAGGATACATAGTTTTATTGTTGAGTCATGCCAAAGCAGGAGGAACATCTGAGGATGGGTGTATTTCTGTAGCAATGAGTTTATTACATGCAGACTGCAGGTTGCTTCCTGCACAAACCACCCACTGAGTCATAGCCTGGAATTTCTCAGTGCATTGTGCAGAAAGGAAAAGGAAAAACACAAGGTCCAGTGAGTAATATACCCTCAGAGGGCATCTTAAGTGAAACAAAATACCACGGGCATGTTCCACTTGTGTGAATAATGCCAAATAGCATTCTGATGGGGCTCTGTTCAAGTGAAACTTGTAACCTTTACCACTAATTTCTTTCCAAAGAACTGCCTATTGAAGACTAAATTGTGCATTTATATGCACTGGAAGCTGTGTGTGTGTCTTTGGCCTTTTTATTATTATTTTCACTATGCCTCTTTCTTTTTGACTTTTTAAATAGAGAATGGGTGCCATGCAAAGGACACATTTTAACTTTGCAGTGATGTGTGGGATTCAGGCTGGATTCTAGTCAAACTTCTGGCTGAAGGTGAGGTTAAGTAAAGTGCCTTTAAGCTAAGGCGTTGTCTGCACTAAAAAATTAGAAAAAACTAAAAAAACTGCACAAATGCATAGAATGAGACAGTCCCTGCCACAGGCAGCTAACACCGAAACTAGAGCAGACCTAGACAAAGGGGGCTAGGGGAAACAGAGGCACAGAAAGGTGAAGTGATTTGAGCAAGGTTGCACCACAGGTCAATGGCAAAACCAGGAGCAGAACCCAGGTCTCCCAAGACTGTGTCTTATCCACAATGCCTCCCACCGGTTTCCTCCCTTCCCACTCTGTGTTATCTCAATAGATGCAGCAGAAATCTGACCTTTTTTATTGTATCTTGTTATAAATTCATACTTAACTTATACCCTATCCAGTGCCCAGTCTCCTTTGCAACAGGCTATGTGTGCAATGCTTCCTGTGGTGCTTTAACATCTCTCAAACAGATACATTGACACTGATCATTAAAAGCTCATATTGGATACTTGTGACAATGTTTGTATCCCAGCCACTTTGGAGCATTTCTCCCCTATTGTACATTGGCATAGTTCCACAGACTTCAGTGCAGTTACTCCAATTTATGCCAGCTAGGATCAGGCCCAGATGTGATCCATTGACTTCTTTCCCTTCATCCACTCAATTTACTACATCTCTCTCACTATAAAAAAATGTTTTGCTCCTTTCATATTTCCCACAGTCCCTGGGGCTGCATCCTATCTACGCTGCGCACCTGTCCGTGAGAAGTTCAGACAGCTGGGTAAACACAGCTTTACTGAATAGGACTTGCAGTACAGTTACAAGAAAATCTAAACAAGATAAAGGCCAGCTATTGAGAATGGACACAATAATATCTTTACCAGGCGTGTCCCTCTCTAGCACTAGAAAAGTACAGCTTGAATGTGGCATAACAAAGGGCCGTCTCATAAAAGGGCACTGAAGAATAGTGTTCCCAATGGACAGGCCTGCAGTCTCCTAGATGGAGCTCGGCAGAATCGCCTCTTACTTTTTTTCTTTTCTGCTGCCACCCTAAAGCTCAAGACTTCACCATAGCAGCTGGTATCTCTACTGACAAAGAGGACTGAAGACAACTCTCTTTGGGAACCATCCACTCTATTGTTTAATCATCTTGGAAAAGCCCATAGTCCTCTGAGACATATTTGGCATTCCCTTCTCATGATTGTTCAGCATAGGCTGGGATGTTCCAGGCTAGTCACTCTTTTTACACTGGTGATATTCCAGTGACCCCTGTGGAATTGCTCCTGATTTACACTGGAGTGAGAAGACAATCAGTGTTAGGAGCTTGGGGGAGTTGACTGGGGGTGATAAATAGGGATAAGGGAATCTAACTGGCTCTGTGCTTGTGTAACGTGTACTTTCCTGACCCCTCAATATGAATGTTTAGAGTAGAGTGTGACTTACCTTAACTTACATTTTTATACATCCTCCTGCTAGTTGCTCTCCCTGCTACATTCCTCTCTTCTGGACCTTTGGCATGTGAGTAACACCAGTTTAAACTCCCTTACCCATAGTGGCCCCAACTCATAGTTCCTCCTCTTCCAAATTTTGCAGAGGAACAGAATGAACTTTGTGTGCCCTGGATTCTCCCACCCAGCATTTGAGTGTCAGTCTCTCAGGCAGAAGAAACTAGGGTCAGAGATAGAGAGGTTCTGCAGGGAAAAACACTAGGAAGAGCCAACCTCAAAAGAGGCCTGTGGTTTATGTTCTGTTTTTTTTGTTAAATTAAAAATAAAGGTCAAGCTTGGGAAGGTGCTAAGTGCGGGGCAGACCCAGTATGTGTATATGGAGCAGAGTGGGGTTGCCACCGGCTTGCATCCAAACTAACAGAAAGATAGAGGCAAAGTGAAGTCAGCTCAGAGAAAGGATGCTGGGACTAAGGCGAGGAAAGATCTGAAGCCTAAATTCTGCTCTGAGTTACACCAATATGAAACCAGAGTGACTCCACTGAGGTAGTGGAGTTAAATGAGTGCAGAATTTGGCCCTGGACTTATGTTGCTGGACTGAGAGAGATAAACATTAACAGTCTCTAAATCTTTGAAGGAAGTAAACTCTAAGGAAGGAGGGAAATTACTGAGCATGGTACAAAGAGGTATGAAGTCAGCAGCTCCAAAGTGAGAGCAATTAGACTCTGGAAGCCTCAGTCTTTGAGACATTTAAAGTTAGAGCAGACAAATCCTTGGAAATGAGATTATAAATCAGTGGTTTTCAAACTGTAGGTCAGGACCTCAAAGTGGGGCTGGCATTAAACTTGGGCCGAAGTCAAAGCTTGAGACCCATTGCCTGGATGATGGGGCTCGGGTTTTGGCTTTGGCCCCCCTGCCCAGGGCAGAGAGGCTCAGGCAGGCTCAGACTTTGGTCCCCCCTCCTGGGGTCATGTAGTCATTTGTGTTGTCAGAAGTGGGTCACGGTGCAATGAAGTTGAGAACCTCTGCTATAAATAATAATCCTTCAGGGGTGGTAGGTGATCTGAAAGGTCGTTTCCATCTCTCAGGTCTATGTCTGTGTGAACATGGTGGCTGGACTTGGTCTAGATGGCACTTTCTGCGTCCATGCTTTGCAAAGAATCGGCAGGGTGATTTCCTAAATAGCAGAGAGCAAGTTCTCTCCGAAACTTCAAGAGACACATGTAACCCTCGTGATTTCTCCAGCGAATCCACCTCAGTGATTGGGGCTGGGCAGAGAAAGAAAATTCTGTTCCCAAGAGGACTTCGATAGTTCACCCTTTAGTTCTGATTCGCAATGAAAACCCATCTTTTTCCAAACTGTGCAGGAGGGAATGGAGCCCTCGCTCCAGGCAGGGCGCCTGGCAGACTGCCCCAGAGCTGTGAAGGCTGGAAGTCCTGGGATCCCTGACACTGAGGCAGGCTGCCATGGACTCTAGGAGCTCATGCTGAGGAGCCATGACCCTGGCAGATTGGGAGCGGGAACTCCTCAGGGTTTGCCCGGTACATCTACACTGATGCTGGGAGCGAGTCTCCCAGCCAAGGTAGATAGACATGCGCTAGCTCCACTTGACCTAGTGCGCTAGCAGTAGCCGCGTGGGCATTGCAGCATGGGTGGCCACACAGGCATTGGGCCAGGCAGACATGTACCCAGACAGCTAGCTTGAGCCATTGCCTGTGCCAAAGGGCCATCTATCCTTCTATCTTGAGGAATCGGCCAATTCCAAGGAGAAACGTTTCTTTGGGATTTTTCCAACCAGCTTCATCAGGGCATTTCAACACCAGCAGAAGCTTTTTCCCTCCCCCACCCCTCCGAAACAAAATTTTTGCAAAATCGACCCAGTTTCAGGACGTGTTCTGATTTCAAATGAAGGCATTTTCTGACAGAAAACTGTTCAGCTAGAGATTTCGCAGCTCCAATAACGGCTCCTCGCAACAGCTGGCCATATTGACAACCTTAAATATAACTGTTGATTGGGGAGGGGGAAACGTGGGGCTGAATCTTTTACCATAATGATGGATGTGTTAAAAATACCCAAATAAAGAGACTGGATTAGATTTACACAAATGAGTTTCTTCATCTCTGTGTGGGAGCTTGCTCTTTGCTGAACATCTCATTTTTTAAGGTAAAAGCCCTGTAATTTCGAAGCTGTGAGCTAAGGATGGCATCTCAGTCATAAATCTGAATCCTTCACTCTAATGAGTTTGAAGAAAGAAGGGACGTAGGTGGGGCCAGGATTCAGGAGACATGGGTTCAATCCTCACTGCCACCCACCTCCTTTGGAACTTGTGTGTCTCTGTGTCTCAGTTCCCCCACTTTAAAATGGGGGCAATAAGTCTTCCCCTACCTCCCAAGATAAAAATGACTGTGAGCACCGCACACTGTCCTGATGGAACCCTAGCTAGTGAGATGTCAGAACCTTATTGTGTGACCTGAATGGGAATGCCTCTGTAAACAGGATTATGTAATGTTAATATGGGTGTGACTAGGCTGGCATCCTTGGATACTCCGTGAGTACTAAATGTTTCCAGGGGCTGGGATGCTGGTGAGCTAGCCATCAAAAAGTGCTGAGTGCCTCTCTCCTGACACACTAGATTCCTGGGTGCCTTGCTACCCATTGCCCATCCCTTCAAAGGAAGGGTCCCTTTCCTTGGGCAGCAGGCTTAACCCTGCTTCCGCCATTATCATCTTCCTGCGTCTACACATACTGCTCAAATGATCCACC
Source organism: Dermatemys mawii (assembly GCA_007922305.1). Taxonomy (NCBI): domain Eukaryota; kingdom Metazoa; phylum Chordata; order Testudines; family Dermatemydidae; genus Dermatemys; species Dermatemys mawii. Next base: position 10,292,004 of record ML677341.1, on the reverse strand, counting down.
TCCTCCAAAATAAGAGGGCTGGGAAACATGATCCTCTACAGACTATCCCTGAGTCAGCAGGGTTGCCCTTCCCCTTGTGAGGGTCCCACCAAGTGCAGACAGGATGCCTGTAATTGGTGTGCGGGGTAACCTTGTGGGGAGGGCGCAGACAAGGCAGCCTAGTAGGAAGTCTTCCAGACTGCCTGCTAATTATTCCATATGGAAAGTGAACTGAAGGAGCAAACTGTGAAACATGAGGGCTGTCAGTGCTGGAGGGGGATTTGCATTAGGGTTGTCAAGCACTACCTGGTTTTCCTGTAGTTAGTTATTTATTTGGCTACACGCTGTCACTCTGTAATAATTTGTAGTCTTCCTCTCAGCCGCCTCTCTCCCTAATCAAGTCAAACACAGGGCCTGATGGACTGCTCTGTTAAACCTGCCTGACGCTGGTGGGACTCCATTGATTTCAGTAGTTACATGAATGTAAGTGAATGGACAACGAGACCCAAAGAGTCAGGGGCTGGCACGTAGGACCTGATCCAAACCCTGCTGAAGACTGTATGATAAGGGTGTGGGAGAGGGAGATAGTTTTGGGTCAGGCCTTTGGAGAGAAACCTATGAGTTTGATTCTGGGCCTGATTCGTTGCTGTGTTACTTCAGTTTTACATCAGTGTGACTCCACTGAAATCTATGAGGTTATGCAAGCAGAGAGCTGGAATAATGCAATCATGAATCAAAGCTCTGAACTCCACTACACTGGTATGCATCTGTCATAACTGGTTTAAACAGGGGTTTCTCTAAATATACCCCAGCATACCCAAGACCAGAATCCAGTCCAATGATAAGACTCCACTGGCACCTATTCTGGTGTAAATCAGGAATAACTTGGCTGAATCTAATGGAGTCTCCACACTGGTATAAAAGAGATCAGAGTCATAGACTCATAGACTTTAAGGTCAGAAGAGACCATTATGATCATCTAGTCTGACCTCCTGCACAACGCAGGCCACAGAAGCTCACCCACCACACTCCTGCAATAAACCTCTCACCTATGTCTGCTTCTCCTCTTTCACTAGTGTAACTCCATTGAAGCCAGTGGAGTAACTCCAGATTGAAACTGGTGTGAAAATAGAATCAAGCTCTATGTGTCTTACTAAATTCTCTTTGGAAGTAAAATCTTATACTTGGGGTGCTTCATTTCATTTTCACGTAAATGTCCTGAATTACAAATTCCACGAGTTAACTAGACAGGAACTATTTCTACCCTATTCCTTCATGCTTTTCATTATTCTCTTTACATATAACTCTTTGGGCAAGGTAAGGGTAGGAAAAACCATGACTTCAAACAAAGAGAAAACAATCTATTACAGCTGAACAACTCCAGTTGTTCCATAAGCATCAGCTCCAGTTAAATCGTGATGGAGAATAATTCATAGCAGCTTCTAGATTACCTAAAAAAAAGTACTTCAAAACAGCCTCCGTGCACCAATTCTTGTTGAAATCACATGCACCATTAGAGGAAAATATGTTTCCTAGCCATATGTGCTATGTAAAAAAATACCCACAAAAGAAAAAAACCAAAAAGGTATCTATAAAACGAGGAACTAATTGCCAATCTCCTTGCAGTAGACTTTACTTTCATTTGATATGTTGGGAGGGAGGATGCAGGGGGGACGAATGTTGTTATATAGGACATTTTGGTTTTGTGCCAAGAAGCAAATTCCCTTTCCTAGTGGAAAAGGTGCCAATTCAAATATTTGAACTAAAGGGGTTGATTTCTCATTGACTGGGATTTATAGTTTGCTGGCACATTGCAACAGAGCCAGGCAAGCAAAGGTCATACAGCCAGTCATTATTAGATTCAGAATTATTGTGGATTTTGATTTCATTCAGAAGGGATAGACACAAAATTCCAGGTTTTAAGAGTGAATCAAACTGTTAGAACCTATAAACATGGTTGTCAGTCAATCTACCAGCATAACTGACTGTAGGATTAGACCCTGTACATATTCAATATGGCTCTTAAGGTGTGAGTACTCCGAGAAGTGAATCTACAATGAGGGCATATTAGGATTCCTTCTTTTGTGTCTCATGCAAAGCCCAGCAAAGATAGTGAGAGTCTTACTTTACACTCTCGCTGACTGTTCTGTGGATAATTATAAATCTCTAGTCTCTAGACTCCGGTGCGGCTGTGCTGCAAAAAAAAAAAAAAAAAAAAAAAAAAAAGCATCATAGAAAAAAAGTGTCAAAGTTCCATTGACTGTCACTTCTGCAGTATTATTCTTATGCCAACAGTGTCCAACAGCAAAAGCTCTGAACACTGTAGTAATGAACCCTCCTATAAGCTGTAATGTTTGGACCATTACTGTTGGCCTCTGACACATTATTTGATAACAGATGCTTTGAAATAGTTTAATTGAAACATGACTAACAGGGGTAAACAATTTTCAGAGTGGTAGCCATGTTCGTCTGTATCCGCAAAAAGAACGAGGAGTACTTGTGGCACCCTAGAGACTAACACATTTATTTGGGCATAACCTTTTGTGGGCTAGAACCCACTTCATCAGATGTCTAGATGAAGGTAAACAATGCGACTATATTTTCCCCTCCCATGAGGCCAACGCATTACAAAGGGAATTGGGTCAGCTCAGTGTATTCTTCGGGTGAGACAAGATGGAGCGTAGTGTAAACACCACAGATTTCAGAGGAAAGGGATCTTACACTGACTCTCACTTTACTCTTCACAGAGCAGCAGGCTGCTGCTATAAAAACTTCTGACAGGTAGGCAGTGTTCTCTTTCCCAGCCTGCTGTGGCTCTCTGAGCGTGTAAACCCCAACTGCTGGGCTTTTTTCTTCTTCGTACATCCAAGTCAGACAATCCTTCAACAGGAGGGGGCATCTCAAAGCAGACTTCGTTAATGACCTTCATGTGAAGCAAACTGCATGCTGCTTGCAGCTCCTTCAAAGTCTGATATTGGCCTATCAGATCCCATCCTGTGAAGAGCTCACAGAGGACCCCACCTCCCTGCTCCACCTATTGGTTTGTGTTTCATGCACTGCATACTGGGTAATAGAATGAGGACTCCATGCTTGTAAAACTAAACTGACTCTTCATAAACGGAAGAACTTACAGAGATGCTGCAAGTGCAGCTAGCATTCCAGCCATGTGCACACAGACTGTCTTCCTGGTGCCTCCCCAAACCCTTCCATCCTGCCACTTGTGTTCCACCCTCCAAGCTCTGTGCAGGCTGAAGCAGTCTATGGGGCAGATAGAGCAGTGGACTGGATGAGGGGAGAGAGGCAAAAAAAGGGAGACGCAAATTGAGGGAACCCTGCAGAAGCACTTCCCGTTCTGAGCTGGTTTTCAGCCCCTACCTTCCAGGCAGTGCCCCAGTCATCATACTGCCTTTGGATGGCTGCCTCACGCTGTGGTCTCTGAGCAGAGATCTAATGCTGCCTCTGTGGACATCACCCACTACAAAGCATTCTGTAGTTTTTGGTAGGAAGCGCTGCTTAGGGTGGTTCCTTTTCTCCTTCTGGCTCCACCCCCTTTTTCTGCATAGTCCAGGAGCCACACAGATTTTCCAGGATAGAAAAGTGGATAAGCAAAAAAGAGAAGGAGCATCTCAGTGAGCCATATCCCGCCTCCGACTTCAAGGGTTTGAGTCCTTTTGTTTTAAAGCTCTGAATGATGTGGCTGGGAGTTCCTTACAGAGTGCATAGTTTCGGCCCTGCATTTGAATGGTGCTCTGCTGCTGGCTGCTTGCTGTAGAGCTAAAGTGGACTTCCCGTTAATATGTTTGTGTGTTGCCTCAATATTACGCACAGAATGTGAGGCCCAGAGGGTTATCCCTGCTTCCCCTTGCCAGTGCAGGATTCTCTTCAGCTCTTTGTGCTTTGTTAGATGACTCCAATGCCAGGATATCATTCCACAGTCGAAGGCACTTCACCGCCAAGCCAGGACGCCGGGGTGAAAGTGTCCAAGGCCCTACTGCCCAGTGCAAGATGCCCAGGGGTCTGTATTGTCTCAACACCACTGAAGCATTGTGCTGGCACTGTGCAGGGCTCCACCAGCGGAGGCTCTTCACAGGGTCAGCAGTCATGGCGCGCCCCTCAGGGTTAGCCAAATGGAGGCAGAGCCCAAGTGGAGCAGAGTCGTGGGGCAAATCCGTGGGATCTATGACTATGTCTGTCCATGGGCCCTACTGCCTTGTCCAAGGGGAACAGAGGGGCTGTGGTCACCATTCCAGCCCACAGGCCAATGTCCTGAAAGGCCACTGCTAGAATCAGAGTGCCTTGCTTAGTGTCTGAGCATCAGGGTCAGAGTAAATGAACCTCACCTTGCGGCCTGAGCTGCTTGCAAGATGCTTGTATCTCAGGCATGCGGTAACTTGGAGAAACAGACCTCTCCGTGTGAATGGCTGCAGAGTGTTTCCCAGGGGATGTTTTATATTTGTGGTATTTCGATTGCTTTGGGCTCTGCTGTCTTCAGCAGAGGAAGGGAGTTTGGGTTCCCTTGATTCCTAGCATGGATCTGTTATTAAACATAAATGCCACACTTCAATTGCAGTCAACCAAAGGCCATTTCAGACTGTACTGTGGGTGAGCCACGACCTTCAGAAAAACATAGTGTGTGGAAAAATAGAGACATTCTCTGCACTTTGTCATCATGTTAAGTAATAGCCCTGCCAAGTATGGTAAATACTCTGAGGCTCAAAAGACCACAGAGCATGTGTTTTAATATTTGCTAGCACAAAATTTGCATCTGGTGAGGGTTAGATTCCTTACAGAGGACCTTTAGAGTGACTCCTCTTGGTTATCGTTGTACTCTGAGTGCATTTTTCATCAGGCCTGCTCATTTATAGGCATGCCATTACCGTTGGAAGACCTGCTCAGCATTAGCCTTATTATTAAATAGCAAATCAATCCTGCTATGCAGAGTGCAATCCATTTATGGCTAGTCATTACTGTAGACTGATGAAGTAATAAACAAATGAGTGTGCTGGAAGTATTTAACATTTCACACCCACTGTACCAAACCAGACCCTTCCCTTCAAACTGTGCACTGCTTGTGGATTGGATCCTACTCTCAGTCATTGGGGCTTGGTGGTTTTTTAGCCCCAATCCTATGGGTGTACTTCTGCAGTCTCCGGGGTTCTTTGCACTTGCAGACAATGGGGTAAATATAGCTCACTTGCTTATGTTTCCAGAGGGACTCAGCATGGGTTAGTGGTCAAAGAATGGCATTCAGGACTCCTCAGTTCTCTTCCTGCTTCTGTTGTTGACTTGTTGCGGGGGAAGGAACTTACAGCCTGATTTTCTGAAGGGCTGAACACCCACAAATCCATCTGAAGACAGCCAGAGTTGCAGACCTCCAGCACGTTTAAGGTTGCCAGCTTTGTAATTTAAAAAATGGACATTTCAGCAGGAGTGCTAGAACCTCCCCCACCCCACGTCTTCCCCTCCCCAAGGCTTCACCCCTGTTCACTCCTCTTCCCTCCTCTCACCGTCACTCACTGCTTTTCCCCTCTCCCACCTCACCCAGCATTCACCTGCGGAGCCCAGGCTGCTGCAGCTGCCTAATGCAGGTAGAAGGCAGCCCCAGGTGAGTAGAGGCTGCCACAGGTGATGACTCAGCATCTCCCCTCCTCCCCTGCCCGCAATAACCAGACTTTGGGTGTCTGGTCAGTAGATCTGACCAGACACTGGCAGGTCTCCTTTTCAAACCCATTTTCCAGTTGAAATCCGGACACCTTGAAAGTCAGGCCCTTACCACACTTTCTCTGTGTCTGTTCCTTTGTGGGCACAGCGACGCTGCCCTCCTGACATAGGGATGCTGGGAGGTTTAACGTAACGTAAGTTTGCAGCATCTTTCCTGGTGCCCAGCCTTGTTCACCTATCTCTATTTCCACCCCATCTCCTGCTTGTTGATGTTGATTTTTAGAACCTGCTTTTCAATTTGTTTAGATTGCCTTGTCAGGAAATAAAGCAGGGCCTGCACCTTATAATATACAGGCACCTGGTTACTCATTACCTCATTAGCACAAGGATGTATGAACAGCCACACAAGTCAAATGATACTCTGCTGTAATATAAACAAAGTCACTAGTAAACCAGCTCATTGAAATTCATTCTCCTACAGCTGGCTGGCTGGCTCTCTTTCACTTCTACTTTAAAGAACATTTTGAAACATAACTGCTTATTCAGATCATTTTAAAATGTCTGCTGGACATTATAATTGTTCTAGGAGCAAGTGCTGCATACACAAATATATAGCGTCTCCCTTAGCATTAGCATGCAAACAGCTGTCATTCTCGGAGCGCGCTCTGGAAGGCTGGTTCTCCGGTCCCAACAAAAATAACGTACACAGTCATATCTGTGTATGTAGCAGTCTGAGCTAATAGGATGCTCTTATAGCAGTCAAATGTAGGGTGAGTGAATCTTTTGTTCAACGCTCTTCTGATTCACTGCTGCTGCTAGTTAGCGAGTAAAATGGGCATTTAAACATTTCACCATGATTTATATAATTTTGTGCTGAGTCATTTGGCAACTCAGAAATGTGTTTTCTTCAGTCACTTTCTAGAATAACCCATTTTGCACCACAATCTGTGGAACAGTCACATTTCTGCTTCTTACGAAGTTGATCTTTTTGTTCATTTTGTTTAGAAGGGAATGAAACGTGTTTGGAAATTGGGCCCAACACACTGGGGGATGTTTCACAGGGTTTGAGGCAGAGGTGTAGGGGAGGGAGGTGGTGGTCAGTTGGTTTTGTTCATTTTCCTGAAAACCTTAGTAAATTAGCAACAAAAATGCATCAACCTGAATTCCTAGATGTTCAGATTTCACGGCACAGCCCTAACAAATAGTCTCTTGGGAGCCTGACACTGAAATCTGTTTCCTTGGTGCATAGTTTACCCTCCATCATACGGATATAGCAGTTTATTATTTTACGGCTGTTCATTGCATGCTGGTCAGCTCTGGATGCTCATTCCTCTGAAATATCTAGAGCTTTCAACCTCCAGCAATGCAATCCTCCATTCCTCTGCTCCCCTCTCAAAAACCTAGCTTCCCACCTTGTCTTTTATGGCCTCCTAAGGTGGATCCCAGCACTCTTCTGCATCTCTAGGAGGTGAGCGATAGATGTACTCCTCTTCCAGTGTGGGTTTCTGAGGAGCAGAGGCAGGTGCAGCCAATAGGCCTGGTCCTCTTCTCAAATCACCCTGCTGGCACTGAGTGTGGCCTGGCCTCCAGTGCTTCTGGAGCAGGACCCAGGAACGCTGCATTGATGCACGTTGACCCACTGACAGGATGTACCATGACACAATGAATTCTTCGCTGATATCCATTCTACAGTCCTTGCGCAGATCCTCAAATAATAACCCATTGCTGCTCTGCAGAAACTCTTAGTATCTGTCTTTTGCTTCACCTGCTTCTGCATTACTAGTGGCGTATGCCATATGGATGGCTTAGGGTTCAAGCAGGTGAATGGGGGTCAGGAGAGCTGGATTCTGGTCCAAGCAACACCATTAACTTCTTGTATGATCTTGGGCAAGTCATTTATCAATCAGTGTCTCAGCTTTCCCTTTTATATAATAGGGATTTTAATGCTTTATAGCCCCTCGGGGAGGGGGGTAGGGTTTAATTTGTCAATGTACAAAGTAGTTTGAGATAGATGGAAGGTACCATATACCAGTATGGGCCCTAAATATGATTCTTTATTGTGCCTTGAGAGTTCAAGTCAGAGAGGAAGAGTGTCTGTGCCTGAGGAATAAAAACAGAAAGGGTCAGATTCTCGACGGGTGTAAATCAGCATAACTCCATTGACTTAACTAGAGCTCTACCGATATACACCAACTGAGAATCTGGTCCCATTTGCTCTGAGTGGGTGTTTTGTTTGTGACATAACTTCCACGGGTGACGAACCAGAGTAAGATCTCAGAGGCAGGAAGTGGAAAAAGCCTTACAGAGCAGCTTGTTGTGTCTGGAATCCCAATGTCTGGGAATAAACACACACCGACACCACACACAGTGTTCGCCATTTAAAAAGTAGCCATTAGACAACAGTTCTCATACCAAGGCACTGGAGACACAGCAGTTATTCCCTTCTTTAAGGCTGGGGCAACTCTGCGTTTCCCCCATAATAACAATGTGGCATCTCTTGGAAGATGACTTTTTAATGGTGACCACTGTGTGCCTGCATTAGATTTACAGTCGTGTTAATTAACTCCACTGAATTGGAAATCAATTACCCAGAGTGACAACATGACCCAAAAGTGTAGTGCAGACAAACACCAAGTGCGCAGTAAGCTATGCTGCCATCTGATGATGAAACTGGTATTTATTATTTAATGTGGAAATAGACCACAGGCAAATATCTCATAAAATAATTTTTAAAAAAAGACAAAAGGGGAAAAACAGCAGTTGTGATTTACAGGAAGAATTGTATGTAAATTGGATGTCCCATGTTATCAGGCCCTTTACATTTTGCTTTGTGTTTAAAACGCTTTTATTTTAATGCCCAAAGCATTTACTCAGTTCAGTTTACCTCAGAGCTTTGTCGTTGTACACCTACTGGGTATCTAGCCAGATACCCTTAATTCTCTAATCTGAATCACCGCTTTGGGATCAGAGCTAGTGGTGAAGGCCTTAAATCTGGAGCTCCCTGGATGTGCTGTTCTGGGAAATTACCTTTTTATTTTTTTAATTTCAGTTTCGGTTTTGTTTGTTTTTTACGGTTGGCTTGTTCTCTGGCCTGGGAGCATCGATGCTGGGACACAACACACACTTTGTTATCCAGTCCTAATGGGCAGACGGTGCCAGAATATGAACTGCAAACTGCCGCTGTTCTCGTCTTATCCCCAGGCTGATCCCATTAATTTATTGGCGTTGTAATTATATTAGTTGGTGAAGTGCTTTGGGACACTTGGCATGAATAGTGCTTTACAAGTGCAATATGTTACTGCTGCTGTTCAAAACGCTGCAAAAAGGCACTTACGCTATAAATTTAATCAACAGACAAGAGTGCTGTTACAGATCTCAGCCTGTGTGTTGGATCGTTAGCATCGGAGACACATATACCTCTCCGCTGTCCCTCGTTAGGATTGCCCAGCACTTTAGATCCATATTTCCCTCCATACCACACATATCTGCTGCCTTTCCACTTTTTCTCACTGTATTAGTACTGCTGATTCGTAGGAGCAAAGCTATGGAGGATACACTGCCTGTTTCTGTCACTCTGCCTAACTGCCCCTTTGTCTCCTACCACTGGTTTTCATATTTCATTCCATGCCACCCTGTATGTCTGGAACAGTCCTCATCTCTTCCTCCTTCAAACCCCCTGCAAAAACCACAGACCTTTCTTCTGCAGCATTGCTGCCCCACTTCGAAACTGGACCACCCAGGTCAGCGTCTCAATCTGGAAATAGTTTTTTTCTGTGTTTACAAGGCAAAATCTAGAGAGAGAGCATTACTTAACAACTCTTTTCTCCGGCAGAGAAGCAACCACTGTCTCTTTCACCTCATTAAGTGCTGACTTTGTCAACCTCCCTTTTGTTTGTTTCCCATTTCTTTCAGTCTCCACTTTAAATAAAGGCAGGCAGCTGAACTTTCTGAACCCACTAGTGCATCATGAAACTATGACTTGTGAAGACCACCTGAGTACTGATTGCTATTAGCATAAAATGGTCTTTTGAAAATGCCGAACACTGGCATGGGGCTTTCTAAATTGGATTATTATATTTTAGGGATAAGGTGCTTAAAATGCAATACGGTAAACAACCTTAAAGTATCTGTAACAAAGGAAAACATGCTCCATTTCATTACAGTGTAACACTGTTGCAAAAGACAAACATAATTCTGGGATGTATTAGCAGGAGTGTTGTCAGCAAGACACAAGAAGTAATTCTTCCACTTCACTCTGTGCTGATTAGGCCTCAGCTGGTGTACTGAGGCTCCCAGAACTGGATACAATTTCATGAAAGATGTGGACAAGTTGGAAAAAGTCCAGAGAAGGGCAACAAAAATGATTAAAGGTCTAGAAAACACATCCAATGAGGAAGGATTGGAAAAATTGTGTTTGTTTAGTCTGGAGAAGAGAAGATTGAGGGGGGCATGATAAATTTTCCAGTACATAAAAGATTGTTACAAGAAGGAGGGAGAAAAATTGTTCTCTGAGGATAGAACAAGAAGCAATGGGCTTAAACTGCAGCAAGGGTGGTTTAGGTAGGACATTAGGAAAAACTTCCTAACTCTCAGGGTGGTTAAGCACAGGAATAAATTGCCCAGGGAGGTTGTGGAATCTCCATCACTGGAGATGTTTAAGAGCAGCTTGGACAAACACCTGTCAGAGATGGTTTAGATAATACTTGGTTCTGCCATGAGTGCAGGAGACTGTACTAGATGATCTCTCAAGGTCCCTTCCAGTCCTACGATTCTACAATTCTGTGATTATTGTCAATCCCAGGTGTTCAAAATCATGCAATTGCTTTTAAAAAATAATAGATTTTTAGGTTTCTTCTTATTTGCCAGCTGATGTTTGAGTCTTTAGATTTCACGTTTTTCAATTTTTTTATCTGCAACCAGAAATGCAAGAAACTTCCTTTTTTAAAATGAAAGGTGATATTCTCACATCCTGGTATGATTCCAGGAGCTGGGACTTTAAGAAAAATATCATAATACTTGTTATAAAATTGTGAGAGTTGGCAACACTGCATTTTCAAAGCATAAGGTCACTGTCGTGGAAGGGAATAAGAGATTGGTATGTTGAGGAAGAGAGATGTGACTGGCTGGGAGTGAACTGCTGTTTAAAAATTAGAAGCCCCATTTTCAAAAACAGAAGCCTAAACTGCACTCACAATATAGTATAATTTCCAGTTTGAATCTTACAGTGGAGCCAATCCAAAGCCCTTGAAATCCATGGGAGTGGCTCAAATGTGCATTCTATATATATATATATAAAAATAAAGAAGAGAGTTGTTGATCCACATGACACTGGTTTGTTCAGTTACAATCTGTATGTGTACAAAATATACTATGTGCATATCATCATCTGTTTCCACGGGTGCAAAGGGATTTTGGAGGTGCAGCTGAGGTGCATCCAGGCAGTTTACATGTTAAAAATTAGGGGCCATTTTTTTTCCACCCTCACTTACTCCTATGCAGCATTCCATTAAAAGTTCAATGAAAAGATCTGTTTTGCTGGAAAATATTCTTCTGACCAGCCCAGTGTGTGCATTTAGGCCCAATTAATGGCTTTAATAACAAACACCCAAATTACACTTACTCTGAAAACATTTCAAATGTGCTCAGAATCTTATAAATAAACATTGCAACAGTCATAATAGTGCTCTGCCAAAGGCCAAACATTACTTGATGTGTGTATAGCTTTAGTTTAATTGCTGTGTATTTTACATCTCCATTAGCATGGGCTGTTATTGCTTGTCTGAATTTAATTTCCATTTTTATAAATTGATCAGCTTGTGTAAGGTGTCAGACTAGCAAGTGGTGATTTGTTCATTTATTATAACTAAAGTATTTGTTCCCCACTCAAACTTTAATGAATGAAGTTTCACAACACACATGGGAGGTAGCAAAGTACTGTTCTGTCTGCCTCAGTTTCTCCATTTGTAGAACAACGTGCAATTGTATATCTTCCCAAGGCCATGCAAGGCGTAGTAGCAGACCTGGGGTCAGAACTCAGATCTCCAACATCAACCACAGACCCTCTTTCCTCAGGCATGAAAGCTGAAGTCTTCCTATTAATCTACAGAACGAACAATGCACATTTCCTCCGGAGTGACATGGATGTGACTCAGGGCAGAATTTAGTCCCTAATTTTTAAAATCTGGTGATGAATGTCTGCCCTGTTATCAGACTTTATGAAACCAACTGGGTCCACTTTCCAGTCCATCCACTCGATGTCAAGAGTTTTATCATTGGTAGGACTGGACGGTTCAGAGACTGGTTAGGGGATAATGGAGACTTTCACTCAAGGATCACATCTGCAAACCAAGCTCAAGTTGGTAATGGTCAAAAGCTATTACGACCAGATGGTGGCTTGGTGATCTGAAAAATGTACTAGTGTCTCAGCCTGCTCTTAGTGAACAACTGTCCGGATCAAAGAAACTACCTCTGTAAGTGCCACTAAGTCTTTCTACACTGCAGTTAGACACCTGGGGCTGGCCATGCCAGCTGACCCAGACTCATGGGGCTCGGGCTAAGGGGCTGTTTAACTGCATTACAGATGTTTGAGCTTGGGCTGCATCCCAAGCTCTGGGACCCTCCCACCTTGCAGGGTCCTACAGCCCAAGATCTAGCCCGAGTGTCTACGCCACAATTAAACACCCCCCAAGCCCAAGACAGCTGGTATGGACCAGAGGGAGGTGTGTAAGTGCCGTGCAAAGATACCTTAAGTGGTGCCCTTGTTGGCAATCCAGGCAGGTTAGGTCTTACAAAGTAAAATTCCCCCTCTTTTCTAAAAGAAGGGCTTGCATTCAGCTGGAGCCCTTCAGTCAATATTTTCAAACCTGCAGGAGCCTCAGCACCCATCATGGGGCTGAAGCCCCAAGCCCGGTGCCACGCCTTGCAGGGCTAAACCCCCAGTTCACATACACCCTCCTCCCCCGTGTGGGGCTAACGCCCTGAGATCTCCCCACCCTACAGCTGAAACCCTGAGCCCTGGCACACTCCGCAGGACAGAAGCCCTGAGTCCCAGTGCCTCCCCTACCATGGGGCTAAAGTCCCAAGTCCCCACCCTTCCCCATGGGTCCTGAGACCCTTCGCTGAGCAGCTGAAGTCCCGAGCCCTGAATAGGGGAGACATGTGGGGGTCTCCGCAGAATAATCTCTGAGAATTTAAGCTCTGCCTAAACATGATCTTTGAAGGAAGAATGGTCCAGTGATTAAGGCACTCGGCTGGGATACGTAAGTCCTGGTTTTAATTTCCCTGGGTTCAATTCTTGTGTGACCCTGGGCAAGTCACTTAGTCTCTCTGTGCCTCAGCTCCCCATCTGTAAAATGGGGATAATAACAACACCCTATTTCACAGGTGTGTAGGGAGGATAAATACATTAAATAGTGGAAGAAGCTCAAATACTATTGTAAGTTTCATAGATGGATAATAGGACTGAGGCACATTGGTGGGAAAGTGTGCAGCTTTTATTAAATAAATCAGTAGAGTACTTCAGTCTCCCATAGGAGAAATTGTCTTGTGGTTAGTGCACAAGACTGAGAATCAGGAGACCTGTATTCTATTCCTGGCTTGATTCATAGATTCCAAGGTCAGGAGGGAACATTCTGATGATCTGGTCTGACCTTCTGCATAATGCAGTCCATAGAGCTTTCCCATAATGATTCCTAGAGCAGATCTTGTAGGAAAACATCCAGTGTTGATTTAAAAGAGGACTCTGATGGAGAGTCCACCACAAACCTTGGTAAATTGTTCCAATGGTTAATTATCCTCACTATCAAAAATGTACGCCTTATGTCCAGTCAGAATTTGTCTAGCTTTAACTTCCAGCCATTGGATTGTGTTATACCTTTCTCTGCTAGACTGAATGTAGGTACTTATGGACTGTAATCAAGTCACCTCTTAACTTTCTCTTTGTTAAGCTAAACGGATCGAGCTCTTTGAGTCTGTCACTCTATGGCCTGTTTTCTAACCCTTTAATCATTCTCATGGCGCTTTTCTGAACTCTCTCTCCAATTTATCCACATCCTTCTTGAACTATGGACACCAGAACTGGACACACTGTTCCAACAGTGGGAGCACAAGTGCCAAATACAGAAGTAAAATAACCTCACTGCTGCTGTAGCTTAAGATTCCCTGGTTTATGCATCCCAGTATTGTGTTAGCCCTCTAGTGTTTCCCTGGGAGCATATGTTCAGCTGAATACCCACGACCATCAACGAAATCTAGAGTCTCCCATCTCGAAAATACAGCCCACATTCTTTATTCCTATTCGTTTAGATATATTAAAACACATAGTAATTGCTTGCACCCAATTTTCCAAGCGATCCAGATTGTGCTGTACTAGTGTCCAGTCCTCTTCATTATTTCCCATTCCCCCAGTTTTTGTGTCATCTGCAAATTTCATCAGGGATGATTTTTATGTTTTCTTCCAGGCCATTGATAAAAATGCTAAGTAGTGTAGGGCCAACTACTGATTCCTGCAGTACCCCACTGAAAGCAGACCCACTTGATGATGGTTCCCTGTTTAGTTACATTTTGAGATCCATGTTAATGAGCATTTAACCCATTTAATCTGTGCCATGTTAATTTGATATCATTCTAGATTTTTAACCAAAATGCCGTATGGTACCAAGTCAAAGTATATTACATCAAGGCTATTACCTTTATCAACGAAACTTATAATCTAGTCAGAAACAGATATCAAGTTAGTTTGACAGATCTATTTTTTCATAAACTTGGGTTGATTGCCATTAATTCTGTTGCCCTCCTTTAATTCTTTATTAAACAAATCCTGTATTAGCTGTTCCATTATCTTGCCTGTCAGACTGGCAGGCCTATAATTGCCTATGACATCCCATTTACCCTTTTTAAATATTAGCACAACATTAGCTTTTTTATTGTCTTCTGGAACTTCCCCAGTGTTCCAAGACTTATTGAAAACCAACATTAGCAGTCAAGCAAGCTACTCAACCAGCTCTTTTTTTAAGCTCTTGGATATAAGTTATCTGGACCTGCTGATCTTAAAGAAAGTCTAACTTTAGTAGCTGCGGTTTAACATCCTACAGAGATATTAGAGGAATAGAAAGAGTATCATCATCATCATCATCTGTTTTTTTCCCCAAATACATGCTTTATTAATGAAAAGGAAATTGTATTCAGAGCAGCACATGCTCTTGGAGATGTAAGACAATTAAATTCACGTTATACAACAAATTGAGTAACATTCAGCCCTTGGCTTTGGCAGTATTATGACAATTGCAATGCTTGTTTATAAGATACCAAACCCACTTTAAATGCTTTTGGATTAAGTTTAATTTGGGTGTTTCTTATTAAAGCGATAGACTGGGCCTAAATGTAAACATGATAAGTCAGAAAAGTATTTTCCAACAAAAGAGATCTTTCCCTTGAACTTTCCATTCTGTGAAGGTTTATTTGCTGTTTATTTGTTTTATATGCAAGGATTGTCTCATAAAACTCCAAAAAAACAAACCAGACGTGAAGTAGAAATTGGAGGTTAAACTATCAGAAGTTAAATAGCCTTTGTTAAACATTGATTGATTAGTGTGAGGAGCTAGTCCTTTGTTTTAACTCCAAAACCATTCTAGGAGTCATGAGATATAGGTTCTATTCCTCAGTCTGCCTTTGATTTTGTACGTGACCTTAGTCAGGTAAATTAATCTCTTTGTGCCACAGTTTTCCCCATCTGTTCAATCTGGATAATAATCTCACTTCACAGAGGTTGTATGAGTCTTAATTAAAGGGACAACATCAGTTTAAAAACCATAAATGTATTTGGTTTATAATCATAGTTTCCCCTATTGTTTGTGTGGGTTTTTCATACTGCAGCAGGGCAGAGAAAAAAATGTAACAATAGAAAAAACATGATTGTAAAATAACAGAAATTTGTGCGGCAGCTTAGAGAAACCCACAGTAATTGAGCCTGAATCGAACTCACTTTTTAAACTGACCAAATTTCAAGATGATTGCGCCCTTTTAGTGTTTGTAACCTGTTTTGAATACGGTTGGTTGAAAAATAACTTACTTTTGCAAAAACAGCTGAACTGCTGATGTTGTTGTCATTTCAAAGCGTTCCAAACTCACTTGTTTTTTGGGGGGGCCCTAAAACTTCTTTTAATTTTAAAAGTTGCTTTAAACCTTTGTATTTTGAAACATTGTCTAAAACATTATCAAAATGGCTTTTGAGATTTTTTTATTACCAGAAAAAAAATTCAGTTGCCATTTCAATGTCATTTTATGTTTTCATGATTTTTTTAAATATTAAAAGAAAAGGAAAGAGCTGTTTGTGAAAAAGTTGTTTTTAAAATCACACCATTTTGTCAGGAAAAGATTTTTTTTCCAACTTTCATTTTGAGATAGAAGGCACTGTTGAAACACAAAGTAATGTTGTTCTATGTTCTTATAAAATACATAGAGCAGTTTGGAAGAAAGAAGCAAAGTAAACAAAAATTACTATTATTATAGTGACACTAATCACTGTTGACCTAAGTAATAACGTAGCGGCAAATCCTACAGAGTACTGGTACCAATTTGGTGCCATATGAGTGTCACTTAGGAGGAGGGATATGCTATACCCAGGATCAGTCAACTAGTTAATTTTATTTCATTCACAATTGTCTTTCCTTAACAGAGAAGACTACTCAGTGGTCTTGTAATCCCTGAGGGTCTTCATAAAGAGGTTAACAATCTTAGTTGCCTAAAGCTTGTCCTCAGGCCTTTGCTTCTCTGTAGCAAAGGAGGCAAATGCCCAGCCTACTGATGAACTATCAAGAGTTATTTAAAGCACCCTCCAAAGTCTTTATTCAGCCTTAAAGTGCCCTTCTGCCACTGAAGTAGCTGTATTCTGAAAGGGAAGTTCTTCCTTGTGTACAGCCTCCTGAGGTCTTCTGCAGCAGCAGTTCATTCCCAGTTCACCATCAAAAAGGGAGGATGTATCTTGTTGCATCCCACAGGGGTCAGTCCTGGCTCCGGTACTATTGCTAGCATTTTGGAGGACAGGATTAGAAATCAAAATAACCTTGACAAATTGTAGGGTTGGCCTGAAATCAACATGATGAAATTCAACAAAGACAAGTATGAAGTACTACACCTAGAAAGGAAAAGTCAAGTGCACGTACTGGGAAATAACTGGCTAGGTGGTAGTACTACTGAAAAGGATCTGGGGGTTGTAGTGCATCACAAATTGAATATTACTAAACAATGGGATACATTTGTGAAGAAAGCTAATATCATTGTGGGGTGTATTTATAGGAGTGATCTGTAAGACATAGGAGGTAATTGTCCTGCTGTACTCAGCATGGATGAGGCCTTAGAGTACATTGTTCTATTCTGGGTACCACACTTTTGGAGAGATGGGGACACATTGGATTGAGCCCAGAGGAGAACAACAAAAATGAGAAAAGGTTTAGAAAAGCTGATCTATGAGGAAAGGCTTAAAAAAAGCGCATTGAGAAAAGAGAAGACCCAGGGGGGACCTGATACCAGTCTTCAACTATATTAAGGGCTGTTATAAAGAGGATGGTGATTGATTGTTCTCCATGTCCACTGAAGGTAGAACAAGAAGGTATGGGATTAATCTGCAGCAAGGGAGATTTAGGTTGGATATTAGGAAAAAATTTCAAACTGTAAGGATAGTTAAGCTCTGGACTAGGCTTCTGGGGGGGGTTGTGGAATCCCCATCACTGGAGGCTTTTAAGACCAAGTTAGACAAACCCACGTCAGGGAGAGTCTATGGTTTACTTGGCCTTGCCTCAGTGCAGGGAGCTGGAGTGGAAGACTTCTCAAGGTCCCTTCCAGCCCTACATTGCTATGATTCTGTGCCGTTCCTATCCCCGGCAGGGTGGAATCAGTGATACTGCCCCACCCCCAGACATACAGGCAATCCACTTCTAAGGGTGGAGGAAGTACACAGAATGCTACTTGCTTCTCTCAGCGTCCTGATGGGGGCGGGCGGGAAGGCTGGTGGTACCCTGGCTGACTGGCAAAGGTCTTTAATGGCCTATGAATAATTCTCCCTGAATGAGCACTCTTGAGCTTTGCTCATCATGAAGAAGGGACATTTAGAGACCAAAAAACTCCTTCCATCCCACAGCAATCATAGAGAGCGGAAGCTAGGGCTAAAGCTCACCAGCCACTGTTCTCTCCCAATGAGACTGAGCAGACCCAAACCCTTCCCATCAAGTTTCAAAATAAGCAAGCTGCCATCCCTTCCCACAGGACTGCTGTGACTTCCATTGCCCTTGTGTCCCAACAAGGAGGTGGGAAGTTTGTAGGCATGGGCTCCACATCTCCCATGCTGCTCTGTTAGTGCCGCCTGTGGCAGCAGGGCTGTTTGATTTGATTTCCCCCTGGGTTCCTAAGCGGACCTGTAGTAGGTCCTGAATAGGTCAATCTGGGACACAGCCAGCCACCATGAGGTCTGGACACCCCACTGGGCCACAGACCAGGGCTAGAGTCTTAAGCCGCAGTGCTGAGCAGCTGGTATTCCGGCTTGTGCCCATATTCCATCTCTCATTACCTCAGAGAGAGCCAAAGTTATAGACACTCCCCAGATCAGTTTTATTTGCCTGTGTAATCTTTCAGCATCCTGCTGGCATACACTTTGGTAGTCCAATGAACTGAGGGTTTATTACACTGACTCTCTGCTCTGCTTTCTTCCTCCTCTAGCTCCCATTCTGTATAGTCTATATGAAAACTGATCTGATGCCCTGCAGGCATATTTCGTCCAAAGCCAAACTCTCTCTCTTCCACCCACTTTCCTCCTTTGCACTCCCAGGATTTGAGGGATTACCCTGGAAACTAGTGGAAGAATGGGATGAAAGTAAAGAGGCATCGTTTCCTCAGAAGTTTAACATTTCTGAGTAAGAGTTAATAGGAAACATCTTGTGGGCAATACAGCCAATTTGGAGATTGTCCAACTCCGAAACATACTGCTCTGTGGCACTCAGTATTTTATAGCTTCTATCTCCTGAATCGTTTAGAGGCCATCCAGTTCATATCCAATGACCCAAATGAGGTGCTGTTTATGACTGATTCCATTTCACGTTTCTGTGTGGTTGGTTCAGGCTCTCGGTATCTAACAATCTTAGAAAGACAATTCATTCCAGGCTATTACTGAACACAAATGAGATAGGAAGGGATTGGCTTGGTAACAGGGTATGGAACTTTCACCTCTTGGTCACTGGCTCAAATCCAGGCCCACAAGAGTAACAGCTGTTGGAAGTTAATACTGAAAACTCCTTGGTGGCATGTGTATAATGAGTGGGCATCTCAATCCAGTTCCTAGTTTCCTAGCGTGGAGGTTTGTTTGCCATGTAGCAACAGTGACACTTGTTGGCAGTCTCAATGGACAGGCCAAGGCATATGGGCATCGGACGGAACTGTAGAGAGGCCTCTGTGGGGAGCTCGTATGGCCTCTTCACATACTACCTCTGTTCTGTGACCATTGAACCCAGCGCTGAGGAGCACATTAAGCCCTGCTGTAACCATGTGCAATGTCCACTGACTTCAATGTGAGCTGCTTCCACTTACACCAGGACTGAACCTGGTCCTTGTTCTCCAGGGCTATCTGATTCTGTTCATTTTAATGGTAAGCAGCAGCATTGTCCGGTGGACAGCTGGCAGTGCAGAAACCAGTGCCATTCCTGCCTCTGCCACTGCTCAAAAAGCATCTAAGTCCCATTTTCAAAAGTGACTTGGTGGTTTAGATCCTCAAAGGTATTTAGGTGCCTAACTCTGATTTCCATGGGAGTTAGGCACTTAAGTATCTGAGAGGATATGGGCCATGAAAGCAGAAGTACTGTCGACTTTCAATGAGATTTAGGCTCCTAAATGCCTATGTCACGTTTTAAAATGTGACAGGCTCCTAAATCACTTAGATACACTTCACCTCTTGGTGCCTCAGTGTCACCATCTGTCACACGGGGATAATAACATTCTCTTTAGCAAAATCCTTCAAAGTCTATGGATGGAAAGCACTGTAAGTATTATTTCGTTATGGGACATTTTTCTAACCCCCTTCGTACTAATTAATACAGTTCTGGCATAAGCAATGTTTCTAAGGCTGGAAACACACTTCTGAAAACACTAGAAATGTTCATGTAACGGCTCTCACATTTGGATAGCACCCACAGGCCTAGCATCACTTTCCATGTAAAGCATGTCGACGCTTTAATCTTTGCTAATGAGAATGGAAATGATTGTCAACATTTTTTTCCTTCTCATGAGGCCATTGTGTGTTTTTGTAACTTTATTATCGGAAAGCAATAACAAGCAACGGGTATGTTGTTGTTTTTGAGTCTGGGAATCTGCTTGCTAGATGCTTCCCTCTGCATATTTTAAAGTTAAATATTTGGGTTGCTGTTCCCTTTTCAGGTCCTGCCATGATACAAACTGGCTGGAGCAACAATGAGCTACGGCCTGCTTCTAATCATCCTGGTGACTGTAGCTTAGACAAGTCCAGACTAAACGGGTTTTACGTAGTTTCATTGTTTGGGTATTGACAGCCCCCAGAGACCTTGTGAAGCTTTGGAAACTTTTTGAAGAAAAATATTGTTGCTATTACTTTTGAATTATACTAGGCCATTTAAAGAGGTTTGAGCATAAGGTGAATAATCACACTTGGAAGAATTATTGTTAGATAACTCTGTATTTCAATACATATGTCCATGAGAAGAGGCGGACACTAGTGCTTTAGCATTGGGATAAAGGATCATGAATCCTGGCTTTATTCTTGGCTCTGCTGCTAACTCAGGGGATAATGTTGGGCAAGTTATTAGGCCTCTCTGTGTCTGCCCATGGGGGATAACACTTCCCTACCTGTCAGAAGTATTGCAAACCATAGTTAATCAATGCTGTGCAGTGCTTTGCAATGTTTGGATTAAATGGACTACATAAATGAAAACGCTTGTTTCTGTTTATGTGAGGGAACCTATATACCATTCTCTACTATCCCTGCTGATTGATTTGTCTGAGACTGGGAAACGGGAAAGAACACTGAGCCTCAAATTATTTCTTACTGCTTTACTGTTTTCTGTGTGTCCCACCTTTCCTGCTTACTGCTGTTCCTGCAACATTGTTCTTCTAGAGCAGCAGTGTCCAATATAAATTCGATGCTAGCCACACCTGTGGTTTCAAATTTTTCTTATTTGCCGCATTATAGAAAAGGATTAACAACATACTACAAATGACATTTCAAATTATTTTTATTAATATCAAAAATAAGTAGATATTACAAAAAATATTTATAGGTGCTACTAACACAAAATTACTTCAGTGTGACACTTTGCATTCTTTTTCTTGTACCATAACCCTGCAATCTCATATATAATTCATAATGATCGCGCATCTTAACTCAGCCTCCAGATTTTCATCTTCGATACACCAACGCGTTGCTCAGGCATTAGCCACAATTCAGTAGCCTATTCGCCATATGTGGCTAGTGGCGAACATATTGGATGCCACTGTTCTGAATCCACGGCTTCTGGGTCCTATAACACCCCAATATCAAGGCACCCAAAATCAGTGGCCAATGGAATCAGTGAAAACGATGGTCCTGGTTCTTGCTTGGGAGCTTATCTTGTCTCCTGCAGCTTGTGAGGTTACATGTACTGTGTCTTTAAATCTGAAGCAGGAAGCCAGTTGGGATCAGGCTGGGGAAGGTTCTAGGCAGCAGCTCTGCAGTGAAGCAGGGAAGGTTTGAGGATAATGCTGGTCTCCTTAGTCTAAAAGTTACGTGTCCATTGTTAGCGGAAGAAGCAGCTGGGTTTGCAGCCCTTCCTCATTGCCACATGGCAGAGGCAATGCATGTTCCTTCCTTTGCAGAAGTGCAAGAAGCTGCCTCCATTTCTAGGCCCAAAGTTTGCTCCTTTGTGCACAAACCTGTTGTTATCTCTGCTCCAACTATACCGTTATTTAAAGCACAAATGCTGAATCATGAAAGTGAGGATGCAGAAAATGGCGCAGAAGTGAGTCCCACATTGCTTATAGCTTCCTGCATTCGTTTTTGCTGTGTCCCTCTTTCAGGTGACTTTTCCCCATATTTGGGCTTCAGCAGATTGTGTTATGTCTGTAAGGGGATGGTGGGCTGAGGGTATAGCAGTGACATGGGCAGTAGATTCACGCCAGCGTGGATGCACTAGCTAGCCATTGCACCTGCAGGGAATGATGCAGGAGTATTTCAGAGAAGGATGGTCCAGTGGTTATTCTATTAGCCTGGGATTCAGCATACCTGGGTTCAATTTCTTGTTCTGTTTCATACTTCCTTGGACAAGTCACTTGGTCTCTCCGTGCCTTAATGCCTCATCTGTAGAATGGCAGTAACAGCACTGTCCTACATCAGAGGGATGGTGTGGGAATCGAGATATTAGTATCTGGGGTGTGCTTAGATACGGGGCCATGTAAGTACCTAAGTCAGATAGATGGCCTTGCATTAGCGATAAGCGCTTCCGGTGTGGGTCGGGGGAAAGACTCTTTCCCCACCTTGATGCCTGGCCAGTGCCCAACCCATTTACTTTGGGCCCTGTGCAGAGAGGAGAGGATTTGGGCCATTGGGAGTTGGCATTTGCAGCCCAGGATAATGAAAATCTCCCACGCTGCACAGAAATGTGGGAATTGCACTTCTGGGCAGACTGAACCTCACCTTCCAGGGAAGCTTTGTTACTATACATGAAGTGAATCACTTTTCAGTGAGAGGCTTCCCCTGTCTCTTGCTGGTTCTGTAACACAAAAGCCATGCTTTCCCACTGTGAACAGAATAATGCACCACCAGGGTGTGGTTCGGTATATACGTGGCAGGAGGCTGTGGCAGGAGAGAATGGCTTTCAGTCAAAGGCTGGTTTGAGATGCAGAGAGATGGGTGAGGGATATTACTCTGGGACTTTTCTAATTGAAGTAGCTGCCTAACTGAGGGCAAAGTCCATCGGACTGGCACATTCCTGTGCTGGAACAAGCCTGAGCAGACAGATACTTGCACGATGAGTGATATCCTGAGACAGATTTACTTTTCCTTACAGTAATTTTTGAGGAGAGATGGATTGGGGAAGCTGTGTTCACATTCTGCGCTTCAACTAGATTTAGCATGGCGTTCGGATTCAAGGCCAGTGAGGACTGAGGTTCAGGCCCTGAGCTATTCTGGCAACATTTCTGGTCAGGGGCATTGGAACCGTTTGTATAATGGAGATGCTGAGAAGCGTTGAACCAGACTGAAAACCCTGCATATGATTGAAACAACTTTAAGCCAGGGGGTACAATACACCCCTACTTCCAGCACCTGTGTTTCTGTTCCCCTCCTGTCACCACAAATACCATAAATCTCTTGAGATCAGATTTCTAGTGAGATTTCGGCCATCTTGGGCTGCAGCCAATGAGAATTCACAAAACAGGACCTTCCCTGTCATCCAACCTGGGTGAAAACTGTGGGAGGATGGGTATGAATCTGACCCATTCCTGAAATGGTGGGTTTAAAGTTCTGGTCCAGCTTCATCTAAATTTGGAGACAATACTATAAAACAGGGAGGATCCATTTCCAAAGCAATTGCACACGGGACCAAATTAGCTGGCGTTCGTGCTGTTGCCACAGACACAGAGAGCAGGGCTGTAGTTCTCAAACTCTGGGTCGAGACCCCAAAGTGGGTTGTGACCCCATTTTAATGGAGTCAGCAGGGCTAGAATTAGACTCACTGGGACCCATGGCTAAAGCTGAAGCTTGAGGGCTTTAGCCCGGGGAAGGGGGGCTCAGTCTCTGCCCCTTCTTCCCCCACTCAGGGTCAGGTAGCAATTTTTGTTGTTAGAAGTGCAGTGAAGTTTGAGAACCGCTGCACTGCATTAATCGGCACCACCATTTCGGTCCTTTTCGTCCAGCAAGAAAGCATGTTGCCACCAGCAGGCCAGGTGCTGCACTGCTTATAAAACAGGGGGTGACCACTCCTGAAATTTCCGCTCCTCTTGCCCACCCGTGGCCAGTGCTGCTGTAGGCGCTCTGCCTCGGACTCTGCCTGCACTGGCTCTTCGCACGCCAGCGTGCACGGTTCCAGGAGCACCGCAGCTGCTCCTCTCAGTCCGCTCAACAGCGCGATCGGAGCAGCTTCCTTCGGGACTGCTCCGTCTCCCTGTGGAGTTCAGCAACAGCTTCGATCCCCCTGGGTGGGCAGGTCCGACACACGCTGGAGCGCTTGGCTGAGAAGTGTTCAGATGGGACACGCTGAACTGGGAAAGAAGTGACCCCAGAGAGCCTGTCTACTCCTGCCTTTCGCCGGGGGTGGCTTTCCACCGTCTTGCAGTGTCCCCGCTTCTCCTGTCTTCTGGCTAGGAAGTTTATGGGGATGGAAAGGAAGAAATGGAAGCCACAGACTCTCTCGCAGACTGCAGTGTTAAGAGGCCAGGCCGTGCATGCCTGTCTGGGCTGTCTCTGCCCTCTGCAGCCATGTCCAAAGCAGGGAGGTCAGTCACACATGCAGCTTTCGGCTCCATACTCCCACCTCCTCCCCACGTTGGCTCTTATCGCTCGGAGGGCAGAATCACTTTTCTACTTATTTAAGCGGTGCCAGCAGCAGCCTGGGGTGGAGACATTGGGGCAGGGGTTTGGAGACCCCAAGGCGAGCATGGCTGCGTCTAGATGTGCGGCACCATTTCATAAAGCCCAGATCACGAAGCCCTGGAAACAGGGACTATTGTGGCCACGCTGAGCTGCACCTTCTGAGCGTGAAAATGGGCCGTCTCTGATAATACCGGGAGGTAGCACTTATCATCCATTGATCTGCTGGTGCTTTGCAAAGTAAACCAGCACTCTTCTTGCCATTGGACAGATGGGGAAACTGAGGCACAGAGCGGTTAAATGACTTGACCATGGTCACCCAGCAGAGGTGGAAATCAAGTTCTCCTGGCTATTCCCACTATACGAATCAGAATGATTCTATAGGAATCAATCTTTGTTCAAACCCAGTCACTAAACAAAGGACCAGGGCTGTCATGCCGGAGAGGAGACACTGTATTTTCTCCTACAAAACAAAAACTGAATCCCTGCTCTAAGTGCAAAACTGAACTCAGCCTGAGCTGCCAGCAGCACCTCTGTAATATAAAATAAATGCAGACAATTTCTGTGAAAGCCTGATTCTCATATTTTCCTCACATCAAAACAGTGCTATTTCTGGAAAGCATTTCCCACGAGAGTTGCTGTGAAACACTCAACAACAGCTACAGCTCAGCGGTTCCCTTGCAGGAGAAACTCCAGTCCTCAAAGGGAAATGGTGAGAAGCAAATGTGGAAGCTCCTTTACTGAGAAAAGAAAAAACACCCTCCAGTATTTTACAGCAATCACTCCAAACGCTACAGGTAAACTGTAGTGGTTTGGACCACTTTTCACATGGGCTTAGATTAAGGTGACCAGACATCCCAGTACTAGGGGCTTTGTCTTGTACAGGACCCTGTTACCCCCTTCCTCTCCTCTCCTCTGTGCTGATTTCTCACACTTGCTGCCTGGTCACCCTAGCGTAGATCTGGTTTGTACAGTGTCTGCACTAATTTCACTCTTTCACGTAGGGATGTGATTTTATACTGGTATACTTCTACCAGTACAACTCCTAGTGTGGGCACAGTTATACTGGCATGAAGGTGCCTTTTCCCGTTATAGTTTATTCCCCTTCCCATACAGAAATAGCTAGACTGGTCTAAGCTCTGCAGACACACTAGGGGGCTTGTACCTTTTTATACCAGGATAATTAAAGTGGAACAAAAACTATGTGTAGTCAAGCCCTTAGACAGCCCTGCACTGCTGCATCTTTGAATCAGGCTGGTGCTGCTTTTCCAACAGACTTGAGGCCTCCTGAGCGAAGGATTTCTTTGGGCTTGTGCTCCTTAATTTGTTCCCTCCTCTTCCTTTTCCTTAGGAATATTTTCACCGACTCAGCATAGCTCCTTCCTGCTGCTAGCATAATTCAAGACATAACTTTGCCGTGACTGCATATGCCGGAAAGGAAATTGAAAGATTAACAAGTCCAGGCTGCTTTCCCCCCACCCCCCTTCTTCTCATGATTATTATTATTTAAAGGTGTGTGTGTGTGCTAGGCATTGTAGGGAAATCCACACACGCCCCCGCCATACTCCCTATTTTTCATCTCCCTTCCCAGGTTTGGCATTAGTCATAAGCCCAGATGTTAGCAGGCGGAACACAGCAGATCACCAGATGAATATACTCGCACGCTGCTCACAAGGGTTCATATGTTTCACATGACCCAGCGTCAGTTGCTGATGTTTCCCTCACCTCTCTCTCCCCCCACACCCTTACACACACATACAGAGCCAGCCTCCTTTCATTTAAAGTGTGTTTTTGCCGGCACGTGAGCCATTCATTGGAAAAGCTCTAGAAGCAAAGCCCGCAGAAGGGCTATTGGTTTGCAGCTGCTCCCATGCTTTTCATGTCCTGCATGTGTGAAATCTCCATGCAGTGTGGCAAGCAGTTTTTGGGTTTTTTTCTCCCCCGCTCTCTCTTGCTGAGCTGCTGAGGATGGAGATTGCTGCGGTTCGCTCTGGATCGCCGCCAGGGTCTATCTAAGAGACCGTTAGCCGGGAGATGGGATGTGGTAGCATTGTGGAACTCCTTGCAGACACACACACAGAGGGAGGGGAGAGAAGAGGAGAAAAGGGCTGTGCCTGCCTCCTAGCGAACCACACAGAGGAGGAGGGACAGGGAAATGGATGCTGCTTGTTAGGCCAAAGGCCTGCTTAATCTGGATTTAATGGGATGCTTTTTTCTGTGGACAGTCTGATTGAAATCTGAAGTGTTGCTGCTGACGCTGAGGTGAAAAAAAGAAAGGTAATGTGGGCCTTTGTTTTCAGCTAAGGACTTCGGCGGGGCCATGGCTTGTGCTGCATATTTAAAATGCTGTGTGAAGAACAGCTCAAAATAGATCTTTTATCTCCTATCATGTGCAATTAAAAACAAATCCTTCTATAAGATACAAGGGCTTCCCCTCCCCCACTGATTTGAAATGGAGAGGCAGAAATGTGGCGGGGGGGAGCAGGGGGGTTAAAAATGAATAACTGTTGTGTTTAAGAAGCAGAGGTGCTAGCAGTATGAATTCATGGTGGGTGGGGAGTAGGGATTTGGGAGGTGGAGATGTTTGAATTCAAACAAATCTGGATGCATGCTTCCATTGACTGCTAAGATGGACTGTTCTTTCTACATTCCAAATGGCTGCAGCAAGTTAAATGCAGCGCTGGAGGTTGCAAAAGCAAAGCCCCAGAAATATTCTCACTTCAAGCATGCTCCTCTTCCTAGATTGCAGCAGAAAAGTTGCTACATATAAAGTCTAGAAATGGCAAATAAATGGCTCTGTTTCTAATCTCTCTGCTTATATCTATATGCACTGCAAATGAGAACTGTAAGATTGTTTTCTCGACTGCCTTGTTAGCCTGTTTGCTGCTGGGGGGAGAATTAGAAAAGTAGATTTGAGCATCTAGACAAAATTTCCAGGAGAGACAATTGTTTCTAATAATAGCTCTGGCACTGATTTAGTAATACACATCCAGGCGCGTGAGTGAACCAGCAGTACTTGGTCGGAGACAACCCAGGTTGTGGAGAAATGTGAACCGCAGCCTTTAAAACATTGTCCTGAGCAAAGTAAAAATAGCTGCTCTTAGATTTCTTTTAAATGGAAAGGGGAGTATTGTGTATGTGTGTGTGTTCTGTCTGGCACTTAATGGCTCACCACAGAGCTTATAGTGAGAGTGCATATGCCTTTTTCTAAAGCTACGGTGCCTTATTCTGCTTTCCCCTGTACCAGTTTTATAGCGGAGTAACTCCACTGACTTCCACTCACTTCTGCATTCACGCTCCTCGGATTTTGTGAACAGCCCTGAGGAGGTGTGTAGTAGTGTCAGGAACTGGGAGCTCTGGTTTGTGTGTCTGTGCCGTTTTCCCGGCCGAAAACTGAATCCCTGGCACCAGAGAGATCTTGATGGTGCTAAACGAGAAGATTGATTCTCTTTCGCGTTCTGGGGATGGCAGAGGGCCCACAAGGAGGGCTGCTGTGTGAATAGCTGACTGCACACTGTTTGAACCCATTGCTTGTTGCTGACCCTGGCAATGTTATTGTGCTTTGGCTCAGGACGGCTGCTCAGAGCTATTTGCTCTAAGCTTTCTGGCACAAGTTACCAGAAGCTTATCCTCTGCTGAAAATGTGCGGCAAGTCATATTTTAGAAAAGAGACACAATAGAGCCATGCTGATTTATACCAGCTGAAGCTCTGGCCCTTATGTGTCAGAACAATTTGGGATTTGTCCTGTCTCAGTAACTTGGGGTCCATTCATAATTTTTTGTAATACCACTAAGGTTTGGTGGCAGAGCAATTCTTTCAAGCAGCCTTTAATGGTAGCTTGGTTTGGGATGTAACCTTTAGGTACAATATATTCAGCCCATCCACAGCAGTGTATGGGGGCCTGCTGCTGCTCCCATTCAAATCTTCCATTGATTTCACTGGTGCAGGAATAAATCCAAACTGGTCAGTGCTTGTAAATTGCCTTGTGCTGTGGGAGGGAAAGCCACTGGTGGGGTACAGTTTCAGCAGCAGACAGGTCTGATTATTTTCTGCCGTTGAACATGGAGTTTATTTAAGCACAGAGCATGTGGAGCGGGCACTGTGGTAGAAGTCCTTAGTGGCTAAATAGGTGTTGCTTCCTTTAATTAGAGACAATATTTTGAAATGCATGGTCTTCAACACCAGCCTGAGCTGCTCATGGGAGCTGTATTTTCTGCAAAGTGAGGGATCAATCAGGAGGGGAGGAAAATGGTAGAAATTGCTTTTGGTGGTTTCTGGGGTCTTGTCTTCATGCACAGTATTACAACAGCACCGCTGTCACGTTTTAGTGAAGATGCTACTGCACCAACAGGAGAACTTCTCTGTCACTGTAGTTAATCCATCTGCTTGAGAGGCGGTAGCTATGTTGACAGGAGAAGTTCTCCTGTCAACCTAGCACTATTGACGCTGGGATGTTTTTCACACCCTGGAATGACGTAGTTATGCCGATATAAGTGTGTAGTGTAGACCTGACCTTAGTCTGCAAGTGAGGAGTCAACTACTCAGCAGGCGTAAGGCTGGCTTGATTTAGCCCTGTGTGACTGTAGAATAAAGCCTTTGCTCTAGGTAAAGTCTTGTTTTAAGACACATGCTAGGAGTGTGGTACCTGTGCCATTAATGAAAATGTAGCTCTAGATACAAGAGTGATCACTGATTTAGTGAGGGAATATTACCCACTCTTGATCTGATAGGCATCTTCTAGGGCTCTCCTTCTCAAGCGCTCTGAATTTATTAAGGGAGAGTGATAATTTTCAGCTGCTGCATCTGGTGAGCTGACTATTAAATCATATAAGGCCTCGTCCGACATCCACTGAAATCAGTAAGAGCCTTGCCATTAATTTCAATGGCCATTGGATCAAGCCTTTACGTGTGATAGGACACGTGGCTACACCACTTTATATGTACCGCATCTTCCATACAAACAGTACCCCAACATATTTTACAGACTTAAAGACCACAGCGAGGAGGAAAAGTAGGATGATGATTATTGCTGTTGGTTAGTATTTGTATAATACCAGGAGAGTCCTGGGGGCTTCAATAACATCAGAGGGAGAGTAAAACCACAGGGTATAAACAGGGGAGAAAAGATGGAGAGTCATTGCAGTGGATGTGACAGCTGTGGCAGGAGCTGGCGTGGAGGAGGCGATTGCACTGAGCAAGGGGTGATGTGAAAAGAGGCCACTGCTAGACAGCTGTGAAGAGGACAGAGAACAAGGTCGATGAGGAGTGGGGTAATGATGGAAGTGTCTTGGTTTGGATGAAAGGAATGTAAGAGTTAGATGGGTTCTGTATTCAGCAGCATCTCCTGAAGATGGGTATGCAGGCTGGACTGGATCAAATGCGGATTGCAACCCGCCAGGCAATGCCTTGGTGCTTCAGGAGGTGGGGTTGGGGACTGAGTACATAACAACCTCTTGGCACATGCATTTTGCGAAGTATGAGCACTAGTTGTTTAGTCCTCCCGAGCCCCCTTCCAAGCGAGGTCCGTGAATATCGGTATTACCCACTTTACAGATGGGGAAAATGGAAGAAGAGAAATGATTCTCTGTCACCTTATAGTGGAGTTTAGGTGTCCCGGTTTCCTGGTATTGAGATCTATCCACTAGAGACCAAAGTGCTCTTTGACTGCCAAAGTGCTCTTCTCCCTGATTCAGTACTGCATAGAGGCTTCCATGTAGTGGATGGGGAATGTTGTCATGTGAACTACAAACACAAGGGGTTTGATTCTCTCTCCCTCTGTTCCAAGCCTCTGCACTCCGGCTCCTTATGGGGCAGCTGGCGGTCTGATGACCTACTTCTTTGGCTATAACAGCACCCTAAGGGCCATCCACCAGAGAATTCACTGGAGCATGGTGTGCTCTGGTTATGATCACTTCCCTGCTAGACCCCCCAATTCAGGGCTGGCATAGAGATGTTCCAGCAGCTCCTTGAAGTATCCCTCTACAATGAGTGTATTCCCAGGGTGCTCCTGTTTAAACCCCTGGAGGAACTTAAAACACAACAGAGAACCGAACCCAGGGTCTTGGCCTCTTTTGGTACTTAAAGAGCCCATTGCACTTTTCATAAGCGTAGGAATGTTCCAAATTCAATTTCAGGCAACTAGACACTTTCTGCTTTAAATTCCCACTGCAATTTTCAATTAAATATGGCTTCCTTCTGTGCTTCTTAGTTGTTGTAGAATGTTGCCTCATGCTGGTTGCCGCGTTCCACCCCAGAGGTGGCTATCTTTTATGTGCTGGGTAGTGAAGTGACCCTTTTGTCCTTTTCCTGCTTCACTGGGGTGTTGTATGACTTAATTAAGCAAAGTTTGTAAAGTTCATTGAAATCACCAAAGGAAGAACTTTATATAAAAATGAAGTATTACTACAACGCTTCCCACCCAGTCTGGAAGGCAAGCTGCGGTATTGTAAAAATAAAACACGCTGGAAAGGATTCAAAACCATTTCTAACGCATTTTGTCCCATATAAGTCCTTGCGCGATGTGATTATTGTAGGGGTGTGTGAGTGCTTTTAAACAATGAATGCTGTGTTGGCAAATGTGCAAGGCTTTGAAGTTCAAAATCTCTCAATCAAAATAAATCCACTCTTGTTTTAGTTTCCTAGCCACGTGGGTTCCGGCATGGCTACAGCCATACCACACACACTGAACTATCATCAGTATCTTCTCCGTCTGCGCTGAAAGCACCAGGATAGCCAGAAACAGCTCTTCCATTCGCAAAGCAGCAGAACATATGACCCTAATGCTGTTAGACAGCATTTGCATAGGACAAGTCTACTGTGAAAACTGCCGCATCAAGCAAATGGCTTTCAGAATCAACACAAAATCCTGTAGTCAAAAATCTTCACAACAGCACTTTCAAATAAGCTTCCTAAATCCCCAAACCAAACAACCACTCCATCCCCTTTATTACCAGCATGCGCCTGCCCTATGCAATGTCACAGAGAATCTCTTCAGTTTTTACCATATTCATTTGTAACTTAAACTTTACTCCCATCAGTGAGAGACTGTAGATCACACTGTTTTTTAAAGGTCTGTTTTTGCCCTTGATAAATACATGAATGGTAGCTCTTATTAGCATTGCTGAAACTCTGTGTTGGGTTTCTCTAGGGTGCCTGTCACCATGGTGCCCAACTGCCATGTATGTTTTTGTATCAAGGGGGAGATTGGACCCCTTCATTTTCAAATGAACTATTTGTTGTAGAGGACGAGGTGTCTTGGGGGATTTGTAATAAGATATGGTGCCTGGTTTATATACGCGCACGCACAGTGCAATGATGAAGCAGGCTGGAGAAAAGCAAATTGCCAAGGCTCCTCCTATAGCCTCTTGTGATGTTAAACTTCTTGGGTTTTTTTTAAAAAAAAACCTCTGGAGAGGTTTAGACACTATGGGAAATTCTACAGCCATTTAGAAAATGGTGGCATGGCAACAGAAGGCTTCCACTTGGACTCCTGCAGCAAGATGAAATTGGATGGGGGAGGGAGAGGTATACCTGAGCGAGACTGTGGAGATTTGGAGGCCATCCAGAAGCATCTGGGAAGCATTAGAAAGTTCGGCCTGCATCAAACATGCTGCATGAGAACAGGAGGAAACTCCTTGAAATGGTCTTTCTTTAGTCTTTAAAGGTTTTGGGGCAGCCTCTTGGGCTGCCTCTCCCCGCTTAGGCACAGAATGAATCGGTGTGGCAGAAGTTAGGCAGTAGTTGGTTTCAAGTGGTGTATAGTATTCTTCACTTCCTGTCCCAAACTCTTGTGTAGTGTTGCTGGGCGCTGTTATATAGCCGCTGTGGTTCGCTCCAGAAGTGGGTGCATGTCACTGGTGGGTAAAGTGGTTGTTATCCCGGATACCAGATCCTGTCATTGCTGGGGGCAGGAAGCAGGACTGTAGACATAACAGGGTCCAGGCCTACCTAGATCTGATCAGGGGTCTAGTGCGTCACTCAGGCACCTGAACTCCAGGACGGAGCTATGGGCCCACCCTTCAGCTCTGGCAGCTCCATTTTCTGAGCCAATCTGTGTGCATGCCCAGCTTGGCAGGTGAAACCCTGTGTCTGGGAGCACCAGGGCCAGGAAGAGGGTGTGCCGGGAGGAGAGAAGCTGATCTAGCAGGTGCTTGGGCCTGCCCATTGGCCCACAGTGCTCTCCGCACAGCTCATCCCCTGTGGGATGGCAGCAGCGAGGCTGGTCTCTGCAGAGCTCCCAGGAGAGGATGCACTTTGCTGGGCAATCCAGTACAGAGTCCAGGCCAAGTTGCACATACAGGCAAGCCCCTGTTCATGCCCCTGCAACGCAACTGGAGCCAACCCCACACAGAAGCTGTATGGCTCACAGGAGACGTGAGCCCCCAGCTGAAGGGCAACAGCCCATACCCTGCAATGAGGCAACGGCTCCCTCTCTTCCCCTGCTGCAGGGTCAGGCCACAGCTGAGTGGACCAGCGCTCCCTGCCCTGGCCAGGCTGCTCAGCCACTGGCATGGACAGTAGATAGCACAGTCTGTCATTGCCCGTCCCCCCAAAAGTCAGGGCCCACCCAAATTTCCACTCCTAGCTACACCACTGGCCCCGATGCTTCACTGAATCCAAAGGCTGCTCAGGACTAGTTCATCTGTGGGAGCTGGCCCCCACAAAGGGAGAGCTGGGAGAAGGCAAGACCACACCTCACAGCTTGCACGCCCCAGCCAGGAGCGTTGTGTGTATACGGAGGGGCAGCACGTCCTGAACTGTCCCCACAGGGAGGTATTGTGCCCATATAAGAGTCATAATGCAGCTCTACCCCAATCACAGCTCAGAGCAGAGCCTGAGTGGCACAGTGTCCAGCCCACAGTATGGAGACAGGCCCAGACCAGAACTGTATAGAATCATGTAATATAGGGTGGAAAGGGACCTCAGGAGGTCACCTAGTCAAACCCCTTTTACTGAGGCAAGTGAACCTAGACCAGCCCTGACTGTGACTTTGACCAACCTGTTCTTAAAAACCTCCAGTGATGGGGATTCCACAACCTCCCTTGAAAGCCAATTCAAGGGCTTAACTACCTTTATTGTTTGAAAGTTTTTCCTAATATCTAACCTAAATCTCTCTTGCTGAAGATTAAGCCCATTACTTTTTGTTCTACCTTCAATGGACCTGGAGAACAATTGATCACAGTCAGACCTCTGACAGCCCCTAACATATGTGAAGCCTGTTATCATGTTCCCCCTCAGTCTTCTTTTCACAAGACTAAACATGACCGGTTTTTTAAACCTTTTCTTGTAGGTCAGGTTTTCTAAACCTTTTCTCATTTTGTTGCTCTCCCCTGGACTCTCTCCAATTTGTCCACATCTTTCTTACATAAGAACATTAGAATGGTCATACTGGGTCAGGTCAAAGGTCCATCTAGCCCAGAATCCTGTCTTTCGAAAGGGACCAATGCCAGGTTCTTCAGAGGGAATGAACAGAACAGATAATCATCAGGTCCTTAAAGTGTGGTGATCAGAATTGAACTGAGCAGTACTCCAGCTGAGGCCTCAGCAGTGCCGAGGAGAGCGGGAAAATTACCTCCCTGGTCCTCCATAAGACATTCCTGTTAAAACACACCACAATGATAGTTGCCTTTTTTTGCAACTACATCACATTGTTCACTCATATTCAATTTGTGAGCTATTATAATCTCCAGATCCCTTTCTGCCGTGCCACCACCTAGGCAGTTATTCTCCATTTTGTAGATGTGCATTTGATTTTTCCTTCCTAAGTGCAATATCTTGCACTTGTCTTTATTGAATTTCAACTTGTCGAATGCAGACCAATTCTCCAGTTTGTGAAGATCATTTTGATTCTAATCCTGTCTCCAAAGCGCTTGCAACCTCTTCTAGTTTGATGCCATCTGCACCTTTTATAAGCACACTCTTCACTCCATCATCCAAGTCATTAATGAAAATATTGAATAGTACTGGACCAGGATTGATCCCTGCACAACCCTACACTCTCCCAGTTTGACAGTGAACCCTGACTGCTAACTACTCTTTGAGGACGGTCTTTCAACCAGTTGCGCGCTCACCTTATAGTAATTTCATCTAGACCACAGCTCCCTAGTTGGCTTATGAAACTGTCAAGTGGGGCTGTGGTGAATACCCTTACTAAAATCAAGATAGACCACATCTACTGCTTCCCCACTGTCCACTAGGCCAGTAACCCTGTGCAGAAAGTAAATTAGTTTGGTTTGACATGATTTATTCTTGACAAATCTATGTTGGTTATTCCTTATAATCCTATTATCCTCCAGGTGCTTACAAATTGATTAATTATTTGTTCCAATATCTATCCAGGTAGAAATTCCAATCTGTAGCCAAAGTTTGCAGCTTGGCCCTGCCTCTAATAATGCATGGAGGACTTTGAGAGTAAGTCCCCCGTCCTTAAGTCCAATACACTCTGCATGCTCCCCTGTCCTTCTTGTAATACAGTTTGATACACACTTTCAGGACTATGGTGCATACCATCATCTGTACAGTAGACTCTCAATAATTCAGGACTGGGTTAACCAGGTTGTGAATTAACCAGGATGTCAGAAAAAATACGCGTAACTTGCAGGACTGGCTCTGGCTTTGTTGCCGCCCCAAGCACCAAACAAAACAAAACAAAACAAAAAACCCCACCAGGGCGCAGGGCAGCCAGTGAAACAACATCCCCTACCCCCGGTGCAGGGTGGCTGGTGAGCCAACCCTTCCCCCCCCCCACATATTTCCTATGGATGGTGATTGTTCGGGATTTTATTACCCAAAATTATTTTTTCCCTATCATCCTGGATAATCAAGAGTCTACTACATATCCAATGACTTCCATGAAGCAGCATCCAATTATGCCCGCTGAAGATCTGGCCCTGTGGATTATATATATGGTACAGTTCCTGAAACTCTGTGTTGTGCATAACCCCAAACAGCCTACTCAGCCAATAAAGCAAATACACCACCTAAATGTGAGAACGTGTAGCAGTACAACAGACACAAGAAACAGCACCGAAATGAGTATTTTAAGAATTAAGTCCTCATTTGCCCTTCAAGATTATTTCACACATTCTGTTGCTTCCAGCATCTGGGTCAGTTTGGTCAGTCTCCTAGGAACCCACATTGATTTTTTTTTCCCTCCAGATCACATTAGTTTCAACCACAAAGAAATTGTCCTGCTCTCCTGTATAATTAAGCCAAACTTCCTGCAAACATTTTCTTATTAGGCTGGTTTGTTCTCTTGTAAAAATTACCACATCCACAAAGGAATTATAGCAGGAGACATTTGTGGAAAACATGATGAGGTAAAAGGCTGGTGACATCAAAAAGATTTGATTTTTGTTTTAATGATTTGTTAAAAGTCAGCCATAGATGAGGTCAGTAGCTACTCAGATGCCTTGGGAGAAAAGAATTTATTATTAATTATATTACATCAGTGTTTAGATGTGCTACGCAAGATCAGGGCCCACCGTCCCAGGCACTGTACAAAAACACAGAGCTGACAATCTAAGTAGACAAGTCAGAAAAAGAGTGGGAAGGGCCATAAAGAAGTGGAGAGACTTGACAACTGGTGTTCTGAGGCCACTGCCTACCATGCTGACTCCTTGTGCTTCCCCATCTGTCTGTATTCAGCTGTTGTGTCCTGTCTTATACTTAAACTGTAGCTCTTTGGGGCAGGCACCGCGTGTTCTGTTTGTACAGCCCCCAGCACGATGAGGTCCCGGTCCATAACTAGGGCTTCTATGGTAATACAGATAACAAACTAATAATAACGTCTGAGATCATGCAGCAGATCAGTGGTAGAACAAAGGTCAGAACTCTGGCTCCGAGTCCTGTTCCCTAGATCAGACTGTCTCTTTGGTCACTGTGGATTTCCACACTAAAAATTGGGACTAATGGGGGGAGGGGATGTGACTAGGGGCCGAATGGCTAGGCAGCAGTTCTGCAGAGAAGGACCTAGGGGTTACAGTGGTTGAGAAGCTGGGTATGAGTCAACAATGTGCCCTTGTTGCCAAGAAGGCTAACAGCATTTTGGGCTGTATAAGTAGGGGCATTGCCAGCAGATCGAGGGATGTGATTGTTCCCCTCTATTCAACATTGGTAAGGCCTCATCTGCAGTACTGTGTCCAGTTTTGGAGCCCACACTACAAGAAGGATGTGGAAAAATTGGAAAGAGTCCAGAGAAGGTCAACAAAAATGATTAGGGGCCTGGAGCACATGATTTATGAGGAAAGGCTGAAAGAACTGGGATTGTTTAGTCTACAGAAGAGAAGACTGAGGGGAGATTTGATAGCTGCTTTCAACTTCCTGAAAGGGGGTTCTAAAGAGGATGGATCTAGACTGTTCTTAGTGGTATCAGATAACAGAACAATGAGTAATGGTCTCAAGTTGCAGTGGGGAAGGTTTAGGTTGGATATTAGGAAAAACTTTTTCACTAGGAGGGTGGTGAAGCATTGGAATGGGTTACCTAGGGAGGTGGTAGAATCTCCTTCCTTAGAGGTTTTTAAGGTCAGGCTTGACAAAGCCCTGGCTGGGATGATTTAGTTGGAGATTGGTCCTGCTTTGAGCAGGGGGTTGGACTAGATGACCTCCTGAGGTCCCTTCCAACCCTGATATTCTATGATTCTATGATCCTATGATATCTGGTCCCAGGTATCAAAACACAGAGAGATATGCTCGAACCTCCGTCAGCCAACCTCCCCAATGTTGGATGCTCTGCAAATCTACGCAAAAACATACTCCTTCCTCATCCTCCCTCCCAACCAACCCCTCACCTCTTTCTCCTTCTACTTCTTCCTATTTACTTGTGCTGCTGAAGTGTCTAGGAGCTCGTTGCTAGGTGCTGTACAAACACTGGACACAAAGACAGTCCCTGCCCCAAGAAGATTAGAATATACGTAAGGGTGTGTTTCTTTCATCCACCTGTTGTGTCTTGTCATTATTGTGACTTGTAAGCTCTTCGGGTCTCTTTAACTACATGTTTGTCCAGTGCCTAGCACAATGGCCCCTCACTCCCTCATTATAGTCTCTGGGCGCTACTGTCATACAAATAATAATTAATCATAAAGCCCATATATACGCAGTAAAGACAGTATACCACTCTCAAGTCCATTCATGTCATATCTGTTGGCACGGCTAGTAGATGCCCCCACACACACTTGTAATGCATGCAGCAAGCAGAGCAGTGGTAGCATTTCCTCTTTACGTTTCTGTGTTAAGCTGGAACATTGATCAAGTGTCTTCCAAGACACTTAAAGCCATTTCCCAGCGTTCGGTACGCACAACATGTCAACTTCGCAGTCAGGAGTCACAAGCAGCTAAGCAAAACATTTCTGAGTGACTTCAGGGTTCTCTCTATTAGCAGCAGGTGTAGTCAGCTCTAGGCAAAAACTGATCTATTAGATCTATTAGCGTATGCAATAGGCTCCCAAGGGAAGCGAAGGAAGCCTCATCATTTGACTCATTT
Organism: Dermatemys mawii; assembly: GCA_007922305.1. Classification (NCBI taxonomy): domain Eukaryota; kingdom Metazoa; phylum Chordata; order Testudines; family Dermatemydidae; genus Dermatemys; species Dermatemys mawii. The sequence goes on along the minus strand of ML677341.1, from coordinate 10,254,306 downwards.
TAACCTAGTCTGGACAGAGCACTAGGAAAATGTACTGCAGGGAACAATCCTGAGCTGGCAGAGGGTGGAGCAGGTGTCCTGACAGGATAGATCATTCATTTATTTATTATTTATTCCATTTCTATAGCTCTTATCATCTTGAGGTGTTTGTAACAATTACATTAAAAGTACAGACGTCGGACAGGAGCAACAAACACTTCTCAGATCCAACCATAAGGAAAGGCTGGATGGGCAGCAAAGCCCTGATCCAGATTAGCACTTAAGCACATGTTTAACTTTGCAAGATGGACTTGTGCAGATGCTTAAAGTGAAGCATGTGCTTAACTGCCTTGCTGTATGGAAGCTTATATGGCAAGGAGCTATGCAGGTGGGAAGGAAGAAGCATTTTCAGGGTCCACATCCAAATGCAGAGTATTTTGCAAACTGAGCAGCATTTGAGAGGTCTGATGTTGGGACCAATGAATTTTTGGCCATGTCTTAGACCAGGGGTCAGCAACCTTTCAGAAGTGGTGTGCCGAGTCTTCATTTATTCACTCTAATTTAAGGTTTTGCATGTCAGTAATACATTTTAATGTTTTTAGAAGGTCTCTTTCTATAAGTCTTTAATATATAAATAATCTAGTGCTGAATGTAACTAAGCAAGGTTTTAAAAATATTGAAGAGGCTTCATTTAAAATTAAATTAAAATGCAAAATTCTCCAGACCGGTGGCCAGGACCCAGGCAGTGTGAGTGCCACTGAAAATCAGCCCGTGCCATAGGTTGCCTACCCCGTCTTAGACTAAGAAAATAGGTCATGATGAAAAACCTGCTAGCCGTTCATGGTCCACCCTAGCTCTGGAACCTAGGCTACCTACCATGCCTCAAACGGGTTAAACTCTTGCTATACTAGTGTTTGGAAATGGGTGTTGTTAAAATGTGTTAGCCCACACAACCTGTTTTCCTAGGCAGGGTCTGTTTGAAGGGTGGGTGGGTGAAATAATTGAAATGGCAAAACATAAATATTGAAAATACCCCAATTCTTTGAAACAATGTCAGATTCACGAAAGAAAGAAAGAAAGGGGAGTGGAGTGTCCAGGTTTCCTTTGTTTCCCAAAGGTTATAGACGCGTATTATTTTCAGAGAGGAAAGCGATCGCTGACATAAAATAACATAGCAATCATTCTGCTGAGGAAGCCGGCATGTCCAGGAAAGAAAATCCTTATCTCAGGATACTGTTGAAAGTGGGCCCTTGAGGCCAGCGTTTCTCAAACATATACCACTGGTGAGCAGATCCAGAAGTCTGTTGGGTACTACACTGGTTGGCTTAAAGTGCAGTGTCAGATTAAGAATCCATTCTAACTACATGGTCAAATACTACATAGTTTGAGTTTTAGTTGTGGCATGCTAGGTCTTCGCATTTGAGAATCTCGTTGTTGTACTGTAAACGGACATAAGGGTATAAGGAGACAGATAGAGAAAGTTCACTTGGCCCTGATTCAGCAAGGCCTATCAAAAACAACAGGGTGTAAGCACATGCTTTGTTGAATCTGGGCCTTTTTGTCCCTTAGTGCTTGTGGAAGAAACAACCTGTGCAGAAATTCATTTGGGGCAGATTTTCAAAAGTGTGTAAGTACCTTGGGAGCTGCAGGGTGTGTCTACACTGCAGCCGGGACAGCATCGCCAAGCTAGCTTTGATCCAACGAGTTGCTAAAAACAGCAGCGTAGCCACGGCAGCATGGAGTAACCTCCTGCCTAAGTACCCATGGTGCCAGGCAGTATTGTACTCGGGCAGCTAGCTCATCCTGCCACTCGTGTTGCCACAACTATGGTGCTATTGCTAATGAGCTAGTTCAGTCAAAGCTAGCTTGGGGGTGCCCACGTGTGCTACCGTCGAGCCTTGCAATTGCTGTGGAGAAATGCCCTGGGTCACCTAGGCACAAGTAGTACCCTCCCCGCATTAGGAAGAAAAGGATCCAGGTGTAGGCCAACAGTTCTTTTGGTAGCTGTCAAGGTAAAACAGTGAACGCTGCAGCTCCTGGGGCAGTATACCTCAAAACGTAAGGAAAGGCAGCGAGAGGAAGTGCTGGGGACAGAGGACACTTACACCCTCAGGCGAGGGAACACGTTACTCCTGGTTTAATTTCATCCCGTTATTCCTATTTCACTCCACTTATAGCCCATAATAATTTCACCCCTTGTTGCTGTTCCCGTCATGCAAATAGTTAAGTTATTCCCCTCAGGCTATACATATTTTGTATGTTTTAATCTTTCCCCCCAAGAAGTCAGTCCTCCTAACTAACCACTTACTCATTTTTGTTATAGGTCTCTTAAATTCCCTCTAATTTGTTGCTATCTTCTTGGCATTGACATTCACCAAAATGCCTCCAATATTCCACATTCCCGGCCCTTTAAAATACTTCCTGTTGTGCAGAGGATGCCCTGCTCTGCCAGGTCAAGTCCATTGAATAACACTGAAGGCCTGTTTATAGCCATGCCACCATCATGCCCTTCCTGCAGGAGAGGAGGAATTTTAAAGGGCCAGGACTGTAATTGAAGCTTCACCAATATCAGGTCACTCCCCTGGTCTGGGACGTAATGGTCTCAGAAACACACAATATCACTATGGGTTTTTTTCTTACCGCTGAGAATTGATATAAAAAGCCGCACAAAGGAAGCCATCTGCATTACACATAAGTTGCATATAGCCTACAAAACCCAGGAACAATAGTACATATTTTTCAATGCCACCTGCTGGCACCTTTCCTACTAACTATTTAGCTATATTCAGCTTTAGAGGACACTAGGAACATTCAACACTGTCGTGTTTTATGAGCTCCATATCTAATTTTATGTCTGCGACCGATGTGTATCTCTTTGCTGTGGCACTTTGGAAATGTATGAAATTTGGGATATCTGTCATGGATCTATGGCCAGGGCTTCAAAGTTAAGGTTGTCATTAACTTTCAAGGGGATGCTGCCCGTTGCTGCCATAGATCCTAGTCAATTCTACTACGGAAGGACGTTTAGTAGATGGCAAATGCTTGAGAACAGGGCTTAGAGAACTAAGATCATCATCCTTCCTAGGGAAGAACCACAGGGCTTAAAATTAACCTCTTCTAGCACAGACTGCTGACTGCATTCTTGATAAAGAACAGCATGAATAGCTGTGACTGAAAGATTAACCCACAGAGTGCCGCTGGGTTTAGTGTGTTCTGACTCCAAAATGGCACCAGGATGCCGCAGGACTTGCTGCTAAAATATTATTTAGGTAGGGCATTGGTTCCTAATCATTATTCGCCTCTTCTACCAAAGATCCTAAGTATTTTATAATAATAGAACAAATATGAGAACAGTACTTTGCATGTCTGTATTACTTTCTATCAGGGGATCCCAGAGCAGTTTACAAACATCAGAGATACGTCAACTTGAACCATAGTCCGTTAAACCCTAAGTGATAGAAGTATTTCCAATTGTGCCAATTTTTGTAGTTCTACAATCACTTTTTCCTCTCTTTTGAAAATGTTTCTTCTCTCCCCTGGTGCTACATGAAAGACCCATACAAACAACAGGGGCAAGTGGCTGAACTAACAGACTGTACAAAGGAAAGCAGGGAAAATAACTGTGCCCAAAGGCCCTGATTCTGAAAAGCATGTAAACATGTCTCACTTTAAACACATGCGTAAGAGTTTTCCCTAGTAGGGATTGTAGGACCTTGGGTCGACCCACCGGCTGGGGAAGATGAATAACTCTCAGTCATTTTTCTCAAGGCTTCCTTTTAATAAATCACAAAACAAAGGATTCCAAAAGTAAACAAGCCACTCAGAACAATAGATCTCAAAGGCCTGGGACTTTTCTGGCTTCTTAGCTAGCTGGGAGGGGAAAATTGCACTGTTCCCCAAGGTAGTCACTTGGACAGCCACTTCCCTTCTACTTTTATATCCTTATGCCAGTCAGCCATGTGACAAGCAAGGGACTGGGTTAACCCCTTGTACGCTGGGGCTTGTGGAGCACCTGTCCATCTTGTCACAAAGCTGCTTTCTTGAATCAGAGGCAAAGCACTGGTAAAAGCACAAAGTAAACCAAAGTATTTTTTCTCTCTCATCTCTTCCAGATCTAGCAATTTAGGAGTCCCAGTACCATGAGTCAGTTAAAAGTTTTCAGACAGGAGCATGATTTTTAAGCCAATAGTATCCCTTTAATCAAGGAATCAATCTCTCCTGCCGCCTTCCTTCAATGAATCTGTCCAAACAACAGGCTCCGGTGACACAGGTTTTTGTGTATCCAGTACAGTAATTACCTCCTGTACATGCAGCAAGCATTTAGGAAATATTCTGCTTCCAATTATAGTTTTTTATTTGAGTCACAGAAGAATACACTGTATTCTCTTTATTTCTGCAGTCAACTGCTAATAAAATGTGCCAGGGATATTTATAGAACTGTCACAGTAGATAGTATTTGCATTTTGTGCCTTTGAGTTATTTAGTGTGGCAGTTTTCACCTACAAGATTTTTTGGAAGAGCAGCTGAAAAGGGATCACTTTGCAACTGTTTCTTTTTTTAAAGAACATTATTTGTGTTGGATCCAACAGTTCTATGAGCAGTGCACACTCATGGTAATTTACTGGCAGGCTGACTTGTGACCACAATTTAACTGACTGTTCAGGTATGGTTCCAGGGTACATTGGGGACAGTCTGTAGGACTCTCTGAGGCAGTGTTGGGTGGTTAGAGTCCAGATGAATGGAGAAGAGATGAGCTGCTAAAATGGTTCACATAACAGTGCAAAACAACTGCCAGCCTCTCTACGTAATACTTTCCTCAGAAATGCACTATGTAAATATTTGGGCAGCTGTCGCCAAATGAGATTTAAAGCTTTATGTTGATGTCAAGCAAAGGTAGCTAGAAAATTTTTCCTTAATGCAAAAGGCAAAGATCTAAGAGAGCCAAGTGACTTTTTAAGAGGAATTTCCTTTCTGCTGTGATTAAATACTCTGGGATGAACAAATGTGTACGTAGCTCTCACATAGCACTTTTCAGCCCTAGATCTCAAAGCACTTGGCAAAGGAGATCAGTATAGTTATCCCCATTTTACAAATGGAAAAACTGAGGCAGAGAAGTGAGGTAACTTGTATGTGGTCACCTAGCATACCAGCAGTACAGCCAGGAATTGAACCTAGGTATCACTCTAGTACTTTACCCACTACTTTTATATGTATATAAAATAGAGAGAGAGAGAGAGATTGATCTAGACCATCCCTGACAGGTGAATGTCTAACCTGTTCTTAGAAACCTTCAATGATGGAAATTCCATAACCTCCCTAAATAATTTGTTCCAGTGCTTAACTACACTGACAGGAAGATTTTCCTAATGTCCAGCCTAAATCTCACTTGCTGCAATTTAAGCCCATTACTTCTCATCTTGTCCTCAGTGAATAATGAGAATGATTTATCACCCTCCTCTTTTTAACAATATTTTATGTCCTTGAAGACTGTTATCATGTCATCCCCCTCCCCAGTCTTCTCTTCTCCAGACTAAAGAAACCCAGTGTTTTCAATTTACCCTCATAGATCATGTTTTCTAGACCTTTAATAATTTTTGTTGCTCTCCTCTGGTCTTTCTCCTATTTGTCCACATCTTTCCTGAAATGTGGTGCCCAGAACTGGACACCGTGTTCCAGGTGAAATCTTATCAGTGCTGATTAGAGTGAAGAACTACTTCTCAGGTCTTGCTTATATCACTCCTTCTAATACATAGGCACTAAAAGCCCAGATCCTCAAAGTATTTATGCTCCCAACATCCATTGAAGGTTAGAAGCCTAAATACCTTGGAGGACCTGAGCCTAAAGCCCTGCCACAAATTAATGAAATCCAAACAGATGCTCTCCCTGGCAAGCAGCAGGTACAACTCTTGAGCTGAGTGTGAAAGTAATAAATCCTACAGTATTACAATGACACTCCGATGCATAATTTCCTGCCCAGTTCAGAACATAACCCAGCTTTGAAGTATTCATCAATGGGGATCCTAGTTTTCTGTGATAAACCACCCCCCCAAATTGTCTGATAAAAAACCATAAGAATCTGTGTTTTTCCGTGATTAAAATGAAACACTGAACTTTAGTTTCCCTAGCCACAATGTATATAGGTATCAGTTGACCATAATGTTTTATTGATATATTTGTAATTTTTAAGCAAGTTCAAAGCCTGTTAGTGCCACCAATCATTATAATAAAATAAAATCAATAGAATTGCAGTTCAGCTGAATCCCAAGCCTGCTGCCCAGGCATCGGGCTGTCAGCGCTGGTTCGGTTAAGCCAGGGACCCGGATAACGGAAGCTCTAATAAATGGGGTTCTACGGTATATATTTTTATTTTTTCGCAAAATGTAAAAACTAAAGATTCTCTCTAAAAATGCAAATTCTGTGTTTTTCTGTGGCAAACGGATTGCTGGGATCCCTGTTCATGAATGATCTCTTAAGCTCAAACATGTTTCCCTTCACCATCAAGCATACTTGTCTTCTACCCATAATCCTCCCTTTCTTAATCTTCTTCCCCTTCGCCCCTTGGAATAATCCAAATACTTTTCTTAGCTAGGGGGAAGTAAGTCCTCACCCTCCCTCTCTGCTTTGAGATCCCCTGTCCCCCTTTCGTAATAGCAAGATCTTACTGATGGAGTTTAAAGACCCTGTGCCACTCTTTGCAGGCTCCCCCATCAAACACCTCTGCTGCTGAGCAGTTGTTAATAGTTAGTGACCTCCTGCTCCCTGGTTCCATCTGTTGAGCATTGGCATTGATTTCTCTTCTCTCGTTATGTGACAGTCCAAAGCTGCTCCTTGGTTCATCTCCTGAGAGACCAGGGAGGCACCGGCCCAATGGAGCAGACACTGTGGAATTGCAACTTTGAGGAAAGTCAGACACAGCAGCCACAGGGCAGCCAGAATGTGCTGGATCAGTTCTCTCTTGCGGTGCCCTGAAATGCTCCTGCTTCTCACGCCAACACACTAATAGAGCTTGTTTTACTTTGTTGCTGGAAAATAGCTTTCAGTGTGAGCAGATGCCCTCATGGAATTGGAAACAAGCAGCAATATGGGCATTGCCATAATGTCTTAGCTCATAACTAGTCCTGCATTTTTCACTGGTCAGTACCTGTTGCTTCAGAGGAAAGAAGACCTACATTATACACTTAGCCTGGGGTCCTGATCTTAGGCAAAAGACTGTAAGAAATCTCTGGACATGTAGAAACTTCCCAGCTATCACAGTGCTGCACCTCTCAACCACACTGAATTTCAAGACAACAGCAAGACTAGAATGCTGCTCCTCCTGCTCCAAACTTTCCTTCCCATATGAGCTCATGGAAAATCTCCATTTGCAGTCACGGTAAAAGGCCTATGGCAGTCAGCTAAAAAGTTCTGGTTCTGCCCAGTAGATGGCAGCAGTACTCATGCCCATTAGCCGGTTCATTACATTGTGATTCCAATCTCAGAAACAATATGAAGCATAGGAGTCTTCTGACTCTATAAAACTTGTGCATGAGCTGTGAAGGAACCCGCAGCACTCTTCACATGTACGTCAGCGTGGATAAAAATGCAGAATTTTTTTGGCAAAATCAAAATAAATCAGATTCTTATTTATATTGATTTTTTTGTTTTATTTAAATTATATTTTTTCTTTTAATTTAAAACAGGTTTTATATTTAAAATTTGAATTTAATACAAAATGTGTGAAGGCCTAAACTTATTACAATCCCTTTAAAACATTTCAATAAAAAATAAGGATGCTGAATCCAGGAGCCGCTATCAAACACTTTGAGTTAAAATCTGCTTTTTGTTATAAAGAAAGAATCAAGGGGGAAATCATCTAACTTCTGAGGTTAAGCTATAAGAGTTCTTTGAAGAGGTCAACAAACATGTGGATAAGGGGGATCCAGTGAACATAGTGTACTTAGATTTCCAGAAAGCCTTTGACAAGGTCCCACACCAAAGGCTCTTACATAAATTAAGTGGTCATGGGATAAGAGGGAAGATCCTTTCATGGACTGAGAACTGATTAAAAGACAGGGAACAAAGGGTAGGAATAAATGGTAAATTTTCAGAATGGAGAGGGGTAACTAGTGATGTTCCCCAACAGTCAGTCCTAGGACCAATCCTATTCATCTTATTCATAAACGATTTGGAGAAAGGGGTAAACAGTGAGGTGGCAAAGTTTGCAGATGATACTAAACTGCTCAGGATAGTTAAGACCCAAGCAGACTGTGAAGAACTTCAAAAAAATCTCACAAAACTAAGCGATTGGGCAACAAAATGGCAAATGAAATTTAATGCGGATGAATGTAAAATAATGCACTTTGGAAAAAATAACCCCAACTATACATACAATATGATGGGGGCTAATTAAGCTACAACTAATCAGGAAAAAGATATTGGAGTCATCGTGGATAGTTCTCTGAAGATGTTCATGCAGTGTGCAGCGGCAGTCAAAAAAGCAAACAGGATGTTAGGAATCATTAAAACAGGGATAGAGAATAAGATGGAGTATATCTTATTGCCGTTATATAAATTTATGGTGCACCCACATCTTGAATACTGCATACGGATGTGTTCTCCTCATCTCAAAAAAGATATACTGGCATTAAAAATGGTTCAGAGAAGGGCAACTAAAATGATCAGGAGTTTGGAATAGGTCCCATATGAGGAGAGATTAAAGAGGCCAGGACTTTTCAGCTTGGAAAAGAGGAGACTAAGGGGGGATATGATAGAGGTATATGAAATCATGAGTGGTGCGAAGAAAGTGAATAAGGAAAAGTTATTTACTTGTTCCCATAATATAAGAACTAGGGGTCACCAAATGAAATTAATAGGCAGCAGGTTTAAAACAAATAAAAGGAAGTTCTTCTTCACACAGCACACAGTCAACCTGTGGAACTCCTTGCCTGAGGAGGTTGTGAAGGCTAGGGCTATAACAGTGTTTAAAAGAGAACTGGATAAATTCATGGAGTTTAAGTCCATTAATGGTTATTAGCCAGGATGGGTAAGGAATGGTGTTCCTATCTCTGTTTTTCAAAGGGTGGTGATGGATGGCAGGAGAGAGATCACTTGATTATTACCTGTTAGGTTCACTCACTCCGGAGCACCTGGCATTGGCCACGGTTGGAAGACAGGACACTGGGCTGAATGGACCTTTGGTCTGACCCAGTATGGCCTTTATTATGTTCATAAATACTGCACAGTAGGTCAGCCTAAGTAACTTAGGCGACTGTCTCATTTTCAAGAGACTTAGGCAAATAGTAAGTTAAGCTCCAGCCACTTTCATTTAGGCATATTTGAAAATTTTCCCAGGCTGACCTGAAATAATCAGTGTAATTCACTGACTACAGTTAATCCCTCTTTAATAAATCATCTAGTTGTAATGTGAAACATGTTTTCATAAGAAAAGTTTATATATCCAAAACACTTTAGGTTATTTTCTTTAATAAAAATAAATTTTATTTGCTGTTGTGTGTGTTCAGTTAAATTCCAGTTACCATCCTCATGCAGCAGTTTGACACAAAGCAGGAGCAAAAAGTTGATTTTCTAGTAAATAAGCAATAGATCATTCATCATTTTCTAACATACTAAAAATGGACACTTAATAAGCATCTGAGAATATTAAGCTACATAATTGCTTATATAAATGTATATAGTTATAGTATACTTCCTACATAGCAAAATTATGTGCCAAATCTAGTGTAAATGCTCTACTTTGTTGTAAATTAACGAGTTTTAATGATTATATCAACCAATGAGAAAACACCCTTCTTTAGAAAAGAACTGAAGTGCAAAAGGAAAACTTGATTAAAATCAAGGCTTTTCATGAGGTAATTTAAATAATTATTAAAGTTGTGATTTGTATTGCCTTCATTTAAAATCAGTCCTCCCTGATATCTACGTGATCATACTATATATAACCTATTACATATTTCTTGAAGTCTGCTAGGTAGTTTGCAATTGTCAGTCTAACATGAAAGCCACTGAGATGCTCTGGTGATAAGCAATATTGCAAAAACCAAAGATACATTAACTTTTCCTATATTTTTCCCATCTTTGCAAGTGATCAAAATATGCGCAACACTTTGCATCTAATTGAGATTCTGTGTCATGCACAATATCTTTAACTTATTTTTGAATTCCAGTATGCCATCTGTTTGCATTAGGAAGTCTTTTACTAACAAAACCTAACTAGGAGTTTACAAAATTAAGGAGCAAGAAGCAATAAAGTTCTAGTTGAAAACTGAGCCTTTTTTGAGCTATGATACTGCAAAACCAAAAATATCCGCACATTTGAAAAACAAAAAATCCTCTCATTTTAGAAAGTGCTGCTGTGATCTAGTGGATTATGCACAGCACTGAGAATCAGGGGAATTGGATTGTGTTTCCATCTCTGCCACTGCTTCAGGATGTGACCCTGAGCAAGTCCCTTACTTGTTTTTGGCCTCAATGAATTGAACAGGTAAAACTGGGAGAGACATGCTTCTCCACCTTTTTTAGGTTTATAATGCACATCTCACTTACCAAGCAACATAACCAATGCAGAGCGATATTTCGCATGCCATGACTTCCCAGAGAAATATCTTGTAGCAAGATCGTTTGTAGTCATGGCAGTAACCAATTGACATTTATGAGAAGTCTTGTTTTACAAAAGATTTTCTTTGAGTTGGATGCCAGAGTTCCAATTGTGCCTAAGAAACCAGAATTAGTTAGCATTGTTTGTATTCAAACTAGCAACACAGACAAAAACTGCAGGGTTTTGAGTGATGTTTGTACTTGCCTGGGGTGGTAAACCTTCTGGGTTGGTGGTAACTGAAAAGAAAAGGCACCTTTGACTAATATTGCCATTATAAAGCTCACCTTTAGGAGTTTCATGTCACAGAGCTCTTTGTGAAATTGGAGTAGGGTGTGGTTTTAAATCCACTAAATCCTGATAACTCAGGTCTAAAGGCAAAGCTGCCCCTGGTTAACCCATTGGGCTCAAGTATCATGGTTGCTGTGGTTCTCTGAACTCTGCTATCTCCCATACGTAGAGGTACGCTAGTCCTGGAGGAAGGGTCTGCTTTGCAGGTATAAGACCCCAGATGCACTGTGAAGATTGCATCCTGGGGAGACTGTAACTCACTCTGACAGATACTTGAGAATTCTGTTATGGCAACACCTACTGAGCTTGTCAGGGCATGAAATATTATTGAATTGTGTATAGAATCCTCTCAATACACACAATCTGCCTTGGATTTAGGAATATTGTTAATTCTGTATTACCCTTAAAAAGTCATGTTTGAAAGTGCTGCTATGGGGCTTTCCCTGAATGACTTGCATTGATTTTAAAGGGAGCAGCCAAGCGGCATCTTACTCCCTGAATGTGTCTGTATAATACAGGACTGGAAGTTTCAAAAGCACCTATAGGACTTAGGCACAAGTCCCACCAACAGCCAGGAGAACTATTCACGTGTTTAAGGTTCTGCATGTGTTTCAGTGCTTTACTGAATCTGATTCTAAATGCCTAACAGTGCATAGAGATCTCACACTTCTGGTTCCAGTGGCTTATCCATAGGGGCACTCTGCAAAACTCCCTGCTGGCCATGAAGAAGCTTCCCTGACTCTATGGAAACACTCTCATGCATTTCAAAGCAACCACGGTCTGCATGAGTTGGGAAGAAACTTGGTCTGCACTTAAATTTTAGGCCTGGTCTACAATATGTGATTGTATCGTAATTAGCTGTGTTATATTGAATTAAAACTTAATCCGTCCACACAACCAACCTGGTTTTGTTGACTTAAAGGGCTCTTAAAATGGTTTCTGTTCTCCACCTCGGCAAGGGGAGTAGCGCTAAAATCGACATTGCTGTTCCAGATTTGAGGTACTGTGGATGCAATTTAACAGTATTGGCCTCCGGGAGCTATCCCAGAACACTCCATTGTGACCGCTCTGGACAACACTTTCAACTCAGATGCACTAGTCACGTAGTCAGGAAAAGCCCCGGGAACTTTTGAGTTTCATTTCCTGCAGTCCCAGAATCGCAAAAGAGCTCCAGCATGGACCAGACGGGAGGTACCGGATCTGATCACTGTATGGGGAGAACAATCTGTGAAGGCAGAACTCTGGTCAAAAAAACAGAATGCCAATGGGCAGCGAAGACTGCGGGAACTGTGGGATAGCTACCCACAGTGCACTGCTCCGAGAGTCGATGCTAACCACGGTACGGTGGACGCACTCCACTGACTTAATGTGCATAGTGGGGGGGACATGATCGACTGTATAAAATCTCTTCCAAAAAATGGATTTCTATACATTCGATATAATTTCGTACTGTAGATATACCCTTAGTCTGTGAATAGCTGTACTTGTATAAAGCACCTTTATATCAAAATAGCTGTGTCCATGCTGGGGGTGGTGGCACCATTTTAATTATACTGATGTAGGTAAACTGGTGCAATTTTCTAGTGTGGACGAGTGCAGCTGGGAAAGATCCAAGGCCAAATTTATCCCTGACGTAACTTCAGTGAATTCAGTAGAGTTACACTATGGAAGAACTTGACCTGCCAGCCTTTAAAGTATTTCAGCTATGGTTGAATCTTTGCTGTGATGCATCAGCCACTTCCTTGTAACTTGTACAGAAGCTTCCACTGGCACTGCTCAGTGGCCAAGTGAAGCACTGAAGATGGGGGCAGACGTATGAAATGTTTGTGCTGTCTCCCCAGACAGTGCTGGACTAGCGGTCTCTCTTGTTAGTACCGCACCTTCGCCTCATTTTTTTTGCTGGAGCAATCTGCTCTCCGCCACTGACTCAAAGCCGCACTGTTTGGTGGAAGTCGGCAGGGTGTTCTATCTTTGCCCAGGTTTACACTGAGGGGAGGGGAATTGACTTAACATACATAACTTCAGCTATGTGAATAGCGTAGCTGAAGTCGACGTATGCAGGTTGACCTACCTCGGTGTCTTCACGGCACCCACTCGCTCCCCTGTCAACTCCACCTGCGCCTCTTGGTGCGATGGAGTTCCAGAGTTAACGAGGGAGTGCTCGGGGATTGATTTATTGCATCTAGACGAGACACAATAAATCGATCCCAGAAAGATCAATCTCTATCTGCCGATCGGTAGTGTAGACCTGGCCTGAGTCTCATGCAGCCTTTTCTTTCCCTGGTGCCAGGGAAGGGAAACCCTTTGCCGGGACGGGGCTTCAAGGGAGCATGCCTGCAGCGCTTTAGTGGTAGCTCTTGATGTTTGCCAAGCCTGTAAATGAAGCACCTGAAACGTACTTTGCTTCTCTCTTGCAGATGACGGAGGGCCGCCGATGTCAGGTGCACCTCCTCGATGACAGGAAGCTGGAACTTCTCGTGCAGGTAATAAATTATCTCCACTCACGGCAGCGTTCACCACCACTCTGAATTCTGGGCCATTTGAAGTACATTGGGCTTGTAGCAAGCTCTCTGCTATTCGGCTACTTTGTGCCAGTATCTTCTTGGATCTTGCAAGCTAAGCAGCGTGAACCTGAGTGAGGGCTTTAGAGAATGGGAAACACCCAAGGTGCTGCCAGACGTGCTGGCAGTGATTCATTAGGTGGTACTTCTCACTCTGTGTCAGAGCAGGACCAGTGCTCCAAAATGGAGTTGGGGCTGCTGTCTTTTGGGTGGGATGGAAAACCAAAGTCAGGGCCACTTGTGGTCCTTAATAATCCCATGACACCTTTGGAGGCATTACCCATCCTGTCCTGGCCAAATTTCAGCTCCAGGAACAACATTCTGCCACCCTAAAATCCCCTCTGCAGTGCCAATTACACACACACTGTTCTTCCCTTCCTAAATCATCGCGGGGTGATGTTAAACTGCTGTCGGAGATGGTGGGGCTTCAATTGTGGCTCCCCCGGCCTTAGCTCGTGGGCCAGATAAAAATGGCCGGTGAGCCACATGTGGCCCATGGGCCGTAGTTTGCCCACCCCTGGCCTAAATGCATCATCTCTTTAAGGTACAGTAGCATACATAACAAATTGATACCCGGCAACATAGTCTTCATCTCCACTCTTAACATCCAGGCATATGGGTGTGTGAAGTGTAGGCCCTGCTAGGATTTCCCTAATTTACATAGATGCGCTAGCTCAGTTTGTAGAATTTATTCATTGACTAGATGAATTCATTTCTAAAATGTAACATATTTCCACTAATGTGCCCATTTCTTGGACAGGAAGCTTTACCACTAATTAGATATAGAGAGACAGAAACGGAACCAGATTTTCCAAAGGGTTCAGCACCCACAATTAGGGGTAGATCTTTCAAAAGAATCAAGATTGTGGGAAAATGCCAATTATTTTCCACAGAAAATTTAAAAAGATTATTTCTTTCATCAAAATTTCCCATGAAAATGTTAGTTTCCTATCGAAAAACCAGAAACCATAAAAAAAAGTTTGTTTTTTTATAACATTTTGGTGGTGGTGTTTTTTGTAAATGTCTTATGTTTTTTAATCCCCAAACTGCAAAAGTCTGACAAAAATGTTCCCAATGCAAGCTGCTGGGTGCTAAATTCCTGTGAAAAATCTGGCTACTTATTTAGGGGCCTAAATCGGGACCTGAGCTTTTTGAAAATCAGGAGCTGATTGTAGCTTCTGGGCCCTCTGGAAATTCTGACCTGTCGCTCAAGGATCTCCAAAGGGTTAATAATAGGAATTAGAAAAATGGCTTTCCTCCTATAAATGTTACAAGCAGCAGTAGAAACAGGAAATGAAACTTCCCATAGCACTCAAATTAATGTCCGGCAGCTGATAAGCTTGAGGTGGGCAGGATGAGTGTATGCTTTGCTATAGCAAGCAGGGAGAAGATGAATGGGGTCTTTTGGAACCAGTTTGAATCACAGGAAATGCATTTCAGCACTGATTTGTAGGTGACTCTGAATGGTTGTTCAAAAATCATAGGCAACAAAAAATAAAGGGTAACATTTTCAAACGCACCTAAGTCCCATTTTCTAAAGGGATGTAGGTGTTCAGGAGCCTCTATCCCATTGTCTTTTGATGAGAGTTGGGCTCCTAGGCACCTAAGTCACTTGTGAAATTGGTGCCTAGGTTCCTAAATCACTTGGGGTACATGTACACAGCCTGCCCACGACAGCAAGCCTCCCAACCTGGGTTGACTGGCGTGGATTTGTGGGGTTGTGCTAGCGCTCTAAAAAGAGCTCTGTAGACAGCACTTTGACATTGCGATTCAGGCGTGAGTTCAGGCTCTGAAGCCTAGGGAGAGGGGTGGACTTCAGAGCCCAAGCTCTAGCCCAATCCACACCTTCGAAGTGCTGTCTACACAGCTAGTTTTAGAGCACTAGCACAAACCCAAGTTTTTCAACCTGGGCAAGTTGTGTAGACGTACCCTCAGGTACCTCTGGAAATTTTACCTAAAGTCTTTGGTTAACAAATGTATGTGACTATTGCAGATGGCTCTAATGAGGAACTGTTCACAATTTTAATAATGACAGCTAGAGCTATATTGCAGGAAAATACGCAGGAGTGTACCAGGGCAGAACGTTTGCCCTGGATTTGCTTTGGCAGTATTGGCGACTCCCTTTATTTGCTTGTGTACCAGTAACATTGTGTTTACAAGAATGTTTATGGAAGGAAAACTGTCATGACTACTGGTGCATATGTGAATGTTCAGGAGGCCATCTTGAGACTTTTGCTAAATTGTAGAGTCATTGAATCAAAAAGCAGAAACAACACCATGTGACCAAAGTGATTGCTCACAGAGTTTGAATGGCAATGACCAGTAATCATAACTTGATGCAAATAACACAGTAAATCATGGTAAATAGTTTGCTGGTGACCCATTGGCTGGGTTTGGGCCGTGCAAAACCACTCATTGGATATTTTCAAATAACGTGCCAGCTTGTAAAGTGAGAAGTCTTATCATGGAAAATTAATGACCGAAAAAAGGGATTAACTTTGCTTTATAACTGATCATTGCAAGTAGTTCACCCAGCTCTGTGAATAACACTTCGGGGTTTATATATTCCCTTCCATCTGAGGATCTCAAAGAGTCTTCCACTTTAGTTCCAGTTCTCTAGCATTTTACTGTTTATTTGGCTCATCATACTCATAAAGGGGCGTAGAGAACAGGTTGCTTTTAGTTAGAGGAAGAAGGTGGGAAGAAGGAATCCATTATTGCCTCTGCCACTGACTTTCTTTGTAGACTTGGACAAGACTTCCCTTGACATTTGTCTGTCTATCAAATGGGGATAATACCACCTGTCTCACAGAGGTCTTGAGGCTTAATTATTTGAGGCTAGATTGTGCGACCCTTACCCTGGCTGAGTAGCACCTTGCTTATCCCATTGTTTCCAGTGAGATTACTAAAGTACTGAGGTGCTCAATACTCAATGTGAGTAAGGGAATCACAATCTGGCCCTTGTCGTTTGGCAATTGCTCGGAGATCCTTAGATAAAAAAGATTATGTACATTCTAAGTATTTCTATTATTCCATAGCTGAGCTGAACAGATGTGTGTCCAAGGCATCATATCTAGGGTTTCTGGATGCCACTTGGTAGCAATATTTACTTCTGGATTACCCTATGCCAGAGTTTAAACTGAAGATTAACTGCTATATGTTTGTGTCTGATGAAGAAGACTCGTCCACCCCAGCACTGGTACTTAACAGCCTGAATGGTAATACAGTTGCCTTTAACCATGGTTAGGGCTCTGCCAAATTCACGGCCCTGAAAAACTTTGAAATCTGGCCTCCCCACCATGAAATCTGGTCTTTTGTGTGCTTTTACCCTATAGTATACAGACTTCACAGGAAAGACCAGCGTTTCTCAAATTGGGGTCCTGACCCAAAAGGGAGTTGCAGGGGCATCACAAGGTTATTTTAGGGGGCTCTTGATATTGCCACCCTTATTTCTGTGCTGCCTTTGGAGTTTAGTGGCTGGAGAGCGGCAGCTGTTGGCCAGACGCCCAGCTCTGAAGGCAGCGCTCCACCAGCAGCTGCACAGAAGTAAGGGTCACAATATCATACCATGCACCCTTACTTCTGTGCTGCTGCCTTCAGAGCTGGGTGGACGGAGAGCGGAGGCTGCTGACTGAGGTCCCAGCTTTGCAGGCAGCAGCGCAGAAGTAAGGGTGGCAATACCATACCATACCATCCTTACTTCTGCGCTGCTGCTGGCAGCAGCTCTCCTTCGGAGCTGGGATCCCAGCCAGCAGCCGCCGCCCTCCAGCTCCCAGCTCTGAAGGCAGAAGTAAGGGTAGCAGTACCAAAACCCCCTCTCCCACATCCACAATAACCTTGCAAACCTGCCCCCCACAACTCCTTTTTAGGTCAGGATCTCTATAATTACAATGCTGTGAAATTTCAGATTTAAATAGCTGAAATCATGAAATTTATGATTTTTTAAATCCTAGGATCGTGAAATTGACCAAAATGGACTGTGAATTTGGTAGGGCCCAAACCATGGTGAATTCTCTATGGAAATTTGAGCCTTCCACAGCAACACCAGCTCTGATGGAAGCTTTGCCTCTACCTAGTAACTGTTGTTGCTACATAGGAGAAGCAGTCACTGTTGTCTAACAGTCTAACTGTGGTCTCTGGAATCAGTGGAGAGAGAGACTTCTGCCACACCAGTGGTGGTATTAGTCTTTTTGTAACAATGCCATATAATTGGGGGTTGGAAATAAAGATCAGTCGCTTAGAAGCACTGCTGTGTCACCCGCCCTTGTAACAGAAGGCTTTGGGGGACTTGCAGCTTGAAAGGAAGGAGACAGTATATATCTAGGGAGAGAAGTGGGGTCAGATATGACAAGGAGGATGTGTACTATTTCCATGCTGGATGCAATAGATGTCAGGGCTGTCCAAGTGCCTACAGCCAAACTAGGGAAACTGGATAGCTGGGTGCCATTTTGGAGCTAAAGTGAGGCCTGTTCCTGAAACCATGCGACTGGATGAAAGCAATGGTGGCCTCTACAGTAAGGTGAATTATTTGTAAAAAAAAGAATTGACTGGACAAATTTATGCTCTTTTTAAAGCCTGTGAATTAGCTGCGATCCGACTGGGAGTCTTATGAATTAGTTGTCCAGAATGTGTCAACATACGTTTTATGGGCCTATACCTCAGCCCAAAGAGGGAGGGAGAAATTTGCCACAACTATTGCTTTGCATATTTGACCCTGGCTCTGTGAGATAGCTCACCAAAGTCACATGGTGATGTTTCAGAACCCTGATTGGACTGCCAAAGCCTCAAATAATTTTCAAGATGGCCCCACAATCGTTTCCAATGTGAGAATGTATGCAGATACAGATTATTATTATTTATTATTTGTGTTACCCAGAACACAAAGATGGTGCCTTCGCCAAAGAGAATGTTCACAATATATTCTGCAAACATTCCTGTGAACTAAAACTGAATCATGTCAATGTTGGCAGAAAATAAATACAAGAGGTTAAGAACATAAGAAGATAGGAATGGCCAAACTGGGTCAGATCAGTGTTCCATCTAGCCCAGTATTCTGTCTTTCAATGGTAGTCGGTACCAGGTGCTTCAAAGGGAGCAAACAGAAAAGGGCAATTTATTGAGTGATCGATCAATCCCCTGTTGTCCAATTCCAGGTTCTAGCAGTCAGAGGTTTAAAGCCACCCAGTGCATGGGTTTGCGCCCCTGACCATCTTGGTTAATAGCCATTGATGGACCTATCCTCCATAAACTTATCCAATTCTTTTTTGAGCCCAGTTATACTTTTGGCCTTCACGTCTTCTGGCAATGAGTTCCACAGGTAGACTGTGTGTTGTGTGAAGAAGCTTCGTAAGCAAAATAAGGTTGCAAATACCACCATGTCAAATGTGCTGTTGTTATTCAAACTAGTGACCCTGAGGTACTGTTATGTTGTTTTTGCAGTTTTCTCCCAACTTTAGTGGCCACAGAACTTTATTTACAGCAGCACAAAGAAAAAGCAGAAGAATGGGCTTTGGGGATAAAGAAACCAAAATAGTGTTTTGATAGATAAGTAGCAAAAATGAGAAGCTCTAATCATAAACCAGGCAGAGTATCATTGCATGAAAATCTCTTCCTGGGGCTCTGAAATCCAAAGCCTGCTGGATTTGGGATTATAGAAAAGAGTTGATTTGATATGTGTTTCATTTGATAAATGCCTGTTGATGTTCTGTTGCGTGCGGTGAGTTTACATAAGATTTTTTTGACCACGTTTTCTTTCTGAGAAGCAGCAGAGCCAGGCTCCTTGGATCTTCCTTACATTTGAATTCTTTTACAGATCCTCTTCTGTTTCATGTGTGTGAGGTTTATAATGAAAGTTATCTAGGGAAATATTTGGCTTTATCCAGTTAATCCTTTCTAGTGAGTGAATCTTCTTTCTTATTTGTGGATAATGGATTTATACAAATCATTCCCTTTTCTCGGCCATGTTTTGCATTAGTTATTTATTGTTTCCATACTGCTGTGTACTCTTTGCCCATTGCACATGAAAGGTTTGCCTCACAAATTTTATTTGCTTCCCTTTATTTAAGGTTTTACATAATTGGCATTTTGCTTCTTTTCATAGTGGGTTCATAAATACAGCGTTTTGTGTGAGAGTTGAATCACGAGTACTGACTACTGTTGACTTCACTTCTGCCGTGGATGTCTGTTCCCATTATCTGTCTTCAGCTCAAAGAATTGTCATCTTAAAGTGTTAAGCCGCTAATTCTTTCTCTTTGGAAGAGTAGTTTCCAAACCTCCAGGTGCAGAGCTCAGCCAATGTTTACAGCAGATGCAAACTGCAGGAACTGGAAGGCTCATAGATTTGATAATGGGATATATGGTGCCTCTCATTTCTAACCTTCACCCACAGAAGTGTTAATGACACAAATACACATGTAAATGCACTCTCAAAGTGAACAAAGTGTGTGCAAAACTTCCTGCTCAGCCTCTTTTCTTTTGCACCCTATCCTGTCCATCTGTGCACTGACTTTGGATTTGGAATCCTCTGGGCTGGTGGGCTTATCTATAAAGTGCCTAGCATGTTTTGGCTACTTTCTAGGTACCTTTAGACTTTCAAGGCATAATGGTCTCAAGTTGCAGTGAGGGAGGTTTAGGCTGGATATTAGGAAAAACTTTTTCACTAGGAGGGTGGTGAAGCATTGAAATGGGTTACCTAGGGAGGTGGTGGAATCTCCTTCCTTAAAGGTTTCTAAGATCAGGCTTGACAAAGCCCTGGCTGGAATGACTTAGTTGGGGACTGGTCCTGCTTTGAGCAGGGGGTTGGACTAGATGACTTCCTGAGGTCCCTTCCAACTCTGATATTCTATGATTCTATACCCATTCAAAGCCAGCCCAAGTTGGAAAAGACTAAAAGTTGTGAGTCAACGGATGGGTGTTTCAGCCCTCTGATGTGAGTGATGGTTAGAGCTTATTTCCATGGGATGAATGTCCACATCACCTAGCTATCTCCACGGTTGGTAATTCTAGCAGAGAGGGACCCACGGTAGAGAGGGTGAAACTGAGCTAACTTTACACTTCACCAAACAGTTCCTCCAGAAGTAGACTCAGCCAGGCATGCTGGCTGTGCAATACTTTTCCTGCTCTGTGGATAAACGGAGGGCTTAAATCTTCAGGGCTGTGGATCTGGCATCTTCTGTGAGCATTAACGTCACTCACAGTGATAAGAGAGAGAAAAAAATGTCCAGCAAATGAAACTTCTCCCAAAGGATGTTTGTGTTGCCTGTAATCCTTTCAGCATTGCCTCCTGGCCATGGAGTTCCAATTAAATGGGATTTGCCAGCGTGAGCTCATGATAGACTGAAGCATTGTGTTAATTTCTCCACAGGCAACAGTTTTATCTGGGTCTGTAGGGGGAAAATTGGCAAAGGCTTTAACCAGACTGGTACCAGTTCAGACTGCAAAAACCCACAAAGTCCCTAAGGATGACACCTGCCTTACTCAGGGCAGAATGTGTCTCACTACGTATTGAGGCTTTCATGTGAGCTCTAAGAGCTTTACAAACATCAGTTTAGCCTCACAGAGGGGTAAACTGAGTCATGGAATGGGTTAAATGACTTGTCCAGAGTTTCACAGATAAAACAGAAGTGGTTCCTAGTCTCCTGGGCCACTGTTCCTCTATTTAAATTGAGTATCATGCTGTTTGCCCACGCACACCCACCTATTTTCCCATTTTATAGTGTTATTCTACGTTCTGAGTCGAAGTGTCAGTGACCCTTTAAAGGAACTGGCTTCAAGGCTACTGCAGCTTCAGCGCCCCGCTGCCTTGACAGTAAATGGGAAAGATGAATCACAGTAACTGTCCTCATGCAGTCACCGCGATTCCCTACAGTGTTCCTAGGCCAGCGATTTAAATGTCCCAGAAGTCGGCTATGAGGGCCCAAGCGCGGGAGCGGGGCGGGTGAGCTAAGAAATCTGAAAGCGAGAATGTGAGTATGGAATCCCCCTCCCCAGCACATGGCGGCCACTAGCACTGCTCCGATGTCAGCCCAGCGCTCTCCTGGGGCAATGATATACAGGGCTAACTTCTGACTGTGTTACAGCCAGGTCAGGGTGGGGGCTGAGAGGCAAAGCCCGAGTCTTCTCTCTCTCGTGCAGGTGTAAATTGGGAGCAGCTCCGCTGAAGTCACGAGGGGGGCTTTGGGGAAGGAGAACAAGACATAGAGTCCCCAAGACCTGGTGCTGTGACTGGCCTCGCTGCCAAGGGCAGTGGCAGGTGAATTGCCTCAGAGATGTGTGAGGGGGAGAGCACTGACAAACACCCCGTGCCAGTAGGCAGTCAAGGGTAAACCTGGGTAAATAGCACTTGCCCATTTCTCGTTTGGAGAATAGGGTGTTTAGGTTACGTTAGTTTAATCATCTCTTTTTTTTACCACTACATCACTGTTCCTTACTACTGCTGTAGTGTGTGCTTCTCCTGGGGCTGCTTCTCGGTGGTAGCAGTTGCACAGGGGGATGCAACCCAGATTACACCCCAAACCATCTGGCCCAGGGGTGGGCAAACTTTTTGGCCTGAGGGCCACATCAGGGTTCCAAAATTGTACGGAGGGCCAGGTAAGGAAGGCTGTGCCTCCCCAAACAGCCTGGCCCCACCCCCTTTCCAACTCCCTCCTACTTTCTGCTCCCTCATTGCCCCTCTCAGAATCCCTGACCCATCCAATCCCCCCTGCTCCTACTCCCCCTGACCCCACCCCTCCAGAGAGCCCCACTCCTAACCACCCCCCGGAACCTCACCCCCTATCTAAGCACCCCTGCTCCTTGTCCCCTGCTTGCCCCCTCTTGAGACTGCCCACCCTAACTGCCCCCCAGTATCCCACCCAACCACCCCCTGCTCCCTGTCCCCGGACTTCCCCTGGGAGTCCCTGCCCCTTATCCAACCCCCCAGCCCTGGTCAGTCCTGGCCCCCTTACCATGCTGCTCAGAGCAGCAGCCCAGACAGAAGAGCTGGTGGAAAAAGAAAAGGCCACAGTGGCCCAAGGTAGACTGACCTGCTTGGAAATCCTTGCACTCAGCAGAAATTACTCAAACTGCTAAATTTGAATTTGGTCCAGGATCTAGACCACCTGAACTTCTGCCCAGGCCCTGCAGTGGTACAGTATTCAGCTCTGGAGAAGCAGCAAGACTATGCTTACCAGTTTCCTACGTTGATTTAATGTGTAAAATCTTTGCAGAACCCAAAGGACAGAAGGACAATCCAGGGTTTTGCTTTGGCCCGTTTTACAGCTCGAAGGAGCCTGATTCTCAGCTCACCTACACCAGTTGGATGTGGTATAGCTCTGTTGATATCAGTAATGAGTCCAGATTGAAACCATAAGAACAGCAATACTGGATCGGACAAGTTGTCCACCTAGCCCAGTATCCTGTCTGCCAACAGTAGCCAGTGCAGGTACATCAGAGGGAGTGAACAGAACAGGGCAATTATTGAGTGATCCACCCCCTGTCATCCAGTCCCAGCTTCTGGCCATCACATCAGTGAGCCCCAAATCAGGCCCAGTGGACATTTGGAAAATTTGGGCTAGATTGCTGAACATGCGCAACGTTAAGGGTTGTTGGGATCCATCGCTTTGGTTCATTCCAGTCCGCTATGAAACCACACATCAGCGTGCAGTCGCAGACCTGTGCTGTCGCCCTAGACAGAGGCTCAGATCTCTAGTGAAATGCAAAGTGGACGAGTTTCTTGTGCCTTTGAGTTTTGTTGTGGAATATTTTGCATGACTCTGTTTTGAAACCAAACTGGGGGACAAGATTCTGCTCTGCATCCTTCAAGCTCTCTGGAGAGGGGTTCAAAGGGGCTTCTCAGCCACTGGAGCCCTGCTCCCCACCAACTGAGTGAGACACAATTCTTCCCGGGAGCTCCCAGGGTCCTTGCATCAGAGCAGTCTCTGCTACCTTTGATGAGCTTGCAGCATTCTCCTGGCTTGCATCTGGCCACCTCTACGCCACTGCTCTGCCCCTTCTTTCCTTTCAGACAGCTTCACAATGTGGGGGCGCTAGCAGGGACTGATCTCTTTAATGGCATTAGTAGCACCAGGGAAGGGTGAGGAATCTTCGCACCCCCTTGATCCCTTTTTGTACCAGTTCAGGGCCAGTATTCAGTGCAGGAGAAGCAGCAAGAATATGGGTGCCAGTTTCCTAAGCTGGTTTAATGTGTAAAATCTCTGGAGAAAACCCAAAAGGTAGAAGGACGGCCATGAAATGGTGGAGCTTTAGGATCTTGCTGGTATTTTGAAGTCGAGCTTTGAAAATCTAAAGAGAAAGCTCTGGAGGATTTTGAAATGCAGCAGTGTGAATAGAAAGAGGGGCAGAGTCCTCTTAAAGGGAGAGAAATTAAGCCACATGACAGAATGTTAGAATACAAAAGCTATGCAAAGACCGAGACTGCTGAGTGCTGAAATAGGGGCACAGACAGCAGGGAACCGTGAACTGCGGGGCTGGGATCGAGGGGAGAAGAGTGACTGAAGGGCAAATGAAGTGGAATACCGTGAGGGCAGAATGAAGCTGCCGTTGGAATGGAAGGATTCAAAGGGAAACTAAAGCAATGAGGAAGGCGAAATGGGGAGCCAAGGACCGACACAAGGGCAGAAATGAAAAATGGGACCGAGCAATTCAGATGATAGGTGGTGGGGAGGGTACAAAGGCAGCTTGAAGCGTGTGTGGCAAGGGGACAGGCAAGCGCAGCCATTCAGAGAGAAATGAAGCGTTTGCGAAGATAAAGCTGACAGGGTGCTCGGGGCGGGGAGGGACTAGTAAAGAAGACCTCTTGGGGGAAATCTCTGACAGGGCTCAGGGACTGTGGGCCACATCCTCAGCTGGTGTGAACTGGCCTCACTCCAGTGAAGCCAGTGGAACTAGGCTGACTTTCCCCAGCTGAGGATCAGGCCTGGAATTTTTTACAGCAATTTGTAGGGCAGCAAACCTGATCAGGCTTGACCTTTGGAATGTCGGGCAGCAGGTTGGTTTTCAGGCTCCCACGCTGGCATTTCTGGGGTAATGGCTGTTGCTTGTTTGTCTGTAGTAGGGCCCAAGGTCTTTTGCAGACACCGCAAAAGGGACCTTCCCTGCCCCGGAGAGCGCCCGCTCTAAGGCCGGAAAGAGACAAGTAAACCAAGGTTAGGCGAAAGTGACCAAGATGGGCCTTTTTATGCCAGCTGTCCGGATTTGCTGTGAGCAGCATGGCAGAAATGGGTAAGAGGGACATAAACGTGGACAGGCAGATTGGAAAAGGGTGTAAAATGTGAGGCACAGAGCCATGGCAGTAGATGAGCTGGGGAAACAAATGAGTGGAGAGCTACCAAAGAGCCATGCAAGCGATCTGTGTGCTTACAAAGGTCATGCCAGGCAGGCAACTGTAGAAAAATGAAACCCACTAAGGCTAAGAAATGTTAGGCTAGTAATTAGAGAAAACCCAGCAGGGATAACTTGATTGCTCCAGACTTGTTGCTGAACTGCCAGCGGGAGGACATGGGGATGGGAGGAGAATTAGCAGAAGGAGGAATTACTGGTTGCAGGGGACAATAACCCTTGGGGGGCCAAGTGACCCTGATAAATGAGTCCTCTAGTTTATGGCTGACCTTGCAGCAGAGAGAAATGGACAACAAAGACCAGTTTGTGTCTTAGGATATTAACTGAAGGGGCTCAGACGCATAGGGACCAGACTTTCCCTGCATTTCAATATTATACATTCCCAATTTTCCAAGCTATAGGCTTTTTTGAATGCGGTAGCTACTTAAACCGATATGGAGAACCAAGCCCCGTGTGTGTTAGCCTTGACATATAGCTGCTGTAAGAGAGCACTGCATGCATTTCGGATGACAGAATCATAGTTCTATAAGTTTTAGGAGCTATGGAGAGTAGTCCCATATAGATAACTGCTGAGTCTCCTAACAATAAATATGTCAGGGGACAGTAATCATTCTGTTCCTTGGGAATGAAATGAAGATGTGGTTTCAAAGGTCTCTCATAATCAATATCCCCATTATCAATTGTCCACAATGAATTGCATTCTAAATAATAGAGGCCTTGGAGCTATCTGTGAGCTGTAGGAAGGCAGATAAACTGGAGGCATATTTTTTTATTCATGCCAAATATGTGAGGGATGGGATATTATTTAGAGTGGATAAAATAATGGAGAAAAAAATCTGTGGTTTTTATTGTTGTTTATTGTTGAAATTTTCCAACCCGCCATACTACTGGGCAAAAATTCTGGGATTTCCCTGGCTTGGGTGTGTTTCTGATTTGCAAAACTAAAAGCATGGGGATGGCTTGGCAATAGAGACCATTTTATCCCAAACTCATAGTGTTGGTGAGAGGAGAAAGCAGACGATTTGCTGTTCACCTATGGATGAGTTAGCTCCCAAAATCATGTTGTTTCAGCTAATTAACATGCCAAGGTTGAGGAAGGCACAAAGTTAACTTTAATAATTACATGCCCAACACCTAATGGATACTGTTACATGGGAGAGAAAACAGCTGGCTCATGATTGGTTGAAACACTCAAAAGATGAGTCAGGAATTTTCTATTGTTGCTCTCCGCTCAGCTGCAGATGAGCTCATTGAAACTGTTGTTCATGCCTGAGCTAACTTGATAGTATATGACAATGGCTCCTAAATATTTTATTGTTAAGGGCTGAATGCTGTTGAAGATACAGGGCAGCTGAGGGCCATCTCCACTCCCAACCACAATACTGACCCTTTTCTGGGGCAACTGCAATGACTAACAGGACAAATACAAAGGGGATGAGATGAAAACAAACTCAGTAAAGTGTGAGGCCGTGGTTGGGTTGGCCATAGCCCCTCATTTTGCTCTCTATCAATTTCTACTTATCCGATATAGAGCTTTACAGGTCTTATTACTAATTCTGCCTGCTTTGCCTGCAGCCCCCAGTACTGTACTTGTCTAACTCAGTGACTTTGCAGGTCAGCCCTATGGAGTGTTTTCTGCCCCTCCAATCGAAAATGGTTTGTAGGTGGGATCACAGTTGAATTTACAGCAAAGAAACGCCTGACACAGAAGACGCATCCTGCAGGGAGCAGAGAGATGGAGGATTGTTTTTACTGTAGTTATTCAAAAAAGCCCCTGAAATCCTAAAAGGCTCAAGGGTGATGGTACAATTAGCAGGACTTGTCACTGCCTGAAGGCCCAAACACTTCACAGACTACAGTGTCTGAATTACTGACATGACAGTCCCATGTGCACACAGAGATTCAGTGACTTATCCACAGCCACACAGTCTGTAGCGCACACAGTACTAGATACTGGGTTTCCTGACTCTCAGTTTCCTGTTCCAACCACTAGGCAATGGTTCTTTGAAGGAAAATCAGATAAAAAATACATTTAAAAATAGTGAGGAAATGTAGCACAGGACAACAACTTCGGAACCCGCCTGCTGGGAGTCAATGAAAGTGGAAATAGAAAATTTTCTGTGGCACATTCTCTAGGACTGAGTTAAAAAATAATAGCTAGTGTATTTGATACCGGATAATATAGGAAAGGGCAGCTCTGTAGAAAGACAGATGAAATTGACATCAACTAGCATGGTAGATTAGGTTTCAATCTAAAATATGGAACTTGTGGTTCCAATCTGAGTCAGTCTTTCATGTTGGAGAATTTCCTATTACTACGGCCTTCATTTTCCACAGGTGGAAATAGTAGCTTGTGTGTGATTGACAGGTGCCAGACTGACTACATTACCCAGTGTAAAGAAAAATGTTTTCTGTGCTCTCTTTCTTTTTTAATTCTAGGGAATGTAGTTTAGACAAAAGGTGCCAGTCGACAGCTCTGAGGACTGAAGCCTTCTGTTTGTCCCCATTGCAGAAACAGCATTGGCAGCAACACAGCAAAATTCCCAGAGTAGTTCAACCTTGTCAGTGACGTGGGCAGCCTGCGTAGTTGTGCAGCACCTCCATCGGCAACATACAGAAACAAAATGGCATCCTCCCTGTTCCTTCATATTTCCTGCCTCTGAATGATCCCTGTTTTCTATTGGTGGAAAATTATCCCTTGAGTTTACTCAAGAGAGTGTATCAAAGGCTTCTCTCAAGGTGTGTATTTTATTAGGAAGCGAAGCGAAACAGTCTCTCTAACAACATAAATCTTCGTTTCCCGGACCCATGCAATATTTTTAGTGTGCTGCCTATCCGTTCTTTTGTCTTCATTTTGGGGAAGTGCCTGTTCATGATAGTTGACTAGAAGGAGAACTTGGGACATTCTGGTGCCTGAATGCATGTCTTTCTCTTCTGTGATGTATTTTTCCAAATCTCCCCTTTCCTCCAAGGACATGTTAGCTTGCTGACTGCAGCGATCTCACTGTCTAGAGAACAAGCAGGGCAGACACTGTTTCCAGCCTCATGCTTTCCTGCTAGAAGTACAGAAAAAACCCTGTGGCATTTTTTTTCTGTCTGCTGTGATGTGGGATGTCATGATGTTTTATACCCAAAGATAGCTTTCCTGACTTTCAGGACAGAGGATCTTACTGTTGGCTCAGAATTGGGTCATCTTTAAAAAAAAATCTTGCATGACCTCATTCTGAGAAACAGGACATGTGTTCATTCTGCTCTCAAATTCCTTTCCTGACCTCTCCTATACAAGAGAGATGTTCGGATGAAGGGCCTGCTGGAATCCATCTCTTTCTCTAATATCTGTATTTGGACTCTGCTTGTCGCTCTAATGTCTGGGCACCTATCAATATCCCTCATGTAATCACCTCTGCCATATTTAACCAGAAAATGGCTCATGGCTAAACCCTGAGATGTGCAAGAATTAGGGGGAAGTTTGGATCTTGAGCACAACTTTGCAGCTGGCCACTTTATCTGTAATGGATCAACCCAAGCACTTGTAGGTAGCTGCAACAAAATCATCATCTCCAAGAGTCCTTCAGCTATGGGAATGTTAGCACCTCACCCTCATCTAGATCTGAACTTTGCAGTTCAACCCCATTCTCCCTTATATACTGCTTATATACTGCTGTAACAGTCCTTATATAGCTTATATACTGCTGTATAGTCCTTATACAGAATAAGTCCTTGTACAGTCTAGTCCTTGTACTGTACAGTCCTTGTACAGTCCTTATTCAGCTTATATACTGCTGTATAGTCCTTATATACTGCTGTAACATAGAATCAGAGAATATCAGAGTTGGAAGGGACCTCAGGAGACCATCTAATCCAGCCCCCTGCTCGAAGCAGAACCAATCCCCAACTAAATCATCCCAGCCAGGGCTTTGACAAGACTGACCTTAAAAACCTCTAAGGAAGGAGATTCCACCACCTCCCTAGGTAACCCATTCCAGTGCTTCACCACCCTCCTAGTGAAAAAGTTTTTCCTAATATCCAGCCTAAACCTCCCTCTCTGCAACTTGAGACCATTACTCCATTGTTCTGTCATCTGGTACCACTGAGAACAGTCTAGATCCATCCTCTTTGGAACCCCCTTTCAGGTAGCTGAAAGCAGCTATCAAATCTCCCCTCATTCTTCTCTTCTGCAGACTAAATAATCCCAGTTCCCTCAGCCTCTCCTCGTAACTTATGTGCCCCAGTCCCCTAATCATTTTTGTTGCCCTCTGCTGGACTCTTTCCAATTTTTCCACATCCTTCTTGTAGTGTGGGGCCTAAAACTAGACACAGTACTCCAGATGAGGCCTCACCAATGCCAAATAGAAGGGAATGATCACGTCCCTCGATATGCTGGCAATGCCCCTACTTATACAGCCCAAAATGCCGTTAGCCTTCTTGGCAACAAGGGTACACTGTTGACTCATATCCAGCTTCTCGTCCACTGTAACCCCAAGTCCTTTTCTGCAGAACTGCTACCTAGGCATTTGGTCCCTAGTCTGTAGCAGCGCATGGGATTCTTCTGTCCTACGTGCAGGACTCTGCACTTGTCTTTGTTGAACCTCATCAGATTTCTTTTGGCCCAATCCTCTAATTTGTCTAGGTCCCTCTGTATCTATCCCTACCCTCCAGCGTATCTACCACTCCTCCCAGTTTAGTGTCATCTTCAAACTTGCTGAGGGTGCAGTCCATGCCATCCTCTAGATAGTTAATGAAGATATTGAACAAAACCAGCCCCAAGGCCAACCCTTGGAGCACTTCACTTGATACTGGCTGCCAACTAGACATGGAGCCATTGATCACTACCGAAGATCTAGCCAGCTTTCTATCCGCCTTATGGTCTATTAATTTCATCCAGCCCATACTTCTGTAACTTGCTGGCAAGAATACTGTGGGAGACCGTATCAGAAGCTTTGCTAAAGTCAAGGAATGACACGTCCACTGCTTTCCCCTCAGGGCCGGCTCCAGGCAACAGCCAAGGAAGCACGTGCCTGGGGCGGCACTTTGTAAGGGGCGGCATTTCGGGCAAAAAAAGGGATGCGCAATTTGGCCGCCCTTTTTTTTTCTTTTTTTTGCATTGGCAGTTCAGGCGTTTTTTGTTGTTTCATTTCTTGGGGCGGCACAAAGGGTAGAGCCGGCCCCTCATCCACAGAGCCAGTTATCTCATCATGGAAGGCAATTAGGTTAGTCAGACATGACTTGCCCTTGGTGAATCCATGCTGACTAGTCCTGATCACTTTCCTCTCCTTTAAGTGCTTCAGAATTGATTCCTTGAGGAGCTGCTCCATGATTTTTCCAGGGACTGAGGTGAGGCTGACTGGCCTGTAGTTCCCCGGATCTTCCTTCTTCCCTTTTTTAAAGATGGGCACTACATTAGCTTTTTTTCAGTCATCCGGGACCTCCCTCGATCGCCATGAGTTTTCAAAGATAATGGCCAATGGCTCTGCAATCACATCCACCAACTCCTTTAGCACCCTTGGATGCAGCGCATCCAGCCCCATGGACTTGTGCTCGTCCAGCTTTTCTAAATAGTCCTGAACCACTTCTTTCTCCACAGAGGGCTGGTCACTTCCTCCCCATACTGTGCTGCACAGTGCTGTAGTCTGGGTACTGACCTTGTCTGTGAAGACAGAGGCAAAAAAACATTGAGTACATTTGCTTTCTCCACATCCTCTGTCACTAGGTTGCCTCCCTCATTCAGGAAGGGGCCCACACTTTCCTTGACTTTCTTCTTGTTGCTAACATACATGAAGAAGCCCTTCTTGTTACTCTTAACATCCTTTGCTAGCTGTAACTCCAAGTGTGATTTAGCCCTCCTAATTTCACTCCTGCATGTCTGAGCAATATTTTTATACTCCTCCCTGGTCATTTGTCCAATCTTCCACTTCTTGTAAGTTTCTTTCATGTGTTTAAGATCAGCAAGGATTTCACTGTTAAGCCAAGCTGGTCGCCTGCCATATTTACTATTCTTTCTACACATTGGGATGGTTTGTTCCTGCAACCTCAATAAGGATTCTTTAAAATACAGCCGGCTCTCCTGGACTCCTTTCCCCCTCATGTTATTCTCCCAGGGGATCCTGCCTAGGGAGTCAAAGTCTGCTTTTCTGAAGTCCAGAGTATGTATTCTGCTGTTCTTCTTTCTTCCCTGTGTCAGGAAACTGAACTTGACCATCTCATAGTCACTGCTTCCTAGGTTCCCATCCACTTTTGCTTCCCCTACTATTTCTTCCCTGTTTGTGAGCAGCATGTCAAGAAGAGCCCTGCATCTAGTTGGTTCCTCCAGTACTTGCACCAGGAAGTTGTCCCCTACACTTTCCAAAAACTTCCTGGATTGTCTGTGCACTGCTGTATTGCTCTCCCAGCGGATATCGGGGTGATTGAAGTCCCCCAAGTACAAGCGACCAAACCAGTCAGAACCAGAACCAGTGTGTTTTGCCAAGTTTTTATGTAAACCACAAGAGTATTTCCTGGTTTCAGCAGGAAATCATCTATCAGACCGGTGGTTAATCCAGACCCAGGCTTTGCTAAAGTTCCAGGGTATTTTACTCCATTACTTGTGAGTTTTATGCATGTTTTTCACATTGTTCAGCAGACTCGCTTCTAAGTTTCAAGTTTGTAATGAAACTCAAAATCAGGGAAATTTTCCATTATTCAGATTTTGTTGCAAACATTTTGCACAGCTCTAGCTCTGTGGCTTAATTAATGTTTGTAAAGCAGGGTCAAAGCATGTATTATTTATTATCAGTGTGTGGAGAATTGAGTAGTGACAGATGCTTCAAATAGCATTAAGCAAATGGAAATAATGAAAATTAGGTAATAGATTCTCCAGGAATGTACATTTGGGTTGAGTTACATTTTGCTGTTAAACAATATATTGAAAAGACAGATTGCATCTTCAGCAGAAATGGAAGCTGATGTATCAGTTTTAGTTTTTCATTGAATTATTTTTAAAATGAAATAACATACTGTCCTTAAAATGTTTGACTCAAGAGATTTGTTTAATAAGTGTTTTAATGTGTCTTGAAAAGACACTATGTAACAGGGAAGTTGGTAATCAACAAACATTTCCCAAACTAAAGAAGAAAAAAAGTCAAAGAAAAAACTTGACTCCGAATGTAGATAATGGTCTGGTCTTGCAGTCATTGCTAAGGCAAAATTCCCATTAATGCCATTCGGAGTTTTTACTGTGGACTGCGGGGTTGGGTGCAGTCTAGGTGTCTAAGGCGAATGAGGAATACAAGTGGCATTCATAGAAGAGAACATGTGTACCCCTCTTAGGACTATACCGCACAGAGCTCTGTGGGAATTTCAGGTTGATTATCACAGTGGCCGTACATGTCATGTAACTGATGTCATTTACTCAAGGACAACCGAGGAAAAGTAAACGTAGGTGCATGCTGTCTGCGCTGTCAGCTGGAAAAATAGTTGAAACAGGACTTGAGTATACATGAAGAAACAGCATATGCTGCCTCCAAATGACACATACATGACACTTATCTCCTGATTCACAACAAGAGGAAATGAGCTGTGTTTCAAACCACCAGCAGTTTTCCTTTTGGGACTCTTCTTAAGGCATTTTTTCTATCTCCTGGTTTTCAAGTTCAGCTTCAGCAGCTCAGAAATGTGTGAATGCCTTGTCAGCAGAGAGAGATTTAGGTTCAGCTGAGATCGTTGTATCTTCCTGTTTACTGTAAAATCCAAACCATTTCTTTTTCTTTTTTTTTAATCTAACCAGCCGGCTCATTTTTATATTGTCTTAATAAGCCCATTGAAGTCAATAGAAGTCTTTCTATTGGCTTCAATGAGCTTTAAATCAAGCCTTAAGTCACCTGTCCATTATAATGTACATTACTGGGGCTCCTTGTTCAAAAAATGGGTATGTTCAGTTTAAATAAATTAGGCTCCGATATTAAAGTGTCCATGTGTATTCTTCTGTGTTTAATACAATTCTGGCAAATCTGCAAAAATATTGTGGGCCAAAGCCTTAGCTAGTGTAAATGGGTGCACCCCATTGATGTCAATGGACACACGGCCATTTATACTGGTGAGGATCTGGCCCTAGTATACATTACTTTGTTTGTATAGTACCTGCCTGTATGTTACCTTCCTGGAGATCATCATTCCTAGCACATCTCAGACCAGATCTACACTAGAGAGCTTTGCTGCGATAGTAATGTCAGTTACGGGTGTGATATTTTATAGCATTTCTACATCAGCAAAAGCCCTAGTGTGGATGCAGCTATACCAATATAAATGTGCTTTTGCTGGTATAGTTTATTTTGCTTGGGGAGCACGTGTAAACTATATTGACAACCCCCACCCCCAGTCGTTGTTTTTTTTGCCATTTTAAGCAGTGTCAATAGTGGGAGGGTTTGCCAGTATAGTTATCACAGTATAACCATACTGGCACACACCTTCTAGTGTAGACTAGGCCAGAGTCACTGCTGCAAGTTTAGCAGAAAATGTCTTTTCAAGATGCTCCCATCAGCCCCTGGTAATCTAGGTCAAGTTCAAGTCTGACCATCCATCCATTCACAGTGACCTAAATCTATAGCTCATCTTTAACTGTTTTCATTTTGAGGTATCGTTTTGTAGAGCAGAATGCTGAATTTGAGGTTTTCCACTTCAGTTGGTGGCAAAAATCCCGTTGACTTCAGTGAGTGCAGGATCAGGCCCTCCATCATGAGAGGAGACCCGCTGTGGCATGGTGTACATTGGATCGGTAATACCTGCTTTGCTTGCATTGGGAGGCACAAAACCCAAGGCTGAATAATGCTAATAGCTGAAATGCTTCTTGCCTGAGCAGCAAGCAGTGTCTTTTGGCTCCATTGTGCTTTCTAGATCTGTCTTCTTTTTTCTTCCCTTGCCTTAAATCAGAGCAGTAGAGCTTCTGACTTGCCCCCTTTACGCTGACTTCCAAAGAGACTGCAGGCACAGGCTGCAGACAATCGTTTACCTGATTTTTAAAGCTTTCACTTTATCTGCAACTATTTAAGTTATTTGGAAAGAAAAGAATCAATAGAAATTAAGTTCCAGCTGCTTAAATAATGAACATTTGTCAGGGGCAGATATCCATTCGATCCAGGCGGTGCTTTAAATGTGAGGGAGAAAAGAAAGACTCAGGCGAATTGTGTGGGCGATAACGAGGTATGAGAGAATTTGAACTACTGGGAGTCACTAATCCTTCAATGGTTAGAATTAACTCCCTGTTATAAACCAATCATCTACCCCATGCTCCCTAATTTCACCAAAGGAAAAGGAAAACCACAAATCAATGCACCTCAAATTTCACATGCCACATTAATATCATTGTTTTGTTCACCCTGATATATAAAGTGCCGCCATTTTCAAAATCATAATATTTCTTCATCTG
The DNA here is from genome assembly GCA_007922305.1 of Dermatemys mawii. Lineage (NCBI taxonomy): Eukaryota > Metazoa > Chordata > Testudines > Dermatemydidae > Dermatemys > Dermatemys mawii. The sequence continues at coordinate 10,220,147 of ML677341.1, read as the reverse complement.
AAAACTTCTCAGGCAGGCAATTTTCATTGCTTCCTGGTGAACTTTTCTTGGTTTTCTTGTTATGTAATGAAGCACCAGTCTGGTAGAATGCCAGGAGGTAAACCCATCACTTGTACAATGTGATCATCAGCTGGTCATTGGGGGTGGGGCATGGACAATTCCCCAAGGTCCTTGTCAAGATCTCCTCTGGGTCCCTTGATGCTCCTAGATGCTCACAGGGTTACATCATCTGCAGGCAGCTCGACAGGGATTCTGAACTCCATTTGAAAAGCATTTGCTCTGTCAGCCTAGGAAGTGGAACAAGGACGTTCTTTTCTGTAACTGTACTGCCTGCCATTGCTACTTAGGACTCAGTCCTGCTTCCCGTTAAGGCAGTGAGAATTTTCCCATTGATTTAATTTGCCACGTAAGAGGCAATACAGCCCCTATCCTGTTTTTTTTAATATATAATATATATATGCACAACTTGAGGCTACCTGGGAGTCAGCAAGGAGAGAGTTAACTCTGTCCCTGAGTAGAGGAAAGACCACAACTTCCCTTGAGGGCAGGCAGCTGGGCTGCTTGGTCTGGAAACCTGCCCATGAAGGAACATGGCAAGACCCAGCTGTGGGGAAGGAGCTCATTCCCCCAGCACAGTGTAAGATGGGCTGGAGGCACGAAGAGCAGGCGGTCTCCTTAGGTGAAGAGGCGCAGGCTGAAACAGCCCGCTTTTGCTGAGCCAGGCTTTAAGTGGCACAAAGCCGTCTTCCCCATCAGTTCCATTTTCTCTCCGTGCTGAAGGAAGCCTTTTGAACAGTTGGAGCCAGACTTGAGGGTCAGTCCCTCCACCAGAATGCAATGTCCATTGATTTAACCTATATCCATGGCATGGGCAGCAGAATGTATCTGTGTATTTGGGCTTGGAGTGAACACATAAAAGAAGGGCACCTGTCCATATGATCTGGGCACTCTGGACATGTATAACCGAAAATTACAGCAGCATCAGGCAATTTAACCCAGGACCACCAAACTGGGAATTAAAAAATGTCTTCCCCCCTCCCACCTTAACAATCCGCTCCCACAAATGTATTTCTCAACCACCTGGGGTAGAAGATGAGCTTTGCAGGGTGTCCCCAAGATCCCCTTTGCTTAAAACCCTTACTGGTGAGGGTAGTACGTTGTCTCTTTTGGCCAGTTCCCAAATGCCCAGTTCAATCAGCCATTTGCCTTGAAGCCCCGCTCCCGTCCTATCACTGGGCTCACTTGACCTATTTCACAGCTCCTCTGCCAGCATCCAGAATTCCAAGTGCCCTTAATCTTATGGCGGACACATAATACCACTTAAAAGAAGTGGCTGACCTTTAGCTGAGAAGCGTGATCAGCTTTGCAAGTCTGTTCCAGACTCAGTGGTTAGAAACACCCAGAGCCAGATACATAATCCCCAGCTCCACCCAACAAAGGGGACAGAAACTGCCCTAATGGGGCAGCCAGAGATTCCCTGGACCTAGAGCAAATGCCTGGGTGATGGAAAACTGGCAGAACCAAGTAGGTCATTTACCCCAGCTCCTGAGCCTAGGAGATATTCCTGGGTGGGCAGTGGGAGGGGGTGGAGTCAAAGTGAACGCAGCTACTGTGCTCTTTTCATCAACTACTGTTATAATTTTGTCCCCCAAAACCCCAGTCAGGCTTCTCTGGTAGGATAAACCAAGCTGCTCCTGGGGATGTTTTCCTCTTTGTCTTTGAATATTTTTTCTCATATTTGGCTCTGGGCTGAAGTGCTTCTTACAGGATGGTGCTTGCCAGGGTGATTCCTCCTCTCTTCTTCAGAAATTGCTCCCCACCCCCATCCTCAATAAAGTCTTCAAATCTCTCTCTCCACGGCTCATTAAATTCATTGGCTGATTCCTCGATCGCCCTAGCATACAGACCATCATCCAGATTGGTATGCATTTACGTTTTCAATTATTCCCTGGCTGGCTGTTTATCACTAACAGTTTTGACGCTGCCTGGATTCCCTTCTAATCGTCTAGACTTATTTTCTTCATTTTCTCATATGGGAGATAGATATTTTTAACAAGTCAACATCTCAGCTGTTTTACAGACGTCATTCATTTCCTCCTCCTCCTCTATGAACAGGCTTACCTTTTCACTGATACTGCTTTCATAAATACCAGGGATATAGGTCTTTCTTATTCCCCTTCATCCGTTTGGTAAGCATGGGTTGGAAGAATTTGTGCTGTTTTTTCTATGTTTCCCTATGGGCCTTGGCTGATTTTCAGTATCTTGTTAGTCTCCATCATTGTAACTGTGGGTAACGTGGGGGCTAGTAACAGCTAGAGTCTCCCCCTGGGGAGTAAAGGCCAATTGTGCCGTGCACTGTATGGACTTGCCGTAAAAAGATAGTGTCTGCCCCAAAGAGTTTACAGGCTCGTTGTGGACAAAACAAGTGAAGGCAATAAAGAGGAGAAGAGGAAGCGGTAACAGTGAAGCGAGCAAGTTTTGCACAGTAAGCCTCATTCACAACTTGCCTCACCATTGTAGTGGGCTGGGTCTTGCAGAGAGTTGGTAACAGGGCAGGTGCAGAACTGGCCGGATCCATTTGGGCTGCAGACAGTGGGATCTCTGAGAGGCAGCAGCAAACGAGGTCTGTTTGGGTTTGAACCCTCCTGGGTGGTGCCTCAGCCTTGCCTGACTGGCACCAAACTGGCGACATTACAGCACTGATCAGCAGGTAGGCGGTAGCAGGAATCACTGCTGAGGTGAGGATTAAGGATTTGAAGGATAAAGAGGCGGCTTTGTAGATTCCCCTCCCCCGCCCCGCCCCGGACGTTTTCCCGTGCACAAAGGGCAGTTTGGGTGAAAGCCCAAAGGTACTTGGTGGAGAATCTGAGTGGTGGGGTGGTAAAGGCTGGGAATGTTGCTGCCTGTAGTGAGTCTTGCTGCCATGTATGTTAAGTAAAAAGAAACAGTCTGTATAGATCTCCTTTCTCCCAACTTCCATCCATTCATCTGTAAGTCTCTAGTTTGTGCAAGAAATCCTCAGAGTAGGGACTGGTCCTTAGTGAATTTCTTGAAATTATCTAGCACATAGTAGGCCCTTCCATAAATTCATAATAATTAATACACTTTATATTATTGAAAGCAGTGGTCAACACCACGATGAGTTAACAGGGCACCTGGCTGGGACAGTGCTAAGCCATAAAAGGCCTTTGAGATACAGATAAGATACTTGTGTTTATCCATTTCCAGTATGGAGGGGATTTTGCTCTCAAATCTTCAAGTAGTTGCTCATAAAGTAACATTGGCCATATCTGGGGCCTGATTCTGTCTAGGGCAGAGCATCTTCTGTGCGCTGGTGCATGTCCTCCTGTTGAAGTCACCGAGAGTCAAAGGAGTCAGCATGTTGCAGGATCCCAATCCAAAGCCCGCTGAAGTCAAGAGGTGTCTTTCCATTGAATCAGTGGACTCTGGGGCAAGGCCATGCAGAGGAAATTTGAGGCCAGATCCTCTGCTAGCGTTAGTGGAGCTGCACTGATTGACACCCGCTGAGGATCTGGCTCTAAGTAGTTTGTTGTGCCATTATGAGGTTGAGGTTAAAAATAACTTACTATTCTGTTCCCTGTTTGTGGTTATTCCACCCTCATTACCATAGAATCTGTGCACCTCCCATAGTACATGAAGCGCTGTGACTACCGTCTGTCACCTGTGGTTTGTTTTTTCTCTCATCCCCTCCCCAGAGGGAGAATTGCAAGTGCAGCATGAAATATTTTGTTTGGGATGGTTTGGGGTGGGATTTTGTTTTCCAATACCTGTTTGGGGCCTGTAGCTCGAGAAGGCTGTAGTATATTTTAGCAAATAATTCAACTGATAATTAGTGCACAATGAAACCATGCACGTTTAGACTGCTTAGACTCTTTGGCACAAGGACTCACTTCTTTGTACAGCGCCTAGCACAATGGAGTCCTGGTCCATAACTGGGGCTTCTAGACACTATCACCATACAAATAATAATAATAATTAACAATGCATCTGAGGTTTTGTGTCTGTTACACTTCATTTGGGTTTCCACTGTAGCTGCTGAATCTCAGCACATCAGTCTGTAACTGTAATTATTCAATTTAATTAGTCTCTCTGCACTCACAAATCGTATCCAAATGGTGAGATATAATGGGAGGATGTAATTCTACACATTAGATCTGATGCTGCTGTTGATTTTATTGACTTTTATATTTATTGCCATAAATGTACTAAAATTTGAACAGGTTTATCTTTGCACATAAACTGGTCATGTAGATACATGTTTCTGTGAATGGTTTTAATGGTTTTAGGAAACCTACCAGTACATGCTATCAAAATTAATATACCGTTCCTATTAGAGTGTATCCAGCAATAAGAGGTGCTTTGATTTGAGACAGAAATAAACATCTGTATGCAGATACATTGTTAAAAGTAAATATAATCCTGAAAAAATGATTTTGTTTTGTTTTGTTTTTCCATCAGCGATAAGCGATCAAGAGCATTTCCAAGTAGTAATTTCTTTAGTCTGGGATGAAGGGAGATGGACATTTCTACAATTGATTTAAAACTGAATGAACTGGAGAGCTTCGGAGGTTCACAGGTGAAGAGATAAATGGGTTGTGTGAGCCATCCAATTCAATTATTTGCCTTAAGCAATCCTTTCTTTAATGGCTGATAGAATTATGATGGGATATTTCAAAATATAAATGCTGACCTTTTACTGTTGGTGACCTTGTTGGTACAGAGTTAATTAAAAAACAAAACCAAACAAAAATCTACCTGTGTGGCAAAACTGCAACAGATGTAAGAGAAAGCAAAATTCGTATGTGTGGCAGTTGGTTACTTGCATCTACCATGCCCTATTCGGAGAATGTATGTCAGAATGTATTCCTGCCAAGTGAAGTTGGCTCCAAAACTAACTTGATGCTCAAAGTTTGATTTGCCATGCATGATTCAGTTGGATGGTTTTAAAAGACAATTGATTTTCTTGCAGCAATTGACTAACCTCTTGGTAATTATACATATCTTCAGAAACCCTAAAGCAAGTAAATGTGAAGACTGTTCTACCCAGAATATTTTAGGCCATCCTTCTAGAATACAAATGACTTTTATAAATTTGTCATGTTTTAAAAGTGTTTTTTAACCTGGGTCATTTTAACTACAGACCACAGTATGTTCCAAAGAAATATCATGTGCTACTATGTTGTTTTTATTTGATTCAGAGAAGAGCCTGCACCAAAAACTTGTATCAAAAATTCTGAAATTTGGGACATTTGAAATCCAGATCTGAACTTGACTCCTTGAGCAATTTTTACTTATCTTACTTTAGCACTAGGTCCTAGCCGAATAGGAACATAAGCTTTGCTGCACTGTGTAAGTCTATTAGTTCATCTAACCCAGTACCCTGTATCCATCACTAGCTATGTCAAATGTTCAGAGGAAGGTAAAAAGTCCCATGTGACTCACACCAGTAATCAGTTCCATGACCTGAAGAAATAGATTTGGTTATTCTCATCATAATCTTAGCTCACTTACATTAATTACAAAATGTTATTAACTGTGATAATATTATGTTCCTTTAAAAAAAATCCAGGCACTGTGTTTTTTCTCAGTCTGTTGCAGCAGTGAATTCCACAGGTTGGATATCTTTGAATGTCAGCTCAGCCATAATTAGAGAATTTTACCTGGTTGGCTTTTTAAAGGCGTGGTTTAAAAACATGGCTGGGGTACACACCTGGCACCTAAAAATGTTAATGCATGGGAGCATGCAGTCCAAGGGTCTGATTGTTCTTTCACTATGCTGGTGTAAATCAGGTGTAGCTCCATTCAAGTCAGTAGAGTTATACCAGTGTGAGAAGTGAATCAAGGCCGTATTCTCCAATGGACTAAGCCAGCGCTGTATTGATTACTTTTGATTCTAGATACACTAGAACCTCAGGGTTACAACACCAGAGTTACAAACTGACCAGTCAACCACACACCTCTTTTGGAACCAGAAGTATACAACCAGGCAGCAGCAGAGACACACAAAAAAGGGCAACCACAGTACAATACCATAAGAAATGTAAACTACTAACAAAATAAAGGGAAAGCAGCATTTTTCTTCTGCATAGTGAAATTTCAAGTGTATTAAGTTAATGTTCAATTGTAAATTTTTGAAACAACTATAATGTTTTGTTCAGAATTATGAACATTTCAGAGTTACGAACAACCTTCATTCCCAAGGTGTTTGTAACTCTGAGGTACTCTACTGTAGTAAAGGAATAAAGAATAGAAACAAACTAGGTGAAAGAGACAAAGGGCTGTAAATAGTCGGTATTTGTAACCTCTGGAAGAGTCATCGGTAGGGACTGAACTTCTGATTCTAGTAGTGCCAGGCTCTGCTGCTTGACTGAAGGGCCCCAAGTTAGCCTTGAGGCAATAGTAGACTTGTATACCTCTTTATGTGGTTTAGCCACTAGAGGAGAACAGAGACCCGCACTCTGCCTGCCAATGTTACTGTCAAGAATGTGTTGTACTGAGGTCTGTGCCTGTGAGTTACACTGTATTTTTAGGGCATAGCCAGAAAGGGCATTAGGTCCTGAGTGAGTCTGAACTGTATCATGCATGTGGGAAACTTTTGTTACAAAACATGAAACCATCCATGATAGGTCACTTGGGTGGGGTTTGAAATTCAAGCTAGGTCTGTTGAAAATAGACACTGGAAGCTAACTTGGATCCAGATTCTTGAGGACATCCTTTCTCTCTGTAGATTCTTGTCACATAACATATTATTCCCAATCAGTCTCCTATCCAAGTACTAACCATGGCCAATTTTGTGTGGCTTAGAAGATCAAATAAGATGGGTAGCTTAAAGGGTGGAATGACTTTGACTGTATAGTATTGCCTTGTAACAAAGCTCCCCTCCCTAACTTCCATGAAGCTGTTATTCTCCAAACTAGGGCAATGTCTATCAGCCCTCCTGTGGATCTCTTCTCAGAACTGCCAGCATGCTGTGTATTCTGCTCTCATTTACCTGTGGAAATTCTGTAGACCCCAGCTCCCTGTGCAGAATGAGGTGGAGGGTACGCAATAGATCTTTAATGGGGCGAGGGGCTCCAGAGTGCAGATCTGAAGGGAAAATGTAGCCTTGGACTTTGGAGTTGGTTTTTCTGTTTTGCTTGGCCCGTGTTCATGAGACTCGATTGTTTCAGTTCACAAAGATGGGTGTATCAATCTTTCTGGGTTCATAACCTCCAAGTTCCTTGGAAATTCAAAGCAAAATTCAGCCAGAACTGTTCCTGGGGGCTGGTGTTTTTTTAATCAAAATCCTCTGAATCTGCATTGCGTGGTGTCTGTCAAAACCTCTCCTCCCGCCACGAAAGGGAGAGGAGATTTGCTGAAAACATATCATGGGTTCACTTAAAAGCGGAGCAAAACCAATCACCAAACCAGCGCTGGGTTTCAAGTCTGCAATGGAAAGAATGGGGTGAGCTTCAGGTGATGCTGGGTTTCGCAGTGAACGTTTCTTGCTGTTCTAGATGAGACCTGTTTTTCAAACGGGAGAGGCTGTGCAAAGAGAAACAATGGGAAGGTGCAAGTTCCTACACTCCCACATGCCAAACCTGGCAAGTCTGAATAAAGACAAATAATAAAGTTGTACGCTCAGTTTGACTCGGGGCAACTTTTTAACTTGCTTCACTGGCATTTACACGGCTGATTAGCTGAGCTGACAGTGACCTTGGCCGCGTTGCAAAAGTAATTTTTACATCATTAGGCATTAGGACTTCCACGCCTTCTTTATCGAGTAACCCAAAAAAGAAGGGGGCCACCGCTGTGCTCCTGCCCTGAAGCAATTTAAGGGAAGGGCAGCCCGATGAATTATCCCAGTCCACATAGAGCCTTCTCAGAAGTAGCATCACGTCTGTGACTTGTGGGGCCCCAAGCACGAATAGTAGCCCAGGCTCCTGCAAGATGGGAAATCAGTCTGTGAGCGTCTGGCAAAATGTCCTTTTCTCCTCAGATCTCACTGCCAGAGAGGTGGCCCAGGTTTGTGGAGTCCCACACAGAATATGGTGCTCTAAGTAGCCTCTTAATTTGCTTTGTGCTTAAGGCCAGTGAATAAACGCAGTGGGAAAATGCACTAGCCACAAGAAGCAGCCACAAGCCATCAGCAGTGCTGGGAAAGGTGAGCTACTCCAAGAGGTATTTGCAGGGCAGTTGCTCCAGCAGCAAGTTCCAAGAAGAGAGGCTGGGAGGAGGTGGGCCAGGGAGGAGAAGAGAGGAATTTGAAGGGGAAGAAAAGAGGGAAGGGGGGAAAGTTGTGAAGCTGTGGCTGGTATTGTGGATCTGTGTCTTGCATGGAGAGAAGGTTTTTGCACTTCGGGATGGTTATCCCATCGCTGACTGCTGGTGATTGAGCAAACCACACTGGCTTTGCCCTTGTGCTTTATGTGTTACCTGAACCCCTTGCTGGAAAAACAGGATTAAGGTGACCTGGGAAAGCGAGCTCTGAGGTGGGAGTCAAGCAGGGCTGAGTCTTAATCTTGGCTCTGACACAGATTCGAGGCGCAGACTTGAGCCTCAGTTTCTCTAGCTAAAATAATCCTTACCTCCCTGTCAGTGTTACTGCAAAGAAGAATTAGTTGGTGCTTGTAAAGGTTTTTGGAGATGTTAAATATTCAGTATTAGCATAACTCCTTAACACGGTTACTTGGGGTTTATTTTAAGATGCCTTGTCAGTGTGGTGTATCCAATGTTTTCTCCAGAGTTTGCTTTTTTAAATATTGGGCGTTCTGTTTCTTTTTTTCTCACCTTAATAAATCTTAATGATTACACACATCCTGCAGTTGCTGACTTTTCAAGAAAAGTCATTTACGCTTCCCTCCCTACCCCACACACACCCTCTATTTTTGAGGAGATTGCTGGCGGCAAATTGTTTCATTTTCCTATGTAAATTGGGGCTAGAGGCTTTTTGAGTCAAACACTGACTCACTGAAAGAGACGCTGCCAGTTCCAGTGTGAATAATGCCCCCATCATTTGTCCACGAGTGACATAGTTTGACTGTTCTGCGATAAAAAAAAAAAAGTCCTTCCCTCTGCAGACATCTTGCATTTTGATGAATAAATTTTCACACAAATACATCTCAGCCTGTTTTGATTGTGTACGTTCCATACGTTAACACATTAATATGGAATTAACGAATGGCAAATCTAGCCCATAAGGAGAATTTCAAAGCTCCAAACCCTAAGGCCTCAAATCGTCAACCTGAGTGGATTTGTACAATGGTATTACATTGCACTGAGATGCAAAGATAGCTGAAAGGACTGGGATTTAGTCTTTACAAAACATTTGTCCTGATCGACTTCATTTTTTTTAAAGTGCACAAAGTGGATTAAACAATTGGGTGCCTGTGCTGTTGGTAGAACCAATATGACAAGGAAAGAACGGTGAATGACTGACAGCTAAATGGCCCCTCGATGAAGGATTTCTGTATTTCATGCATCAGGGCTATGGAAGCAAGAAAAATTATAGTACATAAGCAATCGGAGTGTAATGTACTGATTAATGCATGTGGGTATATGTGTGCACGGCTGACTTTTAGTAGATAAAAGCCCTTTCTCTGAATAATGTGTTCCTTTAGCCTATATGCTTGGAGCACAAAGGTCTTGTGTTCTATTTCCATTTCTATCTATCGAGGTGTTTTTAATGCACTCATCACCATGCTACATGGGCACAGCGTTTATGGTTTTGCTGATGATCGTTATGCCTATAATGCCATTTAAACAGCACACCGTTTTTACAGTAGACAGGCGCAGCACCACTTTGTTAGAGAAATGCGGAGTGGGGGGAGTGGAACTCCCATTTTTCTCATTTCCTTCTATTTTGTAATATTCTCCAAGATCTAGCGGAGCAAGGAGCCTCCCTCCAGCCAAGGAGTCCTGGAACTTCTTCGCTCATGAGCCTATCAGTGTAGCTTTGGATACATTAATGCAAATTGCTTCCTCTCTTCTACCTCAGCTCCCCAGTATATGAAGGATTAATTGCACAGCACTCTCAGACTGTAAATTTCTTGCATCTCAGGTGAACAACGGGAGAGGTGTTTTACAAGCAGCGACCCACCTAATACTTGGGAAGTTGAACCCACTCTTAGCCCTGGTCTACATTTGTGGCGGGGGGAGGGGAAATTGACCTAACATACGCAACTTCAGCTACATGAATAGTGTAGCTGAAGTCTATGTATTCAGGTCAACTTACCTCAGCATCTTCACGTGCTGAGTCGCTCCCCCGTCAATTCCGCCTGCTCCTCTCGGCATGATGGAGTTTCAGAGTCGATGGGGAGAGCGCTCAGGGATCAATTTATCGCATCTAGATGAGACATGATAAATTGATCCCCAAAAGATTAATCTCTACCCACCAATCTGATGAGTAGTGTAGATCTGGCCATAGAATAAGACAAGTTTGAACAGGGTGATGGGTTAACTATGAGGTCCTTCCAGCAGCAGGCTAAAGTTGTTTAGGGAGTCAAAGAATTATAGAGGGTCAATGCAGAGGTTGCTAACTCCATAATGGATGGGTGAGTCTGACTCTGTGATATTTGAGCCCTTGCTTTTGGGAAATATGCACTCATGATGGGGACTTTCATTTAGGACAATCTAAACTCAGTCTGCGCTAGAATGGTTAGCATGATTTTGGAGCCTGCTGGTTTTTGGTCCATTTGATCCATCCATTTGGCATTTTGTGTCTCTTTTGATCATTCTGTCAACGTTTGAAATTTGTTTTGGGACATGCCCAGACATCGTCACATGGATCTGCTCAGACCCCAGCTGTGGTGAAATTTTAGTCCAGAGTCAGGTGCAAACTTTGAAGTAACACCAGCATAAAACTGGTGTAGCAAAGTGGAGAATCCAGCCACTTCTCTGCCATGGGACAAAACACAAATCAGATCCAAACCCCTTTTGTGAAGTCTGGAGAAAGTTCAGATCCTGACCTGAACTATTTGATTCAAGTTCATCTCTGATTTTACCATACAGACTTTTTACTGACAGAATGGGGCACTGTGTCCTGGAAAGCAGTGATTCTGCAAAGGATCTAGGGGGTCTCATAGTGGACAGACAACACAACATGAGTTTCTAGTGGAGAGGTGGGCAAACTACATCCCACGGATCATATATGGCCCATGGGACCCCCCTTCCCAGACCCTGAGCTCCTGGCCTGGGAGGCTGCCCCCGACCCCTCCTCTGCTGTTCCTCCTCCCCTGCAGTCGCAGCTCACTGCACCACTGGTGCAATGCTCTGGGTGACGGGGCTGTGAGCTCTTGCTTGGCAGCACAGCTGCAGAGCTGCGGCCTGACCCCGTGCTCTGTGCTGCACGGTGTGCTAGTCAGGCAGTGCAGCCATGTCGCCAGCCACCGGTGCTTCAGGCAGTGTGGTCAGGGAGCAGAGGGAGTTGGATAAAAGGCACAGGTGTTTGGGGTGGCGGTCAGAGGCAGGGGTGTGGACAGGGGTCGGGGCAGTCTGGGGAAGGGAACCAGGGGGTTGAATGAGGGCAGGGATTTATTTTGAATGAAGTTTTGTCAGGCAAAGCTCTTTTTTTCCATCCAAAAGTGGCCTTTTAACAAACTAAGAAACTTTCATGAAGGAAATTTTACCCCCACCCCGCCACACAATGTCCACATTTCCCATGAAATTGGAAGATGTCGCTTTTTGTTTTGCTTTTCCCAGTTGTCAAATATTTATCCTCTCCCCCTCTTCCCGCTCCCCACCTTTCAGTGGCAAAATGTAAACATTTAAACATGTGAAATCGTTCCCCTTTGAAACATGTCAAACAAAAATGACTTCAGCCTTTGCAGTTCCCTCCCCTTCTTTCAATGGACCTTGAGTTCCCAGGGGTTAACATTAGGGCAAGCAGAGAGGAGCACAGATTCCCTTCATCTGGAAGGCATATCCCTCCTCTTCCTGTCCTGGGGAAGGAGCATGTTCCCCCATCTCCCCTCCTCCTCAATGTGAGTGAGGAGAGCTGCTTCTCCTTTTCCAATCTACTTTTACTATTTGTCACAGCCGTTGTCACATCAGTGAGTTGCCTGCAAGTCCAGTTAAAAAGAGACACCTGTATAATATTGTCAGACCACAGAGAAGGGCAGCACACGGAGGAATGAACCATGCGCTGGTAATTTGTCACTTTTGAGCGCTCTTTAAAATGGACCTAAGAAAATGTAGATAGCATTTGCCGTGCACTGAGATCTATTTATGCAATTCTCCCTGGCTGTCACTAGCATGTGTCAGCTTCAGCCACAGCATCGGAGGTATTATGATGGGTTTTCCATCAGCCCCATTTGCATTCTTGTCATGTGCTACAAAGAAGAGTGGTGTGGCCAGGCCAGCTCTGTGAATAGATCCAAGACTGAACTGGCAGTTCTATGATCAAATCTATGTTGTGTTCACTAGCCCTTCAAAGCAAACAGAAGCCTTTCAGGGGTTGGTACAGGACATCTCAAGTTATGGAGCAATCTGCTTCTGTTTTTATTTAAAAAAGGCCTCCTGTGTAATCATGGGGCCAAATGCTTAGGTCCCGGCGCAATTTTTACTCAGCCCTCAGGGTTTGGCCCAATGGGAATGTTTTCTGAGCAAAGACATCAGGGTTTGGCACAGAGACATCAGGAGACTTGCTTTTCAGAAATGCTGAGCACCCAGGACTCCAGTTGAGCATATGAGACCTCCACTTACTCAGCATTGCGACCAGTCAGTGCAAGGAGCCGGCCAAGGCCTGTTGGATCATCCAGTCCCCTTCCCCTGCCAATCTAATGCTTAGTCCTCTGTCCACTTCTGATTCACAATGGCACATTCACCCTTGTAAGCCATGTGTTGTTATGCTCTCTGCCTTCATTCACTAGTTGGCTCCCAGCAGCAGTTCCGCAGACCCACGTGGCATAGGGAGCCGGTGGCTTCCAGGCTGTAGAAACCCAGCTCCAGCCCTGTGTTGATTTTGTGCCTCGCTATCAGAACATAAGAACGGCCGTACTGGGCCAGACCAAAGGTCCATCCAGCCCAGTATCCTGTCTACCGACAGTGGCCAATGCCAGGTGCCCTGAAGTGAGTGAACCTAACAGGTAATGATCAAGTGATCTCTCTCCTGCCATCCATCACCCCCTTCTGACAAACAGAGGCTAGGGACACCATTCCTTACCCAGCCTGGCTAATAACCATTAATGGACTTAACCTCCATGAATTTATTGAGGCGGAAACTCCGAGCTGCTGCTGTGCATTGAACGCCATGTCAGATAAATACCCCTCTGACCTTCCCCCGAGCATGGGGCAGGGTGTTTGACTTGCTGTGTTTGTAAGGAGGCAGCCTCTAACGAATACCCATCTGCTTGCCTTCCTTCCCAAGGGAGCAGGAGGAACGCCTCAACTGTTCAGAGCTGACAGATCCAGTTTCAATATCCAGACTATTAGCCTGTCAAAAGTCACCTGAATGGCCTCACAGACAGTCATGTCAATCCATTCCTCACGAGCCCATCCCCACTATATCTAGGCACCAAAGCTTTGCTTCTTGTATAATTCAGAGGTGACGCTGCCCTGACTGTCACAGGCAATGAGGGCCTGGCCTGCCACGCAGCCCTGGCAGTTCTGCTGCGTAATGTGACCAAGCAGGAATTGAGGCGGCCAGGCAGGAATCCAGCTCTTCACGGGCTCTCCTCCACACGTGCCATGGGGACAGGACACATGCCAGCTGAGGAAGGGGCTCCACTGCACCAGCACATGGGTCCACTAACCTTTCCTCCCAGAGGGTGGGAGCCCAGTTGCCAGGGCAAGTTGTTCCATCCCTGAGCTGCAGCTTGGAGAAAAGATTCTTTCTCCCTTCTCTTTTCCTCCAGCTCATGCTGTGCGGAGGGACCAGGATCTGGGCCGCAGTGATTTCTGTGGCAGAAAGCAAAGACATTCCATTGCATGATTGTTTCTTAGTTTGCGGTTTTGTAGAGGTGGCCTTTGATGTAGGTAGAATGAGCAGCCAACGAGGGCACCCTGCGGAAGGAAGTACTGGAAGAGCAGAACTGGTACTACATGTCTTGCCAACTAACCAGCCCTCGCTGCTCCAGCTGCTGAGTTTCTGATCACCTGCCCTGTCCCAATTTTGGCCTAGGTGCCTGCTGCTGCTGTGTGTTAGATATTTCCCATAATCCTTTCCTGCCCTTAGAGATGTTGCCACAGCCAGCACAAAGAATTCTGGGGGCTGTTGCTGTCAACTGAGCAGAAATGGAGACAACTGAGGACAGGGCAGAGTGTGGGTTGCAGAGTACGCTGGGTGGGAAGGAAACAAAGACCAGCTGAGGCAGAGGAGTGCCAGATACTGGCCTAGTAGGGCACTAATGCACTTTGGTCTGACCCTGCAATTTTGCAGACTTGAGGACACGTTTTGATCGCGTTTACATGGTTGTAAGTCAGGAGTAAATCCAGTATTCCCCATTTACACCTACGGGACTGAGATCAGGATCCATCTTGCAGACCTATTTTAATGCAGCGAAATCCTAATGTCCCACTAATGCCCAGTCTAACCGCAGACCCCTCTGCTCCATTGGGCTAGCCTGCTTTTCTTCGATGTGTCTAAGTCAAAGGTTTTATTAATGCAAAGCAAGCATCCTCTAGAAGGTTAAGTCCAGAAATTACTAATGAATTAAAAAGTGCCACGGACATGGCTAATGAGCTCTTGGTCTATGTAGCTCACACGAAAGGAGGTCATGGCTCATCCGTTCTCATCCTGAACTGCAATCGGCTTAACCGTTAACTTTTGGCACTCAGGTGTGTCTTGAGATGGCGATCCAGGCTGCGACTTCACTTGTCTGAGCCAGGCTGTTCCTGCCCTGGGTCCCAGCCAGGTGGGCCATCCCCTTAGAGTCACAGTTCCTGCCGCTGAGAGTCAGAGTCACTGACACTCATCCCTTCCAGGAGTCTCTGTGTGGGGAAGGAAAGGGCTCATTCCATAGCACTAAAAAGGCCATTAACCTTGCGCAGCTGTGACAAGGCTTAGGATAACTGAGGAAAGTAATCTTGGAAAGGACTAGCAGGGCTTAACTTCAGTCTTAAGCCTCTGCGGGGATGCTGAGCCAGTAACTAACCTGGCTCGGAGCCAAGGCATCTCTGCATCTATTGTTCCTTTCCCTTATCTGCCAAGACAAGGGTTATCCCATCTTATCTGATACAGCAGATTTTTAAAGAGGCCCACCCAATAGCAGGAATGCTGGACGCAGAGCCCCGCCCCTACTTCCCCCTCCCTCCTGCCTTGTCCCTCTTGCCCCACTGCAGCAAGGGGCCAGGATGAAACTTGGGGTTTTGTCAAGGGTCTTGTGTCGGAAGAATGCAGCGCGGGCAACCTGGGAGCCAGCGAGGGAGGCGGAAACCCCTAGGCAGGCCTCACTGGACGTTGTATCAGGCGGATTATAGATGCTTCCACTCTGCGGAAATAACGAGCAAACACTTTGCGTTTACTCAGATTAGTGGAGGTCCCCGAGGGTGGCGGGTGAATGGTAGTAGCGCTAGCGACTGTGGCCGGCTGCCATGTAGAGCAGGAGGCGCTTGGTGCCCTGCAGGATTAGGACCAGGTGTGCCTATTTCAGGTCATTTATTTAGCACTCCTTGTATTTTCTCTGCCAGCGAACCACCAGATCTGACCTCCCCCTTATTCCCCGCCCTAGGGAGCAGGGAGGTGTCATCTCATGATATCTCAGGCTTGCTTCCACCCTGGCAGGTAACACGGCCGCTAAGGCTAACGTCTGGCTTCTCTGCTCGGCAGCATAATTGCTCCTTTATCGAAGATCTACGTGGTAGCAGAGTGGCAGCTGCCAGGCGGTGCCAGGGGCAGAGCTCAGGGCTGCAGTCTGTGCCACTGTGGAGTGCCTGCTTCACTTGGCCTCCATCAGTGGCCGTGTCTGCACAGACAGTGCTGTCACCACGCACGTGCTTCGTAAAGTCGTCATTGAATCGTAGGAAAACAGAAAAGCCTTTCTCCTCCTTCTCCTCCTCGGCCAGCTGGCTGCATATGACTCTGAGGACTGCTGCATGTGCCCATTTAGTTGAGGCAGGCATGCGGGAGAGGGACGGTCAGCATTCAAATTTAAATAAAATGACCATTTTTACTACTCTGTCCTGCCACGGAGCCTCCTAGTCTGAGGTGGGTGTGATGAGGTATGGTGCTGTCTGTCTGTGTATCTATCTAGGTACTCGTAGGGCCCCCAGCATCATAGTATCCGAGCATCAGACAATAATGGATTTTATCCCCACAACACTCCTCTGAAGTAGGAAAATATCACCCCCATTTTACAGGGTGGGAGCAGAGAGGTGAAGCGACTTGGCTAAGATCAGGCATAAGAAGTTCTGAGTTGGGAACTGAAGTGAGATCCCTGGAGACCCATTCCACTTCCTTAACAACCAGGCCATCCATCCTGTCTGGTAACTTAGGCCCTCTCCATATGTGGGGAACAAACTGAACGTGGCTGGTGCTATTTCATTATTTCTGTTGTGGTGTGACCTAAAAACCACAGACAGAGGTCAGGGCCCCACTGTGCTAGTCACTGTACAGACAAGTGATCCCTGTTCTGGGTGCCAAGATGTAACAGGTGGACAAAACAAATGAACTCTTGTAGGATGAGGTAACAATTAACTAAACACACCAGCCGACATCTTAGGCTGCCACTTTCCTCACCACTGCCAGTGAGCTATGGGCGTCATGGTAGCGGTAAGTATTCCAGAGGATAAGATAAAGGCTCTATGAGTGCAGCAATAAGTGGACTCTGTTTAGTGTAGGCTGCAGGAGGGTATGGGAGAGGTTCTTGTGGGTAAGGGATAGGACTAGGCATTAGGACATCAGTGTTCTCCCAGCTCTGCCACATATTTCCTATACAACTATGGTCAAACTACTCAATCTCTCCAGGCTAGAATCATCCCTGGTGTAACTCTGTTAACTCCCAACATTTCTCTGGGCCTGGGTGCTGATATGAAGTGTGAAATGCTGATGTGAAATGCCCCCAACATTTCCATGGGTCTCTGGGCGCTGACATGAAGCCTGCCAATTGCTGCACTGTAACTGGTCCCCCAAAATAGTAGGATTTGCAGAGTAGACAGGGCCACAATCCGTAACAACAGTGGTCAGGGAAACTATGCTAGTAGCCACTGGCCATAACCATGTTTTAATACTGCTGTCACTAACACAACTTTGGTCCCACAGGTCTTGTCTACAATAGTCTTTTGTGCCAAAATTTCCCACCATTGCTAACATTGCCATAGCTCCACCAGTGCTATCAACAGTAGGAACTCTAGTCTAGGTAAATCCACAGTGACATGGGGGTAAAAACTAGTGGCTTTCAATGTCTTATCGACACTAGAGCTCCAGCCACCACTGGAGCTGCTCTGGTAGGAAATTTTAGGAGGAAAGGACTAAAGTTAGGCATAGCCAAGGTGAACAAGGCATACAATGCAAAAGGGTCTCTCACATTGCTTCAGGAACGCTATATACACCTCCTATGGTGAACCTCAGTGGTAGCTTTGGGTTTGATGCTCCTGTGAAGGATAGTTTGCAAGCATGCCTTTGTTTCTGCTCTTTTCTCCCAAGACCCTAAACCCGATGACACAATCTCACACATAAACGATGAGAGGACCTAGCAAGCAACAGCTTTGTTCTGTCACCACAACTGATGTACTTTTCATTTGGTCCCACACATCCAATCTCCTGATGCTACATTTTTTATTAATGTCATAAGCCTAGATAATGTGACAGTGTCAGAAATTAGAGGGGTAGCCGTATTAGTCTGTATCCACAAAAACAATGAGGAGTCCGGTTGCACCTTAAAGACTAACAGATTTGTTTGGGCCTAAGCTTTCATGGATAAAAAACCAATTCTTCAGATGAAGTATTTTTTTTAACCCTTGAAAGCTTGGGCCCAAATAAATTGGAATATCAGAAATGTGCTTTTAAAGGTTACTCAGTTAAAAAAAAACGCTCTGGAAACTATGATTAACAGAGCAGGATAAGAAAGCTGGGCTTGGTGAGTCTGAAATAAAGACAACCGATTGAAGGTGTGTTATCTGTCTACAAATAAATGAAGGGAAGGTCTAAAGAGGACAGGGACCAACCATTTTCATTAGTCCATGTGGAGAAAATCTTGCATAAAAGAGCTGCTACAATTAGAAGACTTTGCTTAAATACAGGGGTGGAACAATCCCATAGGGAGGCTATGGTATCGATATTCTGGTTTCACTTCACACCTATAGAACGGGGTCGTTTGGCAGCAGTGATAGATACATCAGCCCTACAATGCTGGTGGATATAGTTGGAGACCCAGCAAGAGATCCTATCCACCCTTACTGGTTCTATAAAAGTCCACTAAGAGTTCCTAAGGTTTGCTAGCCCCTGCATGGTAATCCTGAGTGGAGGTTGTTAGCAGAACAGTGCCCACTGAAAACTGGACATGAGTCACCTTATTTCAGGTTTTGCTACTGCACCCAAACAGAGTCACTCAAAGGTTTGCAAAAGGGGCCCAATTTCCCATAAACAGAGGACATTTGTCTTCAGGCCTGCCATTGCAGCACTGCATTTGTTCATTGTGTCCCCTTAACTTACCTCTTTGGGAGATCTTTTTGTTGCGTGTGTACATTGCTTAGTACAATGGGGCTCAGATCCCTGCTTGGGGCCTCTAGTCGCTACTGCAACACAAATAATAATTAATTAGTTTTTCTTTAAATGACTCCTTGATGTTGACTTCCAGTGCTACAGAGGCGTGGGTCTCCCTCAACGCCCACTGACTCTGTGACACTTCGTGAGGTCAGCAGAAGTTGAGAGTGCTCAGAGTCTTTCGGGAGGTGAATTACCTCATAGAACCAGGCTAGGGTGACCAGATGTTCCCATTTTATAGGGACAGTCCCGATTTTTGGGTCTTTTTCTTATAGAGGCTCCTATTGCACCACCCCCATCCCGATTTTTCACACTTGCTGTCTGGTCACCCTAAAACAGGCCCTTTGAAGAAGGATTTTCATTACTAGCTCCAGATGTGAGATTCTTATGTCATGGCCGCCATCTTGGTCGACACACTGGGGATTGAGTTTCTAGAGCTAAAAAAATGAACTGCTACAGCTAAAGAGCAAATGCTCCCTAACTATCTCTAGAACAGACTCCTAGTCTGCGTGGATCAGGCACAGAGGGGGACCCGTGACTCACACTCACCAGCGTGTGACACTTGCATTCAATTCCAGCCCCTCTCGACAGGACTGTCCCTTACCGAGTCCCTGTGTCAGGGTGTAAGAGATTTCACTGCTCGGGCTGGGGAGCATCAAGGGAGTATATCAAACTTAACCTCACGGATCACTTTCTTTCCTTCCTTCCAGCCAAAGCTTTTGGCCAAGGAGCTGCTTGACCTGGTGGCATCTCATTTCAACCTGAAGGAGAAAGAATACTTTGGAATTGCCTTCACAGATGAAACGTAAGTGCCACGATAGAAATACCGGGAAGCAACTCTTAGAACATGAGAAAGTTAAGTGTTGTTTCCTCACACTATACACGAAGGCCTATTTATCCCGTAAACCCTTAGCACAAGGCCTTTGGGACTAGGGACTTACATGGGACTTAAGAAGTGCATATGCCACATACTGTACCGGGCGGGGTGGGGGGAGAATGTCATTTATTATGAATCAATCATTGTTGGTGACACACTGAGACGTTAACGATCCCTTCCTCGTCAAATGTTAAATGAGCTCTTGTCATTCGGCATTGGCGAAAGGTCAGCCTAAGCAGTCTTGGATTTAAAAATCCAGTTGCTTCTTCACAATCGTTATCAGTACAATAGAACTGTATAATTAACGTGTTAACAGGATTATGCAATCAGGCAGGTTCAACAATAATGATAAATGATTTGAGGGACAGAGAAAAAATCCTGTCCCAGTCATTTTAAAAAAGAAAGGGGGAGTGGGTGGTGGGGGAAATGAAGGGGTTGCAAACTTTAATATTAGATAGAGATGTTTTCATGAGTGTTTAAAATAAAGAATTACAGTGAAAACAGGGCTCTGGGGATTTGAACTCCTCAAGCTATGATGAAACTGAAATACAGCACTCTTGTGAAGGTGCCAGAGAACCAGAAAACAAAGTTGAGGATCCCGGTATTGTCCTCTCTTGGTGCTTTTTTTGAAGCCCAAGCTCCCGGAGTAAAGTGATGCTATTAGAATCTCAGCTTTCATTTTAAAAAAGGACATTTCTGGCCCGTATGGTTTTAGGGGAAAGCTTGAAAACATGAGCTCTAGCAGCTCAAAAGCAAGAAGGCAAATAAATACTCAACAGCAGGTAGAAAGCTAGTGTGCTGTGGCCACTCTTTAGATTACTGGCTAGTACTGTCTTAGTGTGCTCCCTCTCTGTTTGTTTTGTAGCCACCTGTTGGTTCTTCTCTTATGCTTAGATTGTAAGGTCCTCAGGGCAGGGTCTATCTTTTTGTTCTATGCTTGTACAGCACCTAGCACTGCGGGGCTCTGGTTTGTGATTGGGCCCTCTAAGTTTTACAACCGAATAAATAATAAAGAGGACCTCCATATGTATTATTTTTAAAATGTCATGATTTTTTAGCCAGTCTCACGGTTTTTGTACATTTGGGGTTGGGAATGTTGCTATCACTAGTAAGGGAAACTAGCCAACTCAGTTTCACTTTCCTGGGTGATGGTGCATGAAATGAGGGGTCCTGTGGAAAGATAATAATGCACATGCAGCAGGGAGCTATATTAAGGGGGTGTATAGTATACTATATATCTACCATTATTATCCTGTCCCCATGCCCAAGTGGCTTATGGAGCCTTCATGGAGTACAGGTCTGTAGTCTGCAAAAGAGCCGTGATCCAGCAAAGCCCTAATTCACATGTGTAACTTCAAGCATGTGAGTAGCAATGGATACTCATGCTCAAAGTTATACAGATGCTCATCTTGGAAAAAAGAAGACTAAGGGGGGATATGATAGAAGTATATAAAATCATGAGTGGTGTGGAGAAAGTGAATAAGGAAAAGTTATTTACTTGTTTCCATAATATAAGTACTAGGGGCCACCAAATGAAATTAATGGTCAGCAGATTTAAAACAAATAAAAGGCCTTCTTCTTCACACAGCGCATAGTCAACCTGTGGAACTCCTTGCCTGAGGAAGTTGTGAAGTCTAGGACTATAACAGGGTTTAAAAGAGAACTGGATAAATTCATGGAGTTTAAGTCCATTAATGGCTATTAGCCAGGATGGGTAAGGAATGGTGTCCCTAGCCTCTGTTTGTCAGAAGGGGGTGATGGATGGCAGGAGAAGGATCACTTAATTACCACCTGTTAGGTTCACTCACTCTGGGGCACGTGGCATTGGCCACTGTCGATGGACAGGATACTGGGCTGGATGGCCCTTTGGTCTGACCAGTACTGCCATTCTTATGATCTTATGTTCTTATTGGGCCTGTTTGTGGGCCCAGAATCCTGCCCTGCTGAGGCATTGATTCCACAGCTGGTGGAGATCTTCTTAGCCTTGGGCAGGTTGATGGAGTTTGTGCTTAAAAGAAGAGAAGCAGGACACAGTGTTCCCTTACTATTCACTCAGTGTATTGTTTTGAGGGGGAATCAATCCATTTACCGGAGCTGGTGAGCCACTCCGTGTGCATTGCCCCGGGGGAACTAGAGTCAGAGAGGACCAGCTGGTGCCGTTATTCTCAGGATAAAGGTGGTGGCACTGTTTAAAAAAGGAAAACACATGGCAAGACGAACAGGGATTGAAAATGTTTAACCGGTCTCATAGGCATTGGGGAAAGTGAGGTCACTGTCTATACTCACTGTGATGTGGGGGTGGGATTCCCTTGGGCGCATGGGCAGATATTAAAGAGGAGGTGGTGTATCAACTAGATATACAGGCAGCCATGTCAGACTCACTTGGGAAAAGTAGGCTTTAAAAAAGTCCAGTGGGAGTAAAGATCTAGGTTACAAAAGGGAAAGTGCAAGAGACTGACAAAGGCTGTCAAGCAAAGTGCTCAGAGCTTTGGGGAGCATCTGAGATGGAAATGATGTGGTTTGGATGATCACTGATGTGCTTTGTCTAGACCAGGGGCCAGTGACCTTTCAGAAGTGGTGTGCCGAATCTTGATGTATTCACTCTAATTGAAGGTTTCACGTGCCAGTCATACATTTTAATGTTTTTAGAACGTCTCTTTCTATAAATCTATAATATAGAACTAAACTATTGTTGTATGTAAAGTAAATAAGGTTTTTAAAATGTTTAAGAAGCTTCATTTAAAATTAAATTAAAATGCAGAGCCCCCCAGACTGGTGGCCAGGACCTGGGCAGTGTGAGTGCCACTGAAAATCAGCTCGTGTGCCACCTTTGGCATACGTGCCGCAAGTTGCCTACCCTGGTCTAGACTACGATTTCAAAGTGGAATGCTAGATCCTGGTGCTAGCGCGAGAGTACTAACATCTTCTAAAAAGCTAGTCAAGATAAAGCAAGATGTACTGTAACAGGTGCACCACTGAGTTAAGGCCTGGGGGCTACCCTAGATCAAGTCAGCTAACAGAATCTAGTGACACACCCTTAAATCCTAGCTTAGCCAAAGCCTGGTCTGCAGACCGCCACTGCCCCTCGGTGAGGGCTAACCAGTTCAACAAGGCTTCTTGCCTACTGGGGAAATAAGTACTTTTCTTTTTAACTAGTGTATACATTGTTTCCCCTCTCAATATTAACAGACTTTTGCCAATCGGTCACACAGCCAGTGAACTGTAATAATGATTTTATTTGGCCAAACACACCCAAAAAGGTAGTTGTGTCATTAAGGCACTGGGCTGGGACTTGGGAGGTTTGGGTTTCATTCCTTGCTCTGCCACAGACACCCTATGTGTGACCATATGGGCAAGTCACTTAATCTTCCTGTGCTTCAGTTCCTCCAGCTGTAAAATGGGGATCATTTTTCTAAGCTCCCTTCTCCCACCCTCTGTCTGTTTAGATTGTAAACTCTCCGGGGAAGAGACTCTCTCTCACTACATTTTTGTGCAACATCTAGCACAATGGGACTCTGGTATTGGTTGGGGCTCCTGGGCAGCTACTGTAGTAAAAACAGGACTCATTTAATTCTGAACATTTCTGCAACACTGATTCCAGGAACTGTCCCTCGTTTTCCTCCCTGACATATAATTTCTCTGACTCCGGGAGTACACTTCCTCGCATGGAGCTTATGCCTATGCTGGCTGAGGCAGAATAGGTTCTGGTTCATAAACATCCTCTGAGGTTGGCTTAGCTGCAGTTTTAGAAAGGGGAAAAAGCAATGAAGTAGTACAGCAGTTCTTTAATTTGAGAATATAAAGCTCTACAAGAGTTGGTTATTTGGAAATGATTTGGACTGGGAATATCTTGACAACCTGAGAAGAAAATCAATAGGAATGACCTTTGCATTGGTGACTTAATAGTTTCTTCTGATAATATAGGGTCATTACCGCATTCAGCATGACTGAAATTAGATTGTTAGGCTATTATGGGGGAAAGATGTACGCCTCGTATTTTAATGATCATGGAAATGCTTTACAGCATTGACCATTAGCTGAAGGTCAGCAAGATCAAAATTATGGCATCTTTATGGCAGGTCAGACACCTGGGGCCAAACACCAACCCTGATATAAAGCCAGTGGAGTTACAGATTTGGCTGATTGGACAGGAAGGATGATCTTGTGCGGAAAACACTAGATATGGGGGGAAGTGGCATTTTTTGAACTCCTGAGGTTGACTCTCCACTAAACCTCCTTCCTTTGACATCAACATTTCCAAAATTCATTAAAGTAAAATCATCTCTGCAATGACCAAAATTCAACTTCTCTCGAGGAACATTCGAGCCTTAGATCTGAATGCAGATCTGCCAAGCTGCCTGTTCTGCATCAGGGGTTCTTCAGCCGCTGCAAAACCCCAGGTTATTCCCCACCGCATGCTGGTCCCCATTTCCTATTACAGAGCCTGATCCCAAACCTGCTGAAGTCACTGGGTTTTGAAGCAGGCCCCTAACCTCTTACCAGAGCAAGGAGGGGCTCCTCAGCCACATTACATGGGATAAAATGGTGTAATAGAACCCTCTAGTATCAGGGCATAAACTAACCACTAGTTGCCTGGATCCATGGTTCTCAACCTGAGCCCCTCCCACCCCCCCCGCCCCCGAAAAAAATCCGGGTCCCGGCTGCCCGACCCATGCACAGCGAGGACCAGGCTCCGGATCTCAGCTGCCCAGTCCCACATTCGGCAGGTCCTGGCTGGGGTCCCGGCTCTGGGGTCTTGGCTTCCTGGCACCACGCTTGGTGAGGTCCTGGTCCCAGCTGCTTGGCTCTGGGATCAGCAGGGTCCAGGTCCCAGCTGCTTGGCCCCGTGCTCGGCGGGATCCGGGTCCCAGGTGCCTGGCCCTGTGCCCAGGGCTCCACTCTGTGGAGGGGTCTCTGGGCGCTGGACATAGGGGTTTGTGAGGGGCTTTACCGGGGAGGCACTGTGGTTCTCAACCTGCAGCCCACGTAACACATTGTGGGCCACATATACGGCCCACAATGATAAATAGGTTGAGAACAACTGGCCTGGATGAAGAAGAAATTTTCTCTGAAGCATCTGATACGAACCACTGTCCGGGCTAGGATATTGTTTGTATTTCAGTCGTGCTAGAGATTGTGCCGCTGTACAAACACATAGTACAAATTGTCCCTGCCTCAAAGAGCCTGAAGTCTAATTAGACAAGACAGATCAAAGATGGGAGGGGAAACACAGGCACAGAGAGATAAAGCAGAAGTGGCCCCAGGTCTCTTGATACCTAGTTCAGTGGCCCAGCCAATGAACCATGCAGCCTTTCCGAAAACAGCTACTAGTCTGAGCCATTATGGCAGTTCCTTTGTTATGGACTCTACCATTGTGCTGAATCTGCACCATGAATCCTGTGCAGTTTCCTGGACCCTCCGTCCCCCTCTCGTGACTTTTCCATGAAAGACAAGGATATAGCCCTAACTCTAGGAAATCATGGGCTTAATTTTAATAGGGTTCTGCTGTAGTAGTTGATGGCAGTTGTAATAATAATAATCTGTAGGATTTCTATAGTGCAGTTAGAACTTAATCCTGCCCCGCTGGAATGAATGGAAGTTTGAGTAGAGAGGTAGGTCAGTCTATTAATCCACAGATCTCAAAGTGTTTTATGCACACTAATAAATGTAGATCCACTTGCTATAAAACTGGACACTAGCCAGTATATCTTTATAACTGAATCCACCTTGAGGCAAAGTGTTCATTGACATGGTGCTGTCCATAGAAAACCCTGATGAGAGAAAATGGAAACTACTCCATGCAATTGCAAGTGCCCAGTCCACATGCCAAAATCTATACTTGGTCCATAAAATAAATGTGCTCCATTTCTGTTTGCTAAATGCAATTACATATTTATTATTGACACAGCAATTTAACTCCAGCACTTCCATTTGTTGTTGGATCAACCATTTAACTCCAGTGCCTCCATAGACAACAACAAAAATGATCTAGGTTCCACTGAAAGGACCAACTAAATAATAATATACAAGCCCCTCTGTGACTGGGTAGAGCCTTTGCAGTTTGGACTCGTACTGGTGATTCCACTAGTGTAAATACTTAAGTGCAAAAACCAATGCAGATAATAAAGACAAAAGCTGTCATGTGCCTCTTATTAAATTATATTGGAAAAGAGTTTCCCTGATGGAGCATATCAAGGAATTCTTTGCGCAAGCTGCCTAGTGGGCACGTAAAAAATATCAAGACTACAAGATATCTAGGCCAGATTCTGATGCCCTTAATTGTGTTGAATAGGATCTTTCTCCATGTGTACGACATTGAGACAGCTTGTGCAGTAAAGTGCTGTGCGGCATAATATCAGAATCTGGCCCCTAGGTAGCAGGTAGAAGATCCTGACAGCTGTTTGCAGCTGTTTTATAAATGTCAGGGGGTGCATGTGTGTTGTTGAAAAGGCAAAGGGTAAACGGTGGCAGTCCTTGCTGAACATTTTAAGTGGTAACTGTGGATATCATTTCCCCTGTGAAGAGAGCACCCGGGTACAATGGAGATGAGCATGTTAAAAATTGCTCGATGCATTAACTTGTGGCTGGCTCTCCTGCCTCTTCTTGCCATCTCTTTGCTACTCATGCAACATAGGCAGCAGTACACAGGCAATATTAAATATATATATTCTTGTGCACTGATTAACCTAGTTCCTTAGGCTCAAATGCAGATAGATTGCTTCTTTCCAAAAGAAGCAACCACCTAAAGTGAATAGCTGTTGTCTGCCCTCAGTACTTTTCAGTGTGGTTGGGGATCATTGAACATGTAAGGCAAATTTGGATATTCCCCTTGAATAAACCCATAGGACTTCCACAGCAAGTCCTTCTTCAACACACGGACTTCAATGGGAGATTGGCTCCTGATGTGCAATGCCATCAACTACTAAGACCAACCTAGTAACACAGAGGCGACAGGAGAGGCTGCAGACATTGTGGTGGCCTTAGGGTTGCTCTCCCTTGCTTTTGACAGTGTTTTGTACATGGGCCCTTGTTTGGTGAATGCTTGCTTTTTAACAGTGGGTGAAGTAGTATACGCTTGTCTAATTTCAACCTCCTTGTATAATGTGGCTTCTAAAGTTCAGTCTAAGTTTTAGCATCACTGAGTTCATGTTCCACTTAAGGGATACTGTAGATAAAAGGAACAGAGAATGGGGGGAAAATGTGCATTAAAAAAATAAATACTGTATAGTCCAAGATATTCAGAAGTGACTCACGATTTTGGGTGCCTAACTTGAGACACCTTGAAAGGGCCTGATTTTTCAGAAGGTGCTGATCCCCCACCCTCTGAAAATCAGGTCTCTTTAAGGGCTCTTGAGCTGGGTACACAAAATTACTAGTCACTTTTGAAAATTTTGGCTGTAGTGTTTACAGTGTATATAGGGCACCCACTTGTGCTAGACAGGGGCTGAGTAGGTGTTTCAGTCCCTATCACCCTGCACAAGCTTCCATTAGCTGGGGGAAAAAACATTGTTTAAAAATTGAACAAACTTTGAAAAAACACACAGGCTGAAATCACAGGGAGAGAAAGCTTTGAGAACTTGAAGTGGGTTTGCAGGTCAAAACAAACTATTTTGAGAGGGAAGGTTCAGAAAGGTGAATCTCACAGAATTTGGAGACTGTCCCTATCTGAGTCAGGCAGAGAGCAATCCTAGAACTCTAGGAGAATTGACACAAAAACACTGTAATTGCTTTAGTTCCTCATGGATTGTAACTACCCATTTCTGGACTTTGAAGAGGTGAATCATTGAGCCAAATGACCTCCATGGCTCCTCTTTCATTGCTATAGTCCAGAGAAGTGATTTTCTATACTGGATACCGAGGAAGTTTAGTGCAGTGGACATCACTAGGAGTTAAGTGCCTAACCTCCTTAGGTGCTTTGTAAATCCCACTGGGTACTGGCTGATTTTATCTTTAGGCGCCTAAATACTTTTATAAATCTGGCTCTCTATATCTGCCTTTCCCACCTGTAAAAAGCAAATAGTATTGTGAAGAATAATTAGTACTGAGAGACCCTGTCGTACAGTGGCCTGGGATTCAGGAGACCTGGCTTCTATTCCTAATTCTGTTGATGACTTGGTGTATGATCTTGGACAGGTCACTGCATCTTCTTTCTTCTTGTTTGTTTAGACTGTAAGTTCTTCAGGACAGTGAAGTTTTCTCACCACAAGTGAAATCCTAATCCCACTAAAATCAAGAGCAAAATTCCTACAGTTGAAATCAGGGCTCATTGACTTCACTGGGGCCAGCATTTCATCCTCTGTGTTTGTGCAGTGCCTAACTAGTGAGGCCTTGCTCTCATTTGGATGGGACTGTAATATAAATAATGATTTTTCTATAACACTGTACATGTACACGACACTTCACAATGTGTAGAACGTGACAAAGAACAGTACTCCAGCCCAGGAAAGCTTGTAACATAAAGGCACAAATGGATAAATTAAAGGAGAAAACAATAGAGGCAGGTATCATCCAGACAAAGGCGAGCAGTATGTGATAATTGGAGCTAGGATGCTCCATGGAACAGCTGTGTTTTTCAGGAGCTCTTTGAAGGAGGAAAAAGAAGAACTTGGCAGGCATTATTGAGAGCCTATTCCAAGCGAACAGGGTAGCAAATAAAATGTCTGAGACTTTGTATGGCTGGGTTCAGCTGTGAATGAAATATTACAGGCATTGTACAAACTCCTAGCAATAAGGATTTTTAATGGAAATCCTGACAGACTTTTAATTATGGTGCCACACCAGGAGCAATATAATAAAAGGTGCAGTTCTTATCTTTTTGGACATTTGTGCTCTTGTTCCGTGCTACCAGCTTTCACCCTGACAGACTGAACTTTATGTGTTAAATATTTAGACTGAAATGTTGCCAAGATGATATCACCTCTTTTCTCTGAACATTTTATGTGGGTTTCTCAAATATCGTACACTACAGCCTAAGGCAAACAGCATACATTACAGTTCGTGTGTGTGTGTGTGTTTTAACACCTCAGTCCTCATTACAGTGAGTAGCAAGCCCTCTCTTGTTGCTAATGTAACTAAGTACCTCTTTTCTTCTCTTGTCAGGGGACATTTAAACTGGCTTCAGCTGGACCGTAGAGTGCTAGAACATGACTTCCCCAAAAAGTCAGGACCAGTTGTTTTGTACTTCTGTGTCAGGTAAGTGTGCCAGCAAGCTCCATGACACACAATTCAAATGACACATGTCCTAGAGGTCTACAAATTGGGACTTTCTGTTCTTGTTTTGCTTTCATAAGGCTCTGCAAAGATGCATGTAAAAATAACAGCAATAATTTACTGAGATGCTTTTTGATCTAGGTATCATTCTTTTCTTGTTCACACCAGTGTCAAGTAGGAGTAACCCCACTGTAGTCAGTGGAGTTACACAGAGAGAAATCCAGTGTGAGGGGAAATCAGGCCCTATATCTTTTGTATGTTACGGGCAAGCCAGTCTACACCACAAAATGAAGTTTACCTAAGTTACGCCACCATAACAGCCATTGCAGTAATTAAATCGGTTTTATGCGTCCACACTACACTCCTTGTGTCGGAGGTGCACGTCCTCACCAGGAGCTCTTGCATCAATTTACCTGACAGTGTGGGGCATCGTGGGATGGTTTCTGAAAGGCAGCAGCACTCAGTGTAAGCAATGCAGTGTCTACCGTGACACTGCATCAACCTAACTACATCGACTTAAGCACTACACCTCTCACTAAGGTGGTGGTGGAATTATTAAGTTGTTGCAGTGAGCAAGTTACATCAATGGGAGCTCCATTTTAGCATAGATGCTTACAGAGTTAGGTCGGCATAAGCTGCCTTACATTGACTTAACTCTGTAGTTCAGACCAGGCCTAAAGCTTTCACTAAGTTTTAATTGAGCACAAATGGAAGGTGCTGGATTGGCATCTCTGCAAAGGGAAGCCCTCTCATTACGCATAGAACAGGTACAACACAAACATTAGCTTCTCCTGCAGTGACCTAACAACAGGGTTCAGGCCTGACCTAGAGTGACCAGTGCATTTCCATTCAGACTGTGAACAAGAGTATCAGTTAGTGCCGGATGTCTTGGGGGGTTGTTTTTGTTGTTTGTTTTTTTGAATTTGGACACTTTTGTACTGAGAACAATATTGAGATCACCATCTGGTCATACCTGATCCACTAAACAGTCACAACTTTTGGTCCCTATCCACCCTGGCTGGATCTGAACCAGACACCTGGAGGAAAAACACCCAGTTCCATTTCACTGATACCTTGCAGACTGTCAGTTTGAAAACAGTAATGTCTTTATCAAGGAGAATTTCTCTACCTTTTAATTAATCTGAACTCTCTGGAATAATGTTATAGCCCCTCGCCCTCACTATATAGCACAGCATTTCTCGGTAAGATCTGCCTTGTGTTCTTGCACTTTCATCCGATTACATTACCAATAATCTGCTCTGATGTGCCTCCCTAGGGAAATCAGTGGGGCGGCGGCACGGGAGTTCGTCATGGCAGTGTTTGTTCCCAAGGGCCCAATTTTGTCCTCAGACCCACTTAGGCGACTCCCACTGAAGTCAGTTTCTCTATCTTAGGTTTTAATACAGGACTTCTTGGTAAGGTTTCGAATCGGAGGTGCACTAAGAGGGCAGAACTGGTTGGTCAGATGCGAACTGCCCCATGCTATCACGGCGCAATGTTATGTTATGGTGTTGTATGTTAATATGCATGTATAGATCATCATAAGCCCACATGGTGTTTTACAAACAGGTAAAACCCTTTCCCCATCCCAAAGAGCTTACAATGCAAATAAGGCAGAGAAAACAAGATGCAGGACAAAGGTCCAGCATAGGGAGTATATGGAGAAGATTGATAAGGAGAAAGAGGCAGGAGAGACTGGTTGCAGAGGTAGATTTTAGGGAGGTATTTGAGAGCCGTAGGTTGGCTGATGAGGAAGCCATGTCAGAAGCCGTGAAGCTAAATGTGGGAGAGAGAGACTGCAACATCAGACAGGTTAGGGTATTAAGAGGCAAGGCACAGTGAGTCAATGGAGGGATTCAAAAAGTGTAGGGGGTGATGTTATCTATGCAGAGGGAAAGGAAGATGTAACAGCACTGTGGTCTCACTTGGAGATGCAGGAGGAAGAATTCAGAGCTGGGGTCCCCAGAGATGAGTAGGTCACCATATTCTGGGTGAGAGAGGACCAGGGCCTAGAGAAGTAGACCATTAGAAAGTGAATTTTGCCTTGATTTGCAATCCCCAGCCTGAAACAATGGTCTGGATATCATGGGAGGTTAGTAATTCCTCTTCAGGGAATATGTGAGCTGGGAATAGAGAGTGTGTGAATGGTTTGTCTTTTGGAGATTCATTTCCCTCTGGTGAGGATACCTCTCCCAGGGATACCCCTGCGCATTAGTGCAATCGTTAATCATTCTCTGCAGAAGTAGCTATGCTAAATCAGAATATTCATCCTCTGGCATGTGCTGCTGCTGGGGAGGAACTGGGGTGCTGCAGAGGAATCGCTAACACTCCAGCCCCATGGAAGCCAATAGTTCGTATCTATGGCAGAGCTTCGGGCCCCCAAAGGAATGTCTATTTCAGATGAAGCCTGCAAAGTAGGTTGATTGTTACCAGTTCAGTTAATTCAGCATGGAAAGGGAGGTCAGAAACCCTAGACATAGCAAGTGAGGGTTGCACTCCTGGGGAACTAGGGCTGCTGTAGAACAAAATGGCTTTGAGTATACGGTAAAAATCCCCAAGGAAATCCATAGCACAAGGTTCAGATCTGTCGCTGTCTGTCATTTAGCTTTACCTTGTACCCTGTGCACACTGGAGATTTGCCCCGACTCCAGCCATTGGTGGCTCAATGTACCTGCCCTGGTGTACACAGGACAGACCACTATAATATGCTGTTTATACTTGTGCTGCTTATGCTGGTTTCAAGCTCAGATTAGCTCCACCGGTACTAGTAGTGTCTTTGCCAGTCAACACTGGGGGCTTGCACGGATGGCTGGCCATGAGTGTCTGGCACCAGGGTAAATGTCCAGAGCAGACAAAGCCTTTGGCTGCTTTAGTTTTTCAATCTTTGCCAAATCCAGTGTTTCAAACAATATTCCACTATTAGAAAAGGGCTGATATCAAAAAAATCAAAACTGTCAGGGAGTGGCTGGCACTGCAGAAGGATGAGAATGAAGTGCTAATGAACGCAATGTCCGTGGGGCTAGATAGACCTTTCCTCTTGTTGTCAAAACACCTCATCGCTCCCAGTGTCGGCTGGAGGATAAATATGGGACACTGCTCCCTGGGGCTCTGAGTCCTCAACCTTGCTTGAGTTACTTATGCAGCAATCACAACGCATCATTGTTATCTGTGTCATTCACTTCTGCTGGCTTTCTCTTGGCATTGAGATATTAGATTGGGAGTGGTGCTGATGGCAGCCTGCTGTGTTGTGAATATAGAGATGTGACTATAACCGCACTAAATGAAGCAGAGCCATTGATTCATCTCGCATGTAACGGGTTCCGTTTGTCCATCTAAGGTGTTCACCGCGGGCAAGGATTGAATGTAACGTTCGGAGGTTTTCTCTTTTCTGGGTGAGGGAGGGGGATTAGAGATGATGGCTCCGAATACATTTCTGGACCAGGCTGTAAGGCTGGAGAAAGGGAGGTAGGACACTGATGCTTAGGTAAGAGCGGACGGTTTATAGTGCAATGCCTCATTCCACTGCATCGCCAGAAGTTCCTTCTCTTCTCCTGTCTCTCTCTCTTATACCCACTGAGGTAGGATAGAAGCAGCATTCACAGAGATGGCAAAGAACTAATATGAAATATTGGTTACAATGGGGCAATTAAAATAAGTCAGTTTAACAATCCAGGGAGCAGTGCTTTCCCATTGTATTGTAATGGAAACGCAGCGGATGCTCTTCACCTGCCGTTGTACCTATTACAGTAGAACCCAGATTTCCCCTGGTGCTGGGCACTGGCCATACACACAGGAAGAGCCAGTCCCTTCCCCATGTGCTTGCACTCTAAATAGAGAGGACAGAGGGAATGTTTGACACCAGCAGGCAAGAACCTAAGGGACCAGCCACCAGACTGGGCACAGGAGGCATTCCCCCTCCCTGTGCTGGAGCTGCGGGGTCACCCCTCCCCCATCCCAATACACCCCCAACATCCCATCTGCACCTGGAGCTGTGGGGAGGACGGTGTTGGAGCCAGCTTAATCAGCTCTATGCCGTGGGGAATCCATAGCACCAGATCTGTAGCCAGTTTCTGTTCAGGTTGGTGGGCGGAGGTGGGGAGGGGGGGAATAGACTCTACCTCCATGTCTCGTTATGTCTGTACAATACCATGCATGGCTCTGATGCTATATAAATAACAGTAAAACTTTGTTAAACCTGTATTCATCATCAGGTCCAACCTAGCTGCCAACCAATGTTCCCCATGATTGGCCCTGCCTCTTCCACAAAGGCTGGCTAAGCTGTGCCATAAACCAGATTTTCCACAGCTACATGTAAACAAGGTTCTTTGTACAGTGTGCACCAGGCCTGTCTGTGCTAAGGGGAAAAGGCTGGCGCTCACACCAGTGAATACATAGCTTGTCTAGCCACAGCGTATAAATACAGTAACTCAGACTTTGTTTGTATCTTGCTGAAAGCAAAAAGACCCTGCAGACAATTTATCACTGCCTTCCCAGGATGGCCCCATGTTTTAGTCACCATGGGGAAGGTGTAATAAATGGCCTGTGGGAAAGCTTCACTCCTCTGAGTCTGTTTTAAGGCTTGAGAAACTTCCGTCCAGAAGATTTACTTGTGTGAGGACTGACCTTTGCTTGAGCAAAGGAACTAATGGAGACTTTGCTACTTAACACACATTTCTGTGTTCTGGGCTTAGCCATCCATTAAACACATATCTTAAAAGCAGTTTCACTCTAGAGTCCCACAGCGTAATTTCTGCTTTTTGCTTTACTGGGAATATATTTATATAAGTGAGCTGTGTTTATCAAAAGGGATAAGTAGTTTTCACTTTTTCCTTTACAGTGAGTCTTACAGCCAAAAAAAGTAATGTAAAAACCCAATCCTGTAAGCCACATTTTGAAGTTTCAAGTGTTGGGAAGATTATGTGGCATATATGAAGCTCTTAGTTAATGTAGTGAGAGGCACTATACAAAAACAATAGATGGGCAAGCCGTCAGTATGAGATTGTACCTATTGTTTTATCTAAATTAATAATTAAGTTAATGCATTAATACAAAGACTTTGAGTTGGTCAAAATCACAGTCACCACCTCCACTGCCTGACACCTTGTGCAGTTGTATCTGTACAGAGTGGCTATGCAATGCTACCACCCGCATAAGCAAGTGGGTAGATCTTATATGAGAGTGTTTCATTCATGACATGTTTCATGAGGTGCTAGGCACTGGAGACACTGATCCCATGAGTCAGTAACAGTTAGGAATAGAAACCAGATAGTCTGAGCTCTAAACCAGACCAGCTTCAAAGGGTGAAACTCTGACCCCCATTGAGATAAATGGCAAAGCTGACATTGGCTTCAGTGGAACCAGGATTTCAGCCGACAGATTGCTGGGCAGTGTACCCATCTGTAAAATGGACACCTGAATTACATCAAAGGGATGTTCTGAAGCTTAAGTGATTAAACTTCTAAAATGCTTCGAGATCTTCAGATGAAAGGTGCTCCATAGGTGCAAAGCAGTAGTGTTATGAAGTACAGGGCACCCTCTCAAGTACCCCCGTGACTGGGAAGTTACTGTCGTTGGAAGAACTAAGACTACCTGACTTGAAAGTCAAACAATGAGCCATTAAGACACAGCATGGGAAATTCCCATTCAGACCCTCCTTTTCCACTTAGATTCTGTTGTACATTGGCTGCTGGAGAGGAGATGGGGGAGGTGATCGGTTGCACTAGGCCTACCTTCTAGTCCTCAGTACTCAGCCAGTTGCTCCCTCCACCAATGTGTCTGTGCCTGTGAGGACTCCCCAGCACCAGAGTCAGTGCAGAGTCAGGGCTCCAGGATGCCTTTCAGGGACAACACCCTCTGGCCAGAACACACCTCACTACTTTGTGCTGTGCAGTTGTTTCTCATCAGGTGATTCTGACAGGTCTGTGCTCAGCACAGCTGGGGGACTCACTAGAGTCAGCACCTGTGCACAGGCTGCTTGATGTCACTCCTGAATTATGTAGTGAAATGAGCTCCTGTCTGAAACACCTCCTAATTCCTCCCTTCGCGCCCGCCTGTGGAATGTGTCGCTTTTACAAGGGTACATTTATCTAGAACCTCTCATCATCTCTATCAGAGCAGCCCTGCTCCTTTAAAGGGGAGAGTTCCCCAACTTGGAGGAGGCTCCACTGGGAAATATGCAGCCTAACGCAATATCTAACTTTCTACTCCTCTCACCACTTGGTGCTGGAAGGAACAATGTACGTGCACCCATACAGGGACTCGGTCCACTTGTTCCTTCCTCCCAGACCACCCCTTCCCATTGTGGTTTCTGGGCCCAAAGAACCACTTCCCCAGGCCCCATGGAAGGCTATGGGGCGAATGCTGCCCCTGAGGTGGTTGACCACCTCATTCTCCCCACAGTCGCACACTTCCATAGGGTGAGGGGAAGATGTGGATATGGCTCATTGAAGCCGAAGGGCGTCTTTCCATTGGCTTCAGTGGCTTTTGGATTGGGACTATGTAGGTCCCTGTCAACGTGCAGTTCAGGCAGGTGGCTGGTCCTAAGTAACCAGACCTCATGCTGCCCCTGTGAAGTAGGCCCCTGCCAGTCAATTCATATTAATCTCCCCATTTTACAGATGGTTAAATTGTGGCCCAGAGGGATTAAGCGATCTTCCCAAACCATCTCGCACATCAGTAACAAAACTGAGACCCAAGGCTTCCAGTTCCCAGCACGGTTTGCCCCAGACACTAGATGTGTGTTTGTCAGTGTTCCAAAGATGGTGTAAGTATGGCAAATGTGCAGTGGCTTGATAGGATGTGATACAGGAAGAGGACAGGGATGGAAAAACATGTTAGCTCTGGTCAAATAATATCCCCGGCTTTCTAGGCTCAAATCTCTAGTAGGACTGCGTTCACCTTGCAGTCACCACATGAAGAAATGAAAGCAGACAAGGCTCCCTCTTCCCAAGCCCCATCTCCCACAAACTAAATTGCCCATCATTAGCTTTGATCGCTGGTATCTGGGATGGAATGAGAGCAGCACCAAGGGAGGGGGTGGAACCCCACTTTTCCAGCCTTCAAAGGAGGGAGGCGTTCAGTGTTAACATTGATGTGAGGGTTCTGCCGCAGAGGGGAGATGGAAGGGGCTCCCACTGCTTTGGATTTTCATATTTGCTTCTGTCTGATTATAGGAAATTTGCGGCAGGGTTATTTTTCCCTCCCAAGGAACATTGCATGCTTTAAATGTCAAGGCTTAAAGTGTGCATCCATGAACATTAACACATGGGGATTGAACATAAAAGCAGCCCAGCAAGTTCGAGCTGTCTAAGATAATCATTTACCACAAGATGCTAGGTGTAACAGCATCTCCATCGGATGTGCACATACATATAATTTATTTTTGCGGAGAGCAAATCGTCCCATTCTCGACATTATTACCCGCTGGGTTTTTAAATGACACGGCACGGAAACTACAGGCCAGATCCAAAGCTCTGCAAACAGGTAGCTCTCTCCATTCAGGGAAGTGGACACTGAATCCAATTTTATCCGTTACTTTGTTGATAAACCTGAGCATCGCTGCTTCTTTGACAGCTTTGCGCTGCATCCCACTGAGAATAGAAATGTTCATAGGTTTTTCAGGCCAATAGAGAGTGTTTTGCCTTATCCAGTGCCTTCCGTCCTAGGAGCTAAATGTCATGCACAACAGAGGAGATGGAAAAAAGGAAAGTATATAGGTTAGAAAGAAACTAAAAAAATATTCTTTTGTT
This sequence comes from Dermatemys mawii, assembly GCA_007922305.1. Taxonomy (NCBI): domain Eukaryota; kingdom Metazoa; phylum Chordata; order Testudines; family Dermatemydidae; genus Dermatemys; species Dermatemys mawii. Next base: position 10,183,672 of record ML677341.1, on the reverse strand, counting down.
TGGAACTTTTCATAGGATTTTTTTCTGTTTTCTTAATTTTTTGTTTGTTTGCTTCAGTGGGGAATAGAATGCACTCTCTTTGCAACTGTATTTCTCCCCACCCCTCTCCCTGCCACCACTGATTAAAGGAAAGTGAGGAAAGAAGTAAAAAAATAAGTGGGTTATTCTTGCCCACTGAAGTGAACAGAGTACTTTTGAAAGTGTTTGAAAATTATTCAATCATTTTCCAATTTTTTTCCCCAGTTTTCTTGGTAATTGACTAAAAAAGGAAAAATCTGTACCATTTTTATCCAAAAAAGCCAAGTTTCATTCCATAAACCAATTTTGAAACATCTGTGCATAAGTATGAGTCAAGCTTCACAACAACCGGGAGAAGTAGGGAAGTGTTATTATTAAACACACACAACCTTTACGCAAACTGAGACACATACATATTAAATAATGTGTGTGCTCATGCCCAGTGAAGTTCCTCCCTATTTGAATTTAGATCCTGGACACATACCCTGGCAACGCATTATTACCGTCTGACAATTCTGCCTAAACTGCTAGTAACGAAATACAGATCATGTTGTAGATACCAATCTCAAACATTAGGAATAATCCATTCAAAGAACAGGGGGTGACTAGACAGCTCATAGTTTGAGCTGATAGAATCTTTTTACTGATTGGTTGTCGAACCCAACACGGATTCTGTGATGTCAAGTGTCTGTTTTGGCAAAAAGGCCCCTAATTAGCTGGGCCACGGGGGTGGAATTGCCGTCTCGATCCTAGAGGTTTTCGCCACAGATGTTGAGGCTCACTGGCTGGGAAGCTTGCTACCTGTGCTGTATTTTCTTCATGGGCATAGAGTTTAGGGGCTGTCACGCAAACTCCTTGCACCTGTACGAAACTCACATACTCAGGGCTGGGTTTTTATATAAGGCTGGGAAAAGGATCAGCGAAATAATCAGGGTCAATGGAAACTGAGGACATGGGGCTCTCTCAGGAGGCATCCAACCCCTTGCAGAATTAGGCACCTTAATGATGAGACAATGGAACAAGGCATAGGCGCGCGGACAGAGTGCGTTGGGTGTGCAGAGGCACACCCTAATGCAGGCCAGAGCTCTGTGGGGTGCTCTCACCTCAGGGGCAGCTCCCCTGTCCCCGGCATCCCTGCGTGCTGCGGAGACTCTCGGCCGAGGCAGGGCAGTCCAGTTACAGTTTTTCATTTGAGAACTATATTTTCTGGTTGTTCCTAAGCTCTTTTATTTTGTTAACTGAGTTTCATAGGGAATTTAAAAAGTCACTTGGATTGTAGCTGTTTTTTTCCCATTGGTCCAAAACACATGGAAAATGTGCCAGTTTTGATTTCTGTGGGCCAAACCACCCTATGTAGAAATGTAAATGTTGGAGCTAGAAAAGCTCTGCAAGGGCATAGGTCCCTCAGGAAATTGTCCTCAAAGTCATTCATTCTTCTGGGCGTTCCATTCTATTGTTCCCTCCTACAGTGATAGAGATCAGTGTCTCCACCCACAGGGGAGATGCAGAAGACTGGGCCAACCCTGCAGCCACTCTTCCTCTGCCCTTGTTCTCTGTCTGCTCCCTCTACCAGCCCCTTTGGTCTCCCTGGGATTCCCCCTGCCATTACTCCCTCTGGGTCTTCTTTCTCTGGAGCTTCTCATGAAGTAAAGTTGCCATTACAGGTTCTTATCTCTGTAATATATTTAATTTTGATGTATTTATTAAGTGTTTGTTAATGGACTATGAGCTTCCCCCATGAGCCCTCTATATAAATTGATCCTCTTCTTTACATATGTTTTGCCCATAGGGTTTTCTGCAGCCCTAGGGCAGCCAGCAGTCACACCTGCGGCTTTGCAATGGGGTGAAGGAAGGGGTCCATGAGATCCCTATTTATGTGATTTGCAAGAAGCGTTATCATTACTCAAGGTACCAAATGTGTTTAAATGATATAAGTGCCTTGTAAAATCCCAAAGCAAGCTCATTTCTCATATAGTCTTATATACAATATACACACATTTTTCATTAATTATGAGTTGATTTTATTGTTATTATTAGCTAGGTTACTGTTTTTATTCAGTGTGGGAAATTGTGTGCTATTTTACAGGTTGAATGACTGAATGACATAAGACCCCCTACCTCCCCCAATGTCCATCACTAAGTCCCATAACTTTGTCAAGTGTCCGTCGCACAACATGGTGGTGCCTAGCGCTGTCCCATTCTTCAGCGGACAAGGGGTCCAGAGCAGCCTGGGGAGCTTGGGGCTGGCAGCAGCAAGTGACCTGGCCCCAGCCCACTCTGCTCCACCCCACCGGCTCCCAGCGTTGCTCAGGAGCAGGGGCTTGGGGGAAGGAGTAGAGTGGGGGAAGGGGTGGAAAGAGGTTGGGGGTGGTTGGGAGTTTTGAGGCGGGCAATCAGGGGGCAGGAAGTAAGAGGGAGTGGATGGGGTGGGGCTAGGGTGGGGCTCCCTGGGTGCACACCCTAACGAAATGTGCTGCGCACGCCTATGGAACAGGGGGCAGATTTTCAGAAGCACAAATGGCGATTAGGCACCTAACTCCTATTGACTTTTCAAGAGGAGTTAGGTGCCTAATTGCCTTTTGTGCCTTTGTCTGTTTTCTCCTCCCGCCCCACTCCCACCATCCCATCCTCAGCTCTTATAACTCTGCATCACTCCAGTGAAGTCCATGCAGCTATGCCAGTGTCCATCAGCTGAAGATCTGGGATTTCTACAGTTACTTGTAGCAAACACCGTAGCAGAAATGTGTTTTGGCTGGTTGAGATACGAATTGCCATTGATCACTGCATAGCATGTCTGAGGCTTTACTGTTTAAGAGTGAGTTGCTAATCTTTAACATGAGCATGGTCTGATCTGAGCCAGACAGGCACTCCCAACTAATAGATTTCAGTGCTGTTGAAATTTTAAACGGTTCAAATGTAGTGGATTCAGAAATCCTCCAATATCTATTATATCATTCACTTTAATCTTCCTGCCCCTGAAAGGTAGTAGTCAAGAAAAGCTCTTTGTGTTCATTACACAGTGCAATATTCACTGGTCCATTTAATTAATGCTTAGAAAATGTATTTGGTGAAGTATGTGACAAGGGAATGGGAACAGGGAGAAACAGGACTGTAATTAACATGATCTTTGTAGATTGTGAAGTCTAAACCCTCCCTAAAAGCCCTTTGGAGATTTTCTGCCTCCTACTCTAAGAGTAGGGGACTATACTTTTCTAAAACACTTACTGGCTAGTGGAAACACTGGAATTAGTTGTCTAATGTAGTATTATTTATGGATTGTATTATAGTAGCATGTAGATGGGAGCCTGATTGTGCTAGGCACTGTCCCAAAAGATACGCCTTTCTAAAAGTGTGCTCAAGGTCAGGCAGAAGTTATGGGCTTGCTACTGGGGTGATCTTCTTGGCCTGTGTGATACAGGAAGTTCAACTAGATGATCTGCATGGTCCTTTCTGATTTAAAATGAATGGCTATATGAACACATAGTAAAAGTCCCTACCCAGAAGAGATTACAATCTAAATAGACACGGGTTGGGGGAAAGAAGTAATATAATTACTGTTCTAGAGACTAGGACCAGCAGCACAGAGAAAAGGAGAGTTGCTCAGGATCATACAGAAAGCCTGTGGCAGAGTCAGGAATTAAATCCAGATCACCTGAGTTTTAGTTCAGTGCTTTAACCACAGAGCCATTCTTCCTCCCTGCTTCCTCAGAGTGATTTGGTCATTGTGAAGTGTATTCTCCTTCCATGTATTTGGGAGTATAGATGGTGGAAAAAGGGTTCACAACCAGTGTGCACAAAAAAATAGAAGTGCCTTCCCCCACCCTGCTACTTGTTCCAGGGCTGGCTGTGAATTCAAGGGGATGAGCTGCAGTTCTGGGATTCTGAGCACAAGAGTTCTCTGCACAGACCTGTTTTCTTTTAAATAAAACCAGCAGTTTCCCTGTGCACATGTATTGTATTGTCTAGGGGTGCGTCTGCTCCAGTGCCTTCCCAGAATACATTATACCAGGCAAGTCACTTGAGGACTGGGTTTTCTTTGTGCATCTAAAGTGTCGTGTGTGCGAGCTCTCAATTATGCAGGGACTCACTTTTACACAGCAAAGGGGTTTTTATGTGCCTACATAGAAAGCATTGTTGCAGCTTCAAGAAATACAACACTGCCCCCTAGCGTAGAGCAGGAGGTTCTTGTTTTTTGAGCTAACATGCTGACAAGGATCTCTGGCAGTGCTACAAACTCCACTTGGGAGCTGAAAATCAAGTCCTTCCCTCTTCTTACTTCAGCACCAGTAAGAAAGCTCACACAGTCAGCATTTAGCTGTGATGTGTGGGGTAGAATTTAGGTCTCCATTCCACTGCGGTATTGGCTCTCCGGCGCCAGCAACAGCAATCATTTTGTCAGTGATTTCAGCCGCTGGGACTTCAGATGCGTGCCGAAAAAAGACATAATGAGAAGGTTCCTGTTTTACACAGCTCCTTTTCAGGACATAGCTGATGTGTCAAACAGTTTGTAGAACATGGCCAGAGGGAAGCAGTTTTGAAGGGTCTTCAGAGGAGACTCAGGATTGTGGATGACTGTTACTGAATGTGCATATTGCATTGATCCCCATCACCCTAGTCCAGGTCAGAGCCCCACTGTACCAAGGTCCCACTCGGGAATAGAGGGGCACTGTATAAGCACATGCGAAGAGCTTACAAATTAAGGTCCCTCATCCTGCTAACTACTTAACGTGGGCAAACCCTGGTGTGTTGCCCCCTGGACTTCAGTGAGGCTCCTCGCAGGCACAGATCAGCTGGAAGGGTCAGGGTTAAGATTTCACTGAAGCTGGACCAGCTTAAATCAGCACTGAATTTAAGCCTGCATTTTCAAAGGGTCTTTCTTTTTCTGCTAGATCCTGATTATACAGACAGCACTTCCCTGGCACTTCCCCATTTGTAATTGCCTGTAGTGTAGTTTCGATGGGGGCTGTGTCTGCCATTCTACTGCAACTTAAAAATCATCACGAACCAGATTGGACAGAAGTATGATTTGATTTTTTCCCTTTCAGTGAAAATACAGAAGACAAACAGAATATGCTTTAATCACTATTTGAATCCAGAGTATATATTTTTTCTCTCCCTATAGCAGTGTTAGAAGCACATATGGTACAAGTATAATTATACAAAAATATCTTTGGATTTTAATTGCATCTTGCATTTATTTCACACAACTTATTAAAGGACAGATCTTTGCCCATTGAAACAGATGGAAACGCCCCTGTGGACTTCAGTAGTACTCCAATTTGGGCCCCAAAACAATAGAGAGGAGAATTCCATTTATGACAAGTGAATAGAGCCCTGTGCAGATACAAAATGTGTATCCGCATCCAATCTGCAACCTGCAGACATGGTCTGTGGATATAAAGTGAATACCTGTGGATTTGCAGGTCTCTACAAATAAAATCTGTTTGAGTGTGTTTTGGGGGTTTTTAGCGGTAAGGATTTTGCTAAACAAGTTTCTTCTGTGTATTCAGGAATCATTTCACCCATTACTAAACTGCAACCTCTTCTGGGTTAGAATGCAGCCATTTCTTAACAGCGCCCATTAATGCTATCCAGTGTCTTAGGGCAAGGAGTGAAAAAGATGTACCAACCAAGACTGCAGAGAAAGTTTAGATAGGTATAAATCCGACACAGAAATAAAATAATGCATTTGGCAATCCTTGTCCTTTCAGCATGGTCAGGATTTATACATACTGTTATGCTGAAGGATCATGTCTTAAAGGACACACAAATCTCTCACCAAGCCACAGAATCCTCATTATAAACAAAAAGGAACTTCCTTAGTCCTCATGTCTTTATTGATCACATTTTTCATATAATCAGAGTCTAATGGTATGTTTCCTGTATGGCTCACCTCTCTGTCCCTTTCCTTTTCAGGTTCTACATTGAGAGCATATCTTATTTAAAGGATAATGCCACCATTGAGTTGTTTTTCTTGAATGCAAAATCCTGTATTTACAAGGTAAGAACTCCTTTGAATTAAGGATGGGACTGGGGGATTCATAAAAACTGGGGTACTCATCTGGACATGGGATTTTCCATTTGCCAGGAAGTAGGGATGCTGCTATAGATAATCCGCTTCCACTACCGGTGATTCTGATTGTAATGAAATAAAATACCCACAGCACTTCTAAAGAAATAAGAGAGTTCATTTGAATGAGAGAGGCTGGAAAGGGGTGACCTTGCATTTCTAGCCTTCCAACAGTCTTCTGATCTATTTATTCTGCCTTCTATGGATTGTCTCACCATGCTTATGCCATATCCAAGACCTTTCCAGAGCACCCTCATATGTGATTTTTTATCTGTGATCTGCCATTTGTTTTATCTGATTTGTGTACTGAATTCTGGGAAATAACAAGGGAGGACTCTATGCTTGTAAAACTAAACTGGCATTTTATTCAGGGAAATATTACAGAGGCGCTGCAACAACCGCTAGCATTCCAGCCCTGTACCCACAGACTGACTTCTATTCCTGGTACTTCCTCCAAACTCTTCCCTCTTGCAATCTGTTCTCCTCACTCCATGTTCCATACAGGTTAATACAGTATCTGTCATAAATTGAAGCCTTGATTGTCCTCTCCCTTACAGGATGGAAAATAATAAGTAACCTCCTTGAATGGAGTTACACCAGTGTGGAAAGGTGAATCAAACCCCGTGGCTGTAGGGAACAAAAGAGCCCTTTAAAAGAGTAACCCAGGCACAGATTGAGTGGTGCGGGTATATCATGTACACAGCTGTGCAGGTACATCATGCACAGAGCTCACATTTTTGTTGTGAGCTCTGTACTGCCAGTGGGGTGATGGTGCACACAGGCTACCTGGCCTGCACACTCCTGCCCTGGCCCCCCATCTCCCTTCCTGCCATCTCTAGCCTTTGGAGTTCTCAATGGGTTCCTGAGACAGGGGTGACTAACTAGCCTGCCCCACCTAGAGGACACCCTCAATAGTGAACCTAGCACACCATCAGGCTCTTTGGACTTCACACTTGTGTCACCCACCAGTCAATACGTCTTACACATCCCCCTCTGTGCCCAGACCACAGAGGAGATGAGTGTGTTGCAGCTCTTGGCTTGAAGAGCCTGGATCTTTAGTTCAAGCTTTGGAGACTGATGCTTTTAGTTCTCCAAGGTCCCTGGCAATGGAACAAATAGTGACTGCCCCATTTGTACAGCAGCTTTCATGTGAGGTTATCAAAGTACTTTATAGATGTTAATTATCTCAGACGTAGATTGTTACCATCTTCAATTTACAGGTGGGGAACTGAGGCACAGAGAGATTGAGTAACTTGCCCGGGGTCACATAGGAAGTGTGCAGCAGACTGGATCCACCCAGTTTCCCTGAGCACAGGCCACAGGAGACAGATGGGGGATTGAACAGATGATTGGATGCCAAGAATTCCTCTTGAGTTGTAATCAACACTCTGACAATGACTATCTCTGTAGCCATGGACAAGTCACCTTGCCCCTCCGCCTTCTTCTCGACAACTGTAAAATAGGGGTCATACTTGATCAGACATACCTACATCTAATCTAGATAGAGCTAGTTCTTGCAGCACATCCATTCCTTTTATATCTGTCCGAGTGCCTTGCACAAGAGTGCTGTGATGCTAAATAATTCTGTTTGTAAAGTGCTTTGAAGATGTTGCTGTTTCAGTTTCCCAGACAATGTGGGAGTGTTCGCATCCAAACAAAAAAGTCTCAGGCTGAAAAAGAAAAATTGTAAAATATTTCCCCTGACATTTAATTTCCGCCTCAGTGCCCAGCCTCCCACTTCAGTCTTCCATCCCCTCCATGCCCCTTGCCTTTCTTTTTCTCACCATATCTACGTTTTTATGGCCTCTAGCCTATTTGACAGAGTCCCTTCCACAGAATCTGTTAGAGGTTAAAAAAGAATTTACCTGAAAATAATTTGAATCAAATTGTGGCAGAGGCAGACGTGAGCTTGAAACTGAAAGTATAACCCAGCAAGTGTTTGAAGAAGAAAAGTTCTGCTTTTGCATAAAGAATAGAAATGAGATTGTTGCAGGTTACCCCAGCAGTGGTAGTGAGAGGAATCCACCAGACGAGGGTGCCCTTGTAACTAAATTAAATGTCAGGACCAGGAGCAGCTTTCTTTACCCATTTGGGAGGAGGGAGCAGAGGAGTGAGACCAGTACACGGTGAAATGTTTTTGTGCCAAAAATAATCTGGCATCGTGGACTATTGAAAAAACACCAGCCTGTTGTCACTAGCTACTGAAAACAAAATTAGCCCTTGCGCAGAATTGAGTGTGAGATAGATAAGCAGCTTCCTGGCTCATAACTCAAATGTGTTGAGATGAGTTAAGCGCTTCCCAGAGGCAATGGGCCACACAGTGGCTGTCTCTTGTGTGGCCAAGAAAATTGTCTTGTAAAAGAGAAAAGGGGGTAGGTCTGAGTCATCCGATTACGCTGAGAATCCTGGTGTAATACGTGTGTGGAGTGGCAGGGGCTGGATCGCTAAACCTGCAGATTACCAGGGATCTGCACAGATCTTGCGGGATCAGGGCCATCTGTGCAGAGACTTTGTTCCTCCACACAGCTTCTGGAGCTCCATCACACCCCCTTCGCCCCCATTGCATCTGTGCTGCCTTGGCATCGCGAGCTGAACCTGGAGAGCCCTGCTTAGAAGCTGGTGGTTCTAACGAAGAGTCTGTGATGGGGGCCCTGGTGGGCATCTTTAGTCTAGGAATCGCTGGGAGGCTGGGCCCTTGTCTAGAACTATTCCCTGTCCACCCCACCTCTTTGCTGGCAGAAACCGTCCCTAGTGACTCACTTCCCATCTGCCAGTGAGGGAGCAGCAGCTGGAGAAAGTTGAGAGGGGTTAGGATCTGAGAACAAGGTATTATGCTCGTCCCAGCGCTCCAACCAGGGAAGTGACTTGCTCGGTAAGAAATATTACACAGGCTTTTGGCTGCACTTGACAACAGCATACCCCCCTCCCCCACCCAGTGCCATGCCCCAGTTCTCACTAGCAGCAGCCCCTTTGATTTCAGTAGGATCACGACTGGTTGCTAAGATTTCATGTGTGCAGAGCAGGTGCTTAGCTGCAAACTCCCTGACTATAGGCACACCTCTACATTTAAGTGCTCCACTGCACCAGCGTAGACGCAAGGTTGAGTAATATGATTGAGAGAGGGTTGTTTTGTGGCAAAGGCACTAGCCTGGGATTCTGGGTTCAAATCCTGCCTCTGCTACAGCTTCTGGTGTGACCATGTCCGTGCCTCAATCCTTCCCCCTGTGAAATGGGGAGAGTAGCCATCCTTCCTCCCACCCTTTATCTGCCTTGTCAGTTAGGGTGTAAGCTCTTTCCAATCGGAGCTGCCTCTTGCTCACAGCACCTGGCACAATGAGATCCCGATGTTGGCTGGGGCCGATAGGTGAGACCGCAGTACAAATAATGCAACCTTCCATCTGATGCACTGGTATCACAACCTTCCAGCTGCCATTCCCCAAAGGCAGATGGAATCCAGGGGATGGATGGACAATGCCAACCAAAATGCCCTTCATTTGTACCATTGCTTTCACTGAAGTGTGGGAAATCCTGACTCCAAATCCTGGCTGCTTTTGAAACACTCTGACAACTAACGCTCTGAAAGCTTGTTAGGGACAAGGGCCATGGGGCTTTAGGATGTTGCCCATGAGGTTTTTGGACAGCCACGTTGTCCCTTGGCTGTGATTTGAATCCATCCAGCACCATCTCAAAAGCTTCCCCGGTGTTAATTTTTAATTAAAAAACTGAAACAACCTGCCGCATGCTAACATGTATCTTCAGGATTTCTGAGATCCCAGGCAGGAATGAGGACGAGGGTTCCTGGTGGGAGGGTCTGGGTTCCTCCCACCCCACCCCACGGGGACCTTCGCACACACAGAGAATACAGCGTCTGGCAGGGTTGCTAAGAAATGGCCCCATCCTGCTCTCACTGACATCAGTGGGAGCAGGATCGGGCCCTAGGCTGGCAGATCATTACCTGCATTTATGATGCTGTGGTGGGGACTCTGCAGAGATTACAGAGGGCAGGACCCCATGACCCTAGCCCAGCAATACCTCTGCAGAGCTCTGCTCTCCAAAGAGGCCAGGGTTCGAAATGCTTACTCAGCCCACTGGCTGCTCCAGCCGCCACAGGCTCTGGAAGCAGTGTCTAGGGACCGTCCTTTGGGAATACTGCCAGGCAAAGCTTATGCTGCTGTTCTTATTTTGGAGGAGGCTTAATAACAGAAAGTGGAGGGGGGCGGAGAAGCCTAGAAATCTGGGTCGATCTATTTCCGTCTGACCTCCCCTGAAACCATTACTTTGCACATTCAAACCTACTGTCATATGAATACAAAAATAGCCCTCTCTGACTGTGAGACTCCCTCCCGGGGCCTTCCCAGTCTGACTTCCTGCCTCGCTCGGGTCTTGGTTTGTCTTAAAATGTGTTGAATTTTAATGCCTTGGAAAGATGCTGGAATGACGGGCCTAGGAGAAGCGAGTTGCTCTTCTCAGTCGGAGGCCAGGCCGGGGCGATGCTGTGGAGAGATCTGCCAGGGAGCCAGAAGGGAGTTCAGTCTCCATGCGTAGACAGTGCTTGGCCACACTGCAGTGGGGTGGTGGGTGGAAACTGGGCAGAGGCCACCAAACAGCCATCAAACTGCGCTAAGAACGGTCCCTCCAACCAGATGTCCTGATTTTATCAGAACAGTCTCGATTTTGGGGTTGTTTTCTTATAGGAGTTCCTATTACCCCCCCATCCCCATCCCAATTTTTCACCCTTGCTGTCTGGTCACCCTATAAGGAGACAAGGTGGGGGTGAAGCAATATCTTTTATTGGACAGCTTCTGTTGGTGAGAGAGAAGCTTTCAAGCTTTACGGAGCTCTTCCTCAGGTCTGGGAAAGGTAATCAGAGTGTCACCGCTAAATACAAGGTGGAACAGAGAGTTAGAGACACTCACTCACTCTCATTACAACCTGTATCCTACTAACTCTCCTTTGTCCTTTGTCCTCCTTTCTCCTTTGATTGCAGAGAGTGTTAGTTGCCCACTTCGTTTTAAATATTTTTTGCAACATGTTTTAATTCCTTTCATCTGTTTCCTGAGACCCGTTGCTTGGGGAGTCCAGATATGTGCATTGGCGGAGGAGTTGAACTTGTGGCTAAAACCAAAATCTCAGTTTCCCTTTGCTGCTTTTCTTGGTGCCTGGATCCTCCAGTGACGAGCCTTGTAAGGAAGTGCTTGGAACAGATCACATTTTATTACCATGCAATGTCAGGAATACGACGTCAGTGCAAAACTGTAAATCAGTCCAGGCGGTTGTGTGAGAGAAATGGCTATAACCAGCCCACTGGGTCTAAAACCCTCCTCCGGGAGCTCGGATTGGAATCCAGTTTTAGCACGGGCTCAGCATAGCGCTGGCTGTGTAACCTGAGGCCCAGTAAGTTTTTGGGGCTTTAGGTTTTATTGCAAACACAGCACACTGCTCCAGAGGATACAGCCCGTCAGTTTTCCCTGCTGAGGGGAAGGGGGAAAAGCCACGTTCCCACGAAGCCTGGGTGGTATTTTGGGAATAGAAAAATATTACATACTCCCTTCTCCCAAAAGCACATAGGAAAGAATGATTTCTCTTCTTCCCGCGCCCCCTCTCCTGCAACCTCCAGTCCACCCCAGTTGAGTTCTGATGTTGCGCTTCATTTACCAGGTATTTTGCTTTCTCCACATCGCTGTGAGCAGGTCCATTTGGTCTCCAGGAGTAATGGGAACCCTTTGAAGCCAAGCCAGAGGAGAAGGCATGTTTCACTGTGCAGTAACGAGCAGGTTCATCTTGGGGAAGCTGAAATTTAGTGACCTCTCTTTTTTTTCCCCTTCTCTGTTCTGCTTAGGAGCTCATCGAGGTTGACAGCGAGGTGGTGTTCGAATTGGCCGCATACATCTTGCAGGTAGGGGCAGCAGCTGTCTCTTGTTCCTTCTGTATCTGCGATGTTTAAATCTGTTGTAGGGGGTTTAGAAATCATAGGCCCTCCGAGGGGGTTACACCAAGCCTACAGGAACAGAGACGACAGGGTGTATTTTGCCAAGTGAGGGAAAAAAAAGTTGGATCGCTTTAGCGCTGGGCTGTAACCCCACTGTCCCAGACAAGCGAGGTGCGTTGATTTGCTGCACTGCCTCGGGAGCAGGACGGGAACCAGCTGGACGGGAACCAGCTGGATGTGGAAGTGAGCTGCCTGGCACGGATTACGTCCCCATGTGCTCCAGCTCCAGTGTGCTGGCTGGCTGGACTGGAGCCATGGCTCTTCTCACTCCCACCCCTGCCTATCCACTCCTTGCACACCTGTGTGAGGAGGGAATAGCAGCCCAGCAGCGTGTGCTGTCCTCCTTGGAGATTCCAGCCATCCATGCCGCCCGTCCTTGAACCCCATCATTCCCCTGTGCTGAAGGGAACCGCAGACCTAATTTGCGTCAGGATCCAGTGACACTTTGAAATAGCACTGTTCATCTGAGGATCTCAAAGGGCTTTACACACATCCGTCATGAATTAACCCCCACCACATCAGCAGGTGAAAACCCAGAATACAAGCCAGATCTCCTGATGCCCCTGACAGGGCTGTGCTCAAACTACAGCCCACGGGCCAGATCTGGCCCATCAGGGCTTTCAGTCCAGTCCACAGGATTACCAGCCCCGCATCGCTCCCAGACGTAGCCGGCACCAAGTCTCTATAGCCCCTGGGGGAGAGGGAGGGCAGGCTCTCAGCTGCAGGCACCGCCCCCTGCAGCTCCCATTGGCTGGGAATGGGGAACCGCAGCCAATGGGAGTTTCAGGAGCGGTACCCACAGGCGAGGGCAGCAGATGGTGGAGCCGCCTGCCCCACCCCACCCCCAGGAGCCACTGCCGGACATGCTGGCCACTTCCAGGAATGGCGTGGGGCCAAGGCAAGCAGGCAGCCTTCCTTAACCCCGCTGCACGCTGTTGCCACCCCGGAGCCGCTCGAGGTAAGTGGCACTGGACCGGAGCCCACAACCCGATCCCCTCTGAACCCTGCACCCCAACCCCCTGCCCTGAGCCCCCTCCCGCACTCTGCATCCCCTCGTACACCTCAACCCTCTGCCCTGAGCCCTGTTGTGTGCCTCACACCCCTCCTGCACCACAACCTCTTGTCCTGAGCCCCTTCTGCACACCGCACCCCATCCCGCACCCTACGCACCCTCCCGCAACCCAACCCCCTGCCCCAGCCCTACATTCATGGCCCTGCATACAATTTCCCCACCTAGATGTGGCCCTCGGGCCAAAAGGTTTGCCCACCCCTGCGTTAGACCATGATTCTTTCCTTTCATATGAGGCATGTTTCCAGATTCGCTGACCACCCTGTGTCACATCCAAGCCAGTATCTAAAGCAAGGGTTCTCAAACTGGGGGTCAGAACCCCTCAGGAAGTGGTGAGGTTATTACATGGTGGGATCACGAGCTGTCAGCCTCCACCTCAAACCTCGCTTTGCCTCCAGCATTTATAAAGTTGTCTCAGACAAGACTGATTCCCTATCTGCCCTGTACCATTTACACCCATGCAGAATGTTACCAAATCAGAATCCTCCATTCCCCCACACAGATGTAAATGGGCAGCATTTTGCCCTCACTCTGCCCAGATGTAGATGACTGATAAGGTGCAAGACACTGGAATGTAACCTGAAACCTAGAAATCAGGGTAAACTGAAGTGGGCCAAATCCAGACCTGTTGAATGCACCTCCACTTGGCTTCAGTGACGTGACACCTGCTTACACTACGACTAAAGTTGGGCCTGTGATTTTACTGAGACCACCTCTTTATTTATGAGGAAGGCGGGGAGGATGCACCAGTTATCAAGAGTGTTTAGTAATGTTTGCAGTTCCGTACAAGTCACCTGACAGGAATGATTCATAAAGGCAGAGGGTGGGGGATTTGGGGACACCTCGTTCTTAGTGGGCGGTAATTGTCATGGGAGAAGATCAGAAATAATGGTCAGCAGATTTCTTCTTTTTCTCCTCTTCTTAATGCAGTTTTTAGACTCTTTCCAGTCAACCATGAGAGTCTGACCCTAAAGGATCCATGTGGAACAACCAAGCCATCTCATCAGCATATGTTAATAAATAGGAACCGTTGCATTTCTGTAGCACTTTTCATGTTAGGGAAGCAATTAGTGCTGGGGAGTTTCATTCTTCATTAAGATCCATTTTAGAGTAATATAGCAGAAATTAGAGCGAGAGGGAAACAATTAACAGCACATTACAGCAGTTGCGTATTGGCCTGCTGGGCAAATACACATCTCAGACAGCAGGCTCCTTGCGAGAATTAGTGCTAGGGATAGGAATCTATTGTTTGTCCCTGCATCCTAATGAATAACTGGAGCAATTAGCAGCTATAGATGTAAGTCCCAGCCAATATGCTACTGTAGCCCCTGGCTGTTGTGATCGGAAGTATTTACCATCACAAACAAACACAGGATATTACACACATGGCAGTAGTAGTTTGAAGTGTGACTTCATGAAATTAAGCAACACAAACCATAGTTTTATATGTGACCAAGTTGTAATTGTTACAGCCTTTGTGGGATGCTCTCCAGTAGAGAACAAGGTGGATCATTCAGCTGTCTATTTCGATACTGTGCCTGCATTGCAGAGTCCACTCGGGTTAGCCAGGCTGCAGAGTCCAATCCAAGTCACTGTGTCCTCTCTGATTCTGCACTCACCCTTGTGTGTCGCTAGGACTTCGGGGGGCATAGCCTATGCTTCTTTGTACTGCGATAGCCTGAGCAACTCTATGATTCATTCTTAGTGAATTTTGAGCAAATCTGTGTGTCCTCTGCACACAAGGGGACGTGTGGGAAGGAACTGGAGCACTGTCAGCACTCACGTGGTTCAGCTCATGTCCTCACTGCAAAGTAAGTGGGATACCCAAAGGAAAGCAGCAGCTGAGCTTGAGCCTTCATACCCAAGCAGGCTAACTAGCCTGGGTTTAAAGCACCACTAAACTTGGGAGAGAGGATTTTGTGTGTGGGCGGGAGGGGAATTACAGGCAACATCTAAGTAAGAATCAGAGGGGTAGCCATGTTAGTCTGGAATTGCAGAAGTGACAGAGTCCTGGGGCACCTTAAAGACTAGCTGAAGTATTAGAGCATAAGCTTTCGTGCCCACTTCGTCAGATGCATGCAGTGGAAGTATCCAGGGGCAGGTATAAATAGGTAGGCAAGAACCAGGTTAGAGATAACAGGGAGTCCAGGTTAGCTCTGCAGTGAAGACACGCCCATTCTGCAGGCTTCACTACTGGCCAGTTGCAAACTAAATGATAACAATGCTCTGTCTACACTATAAATTTCACCATGTTAAAGCAAAGTGTGTTACTCTTGGTAAATGTTGACTTTCTAATGGCAACCACTGGATATATTGGGAGTTTACACAACCAATTTTGGGGATACTTCAGATATCAAAATATGGTTACAAGACTCCAGCTGATACCAAATTCTGGTACTGAGGTCACCACTGGAGTGGAGCACCACACACCAATGTAGAATTGGGCTCAGATACTGATAGATGGATCACAATGCTTTCATGGACAAACCATCTAAAACATATGTTCAGTGTTTCCCTAAGTACTTTCTTAAATAGGAAGGACAGAAGTTTAAGATAAATACTGTGTCCAACAAAAAGCAGAATGGGAAATTTAGATATGCGGTGTAATTACTCAGGCTGGAAACTGTTCCAAGCAGTGGGGCTAATACTTGCAAAAGGTGTCGTGGGGTTTTCAGTGACCACAGGTGACTTGGACTTTGGAGATCTTCTAGCAATGCACTTCCCCTTAATTGTAAGAAGTCCTGGTTTAGTACTAAGAACACACTTACTAATTCACCAGTACTACATCCTGCGGCACTTACCATAGGTATCCACTAACAGCGTAGAGCAGGGATTGGCAGCCTTTGGCACATGGCCATAGGCGCCGACTCCGTCGGTGCTCCGGGGCTGGAGAACCCACGGGGGAAAATTGGTGGCTGCTCTGCACCCACCGGCAGCACCCCACCCCACCTCAGCTCACCTCCACGCCGCCTCCCCCTGCCCCTCCTTCCCTGAGCACACTGCCACATCCTGCTTCTCCCCCTTCCCTCAGAGCGCTTGCGCCGCAAAACAGCTGTTTCCCATGGCTGGGAGGGAGTGGGGAGGATGGGGAACGCAGCACACTCAGAGAAGGAGGTGTGGCCAGGACGGGGATTTGGGGAAGGGGTCCAATAGAGGCAGGGAGGGAGCGGAGTTGGGGTGGGGTCTTAGGGGAAGGGTTTGGAATGGGGCAGGGGAGGGGTGGAGTTGGGGCGGGGTTAGGGGTGGGGGGCACGAGCACCCACTGGTGCTGGGTAAAGTTGGCACCTATGCACACGGCCTGCCAGAGTAAGCTCCACAGCAGGCTGGGGCGGTTTGTTTACCTGCTGCATCTGCAGGTTTGGCCAATCGTGGCTCCCACTAGCTGTGGTTTGCCGCTCCAGGCCAATGCGGGTTGCAGGAAGCGGTAACCAGCACATCCCTTGGCCTGCACCTCTTCCCACAAGCCCCTATTGGCCTGGATTGGCAAACTGTAGCCAGTGGGAGCCACAGTTGGTCAAACCTGTGGATATGGCAGGTAAACAAACTGGCCCGGCCCGCCAGGGGGCTTACTATGGTGGGCCGCATGCCAAAGGTTGCTGATCCCTGGCGTAGAGAGTCGTTGGCTCGATTATTTGCTATGCCTAACCCTATTTGATTTGTCAAATCTGTCCAGATTGCAGCGCAAAGTGGAACAGCAAGCCCACCTTAGTTTAAAGAGTTGATACTGACAATACCACTGAAATTTGTTAAGTAAGGAAACTATTGTTGACTGATATTTGTAAGTGACAAATCTAGAAATGTATCTTTTCTGAATTAACTGTTGCTATTTTAGTGACAAATTCTGGGTTTTTTCCATCTTTTTACAGGAGGCGAAAGGAGATTTTGGAAGGTAAGTTTATTGACAGTTCTCTCAATGCCGTTATTTGTTCTAGCCGTGAAATTTATTACATCTGCTGGAGGACTGATGTGACAGTTCATACCTATATTGCAATGGGGAGTTCTTCACACTGTTGTTAACCTAGACATCATATTTCCTGTAATAACTTAGGTCCAAAATGCAGCCCTGGCCCAGACCACATACTGAAAACAGCATTGTTTGTGACTACATTGTTAGTGACTTTCTGGATGTTTGTGAAGTTCAGGAAACAGGGTAGCCTGCAGAAGGAAATGACTTAGGAAATTACTCCCCCACAATCATTGTTGTAATATCACATGTCCAGCAGGACTTGATGTTAAAATTCTCTCACTGACTGGTATCAGGTGGCCTCTGAACAGGGAGCTCCGATTTTGAGCCTGATTTTCAGAAGTGCTGAAAACTTCCCTTGTGGCTGGGGTTAGATGGCTCAAGGGATTGTTATTGAAGTGTACAGTCACCAGCACAGATTAGTGACCAAAAGTCATTATCCTCTGAAGGATGTTCAGTGCCCTGTGTAAAAGCTGTGGATATTCTCACTCTGGTACTTAGCAGACCTAGGTCCATGCTACAAAAACAAACCCCACCATAGATTACACCGCACTGCTCTCAAACTGACTGCAACTGGAGACCCACTATCAATCATCCTTGCAACTGATCTCAGAAGGAAAGCCAGCGAATGGATGGGCAGGGAAGCAGCCCCTGGAGAGGGTCCCTCCAGTCAAGGCTGAAGTGCGTTGGGAGTATGCTCACAGTGCTACTGGGAATGAACAGGAGATTGTGACTAAACAGAGGAACAGATAAAATGAGACTTCATGCTCCAACTCTGGCAGGCTAGGACCTTTCAGCAGCACCCACATAAACTTAATTAAAAAAAAAAACTGAAAAGATGGAACATGCATTGCAAACATTGTAACCTTGCCCCGCAACAACCAGGAAAGTGAGATGACACTCAACAAAAAGAAACTCTGGTTCTGCCCTGTCATTTTTCAGAGTCCCGGTCGGTTTGCGAAATCCTGACATGTTTGTGACAGGGAGACATAAGCCTGATCTTACTTTATTTCTCAATTCCAACCATTTCAGAGCAGTGTGGTTATCAGCAATGCCATTTAGTTAGGTAGCAGGAGAGACATTCAGCTATTTTATCATGCAGGCTGATTTAAAACACATTTTCAAGTGAGGGAGGCTTTCCCAATTCAATCAGACCCCATGATAACCCCGTCCTCCAGCACACACAGAGTTATGAACAGCAGACTATCCTGTACATAAAAAATATGCACAAGCTGTACTTGAATAAGATAAAGGACAGAGCGGATTGGGTGAGGTGGTTCAGGGAATTGGCTGTAAAGCCTTTCACCTTTAGGTGTCTGATTCCTGTCCAGTGCAGAGCTGGAAGTAGCAGTGGAAAGTTTTCACCAGCTGAAGGCTGCTCGTTGCTCTGTGTCAAATGAATTGATCAGATGTCAACATAATAGAAAACCCCACCATAGGTGGGGCTAAATGGCTCTCCATGTCAGGGTGAAGGTAGTACCTCGTTTTTATATGGTGCTTTTCATCTGTAAATCTCAAAGTACTTTAAAAAGTGTCTCAGTATCCCCATTTTACAGATGGGGAAACTGAGGCACAACATGTGGCAATAGCTTCCCCCCAGTCACCTAGTAGGCCACAGCTAGGAGTAGAACCCAGGTCGCCTGGCTCTACTGCTAGTGCACAATCCAGTAGGCCACACTGCTGCAAGGTATACTCACTACATAGTCAGCTAATTTTGATAGTGAATGAAAGTCTTCATTGGTTGATGGTGAGTTTGATGGTCTCAGTGTAGTGTCTGCTTTCCAGACCCCACTATTATAACTGGCACTCTGTTGGCAGTCTCATGATACAGAGGCCAAGATATGAATGGGCCTTGGAGACTGACCTGCATGCCTGTGGGCTGGGTTTGAGGCATGTTGTAGGAGCAGCATAGGAGAAGCTTGCACTGCTTTATCTCTTTCTCCAGGGACATCCATCTAGCTCCATTTCATGGAGCACTTCATATTCACTAGAGAGGGGGAAATCCTGACCCTACTGAAGTCAATGTGAGTTTTGCCTTTGACTTCACTGGGGCCAGGATTTCACCCACTGAGATTTGTGCATATGGGTTTCACCAACACCACAATGTATGAACTTGAAGACTTAGGGATAAATTCAGCCAGATGCAAGCAGAGGTAACTTTGGTTGTAGACAATAGGAGTTGTACCTGTGGATGTGAGAGCTGAAGGTGGCTCCTGCTGTTCCGTATCTGGGTTTGAGGTAATCATTGCTGAAATGTTGTTACTAATAGAGTTTGCTATTGTCTGGTAGGGAGAAGCTTTGCAGTTACAGAGTGTCTTTGTTACTGAGATTTAAAGATTATATCTTGTAAATGACAGCATAAATTTCATGAATGCTGCACTATTGAACTCTGCTTTCTGCAGAAACAAAGCGATCTAAGAGATGCATGTTTAGAATGAAAGTGGAGAATTTCAGCAAATGTATTGCCTGAAAGCAGTGTCAGATTTACCGCTCAGGAGACTCTCTTTGGCCCCAGTCCAGCAAAGCACTTAAGCGGGTGCTTAACTTTAAGGAAGGGAGAATTCCCACAAAAGCACTTGTGTCAGAATTCCTGCCTGTGGGGACTAGCGTGATGTGATATCTAACCTGTGATGCTGTGATCTTTACACACAATGCTGCAGTAAGCTCTCTAGTGTAGCTGCTCTAAGCCGATAGGAGAGAGCTCTCCTGTTGATTTAATTAATCTACCCCCAATGAGCAGCATTAGCTATGTTTAAAAACAACAAGGAGTCCAGTGGCACCTTAAAGACTAACAGATTTTTTTGAACATAATCTTTTGTTGGTAAAAAACCCACTTCTTCATATGCTATGTTGGTGGGAGTAGCTCTCCCTCTGACATAGCGCTGTCCACATCAGAGCCTAGGTCAGTGTAACTTATGTTGATCAGGGACATGGCTTGTTCAGACCCCGGAGCCATAGACATCGACTCCATGGGTGCTCTGGGGCTGGATCACCCACGGAAAAAGATAGTGGGTGGTTAGCATCTACGAGCCGATCAGCTGTTTGGCGGGCCCTGCTAATCAGCTGTTTGGCCACGGGTAGAAAGCACTGCGGGGAAGAGATGGGAAGATGCAAAGCGAGGGTGGGGTATGCTCATGGGAGGGGGTGGAGCAAGGGCGGGGCCTCAGAGAGGAGGTGGAGCTGGGGTGGGAAGAACTGGAGTGAGAGTGGGGTCTCAGGACAGATCGGGGGTGGAGCATCCGCCCAGAAAAAGAAAAGTCAGCACCTGTGCCCGGAGTGACATAAGCTATATCAACATAAGTGGCAGTATAGACTTAGCCTTTGATTCAAGTGACAGCAGCAATGGATGGCTGAGATGCATTCTGAATGAGTTACAAGTGATGTGCGACCATCTTCATTCAAAGCAAAGCAGATGGCTACATGAGCCTGGCACCAATTGAAACCTTGGGTGGAAATTGGTTCCAGGGGCAGAGGTGTACTCTGGCTTGCCCTTCGATGGACTAGCCAGATAGCCAATATCTGCAATGGGTAAGAGTTGCTTCGCTGAAGGAAATGTTGGGACTCGATGAGTTTGCTGACAGACAGCCTTGTTGACCTAACAATTAAGAATTTCAAAGGACAGGAAGCTCCGCCCCTCTGCCAGCCTACACTTCTGTGTGGCTTGGGGGCAAGGTCCTGCTCTGTGTCTATTCAGTAGCAGCATATCATACACCAAAAGCTGCCATTCAGCGGAGGTTTGTCTGCTAGCCCGTGGTTATGCAAAAACAGTAGCCACCTCTCCACGCTCTCCCTTGACTCTCCTTTGAAGCTTTTCCCTGACTATAAACGTAGAACAGAAAAGGTTCTCGCCCAATGTAAAATTAAATGTGTAAATGTAAGCGGTCACTGACAGCGCCTATTTTCGCACATTAGAAACACATGAAGACACTTGTGTGCCGTGCTGTAAGCTCTCTAGTGTAGCCAAAACACAGTGCATCAGCAACCCTGGGATGGAACCCCTCGTGCGGGAGAGACAGAAAAAAATAAGCCATATAAGGCCTAGTGTTTGCTCTCATCAGTCTGCTCCAATTCTTTAGATTCCAAGCAGAGTTTTCCAGTAATTATCAAAGACCCTGGAGTCCATAGAAGCATTATTGTGTCATTTTTCTGAATATCCTTTCAGATGGAGGTTTTTCCGGCTACTGCTGACTGGGTTTCAGGAATTTCCCAACAAGTTCACATGGCCTGAGAGGCAGAACTGCAGAGGATGTACTACTTAGCTGGGTTTTAAAAAAGAAGTTAAAGCCCTTTGTATGTTAAGGGAAATTGATTTTTCACTTTTGTTTTGGAAGGGTAGCCAAAGGATATGGTTGTTTGCACTGAAAAATTATACATTTAGCTTGGATTTCTAAAGGAGCCTATGAGAATGAGGTGCCCAAATCCTATTGACTTTCAATAGGAGATGGACACTTAGCTCTTGATTCTGTACTTTTTGAAGTCAGTGGCAAAATGCCTATTGACTTCAGGCCTTGAATTCTCTTAGACTCATAGGCACCAACTCCATGGGTGTTCCGGGGCTGGGCACCCACCAGCAGTCCCCCTATCAGAACCTCCCCTGCCAGTGCTTCCCGCCCACCGGCAGGCCCCACTGATCAGCTCCTTCCCCTCCCTCCCAGGACCTACTGCCTGCCCCGGATCAGCTGTTTTGTGGGATCAGGAGGCGCTGGGGGGAGGAGGAGGAGCAAGGGCACAGCATGCTTGGGGAAAGGGATGGAACTGGGCAGGGAAGAGGTGAAGCAGGGTGTGGCCTTGGGGAAGGGGTGGGGTGTGGGGATGAAGCCTGGGGGGAGCACCCCCCGGCAGATTAGAAACTCAGCGCCTGTGCTTAGACTCCTTTGATAAACCCAGCCCTAAGTCTCACAGACTGCCTGCCTCCCGGCACCTCTGGGTAAGATACTGGGAAATGCTGGTAGTTCCAGAAGATTGGAAGCTAATGCTGTGCCAATATTTGAAAAGGGTAAATGGTGTGACCTGGGTAAAGGTAGGCCTGTTAGCCTGACATTGATTCCAGGCAAAATACTAGTGCAGATGGTATGAGACTTGATTAATAAAGAATTAAAGAAGGGTGATATGATTAATGCCAATCAGTATGAGTTTATGGAAACACATTGTCAAACTAAACTGATATATTTTTTCATGAGATTACAAGTTTGGTTGATAAAGGTAAAAGTGTTGATGTAATAAACTTCTGTAGGGTGTTTGACTTGGTATGCATGACATTTTGATTAAAAATCTAGAATGTTGTAAAATCAACATAACACATATTCAATGGATTAAAATATGGCTAAGAGATAGGTCTCAAAATATAACTGTAAACAAGGAATCATTATCGGGCAGGTGTGTTCCTGTGGGGTTCCAGAGGGATCAGTTCTTGGCCCTATGCTATTTTAACGACCTGGAAGAAAACATGAACTCATTACTGATAATATTTGCAGATGACACAAAAATTGGGGGAGTGGTAAATAATGAAGAAGGTAGGTCAGTGATCGTCAACAAAAGTCTATTGTTAGTTGAGTACTACCATTTACTTGAATAACCCCTTCACACTGTGTTGACCAAATTTGCGTTAGGTGCTTCCTACAGCAAACACTTTAAATACTGTACAAGCATAGAGCCAACACTCATAACTTCAAATATAAAAATGATACATGCATATGAATAGGATGAATACATTCAGTAGAACATAACCTTTGCAAAGGTATGTTACATGGCATATTTAGCATAGAACATATTCCAGTTTGTCTTATTTACACTCATAAGCATATTTCTATAAAGCATTGTGGGGTGCAACGTCACAGCAGAATTCAGAAATATTTCTTGTATGGAACCTATCTGAGCAGAGGTACAATGTGGGTGCTGGCTGCTTCTTGGAGAATTGACTTTTTCAAGCCTTTCACAATGTTAAAAACGTTGGCAAGAGTCGAGTGCACAGTTGCTGTAGAGGAGACTGACCTGTCTGAGCAAATACAATGAATTATGTAAGTGGTAAGGTGGTGTTATCTGGGTTATCTCTTCTGTCAGCTACAGAGCACAGAGGTCAGATCAGCGGATAATTCTGAATAGAGCAACATCTCAAACTTGTGCAGATATGTATGTCCTGCAGAAATAAAAAACCAGAATGATCTTTGAACATTTGGCCTTTAGAAGGATTGACAACTGAATGACGGGGTACAAAACAATGGTGGTCCATAATAGGTCAGCATTTGCCAAAAGTCATCTGACATTGCTATCTGAGATGTTACAGTTTTTCTGTACACTTAGAATAGGAAACAGTTTAGTATATATATTGACAAATATGGATATTCTAGCCACTGTACATTTGCATTGTAGGATTTACTAGTTTGCTCCGGTTTTGTGCCCTCACAATTTCTTGTGGTTACTTTCCAGCATATCTTTGTCCAGACGAGAAACTAGAACCCATTTTGCAAGAAACTCTGTGCTATCTATGGGGATTTCTCAAGTAGAGTTTGTGGTCCTGGTTTAACTCTGGTTAATTGATTGCCAGTTAACTAAATGGATTGTAAATGCTAGTCTAGACACTCCATAAAATATTTGTTCCTGGACACATACATTTGTGGTTCACCCTCTGGCTCAGCCTAGCAATTAACATGAGTTAAAACATGACCACAAACTCTAGTCTGGACATAGCCATCTAGGTTCTTAAGCAGTGTCTATCACTGTGGTGTATGAGTGGAGAAATGCTGTGGGAAAATGCTTGCTAACCATGTCTAAAGTAGTGTCAGTTGCATCACAATCTCTTCTTTCACCAGAGATAATTCATTATCAAATGACTTCACCTGTGATGGTCACCAGGCTCCAGAATGAAGTTTCTTGCCTGTTCTGAATGACTTCTAAGTATCACTATAGTTTTTCCTTACTAATTTGTTACTGTATATTAATTCAGCACCTTTCTTCTAGCCAATTCTGATCTCATTTACACTGGTTTTACATCAGTGTAAATGACTGAAATTGACTTAAATAGACTCCAGACATACACCAGTGTGAAGAATAAGATCCCTAATTATTACTCAAGGGGAGGTTTCTTGCTATGTCACCATCAGTGTCCTAGTGATTGTTCTCCCCACCACACCCGTATCATGGATGTGAGCCTAGCCCATCTTCATAGGGACTGAAAGTCATCAACAAAATGGGTATGATTTAGCCTATGTGAAATGAGCTTCAGTGAAATGTGGTTTCAGTCCATATCTCAGTGGAGAAGCATCCACATAACAAACAACTCAGCAATGAGGCCAAAGACTGAATGGGGAGTGAATGACATTACCTTCGCTGCTGTTGCCTGCTCTGGTACCTGTTTTGTAGGGGTGTAGAGGGTTTCGGTCTCCAAGGCTGTCGGCACGATGCCTTTCAACAGCACGCCAACTAACTTCAAAGAAAAGTGGCTGTATCTGTGTATTAGATGTTTCCATGTGTGTCAAGAACCCTCAACAGAAGAGGGGCAGAGGGTATGGCAAACTTGCATTTTATTGAAAAAGGAAAAATTGCTGTAAAGAGGGAAGTTGGTGAGCGTATTAACTCTGGTGTCTCACAATATGCAGACTATCTTATATTGCCCCGTTGCCATTGTATCTGAGTGGCTTTTACATAAAAAAATAGAAATCTAAATAAGTGTTCGCTCTCTCTCTCTCTCTCTCTCTCTTTTTCCGTCCCATCCCGTAGGAGAAGAGGAAGCAGCCCGATTGATTTATCGAATATTTTTAATGTTCTCATTTATTTGGGGGGAGGGATTGCTGTGATTCTATAAAAGTCAGTTCCACAGTTGAGCTCCAGTTCTTGCGATCATTTCATCGCCCATGCTCACCCGCCTCCCCCTATTGGCCTGCAATTTCATTGTTCCAGTGGGACATGGCCCCCATAGCAGGTCGCGGAGGGGGAGCCAAACTCTCAGGTGGCTGGGTCCAATCCCAGAGAGGGTTTTGAATAATAGGCCATGGGCCTCAAATTGGCCCCTGCTCAGTGAGGAACCAGTGCAAAGAGTAGATCACCATGGTGATGTGCTAACAAGCAACCTGTGTTGCTATGACAACAAAATGCCACATTTTGCACCAGACGGGAATTGTTTAAACAAAGGTGCCTTGTGCAGCCATTTCTCTTCCCTGCTCCTCTCTCCATATGGAGTTACCCACAGGACTGCTCAGTGAAACTCTACCACTGTGGGGTATTTATATTTTGAGGCGATTATACGAGATGAATAAACGTAGCCAGCTGGGACAGCTCTGCTCCGAGTGTGGTACAGGAGGAGAAAACGACTACGCTGCCTTTAAAAGAAAGAAAGGGAAGAAAAGAGAGCCCGGTGCCTGTCGTGAAGGAGGAACAGCTGCAGAACCAGAGCAGCCAGCCAGCTGGGTCGGGTCCTATCAGATGCTGTGGTGGTTTTCTTGTAGTCTGATCCCCCTTTTCAACTCTCTCTCTTTCAGCAATGAAATCGTGAAGACTGACTTGAAGAAGCTTCCAGCCCTTCCAACACAAGCCCTGAAGGAGCACCCTTCCCTTGCTTACTGGTAACCTATCTATCCGTGGAATTCTCTCATTCATTGGGAGGCAGTCCCGGCTAGCTACCAGCCAACAGATCTGAAATCCAGGACCTCCTGAGCGCTAGTCCTGGCCAGCCGTTGACTTACAGTGTAACCTTAGGCGAGTCACTTTAACCGCTCTGTGCCTCAGTTTCCCCATCTGTCAGATAGGTACAATACTATTTCCCAACCTGGAGGAGGGGTTTGAGACCCAAATCCTGCTTGCCTTACTCATGTAAATAGGCCCCCCTGAAGTCAGTAGGCCTGATTCTCCACGTGTACCTTATGTAGCTATTTGCACCCATGCAATGTGGATGTAGAGCGCTCCCAGTTTGGCACAGTAGCATCTTATATCCACCTTACCCTCTTTCTGCACAGGCATAAATGGCTACACAGGTGCAAAGCAGTAGAGAGCAGCGCTCTGTGGGACTGCTAGTGTGGGGAAAGTGAGCAGGACTGAGCCCATACGCAAGAAGGAGTCATTGAGCCTGATCCTGCAAATCCTGTCTGCTTGGAATAGCCAATGCCAAAGGGTCTGATCCTCCTCCTGTATAGGCAGGGGCTGTCCATTTGTGAAAGGCTGCATTCAGATCCAGCACCCATACAACTCTCGGAACGTATTAAGCACTATTAGGGTGACCAGACAGCAAGTGTGAAAAATCGGGACAGAGTGGGGGGGTAATAGGAGACTTATATAAGAAAAAGACCCAAAAATCGGGACTGTCCCTATAAAATAGGGACATCTGGTCACCCTAAGCCGGGGTGGGCAAACTTTTTGGCCCGAGGGCCACACTGGGCTTCAAAATTGTGCAGAGGGCTGCATAGGGAAGGCCCCGCCCCCTAGCCGACCCCCACCCACTTCCCACCCCCGACTATCCCCCTCAGAACCCGACCCGTCCTACCCCTCTGCTTTTCCCCTGATCACCCCCTCCAGAGACCCCCCACTCTAACTGCCTCCCAGGACCCCACCCCCTATCTAGACCCCCATCTGTTCCTTGACCACCCCCCGGAGACTCCCCACACCCTAACCATGCCCCCCACAAACAGGCTTACCTGATCAGCCGCGCGGCTCTCAACGCTCCGCCGGGGCACGCATCTTCCCATGCTCCGCCCGGTACCCCTGGCCGGGAGCGCAGGGCCCCGTGGCTTGCCGCGCTCGGCCCAGCCCCCTTCCGGGAGGGCGGAGCCCCATGGCTTGCCATGCTCTGCTCGACCCCCGCAGCCGGGAGAGGGAGGCGCGCGGCTTGCCGCACTGGGCTCTGGGCCGGCAGGGCAGGGCCCCTGGCCAAAGCTCGCGGGCCGGATAAAAATGGCCGGCAGGCCACATGTGGCCCGTGGGCCGTAGTTTGTCCCCATCTGCCCTAAGCCTTATGTAGATACTAAGTGCTGCCTTACATTTTCCTCCTCCTATGTTATTGCATTGAAAACAAAATCTGTTGGTGTGTCTGAGTAGACACAGCACCCGGTTTACCACTCCCCCTCCCCCGCCACCACCATAGCTTCTTTGTCTGCCTCTCCAGCCCTTTCAGCAGCGCAGATAGGAATTAGTTTGAGGAAAGGCCGTTTGCGCATGGGGCGATGGATAGATTTGCTTTTCTGTTTGTGATTCTTTCATGTTTGTCTTTAAAGAACTAGGCTCCCCAGGCCGGGTAGTGGGAGGATTGTTCTCTTATCTGCTCCTCCTTTAGCTTCTGCAGCCTGGTAATTTGACGATGGCAGGGAATATGGATTTTGTTTTCTGATTTGTGATTCCCCCACCCCCCGGGAGATCTTATCCATTTCTTTTAGCGGGGCTACATCACCGGAATTAGCTGCAACTGGTGCACAGCTGAACAAGAGCTAATCTGCAAAGCTGCTAAACTCTTTCTGAGCTCATCGGAAGAGGTTGGAAGAGTCCCAGGCTATAATTCAGAATCGTAGGCTGGGGCGCAGGCAGATCACCAGTATTTCTGTCTCTGACCCAGCACACTGAGCCTTCTTGAAAACCTGAAAAATGTAGCCGAAGATGCCAACCACCCGCTGCTTCTTTCATGGGCTGGCTGGGCTCCTGTGTGAAGCATGGGGAAGGGAACAGTTGAGGAGCCTGCTGTTCCCTTTGGCCAAGAGTTTGGACTCCTCTTCAGGGTGAGATCTCACCTACCCACCAATACACCCACACATTCCACCTCTTTCCTTTTCCAGAGGAAACTGGACAGCTCATTCACCACTCCAGAGTCCATTGCCCATCCTCGCCAACCCTGATCAGCATCGTCCCTCAGTCCACCAGCACAGAGCCCTGGGTCCCAGCTTTCCCCAGTCCATTGGATTTTGGTCCAGCCAGGGAGTTTGCTTTTTCCCGTGCACACACTGTGTGTGCAGCCAGTCTCTGAGCTCTAGCACACGTCCCTGGATCTTGCCAAACTCCTGGCTCAGTGCAAGAGACTTTAATGACAAAGGCCTGGTAACCTGTTTCCTCCCATGCACGCTCCCTGGTCTGGAACTTAGTTTGACTCACATTGCTCAAGCCAGAGAATCTGT
The DNA here is from genome assembly GCA_007922305.1 of Dermatemys mawii. Lineage (NCBI taxonomy): Eukaryota > Metazoa > Chordata > Testudines > Dermatemydidae > Dermatemys > Dermatemys mawii. The sequence goes on along the minus strand of ML677341.1, from coordinate 10,155,475 downwards.
TTAAAATACTATGATTTACTGCAACTAGCAAAAGACAAATCCTTCCTCCTAGTCATATGTGAGTTAATGGGAGTCCTCGCACAACTAAGTTAAAGTCATAGGAATAAGGGATGCAGGAACAGGCCCCAGGTCAGAGAGTTCATTTATTTCCATAGGGTCATAAACCAAGTAACGTTAGCCATTAGATATCAGGAATGGCAATATACAAAAACCTGTAGGAGAACACTTCAATCTCCCTGCACACACCATGAAAGACTTAAAGGTCAGCATTTTGCAGCAAAAAAACTTTAAGACCAGACTGCAAAGAGAAACTGCAGAGTTGCAATGCATTTGCAAATTTGACACAATCAATTTGGGACTGAATAGAGATTTTGAATGGCTAGCTAACTACAAGAGCAGTTTCTCTTCTCTTGCTGTTCACACTTTCAGTTCAGCTGCTAGAGGAATAGCTCACCCTCCCTGATTAGAGATACAGCTGGTTCAGCCTCATTGGACCCACCCTGTTATCTTTAACCTGGTTCTTGCTTACCTATTTATACCTGCCCCTGGATACTTCCACTGCATGCATCCGACGAAGTGGGTATTAGCCCACAAAAGCTTATGCTCTAATACTTTAGTTAGTCTTTAAGGTACCCCAGGACTCTTTGTCACTTCTGCAATTCCAGACTAACACGGCTACCCCTCTGATTGTTAGCCATTAGAATCCCTTGTGATCCTGGTTTCACTTCACTGACCAAGTTCTTACACAACTTTATCACACGTACTGTTCATTATTTTTAATGACAGTTTTTCTTCCTCCAAATGTTCACCCACGTACTGTAACCTCTGACGGGAAATCAGGCCCACAGTCACGTCTCTGAAACATTGGTCTAAAGGCAGATGATCTAAACGGAAAGAACGTTTAACTCCAATTTATTTTCCAACATTTCAGCTGTGCCCCTGCTTTTCGTGTCTGACTTGAGATTTTATGGTGAGAGCAGATTTCACACTTCCCTTTGCCATTTGCAATCAGTTTCATGCTCAGGTTCCCCTGCATTAGCACAGAGCTAGTCTGTGTGCGTTTCCAGTACTACAAGGGAATGCTTAAAATACGCTTTCAATTGCTTTTGTTCACTTCTTTTTAATGTCCTAAAAACGAACTAAAATGAGTATAAGCTTGTAACAGCATTGGTAAGACTCCAAAGAGATATGTTGGTTGTATGCGTATATTCACCCACTGCAGATTTTTATATGACCACTTCGAGCTTCACCCGTATATAATAATGCAGCAATGTGGGAACTCAGTATGAATCGAAACTACATGTTTGGCACCTTTACATAGCTGCCACTGCTTTAGGAATTACGTACACGTACATTCTTCCTATGGGCCATGCCCTGAGAAGTGCCAATCACCTTGGGTATGTTTGCACTGTATTTGGGAGGCGTGATTCCCAGCGGAGATAGGTGGACTTGCACTCAGGCAGCTTGAGCTGGCGCACTGAAAATAGCGGTATGGATGTTGTGGCATTGGCTGAGGCTGGAGCTGACACCCTCTTCCCCACCGAGCTCAGACCCAGGGAGTCAGGTGGGTGGGGAGCCCGAGCCATCACCTGTGCTTCAACATCCACATTGCTATTTTTAGCAAGCTGAGTTAGCGTGAGTTTGTCTGCCTGCACTGGGTGCCACACCTCCCAGCTGTAGTGGCAGCAAACCCCTTACAGCTCTCCTTGAATTTAAGTTGGAATAGCTATAGAGACACAAGTGTGACGAGGGCTGGACATTTAAGTGAGGCAGGGCTGAATTAAGTCAGTCTGGGATCTTAGGCACAGCCTACACAGACTTTCGTGGCACTGCCCCCATGCTGTTGCCCTGCCCCCACAGCATGGCCCCGCGTCTCCTTGGGGTGGCAGCAGACTTCAGAGTAAAGATGAATGGGGCAATTCACATCTCTTGGAGCTATTGTTTCAGGCTCTCTGCAGACTCAGGCAGGCATCAGTTATGGGGCACATTTGCAAGCTTTTCTTTGCCTTCATGAGGGCTAGAGAGAGGATTTTTTAAAATGAATGTGGAGATTCTGGTCTTACCATGCAACCACAGCAGCTGGAGCCCTAAACATGGGTTTATAGTTCCTCCACCTTAATCCAGCCCTGGATGTAGATATTCAGCAGGATATAGAGTTGAAATCTATAAAGCACTGATGGCAATGGAAGAGCTATGGGCCAGATTTTCAGTAAGGCACCAGAAAGAAGCGATCAGCTATTAAGAACGGCTCAGCACATTGGGAGCTGAATACTTTTGAAAGTCTGGCCCTGATTGTGGGAGCTTAGCACTTGGAAATCTGGCCCCTAGCTCTTTTGAAATTCTGGCCCTATGCCTACTTTCTACTTCTGTAAGCTGCGAGGGCAGAGGGAATTCTTGAGCTTCATGGTTATAAGATCTTTCCAAGGGTTCTTTTCTGCAGGATGTCACTCACATAAATGGTTCATCTGTAGCATTCACAGGGGATGTTTGCTAGCTGACAAGCAGACTTCAGCTTCATGTTATTTCATCAATACCAAAGCATTAGTCACTTTGTTAAGTGGCCTCTGTCACTGCCATGTGCTGTGTATGAGTTTATATGTCACTGACGTGGCGACAATCTGGAGTCAGTGGCGTAACCGTGATACCAGCAGGTGGTCCCAGCCAATGCCCCAGCGCTTGGATAGCTGTCAGTAACAGTTAGCTAAAAGATGAGCAGCTGAAAGAATAGATGAGAATTTGTGTTAACTCTGCTAAGGCTTGTCCTGTCGAGTGAATGACTGTGTTTGTTTTCACTGGCACGTGTTGAGGTGACCCACCCTCTTGTAGCAAAACTGGAGACAGAAATTAGCCTCTGTGTCTGATATTTTGCATGTGGCAGTGGCAATGAAAAAGAAGACACAAAAAATACGTTACATGAAAGAGGAGTCTGTAAGGCAGTATGCTTTCACGGCGTCAGTGTAATCCAGGTTTTATTATCTGGTGCAAAAGAGAGAGAACTGAAGGAAGGAGGACTAATACTCTTATATATCACATTTCATCTGTAGCTCGCCAAGCATTTTACAAGGGGCTCATTTTGCTGATGGGGAAACTGAGGCACGGGGAGATGACTTGGTTTGGCAGAGTTCACACAGGAGGCTGAGTCAGAGCCAGGAGTAGAAAGCGTGTTTCTGACTCCTACTCTAGTGCCTCATCCCGGGAGCATACTGCCTTCTGAGGTGGCTCTCTAAAGACAGGGCTTTGCTTTTCAGGAAAATGTGCCATTGATTAGCTTCCACGCCCAAGGGGAAATGATGTAAGAAACATTCCGTTATTTTATGTATTTTAATAATTTGTAACAAAAGCAAACAAAACTCGGAGGCATTGCCCAGGGCAATACACAGCTAGGAGGATATGTCCAGCCGTGGGAGTGAAGTGAATGAAGTTAACATCAGGGATGGATTTGAACTACAAAGAACAAAGACCAAAGCAAAGCAGCTCACAGCAGGCTGGTTCTGCTCTCACGCGACACACTGGGGTAACTGCATTGATTTTTGTGTGGTTACTCCTGATCTATCTGAATCAGAGGCAAATCAGGCCCATAAGTAATACCGGGCTGACAAGGACATTTCAAAGGACTATAAGTCCTCTTTGTTCTTTATCAGCAGGAATGATGTAGACTAGAGACCATCCAGCATTTGTGTAGTCATGTAATTCAATGATTGTTCCAGACGTTAATCTTGCCTGTGACTATTACACGGTAAGGGCCAGCCTCTGCCTTCAGATGACACACTTGATTTCAGTGGGAGCCACTGCATGAATGCAAGGTCAGAATTGGCTCTAAGTCTATTGAATCTAAGGCTGTCGCTTTCTGTGTGTGACATTTACTCTGCGACATTTGTCAGGAGAGCAAAAACACTCCTTTCCCTGCCCTAACAGCAGCACCCTTTGTAGTACCCAGGCAACATGGTCCCCCCACTACAGAAGGGATGTGGACAAATTGGAGAGAGTCCAGTGGAGGGTAATGAAAATGATTAGGGGCTGAGGTATATGACTTACGAGGAGAGGCTGAGGGAACTGGGGTTATTTAGTCTGCAGAAGAGAAGAGTGAGGGGGGATTTGATAGCAGCCTTCAACTACCTGAAGGGGGGTTCAGAAGAGGATGGAGCTAGGCTATTCTCAGTGCTGGCAGATGACAGAACAAGAAGCAGTGGTCTCAAGTTGCAGTGCGGGAGGTGTAGGTTGGATATTAGGAAACACTATTTCACTAGGAGGGTGGTGAAGCACTGGAATGGGTTACCTAGGGAGGTGGTGAAATCTCCATCCTTAGAGGTTTTAAGGCCCGTCTTAACAAAGCCCTGGCTGGGATGATTTAGTTGGGGTTGGTCCAGCTTTGAGCAGGGGATTGGACTAGATGACCTCCTGAGGTCTCTTCCAACCCTAATCTCCTATGATTCCATGACCACACTGCAGTGCACATTGACTATGTCTACACTGCAATAAAAAACCCGCTGCACCAAGTCTCAGGGCCCAGGTCTGCTGACTTGGGCTAGAAGGGCTGGGGCTGCAGAGGTAAAATGTAGATGTTTGGGATAGGGCTGGAGCCCAGGCTGTGAGACCTACCCTCCTCGTGCCCATTGGCTGACTGACATTTAATGGCTTTTTTTATTTACCTGTTATTTTGGTAGGATTAGTGGGGAAATTACACCTTAGGCTACGTCTACACAGCACACCTTACAATGGCACGGCTGTGCTGCTGCAGCTACCCCATAGTAAGGTGTGCTATGTGGCCGCTCTTTATCACCAGGAAAGCACTTTCCCAGCGACAAACTAAGACCGCCCCCAACGAGGGACGGTAGCTTCGTCAGCGGGAGAGCAGCTCCTGCCGACTGCAGCTTTTCATCACTAAAACTTTTGTTGTTCAGGGGGGTGTTTTTTCACACCGCTGAGTGACAAATTTGGCGACAAAAGTGCCACTGTAGACATAGCCTGAGGGAATAAATGAGGAAAGTAAGTTACTTGCCCACAAACCAATGGCAGAGATGTTAAAGAGCAGCGGACTTGAAAACCCTTCTCCTTAGAAATGATCCTACCCCTTTTCCCCCCGTTGTCTGCTTGTTTGTGTTTGTTTTCCCGCCTTCCCTTTGTATTATTTTTTGAAATGTTCTATTACGGCAAAGTGCCGGTAACATGTTCCCATATTACATCAGCCACCGGATTCCTGGTGCAGGAGCCTGCCATAGGATTCTGGCTGGGGGAGCCCTTCTCGGGTGACCAAATCGGGGATGTTTTGCATGAAAATAGGATCCTCACCGCCTTCATGTAAACTTCTGATTCCCTACCTGTTTAAGATCTGTCCTCTGTGTGGCAGCTAATTGTGATGTCACAGACAGGGGGTTATGAGTTCAGCTGAACTCTGCACAGCAGGGGTAGGTGAGCTCCTGTCTCTATGCACGTGGTACTGGTCCAATAATAAATGCAAGGCGAAAGAAATGCAGAAAGGAGAAGACACTGTTATGTAAGCAGAACTGTTGCTAAGTGAAATGTTTTGCAAAGATTTCCACAAAGCCTCCAGGGCCGGGTTCTCTAAGCATGTGGGGTGAGCTCATCACTCACCCCATCCCAGCCTGACCTTTTATATCATGTAAAAGGACAGGAGAAGCATAAAGGGGCTGCAAAAGATTCAGTTCTTGCTGGGGGGAGGATTCCCTCTAGGGTGTCCAGATGTCTCGATTTTATAGGGACAGTCCCGATTTTTAGGTCTTTTTCTTATATAGGCTCCTATTACCCCCCTACTCCCTGTCCCAATTTTTCACACTTGCTGTCTGATCACCCTAATTCCCTCAGGGCAGGCACTGTGTGCTTGCCACCCATCCAGATTTTACCCAGACAGTCCGGTTTTTGGCTTCTGTGTCCGGGGGCCATTTAGGGTTGCCAGATGCCAGTCAAAAAGGGGACCCGGCAATCCTAAATGGCAACCGAACCAAAAGTTCAGTTACTGCGGGGATGCGGGAGGTAGTGGGTCATTAACCTAAGGCAGCCCCTGCTCAGCTGAGGCCGGCTCCACCCTGCAACAAGAGCAACGTGGGGGAGGGAGGGAGAGGAGGGAGCAATGGGGGCGGGGTTTGTGGAGGGGAAGGCAGAGCAGGGGTGGGGCCTTGGGGGGGGAGAGGCAGGACAGGAGTGGGGCCTCTGGGAAGAGGTGGAGCCTTGGGGGGCAGGGTCTTGGGGGTCCATTTACCAGCAATTAGAATGGTGGCAACTCTGCTCATTGGTATACAGCCATAAGGCTGCATCCTGATGACTTTATTGCAAGCTCTGGACAGGGGTTGCACTGGGGACAGGGCCTCAGCATGCAGCTCCGCAGAATTTCCAGACAGCACTGTGGCCTGTGGGGAGGCTGCTGTAACTTAGACAGGCCCCCCGGGCTGGCTGAGTTATGCCAGAGGTGTATGTGCCCCCAGAGCAGCCCAGGACTGGGAGAGCACAAAGTTGGCTGGAAGAAACATTAACCTCCTCCTGGGCTGTGAGTTCTGTGCTGTGTCTCTGAGGGTACGTCTGTGTTGCAACTGAAACCCCATGTCTGGCCCGTGCCAGCTGACTCTGGCTTGCAGGGCTGCTTAATTGTGGAATAGGCATTCAGGCTCAGGCTGGAGCCCAGGCTCTAGGACCCTGCGAGGTGGATCTGAGTAATAACAAGCCTCAAATCAACTGGCAGGGGCCAGCTGTGGGTGTCTAACTGCAGTGTAGACATACCAGAAGCACAGCAGAGAATCTTCATCCTCAGTGAAGAGGCACAAAGGCCAGGAGATTCCAATTTACACCTGAGGGCCTGATTGTCCTCTCAGACCAGTTTATACTGGTGTAACTGGGGTGACTTCTTTGGCATTACTCCCAATTTATAGTGATGCAGGTGAGAGAATCAGGCTGGCCCACTGGAGCTACCCCAATATAAAACCAGTTTGAGAGGGCAATCGGGCTGGATTGTTCTGTTACCTGGGTGTAAATCAGGACTGACTTCATTGAAATCAAAGGAGACCCATGTCACTGAGATCCAAATGTGGTCTATAATTTGCCTTCGAGAGTACCACTCCAACTCATAGGATAGCGCACATCACTCTGGTTCTGTGACCCTCTGCGATCCATCTCCGCTTCACTGGGGGGACAATGTGGGTAGTTAAGGATGGCATTACGAGTCTGGCTTACTCTGTAAGCTCTGTGGATGCTGAGGGCTTGGCTACACTTGAAACTTCAAAGCACTGTCGTGGGAACGCTCCCGCAGCAGCAGTTTGAAGTGCGAGTGTGGTCGCGCGTCAGCGCTGGGAGAGAGTTCTCCCAGCGTGCCTGGTAATCCACCTCCACAAGAGGATTAGCTCCCAGCGCTGGGAGCCTGTCCACAGTAGCCCTTTAAAGCGCTCAGACGTGCTGCACTCTGGGGGTTGATTTTTCAGCCCCCTGAGCCAGCAAGTTTAGCACTATAAAATGTAAGTGTAGACAAGCCCCATGAAATTGGCCCTGGGTAATAACAAGCCTCAAGCCCACTCTCTGCAGTGAAGCTGACTCCCATACATGGTTTTGTCCTCTGTGGGCAATGGGTGGGTTTTTGTCCTCTGTGCGTCGCAGTGTGGACTTAGGAATGCTCCTGAAGGCTCAGGACCCAGCCTGCTGTGAGTATCAGGAGCTCAGCTGGCCAAGAGACTCCTTCAGGCCACAGTTTGATTTGAGACAAAACTTGCATTCTTGTGAACAAAACAAAATCCAGTGCGCAGGAGACTGAGGCACAGAAAAGAAAGTTTGTGGGAGTCGATCCCATTTCCCTTAACAAAACTACCACTGTCCAGAAACCTTTCCCTTTGCAATCTTATCTCATATTCTGCATTGGCTTCCTTTTCTCTGGGGCTGAATACAGTCCCATTCTGGGTAGTCTCCGTTACACACCCTCTTAGTTTCCCAGCCTGGTAGCCATAGGTAACAGAAATGCCTGTTCACCTATTGAAATCCTCTCTGATTATTGAGCTGAGATAAAAATAACAAGATTCTCTGTCTCCCTCCGCAGTGAGGACAGAGTCATCGAGCATTACAAGAAACTGAGTGGTCAGACAAGAGGCCAAGCGATTGTAAAGTAAGTTGGGAAGGAGAGTGCTGGGGAGCGACCTTTGTTTGCTAGGAGATATTCAACACTGGGCTGTAAATTCTGCGCATAACTGTGTCTCCTGTCTCTTGTCCAGTAACTTCTTTTTTTTAAGCAGATGCTCTTTCGGGAGAACCCCACTCCTCAGCCTTGTTATTCTTCTTGTGTTTCATTCTGCAGTTACATGAGTGTTGTAGAATCCCTCCCAACGTATGGAGTCCATTATTATGCAGTAAAGGTATGTGCCACTGACAAAGGGCATTTACTGAATTAAAGTGATGATGGTGACAAAAATTCTGGCCTCTGTTTACACTGCACTTTCCTGAAAGTACTGTTTCACTTCCTTTGTGAAGATAAACTTTGTTTCAACTATTCAGTGACTGTTTGGTAAATACAATTCAGTAGAGGAAAATCCTGTTCTTCAAGATAAAATTCCAGAATCCCTTCCACTACGGCTGGAGCAATTGACTCCAGCTTGCAGTCTTCTGATTGGATTTCATGCTGGGATTCTCCCTCCTTAAATCCCTCCCCTAGGCTCACTCCATCCACCACCAAGGTGGGGACTCATGATCTCGCCTCTCCCACTTCCAGGCCTGCCCAGCAGTGGAGGTTTTTAACAAGTGATATCAATAAACATTAAAAGAGAAGCTAGGTTTGCTCTCCCCAGAGCATTGCCCCCGGTTCATCATGGAGTTTTGATGGCTCGCATCATCTGTGCTGACCTGCATGGTTTTAGGGACAAGGGCATTCCTTTCTTGTACATTTGCAAAGTGTCTTGCATGCTTATGATACAATAGAAACAATTTGACAATAAATACTCTAAATATGATCTCCCTGGCCCATCCCTTTCTCCCCCACACCCTGTTTTCAGAGAAAGGAAGCCACAAGTCAGCTAGTAGGACTCTGTTGGCTACATCTTGCTGACCTGAAATGGTTTGCCCATCCCTTGTCATAAGGCAGCCCTCCTGCACACCCAGCCCTCCCTCACACTCAGCCCTCACGCACACCCAGCTTCTGTTGACTTCAGTAGGTGGAAGTCGCAGGGAATGATTTGCGTTCTGGTGCCCAAACCTGCACACACTTGCTGCTATGCACAGTGCTTGCTACTGAGGGTTGTTACAGTCCACTCCTCTCATTTGGGGATTGTGTGTGTCAGTTGTCAGCTAACAAGTATTACACTGGGTGGACCTGAGAGTATGGCTACGCTGCAGCTAGGAGGCGTGATTCCCATGTTGCTGCTTAGTATAGTCGTTTTCCACCTTGCCGCATAATTTGTTTTCGCTATTTTTCCCCCCTGCCCTTCTTCCCAGCATCTTGGCAAATTGGAATAGTTTCGCTGAGGGTCACAGTTCACTAAATCTAAACAGAGCTTGTATCAAATATCGCTCATTACTCCATAAAAAGCTTTCTGGCACACTCATATGGAAAGCATTTGAGTCCAAGTCTGTCAGACCTTATCGCTTGGTAGCCATCGGTTCCCATTAGCGCTGCATTTTATCGACTGATGTCAGGGTTCCCACGCATAAGCCAAGTCAGCTGGGCTATTGGGTTTCACCCCTTCCCATCTCCAAGGCCAGACAGAGCAGTGTTCAGTCTGAGACATTTGCAGGGAGGGGGGCAGCGGAGAGGATGAACCATTGCAAGGGGGACCCAAGGAGATCCTTCCATGGGGAGGATTTTAGTGATAAGATGCAATGTGGTGCATTCTATAAGCTATTATATGCCCAAAATAAAAGGGCCAGGGATCTTTTCCATGTTCGTGGGATCTTTGTGACCCAGAGATCCTATGGCATGGTGTGAGATGATCCCTCTCACACACAGAGAAATCCTTCCCTTGAATATTGGGCCAGGGAGCAGGGGCGCCTGAACAGAAGGGACCAGGGGGCTCCACGTCTTTTTACTGGCTGCAAGGGCGAGCAGTGGGAGAAAGGGGACAGAGAGGAGCGAGCAGGGGTGGGGTCTTGAGGGGAAGGAGCAAGTGGGGGCGTGGCCTTGGAGGGAAGAGGTGGGGCCTTGGGGGAAGAGGTGGAGCAAGGGCGGGGCCTTAGGGGAAGGGACAATGTGAGGGTGGGGGCCTGGGGAGAAGGGACGACATGGAGGTGGGGCCTCTGAAAAAGGGGCGGTGTGGGGGTGGGGCCACAATTTGGGCACCGGTGGCCCCCCTCCTTTGAGGTAGTCCCTGCCAGGGAGTGTCCAAATCTCCCCCTCCCATACAATGTCATTCCCTCTCTTTTATCTCCTAGGACAAGCAGGGAATTCCTTGGTGGTTAGGACTTAGCTACAAGGGCATTTTTCAGTACGACTACCATGACAAAGTGAAACCAAGAAAGGTAAGTGTCTTCTTTCCCGGGCTGCTCAGAGATGTGCTCATCTCTCGTGTTACGGATTGAGTGGCAGCATAAAAGGCGCTGAACCCTGGCGTTGAGTCGTATCACTGATATATAAGGACGATGGAGGAGGATATAAGGAGTTTCTCCCAACAGTGCTGGGGTGTCTACAGAAAGTTGACATGCAGAACTTGCCCCTACTTTATTGAAGTGCTGGGAAAATTGAGCACCGTTAAATACTGCAGCTTAAGCTATTGTATTCATCTTGGCTTGGCCCAATTCCTCCAAAGACATAATAAGTGGAACATACGGCCTGATCCTGCAAGATGCTGAGCACCTTCAGCCTCATTGGCTTCACCTGGAATTGAGGGTGCTCAGTATTTCACAGGAGTCATCTCTAAGGACCTGATCCGGTGGCGCTTTGGCTCAGGCCATAAATGATCAGAGAAGAAAAGAGAGCTGGAGACATATAAATAAGGGTGAGAGTGAAAGGGGTTGGTGGAGTTTGGGGTTTTGTATCTCTCCCTCCAGACAAAAAGCATCATGTTTCAGGGAGCAAAATGGCAAATTTAAGGGGGCCAGATTAACTTTGATGAGTGGATATTTTAATGGTTATGGGCTCATTTCAATCAAACAATGGTAAAAATGCTTCATCACACACGTGAAGAAATGGAAAGAAAGCATCCCCACTTGCGCTTTAACTTGTTCGGGAAATCTGCTGTGAAAAACCCCGCAAGTCAAGGCATTCCCTGCAAGCAGCTTTATTCTAACGCACAAGCTTGGCCTACATTTTCGAACGTGACGAGCCATGTTGGGCACCTCCTCTTTGAGTGTCCCACTTGAGACACCTTCGGGGGGACTGGTTTTGAGGGAAGAGGTGCACAGCGCTTTCTGAAAATCAACCCCAGTGAGGTGTCTCGAATTGGACACCCAAAGCTGGGGGCACCCAAAATGACTAGTCACGATAATTTAGGCAAAGAAATTTCAATAAAAGCAACTTAAACATCCTGGAACTCGGAAGGAATATTTGGGTCAGCTGAGCTGATTCTCCGATATAGACTCCTATTTTCTGGTGGTAGGCGCCAGCCTTTATTCCTTAGCAGTGCAACCTAGTGCAGAAAGGAACACCTTTCAGCACTGCTCCTCAGACTGGCCCGCAACATCAGCTAACGACAGTATTCCTCTGCCACCAGTGAGATATCAGGAAGCGGCAGATTCTAGCCTTGCTTCCAGTGGTCAATGCACAGCTGAGCTGCCCGAACACCGAATAGCACATTAGCAGATGTAAATGCTTCCACTAAATTAAGAGCTCTGCATTTCTTATTGCATTGTGTCTGTGCCAAATGGCTCTTTCTCTGTCACCCATTTGTCCATGCAGCCTGCTACAGCAGAATCAACCTTCCTACTCTTCATGCAAATTAGTTAGTAGATGGTGATCACATGTAGTTCTTTAGTTATGATAAACTGAAATGTTGTCCACAGTGGAAAACAGAACTCGTGCTGCGGAGAGCAGAATATATATTGGTTAACCCAGGCCTTGTCTCTGTTGGGGGGTTTTACACAGGGAGTGACTATGCCACCAAAGATGCACGTATGAACTCCTAGTGCAGATGCATTACACTGGGGTCAATCGTTACCTGCAGAGTAAGCCACATTCATGCAAGTGATGGCTTACAGTGTGTCTACACTAGGGGGTTTGCACTCACACAGCTACATCGGTGCCAGCCCCCAATAGAGACATGTCCTTAGAATCTGCTTCCAAACAAAAGTCAGAATCAGAAACTGCTCCTCCAGGGCTCCTCCCTGCCAAAGTCTGCTTCCTATGACAAGATTGAAGCAGAAGCAAGGATGATAGGGAGAATCTATCAACTTAAGGAATCCAAGAGAAAGAAGACGAGACCCTGCCTCCATTTGAGGCAACGGCGCTGTTCTCTTTGGGAGAGTCAGGCCTTCTTTCTCTCCTGTTTTGTCTTCCCTTCTCTCCCTGCAGCTGCTCTGAGTGGTCTTGTCTGCCTGCTCAGCCCCAAAGTAGGTTAGCACTGGCTACAGCCATCGGCCCTCACCCTATTTGCCCTCTCGTCCCTACTGTAGCAAGCTGGGTCGCATGTACCAACCAGCCTTTCCCCGGAGCAGCGGCAGTAAGCAAGGAAAACTGGCCAAGAGTTTGCAGTTTGTGTTGCTTTTGCTGAGATTGTTGTTTTTACTTTGGCAAATGGGCAGCTTTGTGTGTTGTGTGAAATCCATGATGACCGTGGCAGTAATACCACCTGACTTAAAAACATGACGTTCTCCGGCTTAGTGGGAATGATCACAAATCTTGGGGTCTGGAATGAGCAGATTAGATGATTCCTCAGTGGAGTCTGTCTGACATAATCCAGAGTTAGGGTGACCAGAGAGCAAGTGTGAAAAACTGGGACACGGGGTGGGGGCACCTATATAAGACAAAGCCCCAAATACTGAGACTGTCCCTATAAAATCGGGACATCTGGTCACCCTACCTAGAGTGTAACCTGGTGTGAAGCCTGCCTGAACCAGTGCTGCTAAGTTGCAAAGTGCTTGCAAACCCCATCCACGGGGGGGAATGCAGACAACTAGTGTTGCCCCTAATATGAACAGCGGGGCAGGAGGAAGGCATGTTTAGAATACATTGTGAATCCCCAAGTGCTATTTAAAGCTCTCTTTCCCTGGCACAGTAAAAAGCCCAAGCCAGAAAACTTCTGTGTTTAGAGCAACCCCTGTTGAGTCAATGTGGCACAATTTTTGCTCTGCCTGGTTAGGTTCTTACATTGTACCTGTCACCATGGCATCTGGGAGTCTCTTGTGGTATCTGATTCACCTCTCCATGCCAGCAGAAGTTGACTCAAGCTTTCCAAGTGCAGGAGGAGTGGGGGAAACACTTTGTAGAACTTTTTGCAGAGAAGCTGTAAATGTACAGCAAAGTATGTAGGGAGAAAAGATTGCAGCTTATGGCTTTTTTGATCTTTCTCATTCTGTTTCTCTGCGATGCCAAGACCAAGAACAAATTGAAAAATTACAATGGGAAAAAAAATCTTTCTGGAAAATGCACAGGCAGAAAATTGTGGCAAGGAACCAGCTGAAACCAAGCAATGTATATTAAATGCATATAAAAACCTCACTTGTCTTATAAGAGAGATTGTAATGGTTTCCTATTATGTCATCTGAGATAGTTTTCCATGCTTACTGTGTGCGCAAGTAGAACGGTAATCCACACTGACTAGGTCAGTCTATCTCACGTGAGTCCATTAGCATTCAGTCAAAACCAACTTTTTAGTGAATGGCCGGAGTAAGTCGGCGAGATATCTGTGGAATCCTAACGAGGTTTGTCAGCAGGTCTGATGAGGCCAGAGAGGCGAATTCATGCAGAGGATGATCTCATTTGCACCATTTTGAATCTGGAGTAACTCCATTGACATCTTTGGGCTCAGTCTCTGGCCCAGTGTATCAGAAGGATTGCGGGGAGTGGGGTGCAGGGATATTAAATAGGAACGCAGCTCTTAGTGCACTGTGGAGTTGTATTTGACTATGCAGCTATGCTTTTAAACCCCTCCTGAAATGCCAAAGTGCAGTGAAACTAGCATTTGCTCTGAATCTTCTTCCTCCTCCCACCCCGCTCTGTTTTCCTGACTTACATTTGGAGTAAGTAGTTGGCCTGGAGGGTTGGCAATGAGCTGTGCTTCAATGAGCAATGAGCGGGGCCTCGGGGGGAATGTGCGGCAGCTTGGAGATGGCATGGCAGGGGGTGGGGCCACAATTCGGGTGCCTGTAGTCCCCCCACTTTTAGGGCACTTCCACCACTCCTGGCAATGCCCCAGTTCCCATGCTCTTCCCAATTACATGCTCAAATGCAGATCTGGTCTGCAAGGACTGAAAATCGTTCCCTGATGACTGTTGCATGATCTGCATGAAATGAATGTGGTGATCTCAGACAGTTCCTGATTGACACGTGTTTACATCACAACCTCCCTCACTGCTGTTCTCCCTGATTGGTACCCTTGTTTGCATTTCCAGCAGAGAGAGCAAGAGCACAACCGATATGGAAAGTTCACGCCTTGAGGCTGTTCTTCTAGCTCTGAGTGCTCTGGGGAAGCTTGTGCTTCCAAATCCAATGCTGTCCCTGTTTTGTGTGTAAACAGAAAACTTCAGTCTCCAGCATTGCATGCCCACCTGCCCCTGCTGGTTCATTTCTTGTCACCCATTTCAGGTCCTTTGGCCCCTCCCTCTTCGGGGGAGGTGGGTCTTTCATTGCCTTGATAGGCCCCACCCACCATCCCAGGATTACAATAGGCTGAGACTTTTCCCTGGCATTGAATTCATGATAAAACGAGCAAAACATTTTGAGCCAGTTCTTCAGCTGGTATAAATTAGCCTAGCTGCGGCGGAGTCCGTAGAGCTACGGTGCCTTATACCGGTTATTAGGAAGGGGTTCTTCTTTTTGAGCATTTTTCTGAAGCTGAACAGCAGTTGGAATATGAAGAGCACGGGAACCGCAGCACCACTTGGAAACTGTCGTGTCTGTGAGTGAATGGCATTTGTTCCGTTTAGTCAGCTGTATCTCCAGCGTGTTCTAAGAGCTCCCAACAGCATTCGATCAAGCAGAAGTGGCACACCCTGTGGCTATATGATAATGAACAGTGCATGCTTGAGTGACCGTAGTAACAATACTGTTGTTCTGGTGAAATGCTCCCACTGTTTTAAGAGTGCAAAGGCGTCCTTCAATACATACATTTGAATAGGTTTAGCAAACAATTAACTCAAAAAGGGCTGGGGAGTGAATGATTAACAAAGTTAGCCAAAGTGTTTCCATATGGCCCAATAACACACACTGCGGGCTGGAAACAGAATGGCCTTGAAGGAATGTGACATGTACTCTGTGTAGCTTTGCTCCAACAAAACAGGAGACAGCACTATTCTGGATTAGCTCGATAGTCTACTGGCAACAAAACACTGGATGTGTCCACTTCTTCATGCTCCAAAATCTTTCTTCAAACAGAGGGAGTGTAGTTGTGATACAGGCTTTGAACGCTGCTGAGGACAGAATAAAAGGTAAAGATGTGGAGTATCGGAAAGGAAACTCTCCAAGCCCAAGCTAAGTCTGTAGTGATACAAAGGTTCTCCTTGTGACAGCCAGAAAAGCGTTTCCAGTTGTGTCCGTTCTCTGAAGTCAAGCAATTAGATAATTTGCTAAAATATTGCCATTTCCAGGTGTATGGTATTCACAAAGCTCTATGTATTTTACTGGATTTTCCCCACTGAGGGTCAAATCCTGATACCAGTAGAATCAGTGCAAATCCAGAGTAACTGCAACAGACTTATTCTACATTTACACAAGTGTAACTGAGAACAGAATTTGGTCCCTAGTGCCTAACAGCATATAGCAAAAGTGAAATCAGGAGTTCTGAGTGTCACAAAATAGTCAAGTCTGGCCAGTGTCCTCAGAGAGAGATAGTCTGTGTACTGAGAGTATGATCCTAGTAATCAATAAATAGACTGTTCAGAAGGAGCAACCTTGCTGTATGATCTCACTTGGCCTTATATGAACAGAAAGGAGCAGAATGAACTTCCCTAGATCGAAAGAGAAAATGGGGTATTAACAGGCATGGACCAACAGCCTAAGTAAGAGCTCTTTTACTGCAGAACAAATAGAGATCCTCTTTGCTTTAGGGCATAAAGAAGCATTGTCAAGTTGGCAGGTTCATTAAGTGGTAAAACTTGAGTTTCCTGTGGTGAAGGAATGACAGACCCTCAAAATAAACAAACACAAAGGGTAAAATACTGCTAAAAGTATACAAAATACTGAATGGTATGTGGAAGGCAGATCAGGAGCTTCTGTTCACCTTGTCTCAAAATACAAGAACTAGGGGACAGTCAATGGAACTGAAAGGTAGCAAATTCTAAACAGATACAATAAAATACTGTTTCACTCAATGTCTGATTAGACTGTGGAACTTATTGCCACATGATACAGAATCATAAAAATATAGGGCTGGAAGGGACCTGAAGAGGTCACCTCATCCATGTCACTGAGGCCAAGAACTAAGCAAGATTGAATAAAGAATTAGGCATTTATATGGATTAAAGAACATCCGTATTTACCATAGTGAGTATTGAAAGATAAACAAGAGCTTGGGAAGGGATGTAAACTCTCATGCTTCAACTTCTACCTCTGGAAGGCCAGGAGGAAATTTCCCTGGAGACAGGCTAGCTTATATCTTCAGGAGTATGGGATATGCAAAATGCTCCACTCTGGATAGGGGCAGGTCAACACGACGTACTAAATAGACCCAAGTTAGTCAACTCTCCCGTTGACTTACCTTATACTTCTCGTTTCGGTGGAGTACCGGAGGCAACAGGAAAGCAGTCAGCAGTCGATTTAGTGGATCTTCACTAGACTTGCTAAATCGACACTGATGGTTCAATCGCCGCGTGTCAATGCCCCGGTAAGTAGAGACAAGCCCTAGTACTGCACAGTTAGGTATTTTTTCTCCAAGCATCCAACACTGGCTACTTCTCAGAGAGAGACAGGATTCTGGCCTCAGTGGGTAATTGGTCTGTTCTTGGAATAGCAGTGTTTCCTCTGATCATTGCAAACATCTTTGTATTACAAGAAGGAATTAAACTTTCGCAGTGTACAAGTGATGGAGGGGTGGGAGGGAACATTTTCAAGAAATATGGCTTCGAAAGGCTAGCAAAGTCTCAGTGGCATTATGCTAGTAAATTATTCATTGCGCTTAACTCTCTACTAAGGGCTACCTGCTGACTTCTTGTGCTTAGATGTGCTTATTTCTTTTCCCAGTGCTGAACCTTTATGCTTTTTGGACGACGGGCTTGGCTATAGCATGGTCTGATTTTCATGCTATGGCAGGTTTTGCCTAGTAAAGTGCACCAGATTTTTTATTGCTTGTTTTAATTTTGAAAACGTTCTGTGTTGGAGAGAGGAGACAGACCAGGTGTAAAGCCAGGTTTTCCTGGCAACGTTGTTCTTTTTCTCCTTTTGGCATATCCCAGACCCACCCTCTTCAACACATTAAACCTCTCACACACACCAAAATGTAGATGGAAGATCCCTCTGGATCAGTGTCATTTGACTGGCAGCCAGAATGTCATTGGCTGCCCTTGTTTAGTTCAGTTATGAGCAGCCAAATCAGAATACTTCCTGGCAGGACCTCTTCAGTTTTGGCTAGAAATCTCCTGAGAATGGGTTTTTGTCTGGAGAGACTCAGGGCTTTCTCCTTCTGGTCTGGCCAGAAATTCCACAAGAACAGCTGTTCAAAAAGCAAAGCCAACCTTTCAGCCCTGTGACAAGGTTCCAATCACATTTAGTTTGAGTAGTAGGTAGAGTTTGGCCCCTCTTTTAGAGTTTGTCTGGATTAGGAAAAGAAGTTGAGCATCGGTCAGGATTAGTTAATGTGTTCGTGGATTGGTCACTCCAGTTTTTCACCTTGATTAGCTAAAAAATTAACCCCAGGCTCCTCCCACCAGCTAAATCAAGGTGAAGTGTGTTAATCTGTGTCTGGCATAGGGAAAAGGTCTCTAAAATGTGTTCGCTAACCCTAGCCTAACCAGCCTAGACCTAGTCTAGACAAATGCACAGCCAGATCATCCCGAACATGAATAGATCCTAAAGCTACTCAGAGTCTGGGACGTATTGCTGAAGCACTGGGGAAGCTGGGGTTGCCAGCTCCCTGTGCCGTGCCCCTGATCTGTGCATAAATGGTCTCCCGGGATTCAGTCTCCAGAGCCAGAGCTGATAATATAACATCTTCCAGGAATTCACACAGAGCAGAGCATTGCTCTCCTAGGATGCTCTGAACCAGTGAAGCACTTAACCACTTGGTTGACTTTAAGCACCACTGAAGTAAACGGGAATACTCACATGCTTGTGTACTTTGCTGGATCCAGGTCTTAAAGGATAGCCATGTATACAAATGCAGTAACCACGTCATAAAGGATTCTGTGGTGCATAGTATCAAC
Source organism: Dermatemys mawii (assembly GCA_007922305.1). Taxonomy (NCBI): domain Eukaryota; kingdom Metazoa; phylum Chordata; order Testudines; family Dermatemydidae; genus Dermatemys; species Dermatemys mawii. The sequence goes on along the minus strand of ML677341.1, from coordinate 10,137,049 downwards.
CTCAGTAAGATACAGATGAAAAGCACTTTGACAGCAAATTGGGCATCAGAGCCTTGGAGTTAGAGTGGAGACATGGGGTAGGATTTCCTCCACAGGCATTCCTGGTTTGGCACTAAAGCCGAGTGGATTCCCCGTGAGCCCTTACTCTACCCAAAACACAGGCCTACCACTCCCCATGGTCTGATTTTCAGAGCTACAGCCTCTAATATTCCCAAGAGAGGTCTCCCCGCCTGACCCTACTAACTAGGCTTAGCCTTTGAAATCAGAGGTGATCAGGTGTGTTCAGGGTGGGTTGGCCATAAAGCATGCTCTGAAGCCAGTGGGGGTTGTGGGTGCCTAGCAGCTCTGAAAAGGAGACCCCCCTAAGATATAGTCATGTCAGGGTTTGGGGAGGGGACTTCAAGTGACAAGGAGAGAATTTCAGTGCAGGAATAAGCTGTTTTTTTGTTTTAAGAGGTTTAAAAGAAGAAGGGAAATAGAGATATAAGGATCAGCGAAAAGAGTGATCTCTCTAATCGTTCCCATCTAGCCAGGACCATCACTGTCACATCAAGAGACTTGTTATTTATTGGTGTCTTGGTATCACATAGAGCCTTCTTTGGGGAGCAGAGCCCCATTGTGCTAGACAGTGTGGCCAAGATCCTCACAAGTATTTAGGTGCCAAACTCCCACTGACTTCACTGGAGCCAGGATTTCACCTATTAATTTTTAAGACCATATTGATAACTTCTGCTCTGACCTCCTGCATAACATAGGCCATAAAATTTCACCCCGTGGTTCCTGCAGTGGAAGGAATTACACTTCTGCATCACAGTTTTTAAAAGCTCTTTAGAAGACACTGAAGCTTTCAGCTAGACCCAACTTAGAGGTGCAGAAGTAGCTGGAGTGGATTCCTGTCATTAGGCAGTCGATTATGGCAGTCAGTGCATTTGGGGGTATCATTGCTCCCCGCAGGTGCTGTGATTTCAGACAGTGACTGTAACTGCCTGAGAATGAAGTGGGGTTTCCCAGCCATGGGAAGTTCTCTCCATGTGTTCACTGGGTATGACAGCAGTGCCATCCAAACTCTGCTGTGTCTCGACACCGCAGCTAAGACGCTACAGCAAAGTAATTAATACTGTGAGCGGAGAGTGTCTTCCATCCAAGGATCACAATACACTTTATAAAAGTGAAGTCCAGATTCTCTGCTGTGACCCGGGTTAAGGGGCTGTCAGGGAACTCCTGATTCACTGTGTAGTCTTGGGCTCAAGGGGAAGCAATCTGGGGACTGCTCTAAATTGTGTCAGCTGACTGTTTCCCTCGGGACCATAATCTGGTTTGGGATTGCCGGAGTGCGTGGGGCTCCACGTACTAGCCCTGCCACCGCCAACACACACCCTCTACTGGGGTCTGCAGGGAGGGAGGCATAGGAGCCAGATGATGGGGACTTGCAGGAGTCTTCCTCTCCCGTTCTGAGTGGAACAAAGGAAGCCAATAAGGGCAAGCATTCAGCCCTAACTAATTCAGCCTCATGACAGTACTGTGAAGTAGCCATTCTCCCCTGTATGCAGATGAGGAATCAGAAACACAAAGGTCCAGCTTTTCACCGGATGCACAATTGTATGCACAACAACTATAGCTATGTGTGTGAGTGTGCAATTATGCTGCATGCACCATCATGATGAATTGTGTGGACATGTTCAGCAGACTCACATGCTGTCTGTCGCACCATGTGGGCCCAAACTCCTGAAAGCCTGGCTCTTTGTGTTTCACTCAAGGCCACATAGGAAGTTTGTGGAAGAGTCAGGAATGGAGAACCCCTGTTTTTTCGTCCAGTCCTGTGCTTTAGCCACAAAAACTAGGGTGACCAGATGACCCGATTTTATAGGGACAGTCCCTATTTTGGGGTCTTTTTCTTATCTAGGCTCCTATTACCCCCCACCCCATCCCGATTTTTCACATTTGCTGTCTGGTCACCCTAACAAAAACCATCCTTCCTTCCTTATCGTGAGCGTCCAGCATTCTTTTCATGCTTTAAAGCCAGCCTGCCACTCCTGAGTCATTCAAAACTCCCTTTGATTCACCCAGGATCAGACCCGTAGTCAAGTGATTTGCTCAGACTCAGATCGCTGAAATGGCTGCAGATCCCTGGGCCTCTTCTCCACTAGGCTCAGCTTAATTAGGGAAAAGCCCAAGCCACAAGTGTTCTCACAAAAGGGGCTGGAGACTGAAAGACTCTGACTGCAGCTCTTTGTTGCGAGTCACAAACATCTGGTGCCTGGCCGGTTAGACTGCTCCTTGGAACAATTTCCGATGAGAAAACCGCCTAGCTTGCACCTGAACTCTCCATGGCGTGCTGTGCAACCTTGCAATCCCTCTCCCGGCTCCTTTTCCAAGCTGCCAACTTTTGCAGAAAAGCATTGTACCATTTCCGACACCAGCTTCTTATCAGAACCACCCCCCGCACTCCTGAGCGTGGACTGGTTCATGAGGCACTAGCCAGTTTCAGACTGCACATGCTGCTTGATGTGAATTTATTATTGCCATGCAAATGTTTCTTCTTAAAGGATAAGCACATTTACACACAATCTTGCAAATTCGGGCTGATTGCTTTGTTTCAGCTTGTCTTGGAGCAGTGAGCCAGAGGTCACAAAGAGTATCAAAGGCTACTGGGATAAATGCTTGGGGGGGAGTTGGTTTGGATTTTTGGGGGGAGGTTATTGTGTTTTTTTTTGTTTTGGGGGAGTGTTTTTTAGTAGCCACTTTTCTCTCTGTCTCTTTTAACCGCCTAATTGCAGCTGTGCTGAAAAGCCAGACTTGGTGAGCTTCCTTCAGGAGCCACTGGAAGACTAGATGACCTCATTACATTCAGTGCTCACCAAAAATTGTTCCCATCTGAAAGCATCTGAGTGCTGTGCTAGGTGGAACAGGCTAGTGACCTCAGCATAGTCCCCAATGGACATGTGTCCATATCAGAGAAACCACGGCCACAATTACCACTAACTGGCACTCTTGCAGGCAGTCTCAAGAGTGATGCCCCTGTTTAAATGGGCGTTGAAATTGATCTGTCTGCTCATGTTTCAGAATGACCCTCCTCCTGAGCTATATTGGAGGGGTGTCACGGCCTCTGTCCCAGCAGTACCTAGTAGTTTATGGATAGATGCAGGTTTTCAGTCTCCAGGGCTGTCAGTTTCACAAGCCTACTAACTGTACTGGCCCAATCCAGCTTCCACAGATGTCAATGGGAGTCTTTTCATTGACTTCAATGAATATTGGATCTGACCGTATAAGTAACTGAGCTAAAGGCTGAACCAAATTCTGTCACAGTGTAAAACACAGGCAAACACATAACTGAAGTCAGTGCACCCACTTATGCGTGGCCCCAAAATCATACTGAGAAAAAGAAATAGTCCTGCCTGTTATGACTGGATTTCTGCATGATTATGTTAACATAGTCAGTTTCATACTGTGTCTCCTTCCCCTGTGAAGATTTCAACAGCAGCATGATAAAAGGCTCTTGGTGGGTTAAAGTTATGCTCTCCATTAAAAGGTCAGGCTAATGACTTCCTGTGCATATGTCACTGAATACCAATATTGATTTGAAACAATAAAGTGGGAAACAAGTGAAGGAAACATCTTGGTGACATTACATTGGGTCCAGTTAAAGAGAGAAATAGACATAGTTTCTCTTGCTGGATGTGATCAGACAATAGGAAAGTTCTGAGGATTAAGATTTTTGTATATTGCATTCCCTATTGGAAGGGTGAAACCTCTCAGATCACCACTGAGCACTAAGTGGGAGGTGACTGAATAGCATCTAGGAATTTAAAGGAGAGCAGAGTCATAGCAACGGAAAAATATGTACAAGTTCAGGAAAGGAGCCTTTTACAGAAAGAAAAAGACCCCCAAAAATCAGATTGTAGCATCTTTTTCACCTCTTCCTGCTAAGGACCTGGACTTGTCTCTTTCTGTGCACAGCCAAAAGGAAGTAGAGAAAATAGAAATACAGTGCAATGATTCAGCATGGTACAGGTTAGACTTAATCACATGAGAAGTATAGTTCAATTTAACTGTTGCAAATGGACTCATGCCCCTTTGCTTGAGCTGTTCACTAATGGACTGGTACACTGGTCAAGGGGGGTGGACTGGTTGATTTAATCGGATGCACGTTTCTACCTCTAGCCAGATTGGTTCTGTGACTGTATATGAACAGACTTAGCCCTGGTTTACTCTAGGGGAGGTGGAGGGTGAGGAGGATCCATTTAAGATACGCAACTTTAGCTATGGGAATAGCATAGCAGCTGAAGTCAATGTATTTAGGTCAACTTACCTCAGCCTCGTCACAGCGCTGAGTGGACTGCTGCTCCCCTGCCGACTCCACCTGTGCCTCTCGTGGCGGTGGAGTACTGGAGTTGACGGGAGAGCACTCGGGGGGTCTGTTTATCGCGTCTAGAGTAGACTAGACGCGATAAATTGATCCCCTGAAAGAGCGATCTCTATGCACCGATCCAGTGCGTAGTGTAGACCTGCCCTTAGAGAGCACTTGCTGCCAGACACTCAGATGAGGCTTTAAAGTTTCATTTGCACTGAGGGAAGGATCTGTTCTTTATCCACATAAGTCAACAATGGGAGAAGCACTGGAAAGCTGCTTTTCCAGGTATTGATGTGTTCTCTGTGAGCGCCTCCCAAACAGTTACAAATCCATCCTGTCCCCTGCCCTGTGAGAATGAGTAGGGTTACTATATCCCCACACATAGACAACTGGACGTACAGAGAGACTGAGGGAAATTTTCCAAGGCACAAATGGCTGTTAACTATCATTGGTGACTTTGGAAAGCTGCCTCTGACGTGACTTGACCAAGGTTCTACAGGGAATTGAATTTGGCTCCCAGTGCTTTCACCACAAGGCCGTTTTCCCCCTCTGCATAAGGTCATGGATGCTTCCATGTACCCGTGTTATTTGTGGGTTATTTTAATGAGAGGAAAATGTCTCAGAAGTGGCCAGTTCATTTCTGTGTAGTGATTAATTTTTCCACCTGGGAAACAAATTAACTCCATAATGCTAATGTTGCACTGCTGGGTTTTGTTTTGAAGTTTTTCGTTTTATTATTATTTTGCCAGCCTCCACTGGATCACAGGGACAGCTGCAGAACGCAGGGTGCCCGAGCAGCTTTTGCTGCACTGAAAGGGAGACAAGTCCCCAGCAGCTATTCCAGGCGTCTGCAGTTTTATCTGGAGAGGGTGATTAGATTGTGTGCCAAGGGGTCATGAGGTGCTGGCATGTGTTCTCTACCCTCCACCTCCTCCTCTACACCCACCGCATTAACAAAAAATCTCTTGGTTGGAAACTTTCACAACACAAACATCCGGCAGGGTTTGAATTCCAGTGCCTCTGCAGTGGTGACAGGGAAGAATACTTGTATCTAGACTGTAGAAAGCTTTAGTTTTTAGATCTCTGCCCTCCCCCTCCCCCATGGCTGATCAATCTGTGAAGATCAAAGCACATCCTCTGTTTAACTGAGTTATCTCTGTAACGTGGATATTGGCGGCTGGGTGGTTTATCTCAAAGTAACAAGCTACTGCTTCTCCTTAAGATAGGAATGTAACTGACGCTGCTTTTATTAAGAGCCTTTGCTTAGACAGGGTGGGATCTGGTGCTTCTGTTCAGGGGCAGATACATAATGATTGCAGGGCTTGAAGCCTTGCAATTTGTCCATGATGAATGTGGGACAGAGATGAAGGGATTCAAGATACCCATCCATGCTGTGGGTGATTGCTGCCTTTTCTCAATTAAATGGGAGAACGACTGTTGTTTAGAGGCTGGACCAAGTAGCCTGAGTGTCAGGACCTCGGTTTTGTTCTTGACGCTGCCACTGACTCAGTATGTGACCTCGGGCAAGTCAATGGACCTCGCTGTAAGGTGATTGCAATAATCATGATCAGAGGAGGCCTTGGAAACATCAGGACATTTGCAGCCATTGTATTGTTCTTTCTGCTGTATGTTCTGGCCTTCTCTTCTGTCTTGTCCATGTAGATTGTAAGCTCTTTAGGAATAGGGCCTCTGCCATGCTGTGTTTGTACAGTGCCTAGCACAATGGGGGCTACATAGGGTGACCAGATGTCCTGATTTTATAGGGACAGTCCTGATATTTGGGGCTTTGTCTTATATAGGCACCAATCACGCCCCCACACTCCCTGTCCTGATTTTCCACACATGCTATCCCGTCACCTTACTACCATAATAAACATAAACAATCCATTGGGAGGATTAGTTCATGTTTGTAAAAGCTCCTGGAGTTAATCACAGATGAAACCTCCTCTATAAATAGAAGCTCATCTGTAAATCCTCAGCTGGGGACTTCAGTGGAGCCGATTTACTTTACCCGGGGATCTGGCCCACAAAATATCACCCGGGCTCCTTTAAACCTCTTCCCTCTGAACGCCTGTCAAGTGCTGCACGTTGTTACAACGCCTGCCAAAGGCACCTTCTTTACAGGGAAAAGGAAAATGCCTCCTGCTTTTCCCTTGGTGGCGTTTGTGGGTTTAGATCTTGTTTAGCTCCCAAAGAGCGAGCGGGGAAGTCTCCAGAGCCCGCTGGGACGTGTTGATGCTGCTGAAGGAATTTAGCTCCTCGACTCGAGTCCTTCTTTGCTCTCCCCGTTGCGCTTGAGCCGCGAGACCTTCCCTGGCCCTGCCCAGGACTCGCTGGAGCTGCTCGCACGGCAGTGGGCGCTGGGGGCGGGGGGAGCCCGGCGATCGCCCTGGAGCCCAGATCCCGACACCCCCCCCCCAGCATGTGGCTCCCGCTTCGCCCGCACGTCGCCGCTCCCGCAGAGGGGGCCCTTTGACTCTTTGTCTGCGGTCCCGGGCCCCCGCTGCCTGCCCCGCGGGCGGGTCCCAGCCGCCGCCCCCCCCCCCCCCCCCCCCCGCGCGGCGAGGCGGTGAGCGGCTCCCCGCCCCGAGTCAGGGGCTAGCGGGCAGGAAGCGCCGGCCCGCGGGGGAGTGGGGGGGGGGGGGCTGAGGGCCGGCCCGTTTCAGTCCCGGGAGAGGGAGGAAGCTCCGTTCAGCGCTACACGCCGCTGGCTGCTGCTTGCTCCCGAGACAGCGCGGGGAGGGGGATGCAAAGGGGGGGGCTGGTTTGTTTCTAGTTGGGGGGGGTCAGGGAGACCCGCCCCCACGCTGCGCCCTGCCGGGCTACAGATTTCGGGTCCGTGCCCCTCGGAGCGAGCCCCGCGGGCCGGCCCGGGCAGCGCCCGCCCCGCGGCAATGAGCCCCGCCTTTCACCCGCGTCCTTTTCCCGGCAGATCTTCCAATGGAGGCAGCTAGAGAACCTGTACTTCCGAGAGAAGAAGTTCTCCGTGGAGGTTCACGACCCGCGCAGGTAAGGCGGCCGGGGACAGCCGGAGGCGGGTTTCCACGCGTGCTGGCCGGCGGGGTAATCCGGAGTCGTGCCCGTTCGCACGGGAGCGGCTCGTTGTATTGGTAGAATGGAGAGGGGCACGTGGAGGGAACTGAATACAGTCCGAGTCTGGGGTCGGTTGTGGCGGTGAGTGTCAATGGATGCGATGGGTAGGGCTGGTGATTGCTGTCAGTGTCCAGCGGGTGCTTCACACTTAGGGCGATATTGCAACCCTATGGTCGGTTTATCCCCCTTTTCTTCTAACCTGCTGCTGACCTAACGCCCCTCTTGCAAATTGCTCCCCAAAGTGAGCTATCTGCAGATCTCATCTATGCCTCTGAGGAGCTTCCTGGCAGTACATGTGCTAATGGGAGGCTGGTCGAGCTAGAGGATCGCAGTGTACTTACCGTTCAGAGACATATTCAGCACTGGAGTACCCCAGTGTGACTCCGGAGTAATTCACTGAGGGGAATGCAGATAGAAGTGAGATCTGGATCTAAGCCTGTTTTCCTTAACGATACGTTTCCTTGTCAGCTTGCAAGTTGAGATGATTGTAGCACTTCCAATTACTCTCCGTTAGAGTCTGCCCCACATTAAGCCTGATCCAAAGCCGGTTGAAATGAACGGAAAGGTTCTCATTGTGTGTAAGCACATCACAGGTAGCCTCTGTTCAAATCAACTTGCAAAGCAAGGTATTACTCAGCAGGAGCATGTAGAAGAAGCTGGTCCTGTCTTTCCAGCTCAGATTTATTTTAGGTGCTACCCTGTAACATGTTCTGCAGCTCCTTAGCCTGCAATCCTAGTTCATGTTACAACAAAGATCTCTGTCTAGTGTGCCACTTATGTGGTGTGGGGGGTCACGGTTAAGGGCAGTTGCTCCTGTATTCCACCTCCGTGGTCCACCCAGGGCACCCACGTTCAGCCTCCCAGCCATTACCTCTCTTGGGCAGAGACCCATGTTTCTATCCCTCCTGACCAGGGTTTTCCCAGGGTTTTGCACAGTTCCTACATGGTGGTATTCCCAGCCAGCCAGACTCCCTAACCTCCTGTGCTTCACTTTCTCTTTGAATGCTATGAACAGTGTGATTGTTACCACCCAGCCCTTCCTAAGTGAGCCCATTGATTCTTAAGGTGAAAGAAAACAGAGAAAACATATAAAAACCAATAGAAGTTCCTGTATGCAGGCCTGGTAAACACTGAGCAGAGGTCATCCAGCAGTCTTATGGGGCCTCAGTAGGCCAGAACCTTCCGGCCCTTTCCAGGTTTGGGGCTCCCCCTTGGACAGAAGGTCCTGTCCGTTTGCTGGATCACAACACAGGCCCTGAGTCAGTTTAAACTCAGGTTGTTGATCCAAACGTCTGTTCTTTGGCCGTTGTTCACAACCTCTGTGAAATTGCCAAGTCAGCCCCCTAGACTGTTCTCAATTCCTGGAGGAGCTGTGATCACCCTCCCTCATGGGCTGACCTACAGGCTTTGGCCCACAATGCTACATGAACCATACAGTGAGGTCTCCCAAAGATTTTGCAGGAAAGTGCCGTGTCTGTCATGTGGGGTAATAATGGTTCCAGATCAGAGGCAACAGGCTTTTAGCTAGAGGTGTGGGTAGCACAGCCATGACAGTTCTGTTGTATTCTCTGAGGGATAGTCCACATGCAGGTTTTGTGCCATAGTGTATCTGTACAACCACCCACCCTTATAAAGGGGCATATATCAGTATGGCTTATTTGTGTACATTTGTTAAAGCAGAACAAAAACTGTGTGTAAACCAGGCCATCCTGTCCCATTGGTCCTGTTCCTGGCCCCAGTTCAGCCGGGTACTAAAGCACATGACTAACTTTAGGCACATGAGTAGATCCATTGAAGCCAATGAGCTATGAATGTGTTTAAAGTTAGGCACGTGCTTAGGTCCCCTGCCGAATCAGGAGCCCTAGATTCCCTTACCCATTGGTCATCAGCCAGTCCTGCGCAAGTCTCATACCACAAACAAATTGGAGACCCCCCCACAGACACTCTAGACCAGGGGTTCTCAAACTAGGGGTCAGGCCCCTCAGGGGGTCGCAAGGTTATTATATGGGCGGGGGGGGGGGGGTCGTGAGCGGTCAGTCTCCACTCCAAACCCCGCTTTGCCTCCAGCCTTTATAATAGTGTTAAATATATTAAAAAGTGTTTTTAATTTATGGGGGGGGTCACACTAAGAGATTTGCTATGTGAAAGGGTTCACCAGTATAAAAGTTTGAGAACCACTGCTCTAGACCTGTTCTAGACAGAATGTGTCAGTTAAGTTGGGACTAATCAGAGTTACTAAAAGAACAATCCAGGAAGGAAAGCAAGTCGTTGTGAGACGTGAAGACAATAGTAAATTTGCAACTCAATAGCCTGCAGGAAAATATGGTCACCCATTATATCTGTGCACAGTTGAACCGCTCCTATCCCAAACTGCTTGCAATCTGAATGTAGGTGGTTTGGATCCCTGACAGGGGAAAACCTCCCCATTCTTTTCCCTGTAATCTTTATTGAGCTGCTTTCATGCCATGTCCTGTATTCCACGTGGACTAGGCACTAAATTGTGCAAATGATTTTTACTCTGTTAATTTTTCACTGTGTAGAATAGAAGTGTGTTTTATATAAAAGCCAGACAACTCGTTTAATTCTAATGCCTTGTATCAAACTGCTGCTTCTAGTGTAAAACAGTAGCCCACATTGCACTATCGACTGGGAGTCCTGGATCCCGAAGAAACATATTTCAGATTCTAGTCTTCGGGCCGGGGCGGGGGAACAGGACTTTTTCATGCTGAGTTGCGTAGTCTGTGGAGGTGGGGACATGGCCAGAACAGTGTGCTCTCAGCATTCCTTTTGAGTCAGTCTAAACCAGAGTGTGAGTCAGCTTACCCACGCTCACAGGCAGACTAGTAAGGAGGGAGGGATGTGGGTTAGTGGTTAATGCACAAGGCTGGAAGTCAGAAAGCATGAGTCCGAGTCCTTGCTCTGCAAATGACCTCCTCTGTTGGGCAAGTCACTTAAGTGTGTCTCAGGCTATGTCTACACTATGACAGTAAATCAACTTCAGTTACTCCTCTCCAGCTACGTGAATAACATAGCTGGAGTCAGTGTAGCTTAAGTCAATTTACTGCAGTGTCTACACCATGCTGGGTCAATGAGAGAGACTCTTTCATCAACTTACCTTACTTTTCTCATTTGGGGTGGAGTACCGGGGTCCACGAGAGAGCGATCTGTGGTTGATCTGGCGGGTCGTCACTAGACCCACTAAATCGACCCGTGGTGCATCAATCACCAGAGCATAAATCCAGAGGTAGTGTAGAAATAGCATCAGTTTCCTCATCTGTTGATCGGGGATAATAATACTTATTGGGGAAGAAGAGGAGCATTGAAAGGGTTAATTCATTCATAATTGTAGAGTGCTTTGAGATCCTTGGATGGAAGTCACTACAGAACGGTCAGCTGTTATTCTCTACAGTAAGAGGAAGAAGAAATTAGGGGAATCATCTGAGGAAGACTTTTCCAAGAGGTCAAAGCAAGTAATTAAATTTGACCTCAATAGAATTACTCAGTACTTAGAGTTGTTAGGCACATGCTTAAGTACCTTACTGAACTGGGCCCTCAGCCCTGATTATATAAGGGGCTCAAATCACCAGTATGCCGTGCTGCTGTGCATTGCTAGACCAGCACAAAGCCTCCGGAGTGTGCCAGTGTGTCTGGGCCCAGGTGCTTAAATATAAAGCTACTAACAATAGACGAGGGGCTCTCATCTCTGGATGTTTCAACTCCCAGGGAATCCTGAACTGGTGGGAGAGGTTTGTGACCATACTACTAAGTGAGTGGGCATCTCCAGCCAGCTCTGTGGGGAGGGAGGCGGGGAGGGAGTTGGCAGTATGGAAAAGACTGAGAACACTGGAATATAGGATAACACCGAAACATGAGACCAACAGTCACAGCCTCTCACCTGGCTCCGGGATCATGCTGTTTCTCAGCACTCTTGAGTCTCCCACCCCTCGGCCCCCCACCCATTACCTTTCACTGGATTCTTAACAGTGACCATGTGCCTTTTCATCGGCGCATTTAGTTGGAAAACTTTTAATCCCACATTGTGTAACGCTTCTGATTTAGTTCTGTAATAAAAATGTGCATTTGAAATGGCCCCAAACGCAACGGTTGCCGTGGGCTCCAAAGCCAAGCCTGGGCTGGCAGTTTCAGTTCTGGATCCGCAGTGTTTGGGATTTTGGGGGGTTTTTTTCTGTAATTGTTCTTAGCTTAGTTTCAATTTTCCTTTGCAGTTTGAGGGTTTTTTCTGTGCCGATTTCTCAAACTCCTTTTTACCTAAAAAGAAAGGAAATCAGAAGCACCCGAACACTGACAGACTTAGCATTTAATTGGAATTGAAAGTGAGGATGCTGAAGAGACACTTAAAGCTGTAGCCAAGAGACGATGGAACAGAAGGGGGTCAGAGTGTGTGTGGGGGAGGAACCTGTGCCTCAGCAGGGAATCTTATCACCTCTGGGCATCAGAGAAAGATTCCCTTGCTCACCCTTATCCATTGCACAGCTGCACACATAACCCACCCCTGCACGCCACAGACGCACCCCTCACTATCCTATGTGTACCACAGCAATCCCACCTCACCACCTCCTGTACTGGGCATTGATACCCCCCACTATTGCACCACTTTGCTACCACCCTGCATTGTACAGCTGCACACCATAGGCAAAAGTGCATGACAATTGGTATCAGGTTTCTGTGTTATCCAATACTCCATTGTTCTCAGCCTTTTCCGTACTGGCCTCCCCCACTACATCCAGCCAGGATAAGGTAAAGGGACCCCTTTACCAGACCACGGAGGGTTTTTTGTCAGGGAACGTGCTGGATTAGTGGCTTGATCCAAATCTTATGTCCAGGGAAGACAGAGATGTATATTTTTAAAAGCTTTGGACTTAGTGACTTTTCAAGGACACACACTGCATCAAAATCAGAGCTTGGAAGAGAACCCAAGAATCCTCACTCCAATACAAACTCTGCCCACTAGACCATATTACCCCTGAGATATTGTTGCAACCACTATTAGTGCTTTTCAGCTTTTGCAGCTTGTAAGTCGATGTGTAACGTAACGTGAAGGTTCAAGGAGCGTAGGTGGCCATCACTTCTCTGCTGTGATTTTCCCATAGCCCAGAATAATAAAGGGAGCAGCTTTTTCAGCACGTGCCTTGGTTTTATTCTGCAGCCCAACCTGCTGTTTGATCATTTTTTCCCCTCTCTATTTAGAGTGAGAGGAAACCCTGACCTTAACACAGCTCATTCTATCCTCTTGTCTAGGGCGTCTGTGACCAGGAGAACGTTTGGGCACAGTGGCATTGCTGTGCATACGTGGTATGCCTGTCCTGCATTGATCAAGTCCATTTGGGCTATGGCTATTAGTCAGCACCAGTTCTACCTGGACAGAAAGCAGAGTAAGGTAAGACACTCGCTGGAAGGGGAGCGGGCTATAGATCGCTCCTGCTCACTCACCACATTTCCGACCTGCGGGTTCCGCTCCAGAGGGTGGCTCTTGGGCTGCTTCATTCCATGTGTCTAACAAAATGAGGGTAGAAAGACTTAAAATATTGTCAGTTTGTTCCAGGACAAGGGAGTTTGATTTCCCCTGAGGCCTATCAGTTAGGGTCTGGGGACTTAGTTGGAACAAACCAGAATAGCCAGATGTGACTGAGTTCCTCTCCGTATTGTTTCAGCGTGTTTGCCGGTTCTCAGAGAGAGACCACCGTGAAGTCAGATCCCTTTCAAATAAATCAGTTAAAAGTACTTTCAAGTTCTACATCTGCATCTGAGTCATTCCCACCCCAGTTAGTTCTGTGGTATTATAATCACATTTGCCTAGGGGAATAGTTTTTCTCCCCCTTTTTGCGATGTGAAGGACAATCTGGCTAACTGACCATACAAGTGAAATTAGATCTTGTCTACACTACACAGCTTTTGTCGACAAAGCAGTGGAGGTAGATACACTTAAATGTTCCTCCTGCCGATCAAAGCAACAAGGAGTCCGGTGGCACCTTAGACTAATATTTATTTGGGCAGAAGGTTTCGTTTTTTACCCACAAAAGCTTATGCCCAAATAAATCTGTTAGTCTTTAAGGTGCCACCAGACTCCTCCTTGTTTTTGTGGATACAGACTAACACAGCTACTCCCGATACTTGACACTCCTGCTGAGATAACTCCCCTGCTAGGCTGACGTAATAAAACCACCTCCACAAGAGCCATAGAGCTTATATTTGTGCAGTTAGGGTGAAGCAGTGTCTGTGTAGACAGTGTGTTCCTTATGTTGGCTGTTGGCTGTCATTCTTCTCCATTCCATGGCTCCAAAGCCAGGCCCTGGGCTGCTGCCTGGCCTCCATTCCAAGCCAGGCTGCCACCCAGGCTCCTGGCTTGAGCTGCTGCCCAGGCTCCCCAGTGCAAGCCCTGTTGCCCTCTGGGGTTCCTGCTCCCGGCTGGGAGCATGATAGCTGACTGGACTCACAGTGCTGATCTCCCCGCTGGAGTCGAGAAGCCTCTGGTAGCTTCTCCCCAGCTGCTGGCTGGAAGCTCAAAGGTGAGAAGCTCCAGAGGGCAGCTGGGCTCCCAGTGCGGAACTGCTTGGAGCTGAGAAGCCTTGCTCTCAGCCCCCACGCCTCTCTTCAGTTGGTGGAAGTGCTCCTGGTGAGGCCTCATGTGGTGGCTGTAAGTCGACCTATCCTGTAGACAAAGCCTACAAAGTGCTGTCCAATGCACAGTGGAAACAACCTCAGAACATAGAGAGGGATGTATTTTTCCCCTCTCTCTAATCCTGTTCAGTTATAATTTTAGGTGAACCCACCCTGAAAGAGCAGCAGGGAGATAATTTTCAGACAGACGTATGATTTTTAAACAGGTGATGTTCCTTTAAATATGAACATTGCTGCAACAAAGCATTGAGGCACTGTAGGATTGTCTAGTGGGGGGCAACAGATTTTTGAACCCTCATCTGCTCTCCCCTCGTTCCCCAGGAAGTTCCAAACATTCATAGCCTTTGCGCCACACTTCCAGGGAGCCGTGCTCAATCCTTTCATGTTCTGGCTTTATTTTCCCCACTTCCACTTCCAGCACTAGAGCTTTGGCTTCCATGTGGACATCGTGGGCAGCTGCACTTTTTCTCACCTCCCTACACAGCTGTGAATAGGAGAAATCTCTATATAGCCTGGGGCATTAGAGCCTGTGGGGACTCTCAAAGTGCCTAGCTCTTTTTAAAAATCAGAAGCAACCAACAAACAAAAGCAAATTCCTCTCCTCTTGGTGGGAGGGTGGGGTTTGAGTGTCAGGAACTTCTCATGGCTAGCTTCTTTTGTTGCCAGCTGACTGTGTTTCAGATTGTGAGTGTGCATCTGATCTCTCCCTCATGCCCACAGGTAACACCGCCCACTACCATCAACAGTCAATCAGTCATGTTCATGACTCTGTCAGAATGCTTTGTCACAATAATCCTGGCTGTCATGCTATTGCTTTGATGTTAATACACACACATATTTTTGTCCCTTTCTCTGAAGAGTTGGGATTTTAGTCTGTTGTCCCCATCTTTAAGGGACATTGCTGAGATTGATGGATAAACTTCTCATCTGAGCTCATTTAAGTTTAATTGATCTGCTTGATTAGTCCTGCTGCTCTAAGAGCTTGGCTACACTTGCAGCAATAGAGCGCTTTGGGTTAAACCAGCCTTTGGAAAGCGCACTAAGGAAAGTGCCACAGTCTGTCCACACTGACAATTGCAAGCACACTGGCATGGCTATATTTGCCGCACTTGGAGCTGTATTGGGAGTACATTATGGACAGTTATCCCAGTGTTCAAGTGGCTGCAATGTGCTTTTCAAATGCAGAGGATGG
Organism: Dermatemys mawii; assembly: GCA_007922305.1. Classification (NCBI taxonomy): domain Eukaryota; kingdom Metazoa; phylum Chordata; order Testudines; family Dermatemydidae; genus Dermatemys; species Dermatemys mawii. Next base: position 10,121,774 of record ML677341.1, on the reverse strand, counting down.
GGTGGAGTGTGACAGGGAGTGTGTTGTGTGTATGTGGTGGGAGAGAGAGTTGGGTTTTGGGGTGCTGAGAGTGTGTCAGCATGCTGTCTTGAAAATTCAGACCCCCTTATCACCCCCACTCACCCAAAGCAAACAATAAATGTTTGCTTTGTCTGAGAGCAGAGAAGCAGCTGGAGCTTTGAAAAGGCACTTCTGCATTCCTGTAGCCAATTTCACAACAATGGGAAGAGTGGCCACTTGGCTTAAGAGGGTTATGGGATGTTTCCGGAGATCGATCAGAGCGCATAATGCAACACCTTGTTCACACTTATGCTGGGGTGTCTCAGCCAGTATGCAACAGATGTTATCCCTCTTGGGAGGTGGAGTACCAGGAGCGCTCCAGCCCCGGAGTCAGAGCGCTTGTCAGTGTGGATGGGGAGTAAGGTAGAGCACGCCGGGAGACTTTATTGCGTTATAACCTGAAAGTGTAGCCAAGCCTTAAGTGTTGTTCCTAGATGTGTTTGTTTTATGAAACCAGCAATGGACACTCCAAAGTGGAGCTGTGAGATACCTGATGACTTCAGTTCTTAGGAGTTTGTGCAAATATTTTTTCAGTTCACATGGGTTTGCACCCCTTTAAATTTCACTCTGAGTTGCAGCTTTAGATTAATCCCAGCTTGAAAGCAAACTATATAATGGTTTTGCATCAAAACTTATTTCACATGATTTTGACAAAAGGCAATAAATCTGCGGAAAATTGCTCAAAACTGGGCCCAGATTGGTTCTAGCAACTGAGATGAGATTAGATGCATCGCTGTATGACACAGTACATTCTGACTAACCCGGCTTGAATTCTGAGTTCATAACAAAACCTAAAACCAAACAAGTCCTACATCTTTTCAGATGTTGCTGTGACATTTGGCACAGCTCTGCTTGCAAAGCCAATCTACTGGATTTAAAAAACAAAATAAATAATATGCATTGGTTTTGACCCACTTGCAGCAAAACCGATCCACAGCTTTTGTTCATATGCACAGTTGAGCATTTTCCAGCCCACGGAGACCCTGAACTCTTCCTGCTGCTGTTTCTATCTGCTCTGTTCTGGAATTCAAGCAGAATGTGGAAATTTACAAGATTTCCAGCGCTCTGAATGAACTCTTCATGGTGCAAAATTCTTGTCAGTTCCCCTTTTTTCTGCATAGAGCAGACAAACTCAGCAAGGCAAAGAGCCATGTCTGTGTGCTGGTGACTACGCTGGTCTCAAGGGACTTGTTTTTGTAGGACTTTCCGATAACACAGATGCTCTTGAATGCTCCAGGGCTCTCCAGGTGCGTGGAGCAGCTTAAATGAGTTAAAGTGTCAGAAAAGATGAGGGAGCTTCTAAATGTCCCGATGAAACACACGCAGCACAAAATCCTTCAGCACAAGTGAGAAAGCCAAACTGATCCATGGTGTCATTCCATCCCTTGGGCCACTGCAGGTTCCATAGACCATATGACCTCACTGAAATGGCACCGCTGATCTTAAAAGCTGCTATGAAATTAATCCCAAATGAGCAAGTCTCCCTCCAAATAAACGAGACTGGCCAGCTCTCTGCAATGATTCATTAAAAATGTTCAGAATCGGGGGACTGAATGGCTCAGGGGAGTGGTAATGGGATATAGTCCAGCCTCTAACTGCTGTGCTGCCTGTACAAATCCAGCCCAGGTCTCATAACTAGCTGTTCAGGGGCCTCTGTGAAATGAGTTCACTGAGTTAAGTCCTGTTCCCTCCAAAGTACAAGAAACCTCATAAGTTAATCGTCCTCACTGTAAGGCAGCCGAGAAACTAAGGATAGAAGCAGCGTAGAAACTAAACCCTTCTTTATAGACGTGTCCCTCTAGGTACATTGTGAGATTGGGGCCCTGAGTCCTATCCAAAGCCTGTTAAAGTTAGGGTGATCAAACAGCAAATGTGAAAAATTGGGAGGGAAGCAGGGGATAATAGGAGCCTATATAAGAAAAGAACCCAAAAATTGCAACTGTCCCTATAAAATTGGGACATCTGGTCACCCTAGTTAGTTAGCAGGAGTCTTTCCTCTGCATGAATGGGTTTTGGGTCAGGCCTTTCAATGGGGAAGCTTGCACTCCCTGTTCTCGGTTATACTTCTCCTTGCTGTTGTCTGAATGAGTAGCGGACTTCAGGCTCCAGAAACTTTGTCAGGATTTTTATCAGCACTAACTTTATACACACACACGCACGCGCACACACAAAGGAGGGCATGTTTCCAGCAATTAGCAGGGTCTGCATACCAGTAAGGGACTGTACCATCCAGTATTACTGCCTCTGCTCAGCATTGTTCTATAACAGAGGGGGGCAAATTTTTTGGCCCGAGGGCCACATTGGGGTACAAAACTGGACCAGGCAGAGAAGGCTGTGCCTCCCCAAACAGCCTGGCCCTGCCTCCTATCCGCTGCCCCCCAATTCCCGCCCCCTGACTGCCCCCCTCAGAAACCCCAACCCATCCAACCCTCCTTGCTCCTTGTCCCGCTGACTGCCCACTCCAGAGACCCTCCCACCCTAACTGTCTCCAGGACCCCACCCCCTATATAAGTCCCCCTGCTCCTTGTCCCCTGACTGTCCTCTCCAGAGACCCTCCCCCACCCTAACTTCCCCCCCAGGACCCCACCCCCTATGTAAGCCTCCCTGTCCCCTGACTGCCCCGACCCCTAGCCATACCCCATCCCCTGACAGGCCCCCTGGGACTCCCACGCCCTATCCAACGCCCCTGTTCCCCATCCCCTGACTGCCCCCCGAGACCCTCTGCCCCTTATCCAACCCCTGCCCCCTTACCACACTGCCAGACATGCTGCCGCGCTGGTCCGCCAAAGCGCGCATCCTGCCCCCCAGAGTGCTGCTCACGTGGCACGCTGAGGCTGCAGAGGAGCGGTGACAGCAGGGGAAGGGCTGGAGAAGCCTCCCCAGCCGGAAGCCAAGGGGCCATTTAGGAGGAGCCCGAGGGACATAGTTTGCCCAGCCCTGCTCTATAAGCACATTAGCCAATGCACAGTCTGATAGATGGGCCCAGTTTCTGCTCTGATTTACATCCTGAAGATCAGTGGGGTTGGACCACGGTGCTTCTCACTGAAATTGTAATACATATACATGCAGCACATGCTGTGTGAGGATAAGTCACTGATGTGGGAATATATCAAAAGACTTGTCTGTCACCCCTGAAAATCAGACTAGTAGACAGCCAAATATCAAGCAGGTCCTGCCCAGGTTCCTGGTCAGTGACCGGACAGCCAGTTCAGACAAAGTAAGAACGACCTGACTCACCAGCTAGAACTGAAATTGAACCTCAGAGGTTGTTAAGGGAATGTCTTTTAAAAATATTTTCAGTTTCATGTATCTCAGCACTTCTCTGATTTGACCAGAAACAGCACGGCCAAGATGCTAAAAGACTGTTCCCCACCATGTTTCTGACCTGAGGTGATGCAGGTACTATTGGGGAGGAAGGCTGAATGGCTAGGAGGTTCAGCTAGTCATTGAGAGATCTAGGTTCAATTCTACCCCAGAGGTTTTGTGTGACCTTGATAAGTCACTTAGGGCTGAATGCTGAAAAGGATCCTAACTCCTCTTGAGCATTCAGACCGTAATCTCTCTGTGCCTCAGGTCCCCATCTGTAAAACGGGGTTAATACCAGTTCCCTGTCTCACAGGGGTGTTGTGGGGATAGATATCTTGTGAGGTGCTCAGATATTACAGTAACGAATGTACATAAGTACCTAAGGTAGATAGAGGATGTGTGACTAGTAATACTTCTCTAGCACCTTCCTTCTGAGGATCTCAAAGCACTATGTGTACATATAATCACGAATGAAGCCTAAAACCTCCCATGAAGTAAGGATCCATTTTATCCCTTTATTATTCCCCTTGTGGCTAATGTGTTATTTCACAGTGTTCCACAGCCACTCAGTGGACGTGGGCTAGTGGAGTAACTCAGGCTAGCCGTTGCAGTGAAGACAAGCCCGTAGTCTGCACAGCCCATTGTAAAGGTCTGAGGCCTTTCATTGCTTTCCGTTGTAGAGCTTTATACAGACAGCCCTGCAGGGCGAAGTCTCTGTTCTTAACAGAGACCTCGCGGGTGCCACATTTTCCTACCAGTGTTCCCAACCCTTATTACGAAGGGTTGTGTGGAGGCACAAGTAAATCTTTGTGCTCATTCAGGCCCAGATACAAAGCTGACTGCAGCCAATGGAAAGAATCCTGTTGACTTTAGTGGGCACTGGCTGGCTTCTGCACTGAGGCTCCCCAGCAAGAAGGATGCTAATTATATTGGCATTTGTGGTGGTTTCTTGTTGTGACTCTTAACAGTCAGATTCTCTGGATGTGGTTCTTTGATTTAAGGGCAGGGAAGGGGGGAAGGGAATCCCTGGCAAATCAGAGATATTAATGAACAAAGAAACAATGGCAGAATTGCCCCCAGATTCTAAACACAACAAGGGCGGTAGACAACATGGGCATTCGAGTGACAGTTTCCTTCCATTCTTGGGAAAATAATCCGGGTTGGCTTTTGAGGGTCTGTTTCCTACCGCCATGAAATGATTCTTTGCTTCTGTGACACATAAAGAAATGCCAGCCTGTAAAACACAGCTCGGTGTCTGTTCCCAGTCCAAGATTCATGCTGCGAGAAGCCTGAGTGAAATCGCTATCGACCTGACTGAAACTGGAACGCTGAAGACTTCAAAACTAGCCAACATGGGAAGCAAAGGCAAAATTATCAGCGGCAGCAGTGGCAGCCTTTTGTCCTCAGGTAAGTCCTTTCCCTGGTAACTGCATGAGAAATACAAGTTCCTGCCCCTCTGCTGGAGAAAAGAGAAAGATGTAGCTTTGTGTTATGGAAGAGCTTCCAGGTGAAGTGAGGGGCCCTTCTGATATGAATCTAACAGGAACTAGAGTCTTCCTTTCAGCTTCTGTCCCTCTGGGTATGTGATATCTGTCTCCACCTTCAGCACCCCCACTATAAAATCTCTCCAGCACCACTGCCTGGGATGCTCCTTTCCCCCCATTCCTTCAGGACTTCCCCCCATCTTCCTGGAATTCTCCTTCCCCCTCTTCATCCCCTTAGGACCTCTCCCCATCCCCTGGAATTCTCCTTTCCTCCTCCCTATCCCCTCAGTATCGCCCTCCTTTGGTCTGGGACTCTCCCCCACAGTCATCTCAGGATCCCGTCTCCATCCCAGGGACTCTCGCCCTGTCTCATCAAACCTTCCCGGGAGGCACCAGTCAGGAACCAGCACCCCCTGGGGACTGAGGAATCTAGCTCCACCTTCCAGGAATCCAGCGAGTGGGCAGGACCCACACCCCATGACACCCTACCTCCCCCTGGACCCACTAGACATGGAGCTTCCCCTGCTGATCTGAGCATGCACATGGGAAGCAGGGTGGCTTGAAAACAGATTTGGGAGGGTTGAGTCCGCTCTGGCCTTAACCACCTGCTGCCTGTGGGTCTATTCCTGTTTCCACCACTTCCTGATTGTGTGAGCTGGGTAAATCGCTTAACCTCTCTGTGCCTTGACTTTACCATCTATGCAGCAGTGATCATTTACCTCCTAGGAGTGGTGTGAGGACTATCGGTTTGTAAAGGGCTGCAAACGATGATGGGTCATTTAAGTGAAGCGTAGAAGACTTCACTTAGACTCTTTAAAATTCACAACAATGGAGTGATGTGACACAGGAGAAGGATCTTTTCATAATTACAGAGGGAAATGTACCCTTTGAGAACCACAGGCTACAAAACCAAATCCACACTGACTCTGTACATCAATTATGCAGCAGTATGTCCTTAGTGGCTAGCTTGAAATTCCTCGAAAACAGGCAGTAAGAGTTAAGTTTAAAGCTTGCTGCGGTCAAGAACAACTTGTTTTGGAATTCTCTTCCTAGCCTGCGAACAGAGGTGCCTTTTTGTTTTTCCTGTCCCTCAGGACGCAACGCACAATCCACTGTTGGTGCCAAGTATCTGTTCAGGGAATTGCAGTGGCTGGGCAGTTTCTGGTGTGGTGTTGGGTTGTTGGAGTTCTTTGTTTGTTTGGCTCTCCCACTGCTGAAAGCAAATAATATCAAGTAGCCCGGGAAATGGTAAGAGCCCCTCCAGATATCCCAGCCTTGCTGGCAGCATTCTCATGCTCAAAAGCTATTTGCCACCCAAGCGGTGTCTGTTTCCTGACTTTCAACCTCCCCCGCATACCGAGGAATTCAGAGTGCCAGTTTCTGTGCTCACACCAGTCTGACTCCATTGACTTCACTGGGTTTGCCCTGGATTTGGTGGAAGTCAGGAGAAAATTCGTCCCCAAAACGTCTTTAGGCCAAATCCTGATCTCGATTACACCAGTGTAACCTCAGAGCAACCCCACTGACAGCAGATCTTTGCCCATTATTTTTTGTTCCCTGCTTAAAATCCAGGCTGACTGGGTAAGTTCAGAGTGTTGGTTTTACACCTTCAGCAGGCTTGCCATGGTGACAGAGTGCATGCTGGGTTAATTGAAACGGGGGCCAGGCAGATGGTTCAGATGAATGCAGCCACAGTTTGAGTGCACACCTAAAACCTGGGCGCATGTGAATTTGCCTTGGTGAAGGTTTATGCTGTGCTCCTGGTGTGACAAGATGGAACATCAGCTTCCAGCTGCCCTATTAGAGACCTGTACACAGCTAGCCTTTGGGATCCACCAAACCTATGATGAAGGGCCCCTCATTTGCAGGAGAAGTCTCAGATTTAACAGAAGGCTCCAGCGGGGAGATCAGCACTGGGAGTCCAGTCGGCTATCGTGCTCCCAGCCGGGAGCAGGGACCCCAGAGGGCAACAGAGCTTGCTGCTCTCTGGTGGATGCACCTGTGATGCCTTAGCTCAGGGGTGGGCAAACTACAGCCTGCGGGACTGGCCTGTCTGAGCTCCCGGCGGGGGAGGCGAGCCCCGGCCCCTGCCCCGCAGCCATGCCACTAGTGCTCCGGCTCGCTGCTCCTGCGAGGGAGCATTGCAGCAGTGTAACTGGCTCCGGTGAGTGGGGGGTGGGGGCAGGGGGCTGGATTAGATAAGGGGCGGGGGTCACGGGGAAGCAGTCAGAGAGCAAGGGGCGGTTGGATGGGGCAGAGACTCGGGGGGAGGGCGATCAGGGGAGTGGGAGCAGGGGGGGAGGTTCTGGGGGGGCAGTTGGGGTAGGGGTGTGGATATGGGTTGGGGTGGTCAGGGGACAAGGACCGGTTGGATAGGGCGTGGGAGTCTTGGGGGGCCTGTCAGGAGGTGGAGGTGTGGGTAGGGGTCGGGCAGTCAGAGGACAGGGAGCAGGGGGGTTGGGTAGAGGGTCAAGTCCTGAGGACAGTTGGGGGTGGGGTCCTGGGAGTAGTTAGGGGCGAGGGGTCTCTGGAGGGGGCGGTCAGGAGACAAGGTGTGGGGGAGGCGTGGATGGTTTGGGGATTCTGAGGAGGGCAGTCAGGGGGTGGGAAGTGGGAGGGGGTGGATAGAGGGTGATGTCAGGCTATATGGGGAGGCACAGCCTTCCCTTCCTGGCCCTCCATACTGTTTTACAACCCCATGTGGCCCTTGGGCCAAAGAGTTTTCCCTCCTCTGCCTTAGCTAATGGAGGAGGGGAGAGACAAAGGGGATCTGTAGGAAGAATGATCTAGCCCAGGGTTCCTAAGAACCCAACACTGATACCACGTGCACACTGGGAAGCCATAACTGCTACCTGGGGAGGAGGAGAAGGTTGGCTGCTTCATGAGAATTATTTGTATTACTGTAGCACCTAGTCAGGGCCTTAGCCCAATTGTGCTAGGTCCTGTACAAAACACAAAACACCCGATGCTGCAGGAGCTCATTCTTCTCTGCAGGGACGAGTAGGCAGCTTGGGGCTGGATCCAAAACCCAATGTAGTGAGTGAGAAGACACCACTGACCTCAGCAGGCTGTGGATTATACCCCTGTTTGCTTCCTTCTGGCCCACAGGATCCCTGCGCCCGTAGAGTCCATATCATTAATGAGGGCTGAAGTTTGGATTTACTCAACTTTCTGATGAGCACAGAAACTTTTCTGGGTTCATCTCTCCTTAGAGTCAAACTGATCAAACCCCTAAACGTTGCTTAATGTGAGCAGACCAGAACTGGGAGTGTAACGGTCACGGATACTCAGCATTCCAGATCCTGGTGCACAGCTCACATATTCACCAGGCTCTCGCCAAACATTTACATTTCCTCCCTTTGTGCTGACGATTATTAATACATGATCATAACAATGATGTGTTATTGTTGTAGCAGAGGGATACCATTTATGGATCTCGAGAGAATGAGAGTTGAGTGATTAAGAGGCCGCTGTAAATTTCCTGACTATAACTACATGGAGTTATCATGAATCACAGGAGGAAAATAGAAAATGTTTCCCTTTTTCACTGCTGGGCCTTCTTCCCTGCTCCTTGTTTTTGTCTCTTTTCCTTGGAGTTTCTTCATGTCTTCCCCTAAGTTCCCCCTCTTCAGCTGGCTCCTCCTGATCTAAAGGAACAAACCCCAAACAGGGTAAGGAGCTCAGATTGAAACTGCCAAGTGTCCCCTGGTTTTGTGTAGATGACACGTGAAACCACAAATTATTATTTATTATGGCAACACATAAAAGTCCCAACTGAGATGGGGCACCCAGTGTGCAAGGGGCCATATAAAGGTATTGTGAGATGCTCCCCGCCCTGAAGAGCTTACAGACAGAGGGTGAGTGGAGAAACAGAGTGTGCAAGTCAGCAGCAGAGCCAGGAATAGAACCCAGGACTCCTGACTCCCCAGCCAGTGCCCCATCCGCTTGATCACGCTGCCTCTCTTCTTATGTGTCTTTCATGCAAAATTGTAAGTTAAATGTCTGGCTCCCATTTGCACCTTTAGAATCTCTCCAATGAACCTTGGCCTGTCTTTTGAGCAGAGAAAGACCTCAACCAAAGTCCTGGACCAACCAGTGAACAGAGCCACGTTCTGGGCTCAAACCTCTCTCTGCAGAAGGTTGTGCTGAATCAGAATACTCTGAAGTTTGGGCCAGGGTCTGACCTGGATTTGGAAGCTAACGTTTAGAGCTGTTTGGATATGAAGTGTTAGTTCTATCAGTGGTTGAGATGTGAGGTCTGGTTCTGATCTCACTCTGGTGTAAAGCAGGAGTTAATGCACTGAAATCAACAGAGAGATAGCCATGTAAATGAGATCGGGCAAGGCTCATGACCTTCAAATCAAGGGTTTTGATTTCGGTCTCTCTCTGGTTTAACTCAACAGTTTGCAACTTAACACAAACCCAGCTGAGCATGGCATGATTCTGGGGTTTGTAGTGAAGGTTTGCACTGCTCTGACCACGTCTCCCTGTCAGTGGGCTAGCATGCATCTCTGTGGGTCTGATCCCACAGTCCCCTCTACCTGTAGAAGTCCCATTCATTTCAGTGGGAGGTTGGTGAGCAGAGGAGCACTTGTAGGATTTCTTTGTAAAGAAGAGGCATACTTTTGCTTTATCTTTGCACATGTAAGTGTTAAAATAACCCATCCCCTTCCCCCACGGCATGGCCTAGACACAGTCACTTCTGCAACTGTAGGTTTCCTGTATATATGCCTGCTTATATCGAAAATGCCTTAGTCCTGCAGATGGATATTTCCTTCCCATCATGGCAGTTCACCCCTCACGTCCGCTACATCCGTAGAGGCGAACTTCCTACTACTCTACACTGAGTGTTTTAGTTGGTAAACAGCAACTAGGCCAGTGTTTGGAAAGGCAGATGAGCGAAGTGATTAACAAAGATCTGTGTGCATCCTGTTCTGAATACTTTCAGATGGACACTGGAAAGCCGGGAGCGGGTCTCTGGCCGTCGCTAAGGAAGATATCCTAGTTGTTAGTCAGAGCTGAGAGATAGTGGCTGTTTGTGGTCACTTTCAATCATTCCCGAACATTCTGCAGCCATGAATCATGCCAGGTTGTGGCGTGGGGAGCGTACTGTGCCTGTCAGTCGCAGCTCCACGTGGACTTGGATGAAATGCCTGCTTTGGGCCAGGAGACTAGAGCTGGCAGCCAGGCCCCAGGATACAGCATGAATCATTGCCGTGTTTAGATTGTGTTTTGCTTGAGACATTAAGCTTGTGAAAAGCCAAAAAAAAAAAAAAAAATGCATCAAAGAGCCATCCAGAATCCCCGATCTGAACCAGGTGATGTCACTGGCCTACGAAAATGGGGCTTTTAACTCTGGATTTTCTTCCCCCTCTGCTGCTGGCTCCAGCCCAATCCCTGACGGTCACTAAACCAGGCTCACTCCTCCTGCTCTCCGTGATCCTCTCCTTCCTGCTCTCTTTCCCCTCAGTGCCCCCTCTCCCTTCCTTTGTCTTTCCTTTTAGCTTATCCCTTCCTGCCTTCCCTCCTGTCCCCACTCCTAGCCTAGAAGATATTTAATGCAGAGGATGAATAAATAAAACTAAACGAACTCCCTCAGAAAAATCATAGAGCTAACAGAACATTTATAAACCATCACTTGGTTTTGTATTAAACCTCCTTCCTCTCCCACCTTTCACTGTGACGTCTATCCTGACTGTAAGTTCCTCAGGCCAGGAATTGTCTCTAGCTCAGTGGGGCACTGATCATGGCTGGGCCCTCTAGAAGCTCCTGGAATACAAATAATCATAATAATAAATAATAATATATTGAAAGCAATAAACATACTTGTTCAAACTACCAAAGCCTACCCTGTCTTAGAGGCAGCGGGATCTACTCTCAAGGCGCATGCACAGGACTGGGAATTAAGAGCTCATGAATTCTGATGGCAAATCTTTTTCTGACTCATTGTGTTGCATTGGTCAGATTTCAAGGCCAGATGGGACCATTGTGAGCATCCAGTCCAGGGGTCGGCAACCTCTGGCACGGTACACAAGTTGATTTACAGTGGCACTCTGTTGACAGCCTGGGGTTCCGGCCATTGGCCCCACTCAGTCCGCTGCCGGCCTGGGTGGACAGAACCCTGACTGGCAGCAGGCTGAGCAGGACTAGTAGCAGGGATCCTGGCTGGCAGGGGCTGGCAGACGGAACCACAGACCGGCAGCGGGCTGAGTGGCTCAGCCTGCTGCCGGTCTGGGGTTCTGTCCACTGGCCCCCACTGCTGATCTGGGGTTCCGTCCACCGGCCCCTGCCAGCCTGGGTCCCGGCCGCTGGCCCCGCTCAGCTCACTGCAGTCTGCGGTTCTGTCCTCCGGCCCCTGTAAATGTAAAATGTATTACTGGCACACGAAACTGTAAATTACAGTGAATAAATGAAGACTTATCACACCACTTCTGAAAGATTGCCGACCGCTCATCTAGTCTGACCTCCTGTACCACGCAGGCCAGGGAACTTCCCCAAAATAATTCCCAGGGCAGATCTTTTAGAAAAAAATTCCTCCTGGTTTAAAAATCACCAGTAATGGAGACTCCACCACGACTCTTAGTAAATTCACTTGAGGTCTGACGGTCCCAGCTCTCTCATTGGTTTTATACTAGTGTAACACCATTGGAGTTACTCCAGATTTGCCCAGCCTAAGGCCAGATGTACACTGGGCAGGAGGTCGACCTAAGCTGTGCAACTTCAGCTACACGAATAGCATAGCTGAAGTTGACGTGTCTTAGGTTGACTTACCTCGGTGTCCTCGCAGCAGTGAGTCGACCGCAGCGGTGAGTCGACCGCAACCGCTCCCCAGTCAACTCTGCTTCCGCCTCTTGTGGCGGTCCAGAGTTGACAGAGAGCGCGCTCGGGGATCGATTTATCGCGTCTTGACCAGATTGATTGATCACTACCTGCCGATAGATTGATCACTACCTGCCAATCCAGTGGGTAGTGTAGACCTGGCCTAAGCAAGAACTCAATCAGGCCATTATCCGATTATTCACTACAGGAAAAGTTCAGCAGTGATGTAAGCGGTTGTGTAAGTTACGCATTGGGTGTAAATTGTTCAAAAAGGACCAAACTCTCCTCCCAGCTTTACGGCTGTAATTCCCATTGATGTCCGTGAGACAAAAAGTAATCAGGTAACTGAGAACGGAAATTTGATGCAAAGGTCAATGTAAGAGACAAAGTAACATAACATGAACCAATTTGGCATTCCTTGTGTGTCTAAATGGCATGACTTCTACCTGCCACCATATAATTGGGAGTAGAGGCACGTAAGATTTAATAGAAATTAAACCATAGGTCTGTATATAAATGTAGGTCCCACTCTGCAAAGTATTTAAGCATATCAATGGAGCTGTTCCCATGCTGAATACAAGATGATTACATCTCTTGCTGAATCAGGGCCTTAACATAGTTCTAAAGGAATTACTGTAAACACCCTATAGAATTTGGGGAGTCCTAACCTTCAAAAGGTCTTTTGAACCATTCTGAATAATTTTCCAATAAATTCCATAGGATGGTCCAAAAACCATACAGGAAAATGCATGGATTTCTGTTGAATTTCAATGTGACTGTTCCATAAAGTTGTAACTCCCCATGGCCGGTAACATCGATAGAAAGCACCTTCTCTTGGTTTGTATGGTGGAAATCAATGTGCAAGTGATCTTTTCTCAGCTAATAGTCCTCTTTGGAAAGCTGAGGTGGACTGAATTCAATGGCATTAAGTAAGGCTGATCTATTTTTTTTTGTGTAGCATCTGGTTGGTTGGTTTGGTTTAGTGTTTGTTTGTTTTATGGTCTCTTGGTTTGTTCTGATTTTTGGTTCTTCATTTGGTCTGACGTTTGGGGCTGTGGTTACAGGTCTGCTAGCATCAGTAATTTTTCTCAGAATATACAGAGCTTCTCATGGAAACTCTAGACACACAAAAATACAGAGCTGAGTTCTCTCCCTGGCAGTCATCTCATGCTAATGTGACTCAATTGCCTTTGACGGAGTTTTCTCTTGATTTACACCAGTGCAAGTGAGGTGAGATTCAAGCCCACAAAATCCTAGGAAACGCAGAAATAATCCAAACGTTCATTAAGAAAAAAGGGGGAATTATGAAAGAGAACTCAAACAGAAAGCCCAGCTCATCCCATCTCTTCAGAAAAGAGCTGTGGTAACAAATGGATCTTGCAAAAGGCCTGAGAGGTTAACAGACATGGACTCTGTCAGACCAAGCAAAGTCTAGCACTGAGGGCCCTGAACTGAGAATTCCCTGTCCTCAGGCACACGAGGCTTGTCTAAATTACACAACTTCATCATTTGAAGACCTGGTTGGAGTAGATTAGTCTAATAACCCCTTTCATTCTGAACTGTTAGTGCCAATGTGAATGTGGACAAGCTGAATAGTTCCGCTAGTCCTCCCCCTACTTATCCCACAATGTATTGGTCACCTTTTGAAATCTCCTGGAATCCATTGCCTCTAGGAACTGTGAGATGGGTACCCGGAAAGCATTGCAACTGAAAGGGTTTTGAACAAGGCTAGTATGGCTCTTAAACTGACACAGCACAGCTAGTGTGGATGCAATACACTGTGTTTAAATCAGTTCAGTACAACCAGTTCAACTACACAAGCTGTTTAATTTCCTAGTGTTGGCATGCCAATCATTAGAGGTGTCAGGTCAAGCATCCAGCTGTTGGGTGCGGTGCATGTAATTGATGTGTTTTTAAATGTTGCAACGGAAGCATCCGTCTAGCTGCTGTGATGATAGGTGGTTTATATATAATGTATAAAAATAGATTAAATTCGGGTGGGGAGAAGAGAGGAAGGAGAAAGAAAGAGAGAGAAAGGAAAAAGCACTCCAGCCAATTACTCTAAAGAAAAAGAAAAGAGCAAAACATCTGCAGGAATCATGAGCAGCTTGTTGTTAGAGGTCAGCAGTTCGTCAGCAGTTGAGTAGAAGAGTTCAGCAGTTCGTCCGCTGCCAGTAAGTGCTCGCTGCAGTTATTAGTAGGGAGGTGTTAGAGAGGATTTACCCAGCCAGTTTGAATTGAAAATGGAAATTCCTCTAGGAAAATCCCATTGTACTCTTGCAGTATTGAGCATTCCCCGGCTTGAACTTGTGTTGCTCTGGGCCTTACTTGTGGTTAAGGCTATAAAAAGACCCGAGTGAAATCAGCTTGGTGCTCTTCATTTCATGTCTGGATAAATGCGCTCCACGTTCCCATGGAGTTGTCTTGATTTTTGCTGGTGACGCATTGCAAAATGGCACCCATCCTGTCCTAGAGTCCAGCTGATCTCTAGAGAACTCCATTCAGGTTTTGCACTTCCAACACATCCCAGTAAATACTGTAGATACACACACATTGCACAGGAGAGGGTCATTGTGCAGAATAAGCGCACGTTGTTTTGCTGTGTGCAAGTCACAAAGTAGCAATGGAGAAGCTCCATTAGCTCTAGTCCATCCCCTTTGGGCAAGTGTGGGATGTTTCCCTCCTGTATGTTTTGTAGTCCCCTGTCACACTTTAAGTGCCTGAGAGGAAAGTAGAAGCAAAGAAACTCAAAGCACAATGTAGCTGAAAGCACGAGTTTCATCAGGTTTTGATGCAAGGCCATAAATTTGCCCTAGGGTCACTCCAAAGTGAACCTCAGCAAAGCTTTTGACAAACCCAGACTGAGAATACCGACTGCATGCTTAGGCCTCAGTGCTGAAAGTGCACCTGTAGGTCCTTACACTCACAGGCATGCTAGCTGAGCTTTGGTTAAGGCCTCTTGAAAAATCTGACTCAGGTAGATACTAAGAGCCTGATTCCGCACTCCATTGCCTTGTCCAGGCTGAGGCAGCATCAGAACTGGTGTAGGAGAATGACAGTTAAGTCCTGTAGTGTGCACAGGACTAGATTTGAAAGTGGGGCTCAACTTGAGACACCTTAAAGGGCCAGAATTTTCAGAGCCTGGATGTTCAGCACTTTCTGAAAATCAAGCCCCTTTAATATGTGTCAGGTTGAGCACCCAGAAATGGATGCAACGAAAATCACAACTTTCTTGAGCAGGGAGGCCCTGAACAAAGATGCGTGCGCCATTCCTCGGTGAAATAAAATAAGGAGATCAATCAATACCTCTTTTTAAAAGAATCGAAGTGCAAAGATTAACACAAAATCCGAAGGCCAGATTCTGACGCCAGTTAATTCTGGATTTACAACAATGCAATGTCACTGACTTCAGTGATGCTTGTAGCTTGAAAATCAGGCCCCTTATTTAGGCATCTAAATATGGATTTATTCATCCAGTTTTGAACATCGTGGCATATAAATTCGTGGGAAACAACAACTGCTATGAAAAGTCCGTCTGTTAGCTATTGGGGGTTTTTAACTTTGTTTCTATTTTGCAAAAATCTAGCTTCGGTTACTACATTTCTTCTGCATGGTTAGAATTAACCACGAGAAATTGGGCTAGATGCAGCAATCATTGGGTGAAATTCTATACAGGAGGTTAGACTAGATGATTGTGATGGTTCTTCTGGCCTTTAAGCTATGAACATGTGTTTCCTATGCTGTGTAAATTCTGTGTGCGGTTGGGAGCTTTCGTAAGAACAGTACATAGTATTTTCAAGAGGAGCTTAAAAAAAATTACCTGATTGTTTTTGTTTACAGAGAAGAGAAGTACAAATCTCTTTATGCTCAGATGTCTGACCTCATTCTGTTAAAGTATTAAGAACTTGTCATAAACAAACATGACTGTGTAACACCTGCTTGATTTCATAGTCTGATTCTTCTTTGGAAAGCTCCCATCCAAAGTGTAGGCTTTGGTGAAATTCATTAATGCTCCAGATGTGTGTTCTGCTGTCAGCTGGCCTAGTAAAATCATTGTTTATTAACAGGTTCCCAAGAGTCAGATAGCTCTCAGTCTGCCAAGAAAGACATGCTGGCTGCATTGAAATCAAGGCAGGAAGCTCTGGAAGAGACACTGCGCCAGCGACTGGAGGAACTAAAGAAACTGTGTCTCCGAGAAGCGGTAGGCAATAGAAATTTTATAACCCTGGAAAACATTGTGGCTTGTATTTTTATATGCTCACAGCCTCGTTTGAAAATGGATGGAGGCTGGAAGGAGAGGGAAAGCCTTTCTAAATCATATCTCACAAAGTGTGCAGTGCCCAAGGACCGAGTGATCCCCAGGCATTTCATGTCTGGTGCGGCACAAGGCCTTTTTCACACTAGAGATGCTGGACTCACGCCAAGCCATTTGTGCACGCATAAGGCCTGATCCAGCAAGGTGCTGAGCATCTGCAGCTTCTGCTGAAGTAATCGTGAGTGGTGGATGCTTAGTATATACTGTACTCAGCGACCTTCAACAGGGCTCCCAGTGAGCAGTTTGCTATTGACTTCAGTGGGAAGAGGCTCAGTCCTCTAGATGGCATGTCCAATCTAACCATTGTGTGGTCACCTTTCCTGGTATATGCCTGTCGCAAAGCAAAGACTCACCAGCATGGCCCCTCCTGCTGGTAATCTTGGGAATTAGCTCTTCCAGCACTCAGAGTGCCCTCTGCTGGCCAGTGTCTCGCCTGCCTCATGCCCCGTGTTCCTCCTACACACCGATGGCCCTTTAACTCAGGGTTTTTCCCCAGCAGTACCCCCTTTACTGTAAGTCTCCCCTCCAACAGGAACCCCCAACCCTCTAAACCCACCTTGTCTCAGTGGCTACTGCCAGTCATCATCCTTTCACTAGGGCAGACTGCAGTCTGAAAGGTCACTCATCATTGGCAAGGGGTTAGGACCAGCTGCACCTCTGAAGCCCAGTACCCTTGTAGGCCTTCAACAAGGCCTGCAGCCTGGGGCGTTGTCAGGCTGGAGCTCTCCCAGCTTCTCTTGCCCTTTTCCCCAGCCCTGCTCTGCTTCAGGTACCTTGCTCGCAGACAGCTAGCCCTTCTTCCTCCATGGCTGGAGAGAAACTCTCTCAGCTCCTTCCTCACAACACTTTTATAGGGCCAGCTGTGTCCTTATTGGGGCATGGCCCCAGCTGTGGCTGCTTCCCCAGTCAGCTTTCACAGACTCAGCCGTCTCCAGGGCTGCTTTTAACCCTTGTTCTTCAGGAGTGGGGCGATAAATCGATCTCCAACGGCACTCCCATCAACTCCGGAACTCCAGCTTGCCAAAAGGCGCAAACTGGAGTTGACGGGGGAGCCCGCTGCCAACCACTGCCGCTGTGAGGACGGCAGGTAAGTTGGCCTAAGATGCACCAACTTTAGCTATGGTCTTCACATAGCTGAAGTTGTGTATCTTAAGTCTACTCCCCCTAGTGTAGACCAAGCCCTAGTGTAGACATGGCCTCAGGTCACCATTTCCATGTTCATTTCCCAGCATGCTTTGCCAACTCCCAGCTTTTTCACAACGCAGTCCCATTGCCTGGCCTGGGGGTTAAATCACCACAGTTTGGAGGCCCCTCAAATACAAATAGCACAGTTTGGGGTGAGTTTGTGTGCACCATGCTGGGGTCTTCGCTTCACTGAGTTGTATGTAACATGACAAATGCCGAGGAGGTCCCTGGACTATATCCTCAGTATCACTAGTTAGTAGAAGAGGATGTTAGGTAACATTGTCAGAAAATCACCTTTCTGTCCTAAATATCCACCATGGGGCAAACAGGGTGCCAGATGATGAGGTCATACTGTGCTTGGTATGTGTCTGTTTAATTATTGTTGGGATTGGTTTAAACTGGCTTGTTTTTAAAGCAAGTCAGCATGAATGTAAAACCATTTCAAATGCTGGAGAAGTTAGGATCCTTGCTGTGTTTGTTCCTGGAAACATAATAAATATTAGCAGCAGCTTATACGAAGTTTACACTTCGATCACACGTGCATATATAACACCTGTTTCCCAGGCCTGGAAAAATCCAGTTTTAACAAAAATCACTACCAGGAATAGAGAATGGGAGAGCTGGCTTTGGACAGCAGTACTGGGATCTTTAAGTTGCTGTTTATATTTAAAGTGCCTATCACTTTAAAAAACAAACAAACAGAAAAAAGACCATTGCCCATTTTTTTAAAAATGTCATTGCGCTTTGTTTAGACTTGGCTCTGACTTGAATACCAGCTGGGATAAGCAGGAGGAAAACAGCTTTTCAACAAAGGATGTCTGAGGAAATATGTGTGGGCCTCATCCCACAACCCTTCCTCGCATGAGCAGTCCTGACGTGTGAAGTCTCAATTGGCTTCGATGGGACTACTCTTTTGCGTAAGGTTTGCAGGATCAGGTCAGACCCCAAGAGTCCATAAACCATTTAGCTTGGATCAACTGCAGAAAGTGGTCAAAAGTTTCACTGGCTCTTTTATTTTGAACATTTCTTCTCGGGCAGTCCTGAATCGGTTCGTTTGCTATGGGAATTTCTGAGTTAAAATGAGGCAGAGACAGGCAAGGAGAAGGAGAAGAGGCTTACGCATGGGCTTAATCAACCTAGCACGTCCCAAACCATTCACAACAGTGACATCATGTTGCTTCACTTACTTATGAATTCAGATTACATTTCAGGGCCCTGTCTATAAATCCATTTCAGTTCGTGGCAATAGCACAATAGCCCACATTGCTTTTGTTCTTACAAAACCTTGGGCATTTGGGAGTCTTGGCAAAGGAGCCATTAAAGATGTAACTCATTCCCCACCCCAGCTCTTCATGCTAAGATTGGGTTTATGAAGGATCCCTCTGATGCTCAGTCAGAAAGACTCAGAATCTGTATCTCGATGCACTATTTGTAGCCAGCCATTTTGTGCAACAGGATCAACATGTTACAGAAAAAGATCGACAGCAGCCATGCTGGAGAGGGAAGCATTTAAACAACCTTGAAAAGGGGCATTGTGCACTTCACTGCAGTGCTGGGCTGGGAATTCATTGTGTTGGGAACTCTTAAGCCAGGGCCTCATTTCCCAGTGACCTGAAAACAGTAGAAAGAAAGCCCCCATTAGGGAGGGGGTCGTGGGGGCATGAGGGAGGCAGAGAGCCGAGCTACACGCTGCACATTAAGGTCATCCACTGTTATATGGGATTCAGATGATTTAGGGTTTTCTGCCAGCTGGATCCTCTCAAGGCTGGCGATGCAGAACACAAAAGCCTTTTGTCCTCAGTGCAGAGACTGTTCCGCTTAAGAAGCTGAGTTGTTCCTTGTAGCAACACTGTTGCCTTTTCTCTGCAGGCATTTGAATGTCCTTAATTCAGATCAGTGTAGATGAATTGTACGTACCAGAAAAAACACAGAGTTACCATCAAGCCTGGCATTTGCTCCTTTGCCTGCTTCAAATCTATTCCAGTGAGCATCCCTTGGCTGTGAAAGTTTGCAGGGTTTGCTACTTCACTCTTGAAACTAATCTTTGCAAATGACCCTTTTGGTCTCGTATTGTTCCAAAACTGCACATGACATAGCTTGGAGTTGGACAAGGATTTCAATTCATAAAATGTTATCATATAAGTACTTAAGTATCAGGCGCTGCTTTAAATTGCCATTTTCACTGCGTCTGGCTCAGACAGCTCATGAATTAGATTGGAGTATTTTAACATGCAGTTACAATCAGAAAAATGATTGTAGAAGTGGCACTCAACAGTTCTGCTTCCTGTGTGAATTCAGAGTCAGATCTGCTGGCTTCTCTGTCAGAAACAACTGTTTTCCTTACTGTTACCTCTAGAGAGACAACACTGTTGAAGGAATGTGAGCTGGCATCTATTCTGGCTCGTGCATCGTGCTCTGATGTCCTGCTAATGGGCAGCACCTATGACCCTACGGACAGATCATGTTAATTTTTCTTCTAGCTGCAGAAAATATATTCCCGTTGATAATGCACAAGCCAAAAAAAGAACTCAGCTTGACTTTCAGAGTACAGGCTACCTTCATTGGCCTGGAATTTAGAAAACCCTTCTGTATATTTATCAACTGATCAGATATGATATGGAGTCACTGAAAGATGATCAACAATGGAATCCTGGCAGTGCCATTTTGACAATCATGTTTCTGAGTGTTACTGCACTTTAACAATACACATGGGATAGGTTTGCTTTTGTGTATTCCCTTCCTCACTAATAGCATCTTATGTTTTCAGGAGCTCACAGGAAAGCTGCCCAGGGAATACCCCCTAGATCCAGGAGAGGAGCCACCTATTGTAAGGAGAAGAATAGGCACTGCCTTTAAACTGGATGAACAGAAAATACTGCCTAAAGGAGAGGTGAGGACTTGCTGTCCAGTCCAGTCCTATCTGTCTATCTTACATCTAGGACATCTCTCAGCGTATTACTCGGGAACTACAATTTTTAATTTAACTTCTTTATCTTTTTATTCGTTTACTCATCTTTGCTTGTATTTGGGGCGAGGAAGAGATGGGAGAACATGCTGGTCCGAGCATAGGACTGGGGGCCAGGAACTCTTGAACTCCAGTCCCGGCTCTGACACAGGCAAACAGAAGTAGCTTTGGGTGAGTCACTTATGGCTCTGATCCTGTTAACTATGCACGCTGCCCTCAATTGTACCGGTAGCTGAATGACATTGCTGATGCAGGTCTAGATTATTCATGGGACTAAGGGTAGCAGGATTGGGTTCTGAGTTGGTCTGGTCTTTCAGAACACTTCTGGTATCATTTTGAGTGTTCCAAGCTGTTCTCAGTACTAAAGTTGGTACCATTTCTGCCAAAGTCCTTTAATAAAGTGTCAGATCAATTCTTCGAACTGGTCCTGTGATTGCGAGAGAAACGTATTTTACGTCCTACTGCTAAACAAAGGACCCGGCCTCCCTGCCTCTGGGCAGCTTGACTTGTGTTTGTGTAAGTTTGCCTGGGAGTGTTTGTTCTTTGCTCTCTCTCCCACAATTGGCTGGGTCAGTGCCCTGAATCATGGCTGTGAAAACAGCCCTGGAGCAGCTGTAAGGCGGGACCGGAATTCACAGAAAAGCCATTGTCTGGGGGGACTGGTCTCAAGACACTTGTGGATATTCTAGTTTTGAGTTTCGTTTTCTTTTTATAATGAAGAGAATAACTCTGTGGTTTAAGGTCGGAGTCAGCTGGAGAATTAACCCTTTATTGTATCGTTAGCATCTTCTGTCTGCTTAAAACATGAACAACCAAAGCTTTCAAGGTGTGTGTTTGATGGAGCCAGTGAGAGGAATTCCACTCAGCTTGCATGCTTTGTTTAGCTTTTACAAAGAAAGCCCTGACTCCTGAAAGCTTTGCACTCTGTTTGCTGCAGTGTTATAAATGGATCTTCAAATTCCCATGTCTTGTCTTGGGGTGCGTCTAGCAAACACACCTTTTTCAGTGGCGTGTAGTGTACGTATGTATGTAACCCCTGCTCCTAGCTAAGGTGTGTATGGCAGTGTAGACTCCAAGCCACGGCTCAGGTGAGTAAAGGCACCTGAAGGGTGTGGGCATGTTAACAAATATATACCTTACACAGCATTCTTCATGGCCAAATTGTGTCGCCCCGTCTACACTGCTATTTTGAGCCATGTAGTGTCCTGCTGCCATAGCCTTTCCCCACTGTGGGTAAAAGCTCCAACAGCGAGGATAGCCTGTGGCTCTCTATTGCTGGAGCCTTTCCTCCCTGCAGTGAAAGACTGACAGCAGGGAGTTGATGAAGCCTTTCCCACTGCCTCCCCTTGCCAAAGCTTTTCTCTAACACGTGTAGCTACACACTGCAGCGTGGACACAGCCTGCTTCTCAGTGCAGTGTGTAACTACATGTACGCTACACGCTGCTGCCAATGTAGACCTAGCCTTAGGGTTAAGAGATGGCTTCCAAGCCAGGGACGCTGGATGGAGTCTGTTTCCCTCTCGATCCTTCGATTAATAGTGATGCATGGTCCGTGCATGCAAGTGAACAATTCTCCTCTGTAGGGAGAAAGAGGATAAAGCCACTTTCCACCTTTGTAGGTAATGAATATTTCAGTAAAACAGGATTGCCAACCTCAAGTGTTCAAAAATGCAGACTCTGACCCCCCCAAAATCATGTGATTGTCTTAAAAATCACAATCTTTTTAAAAAAGATAAATGTTTGGATCTGTTTATTTGTCTTCTGATTTTTGAGCCTTCAGGATTCATGGTTTCAAGCTTTGATCTGCAACCATGAGGGCTACAATTTTTTTTTTTTTAAATGAAAGTTGAGATTCTCTCAGGATCATGTGATTCTAGGAGCTGGGGCTTTAAGTAAAACCTCAAATGTCATGACAGTTGGCAACAAGGCAGGGTTCCATCTGAAGGCAAATGACTGCCCTGGTGCTCCAAGGCAGTACAGATGCTCCCCGACTTACGGAAATCTGAGTTACACAAACCCCCCCTCCCCGAAAACCCCCCCCCCCCCCCCCCCCGGACCCTGGGGGGGGGGGGTTGCGTAATGGTCGGAGATGAGTTTCCAATTTACGCAAGGCATTCCAGACTGGAATGCTTGCATAATTCGGGGAGCATCTGTACGCATAAGGCACCCATCCAAAAAGAGATTAATGGGGGAGAGGCGAATGAAGACAGATCTTTATGATTTTAAGGATGATTTAGAAAAAAAACATTAAGGTCAGAAGCTGCAAATGAAGCCAAGCTCTCTCAGTATCTTCACTGGGAGTGTTGGATGAGTAAGGACTGAAGGGCTGACCCCTAGCTGGATTTATTTTTAATCACCCTTAGCACTGTCCTTAATCCGCCCTTGCTTACTTTCAGTGGGCATATTGCCAGAATAAGTCAAATCAGGCTCTCTGTCTTAAACCTCTATTGTGTCGAATGCACTGTTAATAAGTTTAGTGTTGACAGAGTTTATGAAATCTTCAAAGCAAAACTCATTTTACAAAACAAAACCAGGCCTTCAGCTGGCAGTAATGTGAGGGGAGCTATAATTATAGCTTGAAAGCAATGCTGACTCACCACTGACAGCAGAGGGATTTTGAAGCCAAGATGTCCAAAATGAAAGAGAGCCATTCCGGTCGGAGGGGGGATTATTCCTATATCATCAACCACTCTGTGTACGCATGTTGGTAAATTGAGAGGTTTTGAATATGGCTAACAATAGGGTTTCACTGAATATGTGACTAAAAGTGCTTGCGATCTGAGCCCTGAGCATTTAGCAAAACTAAGATTTTAATTTGCAGCTCAAATCCCATTTAAAGTTAATAGGACTTGGATGTGTGAGGGAGCCAGACCCCTTTGAAAATTCCAACCCATGTTCTCATCTTCACGGGCTACAAAGAGTCCGATTTTCTGCTGGTGTAAACTGGCAGAGCTCCACTGACTTAATGGCAAAGTATCACTGCCAGTTACGCCAGCTGAGAACTTGGCCCTAACTGTGTAAACCCTGCTTAAGCACAACTTAACTCTGCCATGGCCAAACAGGGGGTAACTTTCTGGCTCTCTGGCATGGCCAATTCCTTCTGCTAAAACCATGACACCTCCTTGCCTTGTGCATGGCCTCGTTATATCACACCTCTGTGATGTCTCATGCTGACGCTGAGTCACAATGCATTTATGTGTCGCCTCACATGAATGATGTTCGGTCGGATTGGATTGTAACGGGATGAATTTGACACTTTAGTTCAAGGGGCGATCGGCGCTATACAAGTGCTAAGCAGTAACATTATGTTGAAATGTCATGACTTTGCATTGGGACTTATCCGTGCGACATCCTGACGTTTCATTTTCATACAGCACTCGGTCACCATGGTGACAGACACCTTAGAAATATGCGGGGGGGAGAGAGGTTGGGATTCAGACACCACCCCATAGGGAGACATGAGTTTGTTCTGCAAGCCAGAGAGCAGACTCAGCAGCCGGAAGGAACTGAGTTGAGTAGTGACGATCCTCACCAAATAAGGGCTAGATCGGTGGTTCTCAGCCTGTTTACCATTGTGGGCTGCTTAGGCCCTGAGGATGTCACATGGGCCGCAGCTCTGTGCTGATTGGGCAGCCCGCAGGCTGCAGGTTGAGAACCACTGGGTTAGACTGTACAACCTTGTGCAACCCTTTGAAGTCATGAGGAGCAGTTGCACAGGCTGGCCCAACAATGGACTTGTGGTCGAGCTGGGGGCAGGTTGGTAGACGGATTCGCCTCTTGTTAAGTGCCATTTAGGGCCAGATCCTGGGCCAGTGTAAAGCGACCTAGACCTGTTGAAGTCAGGGGAGCTTTGCATGCAGCTACCCCCGCCGAGGATCTGGCCATGACAGCTGGCAGCCAGGACAGCCCGAATCTCTTCCCAATTTGACAGGAAGCCGAGCTGGAGCGCCTGGAGAGGGAATTTGCAATTCAGTCACAGATCACCGAGGCTGCTCGGCGCCTGGCCAGTGACCCCAATGTCAGCAAAAAGCTGAAGAAGCAAAGGAAAACCTCCTACCTTAATGCCCTAAAGAAACTGCAGGAGATCGAAAACTCCATCAACGAGTATCGCATCAAATCTGGAAAGAAGCCAACGCAGAGAGCCTCCCTGATCATAGATGGTGAGTGGGGTTCAGGGTCTGGGGCATATCTTTAAGGGCTGAAGTGGGCCTTGAGGGGTGTATAGGCCTTGAATAGAGGCCTTGGCACAGGGAGTGAATTTCACCCACATTGAGCTAGAGCTAGGAACTGAACCCAGGAGCCCTGGACCCAAATCCCTGCTCTAACATGTAGCTCAGTAGTGCTCCTCTCCCTCTAATGGACTCTGAGTCTCTGTTTCTCCCTATGTATTGTTCTCTCTTTTCCTTGTTCTGGTTGGCAAGCTGACACGGGATTCGACTGGTGCCTAGATAATGTGCTGGCTCGGAACACATGGGTAAATTTCAGGCTATGTGAGCTTAAGCAAGGTACTTAACCTATCTGTGAGTCGGTGTACTCACCTGTAAAATGGGTATAGTAATACTTCCTTCAGAGGGATGTTGCTTAATTAATATTAGTAAACCTTGGGCGAGGGGCATCATATAAAATCCAAGTATCATCATCATCACATTTTTTTTATAAAAGCATAATCCTCAGGACACCTTTTATGGTGTACGCCGCTTTTTAAAATAATTTCCATTAGCCTCCTTCAAAGCTTGAAAATAATAACAGAGCTTTTTCTTGCTGATTTTGCTCTTCCTGTTTATAAACAGAGCTGAAATTATCACTGCGTCTCTGGCTTCCTTAGTTGTAACCCAGCTGTGTTCTGCTGCCCTTAAAGCATTTTGAGTTCCTCTCCGCTCAGTGGCTGTGCATATGTCAGCACAACAAACACAAACTCCAGGGAGATCTGAACGTCAGAACACTTCTGGCAAAGGGACTGTGGTGTTATTTCTTTTGTTGCTCTAGAGGGCACTTGGCAGTATTGGTGAAAGTCTTACAAACAACTTGGGTTTGTTTTTAATTGACAGCTGAATGGTAACTTCATAAGGGTGGGATGCGGAGTCAAATCCTGAGCTCTGTGGGGTCTGATCCTCAGCTGGCGTCAATTGGCATAGTTCCCTGTGGGGATCTGGACTCTTAGTTTTGACTTGGTCCTAAAGCCCACTGAAATCAGTGGGAGTTGAAGGCACTAGCAACTCCCAGGCAGAAGCTCAGCATGTCAAGGGAGCTGGCCTGGAGTTTTACTCAGGCTTTGCTCTGAGTTCTGCCTGAGTGAGCTGGCCTATATTAACAGAAATTGTACTGCTTTGTGGCAGTGTGGAGAACCAGGGACACCTATGCTTTATGTACTGGGGAAGATTCTGTTGTGATTCTGTGTTAAACCACATGCTATTAATGGCCCTTTGGTTATTTTTTTTCTTCTCCTCAGAAGGAAACGTCGCCAGCGAAGATAGCTCCCTCTCAGATGCCCTTGTTCTTGAGGATGGTATGTTGTCCATTTCAGACCCTAGAAACCTAACACGGTAAAGGGAAGGATGTCTGCATCTCCCTGAAAGTGGAGGAAATCCTGTGTATGCCTGTGCCCCTGTACGCCGGTGCCATTTCACGGAGACAAGGTGGGTGATATCTTTTATCGGACCAACTTCTGTTGGTGAGAGAGACAAGCTTTCAAGCTTACCCAGAGCTCTTCTATGTGTGCTCAGAGGCTCGTCTCGCTCACCAACAGAAGTTGGTCCAATAAAAGATATTGCCTCACCCACCATAACTGTCTGATATCCTGAGACCAACATGACGACAACAACACTGTCCTTGCCATTTAAGAGCAGATAATTTCAAACAGCCACCTTCCATCAGACCCCCATGAGGGTTATATCAATTATATATGAAAAGTACAGACATAGAAATAAGTACGTATTCTGTAGGAAAAGGCTCGTACATATTGCAACTAAATCCACAACCCCTTAAGACATCCTAGTTGGAGGAATAGGGCATATGATGCACACTATAGGCCTGATTTTTAGGGGTGTTGGGAGACCATTAGGATGCTCTGGTTTGACCCCTTACATAACACAGGCTGGAGAAGATCACCCGGTGATTCCTATATCAAGTCCAATAACTTGTGTTTGACTCAGGGATCACCAACCTGGAAAGGTTGAGCTACATTTCTCTAGTTCAAAGTCCAAAACTATTTGCACCCCCTCTTCCATTTTTTATTCTTTTACAGTAAATATGTTCATGAGAACAATGCTAAGCCTGTTTCATTGGGGTATGTTTTTCAAGAGGTTGACAGCGAATACTTGACCTTGAAGGGGAAAAGGTGTGTGCAGAGTGGGGGGAAGGGAGAACTGGAGCAGGTTGCCGGCACAAACATGAAAACAGCAGAACTAGGGTGTCCTGAAGAGTTTTATTTTCTTTGCTTTAGATTGGAAAGTTTATTATCCCCTGATTGCCTTTTGTGACCACTACGCTTCCACCATCAGTCGAGAAACACTGAACTAGAGCATCTACCGGAACACTTCTTAAAATGAGGCCCTAAGTTCATTATCATATAATTTATGCTCGGAAAAAGCATCTCTGTCTGCTACACTGTGTCCATGTGGTAATCTTGGGCATGCTGGGTGAAAGCCACGTGCAGCCTAGTGTTCTTCAAAAGCATCAGCTGCTCTGCTTGTTTCTCTTTGCAGAGGATTCTCAGGTTACCAGCACAATATCCCCCTTACAGTCGCCTCACAAAGGACTCCCTCCCCGGCCGCCCCTACATAACAGACCACCTCCTCCACAGTCATTGGAAGGACTCCGACAAATGCACTACCACCGGAATGATTACGACAAGTCCCCTATCAAGCCCAAGATGTGGAGCGAGTCATCCTTGGATGAACCCTACGAGAAGGTCAAGAAACGCTCCTCACACAGTCATTCCAGGTCAGTCCGACAGTCGGAGATTGCCAACTACATAAACCTCCTCTTTTTTGTAGATGCCCATTTGGAATGGTAATGACGGGTGTTTTCTGGTAAGGCCATGTGTGTGAGACAGAGAGGTTGTCTTTAACCTGAGCCTATATAATGAAAGCTTTTCCCAGATCTCATGGCAGAATATCACTCATTTGAATGATATTTAGCTGCTTTGGTAAATAATCATGCCCTCGGAGATCGTAACAGCTATAATCACACCAAGTGCTGCTCCGTATCTGATTGTTATTTTAAAAAGGCAGTTGGAGAGGACAGGTAACAGCCTCTCACTGAAACTTCTGCTGAGTCTTTGTAACAGCTTGTGCTTGAACGTCTGTTACTGTAAAAGCAATTCAGATCAGTTACGTGTGTGGAACTCCGTTCACGTCTGCGGGATGTGTTTAGCCCAGAGACTCAAGGTCCTAGGTGTAGAGCGTTTGTCCCTGGAGTCTGAAATGCAGTGTTTGCTTTGCAGCAGTCATAAGCGGTTCCCCAGCACAGGCAGCTGTGCAGAGGCCGGGGGGAGCAGCTCTCTGCAAAATAGCCCCATCAGGAGCCTCCCACATTGGAATTCCCAGTCCAGCATGCCATCGACGCCAGATCTACGGGTACGCAGTCCGCATTATGTCCATTCCACTAGGTAAGTCCTGCCGCTCCCAAAGCAACTCGCCTCTCTTCGTTTACGCAGAAGTATTTTTTGTTTTCACACTTTAAAGATCAGAGGCCTCTATTCAGTACGGAAGTGCAGTCCTCAATGGGGATTCGTTCCTGAATCAGGGCTTGAATCTTCAACTTACTTCAAATTAAAAAAAACTAAAATTGACCATATCCTTTGGGTGAGATCTTAACCAAAGTTTCTGACTGTTCATGGGTATTACAACCTTCAAGCCACCCTTTGAAAGTGACAAAATGTTAATATCAGTGCTCAAGTTAAATTCAAAGTTAGGTAATTACCCTTTCCTTTTGGACATGAAAGGTTGGGTAGTGTTAAACCACTGCTCCAGTGAACTGGGTATGCTGAAAAGCCTGTCTAAAGTGACCATCCAAAGGACCAAGTAGAGGTGGGTCTGATTGGTCACATGGTATCATTTCTGTTCCTTGAGTGATTGACTGAAACTTTATAAACGGGATGAGCCGATCCAGAATGAATAAAGACCACCCAGATTTGGATGGGAGTCAACACCCCTCTACACATGCAAATCTGGGTGTTCACATGAAAGACGGTCACGCTGTGACCATCTGGAGGCCTAAAGCCACTCAAGAGACCAGCAAAAGATAGCTGCTTAATAGAGGTGGTTCACCTGAGAGGGGAACAGAAAAATATCTCTTCCCTGTGGGATGGTGCTGCATGAGCTGGCCTTGACGACACAGCTTTACTGTAAACATGAGGAAAGGCCAGCAAAGGAGGCGCACCACACTTTGGGGCTGCGCTTTGTGGGTCATTGGACCCGCACATTGCAAAGCAGAGGGGGAGGGGGCATGGAATCCAAGAACAGAACCCAAAGGAAAGGTTTGCACAGATCCACAGCACTCTGTGTTCCCTTCTCTGGGGGCAGTGCCCTCGGCACCACTTGTGAAGGTGGCTACTGGGGCAACCATGCTGGGAGGCTTCTGTGGTCTCCCAGCCCCATCCCCCGTGCTGCTGAAAGGGGGTGCCAGGCTGACTCCAAAGAGGCTGGGGAGGAGCCAGAGGATCTCAGTATTTGGACCTAGTGGCTCCAAATCCCCACACAGGGAATGTGGAGGGGGAGTTGGCTGCTTTTTCAACAGGCAGCAATCAGAGGGACTGCAGCTCCACATGCTGCCTGTGAGTCCGACCCCAGAACTCGGCTTAGTTCCCCTCCATAAGGGAACTTGCTCTGGCTTTGGGCAGGGAGGTGGGACGTGCACCTCCGCTGGGTACATCTACTTCAGTTCCTGCACGGACGTGCCCATGTGGCATGCCCCGCATTCTGCTTGAGGGTGTTGGAGTTGGGGGGAGTCGTGAGCCCTCGACACCTCTCAGGCTTAGCTCCGTGTGTTTGCGCTGTTTGGCGCATGCCAGTTTGGCATTACATGCTTGAAAAAGACCCTGCGTGGTTTGTGAACCAGGCAGACTCAAAGCCTGTCTTCCCGCCCCCTGCAGGTCAGTAGACATCAGCCCGACCAGACTACAAAGCTTAGCTCAGCACTTTAGACACAGAAGCTCCAGCTTAGAGTCACAAGGGAAGCTCCTTGGGTCAGAGAACGAGACGGGGAGCCCCGATTTCTACACCCCAAGGACTCGTAGCAGTAATGGCTCTGACCCCATGGACGACTGCTCTTCCTGCACCAGCCATTCCAGCTCTGAGCACTACTACCCTGCCCAGATGAACCCCAACTACTCCACGCTGGCCGAGGATTCCCCCTCGAAAGCCAGAGAACGGCAGAGGCAAAGGCACAAATCCGCGGGAAACCTGGTCTCTTCTAATTCAGGGAGCATGCCCAACCTGGCGGCAAGGAACGGAACTGGGCACCCCGGGGTCTATCTACACAGCCAGAGCCAGCCTTCCTCTCAGTACAGGATCAAAGAATACCCCCTGTACATCGAAGGCAGCTCCACGCCGGTGGTGGTGCGTAGCCTGGAGAACGACCAGGAGGGACACTACAGCGTGAAAGCACAATTTAAAACCTCCAACTCCTACACGGCAGGGGGGATGTTTAAAGAGAACTGGCACGGGGACGAAGTGGACTCAGTACGACTGACCCCCTCCCGTTCTCAGATCATAAGGACTCCATCTCTGGGCAGAGAAGGCCACGAGAAGGGCTCGGGCAGGACTGCGGTATCAGACGAACTCCGGCTGTGGTACCAGCGGTCCACAGCCTCCCACAAGGAGCACAGCCGCCTGTCACACACGAGCTCCACCTCCTCGGACAGCAGCTCCCAATACAGCACATCTTCTCAAAGCACCTTTGTGGCGCACAGCAGGGTAACGAGGATGCCTCAAATGTGTAAAGCAACATCAGGTGAGAGCCGGCCCCAAGGGAAGCCGATCCAAGTTTGCTCTTAGCTGTCTAATGCCTGACTTGTGCTTTGGTCATTTATGAATGAAACCAGACAGCCTGCATCCCATCCTTTTGTGAATATAGCACAATGCGAAGCACAGGCATGTAAGATGGTGGGATTAGCAGTGAGGGAACTCTATCAGAGAGTGTCAGCGGCTGAGGGCTTTCCCCTGAAGCTCATCGATCATGAAGGACATCTTCATAGGGCTAGGAGGAAGATCCCCAGACCTGAGCCAAAGCCGTCAGAAATCTGTGGGAAGGTTTCCATTGACTTCAATAGGCTTTGGATCAGGCCTTTAGAGTGGTAGCAGAGAAAAAGCCCATTAGTGGTGGGCTGATCCTAAGTATCACATTAGGGTTATCGCTGTGAGGAAAAACGGAGCAAAACTCCAGAGAAGTTGATTTTTCCCAGTAAATACATAGACGAGTAAGGCATTTAATCAGTGTTACATTAGGAATATAAGATTGTCTCAGGGGTGGGCAAACTTTCTGGGCCGAGGGCCACAGGGTTGCAGAATTGTATGGAGGGCCGGGTTGGGAAGGCTGTGCCTCCCCAAACAGCCTGGCCCCGACCCCTATCCAACCCCCCCACCCACTTCCCATCCACCTCAGAATCCCTGACCATCCAACCCCCTGCTCATTGTCCCCTAACCACCCCCTCCAGAGATGCTCCTCACCCCAACCACCTTCCCGACCCCACCCCCTAAGCCCCCTTGCTCCTTGTCCCCCGACAGTCCTCTCCAGAGACCACCCGCCCCTAACCACCACCACCAAGGACCCTACCCCCTATCTAAGCCCCCTGCTCCTTGTCCCCTGACCAGCCCCTCCCAAGACCCCTCCACCCTAACTGCCTCCCAGGACCCCACCCCCTAACCCCGCTCCCTGTCCCTCTGACTGCTCCAACCCATATCTACTCCCATGCCCCAACCGCCCCCCCAGAACCCCACCCCCTTGCTCCCCCTCACCTGACTGCCCTTCCCCCGAGCCTCCTCCCCATCCAATGCTCCCTGTTCCCTGACTGCCCCCCACGGCTCCCTCCCTCTTATCCAATCCTGCCCGCCCCGCTGGTCGGAGTGCTGCTAATGCAGTGCTCCCCGACAGGAGCAGGGGACCGGAGCACTAGTGGCATGGCTGCCGGGGAGGGGGAGGCAGCAGGGGAGGAGCTGGGGATTGGACAGGATGGCCCCGGCCCCTCCCCCGCAGCCACGCTGCTAGCGCTCCAGCCCGCTGCTCGTGCCGGGGAGTGTTGCAGCATCAGCAGGACTGGCTCCAGCGAGCAGGGGTGGGTGGGATTGGATAAGGGGAAGGAGGTCCCGGGGGGGCAGGGGGAGTCAGGGAACAGGGTGCAGGGATTGTTGGATGGGGCAGAGACTCAGGGGGGGCGGTCAGGAGAGGGGGAGGGGCCAGGGCTCACCTCGCCAGCTGGAAGCTCAGGCGGGCCGAACAGGACGGTCCTGTGGGCTGTAGTTTGCCCACTCCTGGACTATCTGGTACAGCAAAAAAAAGCACAGTTCCTTAAAATAAAGAGCAAGTAGCCCCACTAAAAAAGACTTGGGTGCGTGGCTGAAGGCTGAGACCTTCGATTCATACAATACCTTCAGTGCAACTACTAGAGGTGCTTGCTTACCCCCAAGGGAATCTTGTAAGCTCTACAAAGTAGGGCCATTCTTTGTACAGCACCTAACACAGTGGAGCCACATCCTGGTTGGGCCTCGGGCCTGTCCTCTAATATTCCTATTAAATAATATCAGGACCTTGCAGCAGTTCATAAATTGCAGAGATTGCGCCACATTTCCCTGAAATGAGATGAGCTCGTTTAAGAGTGGATTCCTGTTTGCCGTCAGTCTCTGTTTTGAATAAGTCTGGGCAATCCGGTGTGCATGGAATACAGATAACCTGAGGCGTTGCCAAAAAACTGAACCTAACCCAGTTTTGTGAGAGTGAGGGAGTGAAAGCTCGTTGACTGACAGCTTCTCTTGACAGAATTGGTACAGACTGGGCAGCATGTTGACAAGCTTCCCTCATTTCACTCCTGCCCATGTACCTCAGCCTTGCCCTGAGGACACCACCTCTAAAGATCCCATTTCCAAGGCCTGTTCAGTCCTGGGAGCCTCTGTTGAGATTGTCAGCAAGGGATGCCCATTAATAGTGGTGACGATGCTTGTAAAATGTTGCTGTTGCCTATTGAGAGCTGAACTGAGCCTATCACAGGGACCACTGAACAGCCATCAACTGAGAATGTTCGTTCACTAGAGACCCTAGGCTGGATGTGTCTGAGCCGAAGATTTAATGGGGAAAGGCCTTATAGTCCATTACCACTCACCTGAGCCACCCCAGCCCTCTGCTCGGCAAACTTTCTTTTATCCCTTTTTTGACAGGAAGTTCAGGAACGTTTTGGCATTTCTGCCCCAAACAGAAGCAGGAAGTACCTAAAATTTAGTGAACGTGCTTATCCTCCTGAGCTGTAGAGACTCATTTTGGAAATCCTATTGTTTCAGATAGTTGGGGCATCTAAGAAGGTTAATGCTATTAGTGAAAACAAAAATTGTCTCATTTGTCAGTTGTCCCAGCAGTAAAGCGCTTTCACTGTCCATGCCAGTATGGACCTGGTCATGTTCCCCTTTGTGATGATGGGATAATAAGGAACACTTGTAAGAAAAAGATTAGACTTTGCTGCTGTCTTCTTTTTGAGTGTTATTTAACTGCAGGTAAAGAATTTAAATCATTTAAATCAATTAAAGAATGTAAATCATAGAGGTAAAATGTCTGTCCGACCCCACAGTGTCCTCCAAAGACGACTGTGCTCCTGAGCATGTCTGAGTTGGAGAGGTCGCTGTTCCAGGGATCTGAGCATTGGGATAGAATGACCAGTAAAGGGGTTTCTCGAATAGATCCTTAAAGCAGAAATGTCTTGTAAAACCTCTCCGGCTACATTACAGTGTTTGTCTAGGTTTTGGAGAATTAATTAACAAAGATCAGCCCACGTTTGGCTCATGCTAATAAGTTCACTGTAGCCACATTTAAATGAATCTTACTACTAGGGCATGGCCGAAAGCATCTTTGGTATGTTAAATCAATGGAAGTAGTGTTTGTACAGCAAGTAGCATATATGCCTAGAAGCTCCTAGCTAGCAGCCTGACAGCTACTCGCACAGAACTCCTCCCATGGGCCTTGAGCTGCCTGCAAAGCCTCTGAAATGAGACGACAAAGGTGCCAGGCTGGCTTTTCTCCTCCATTTCAGATCATGTGGAGGGACAGGTGCCCAGCCACGGCTACGGCACAAGGGTGCTGTGGGTTCAAATGGCAAGAAAACAATTATTTGATTTCATGTTTGGGGTGACTGGGTATTTCCCACGCTTGGTTGCTGTGAATTTGGTAGGTGCGGGAGGATCTTCAGCCCATATAATCACACACAGTTGGAGGCTGGGTTGGGACAAAATTTTCCCCATGCATCTGAATGCAGAGCCAGGTATATGTGCGTGGAGCAGATGGAGTCATGAGTATGTTGACTGGCCATTTTCACAGCAGCTGTGCTGCTCGGGGAGTACATGCCGAGATCCATTTGTAAATGGGATGTTCCAACTCCTGGGCTATGTTTAGTCACAACTTGCCGTGTTTCTTCTGCTCTGATGAGCTGACAGGGCTGGAATTCCTTAACCCTGTTCTCCTTGTCTAACTGGTTATTTTTTCCCTCACTTTTAGCTGCCTTACCTCACAGCCAGAGGAGTTCAACACCATCTAGTGAGCTAGCAGCTACACCACCATGCAGTCCCCACCACATCGTAGCATGGCAGACTGGGTGAGTCTCCAGAGGTGGGGTGAGAGGATTCGTATTCCTTGGTCTCTCACAGTTTTCTCTAGCCACTCCAAAATCACCATCTGGGATGCTGATGCGAGACTTTGTCATGCTAGAGTTGCCTTAAAGCGTGAAATGTAGATTTGGTTTAATCTCTAGATAGCCAATCGCAATAGTTTATGCACTTGAAGCAGAAAACAAGTTCTAGTACAGTGCGTTGCTCTCCAGTGCAAGGAGAGGACACAGCGTTCTGGGCACAGGAACACTCTCAGGTGTTCAATGACCTAATCTACGCAGAACATTTTCAGATATTCACTCACCATTGGTCTAGCATTAGTGCAGTTCTAGCACTGGAGAAGCCCCTAATTTAGACTGGTTCAGGCATTTGCATCAGTGTGTCATCTGCATACAATCTGCTACCAGTGCCAGAGCAGTGGTGGGAGAATGTCCACAAAAGCTGTATAGATACCACCTATGTTCCCATGTTGTAGGGAGCACTAAGGTTGAATTTTCTTTATGATTGCCATTGTGGTTGTCCAAGTTCTCAGACATCAGTGGAATCTTGCAGTATGAACAAAGTTAGACGCTTTTCTGTGGTAATTCTTGCACATATCCGGAAGGTTGATCAGAGGCACATGATTCAAGGATCAAAAGGAAGCTTCCCCAAGGACACTGGCTCTCCAGAATTTTTCATTCTGTTGCCTACGTTGTAAGCTATGTAAAACAAGAGCCCTTTCCCGGAACTACACAGCACCCCATATCCCAGTGCTTGATTCTCAGAATGTTGAGTTCTGTGACTCCACCAGGAGAGTCTTCAGGGAACACGGTTTGAGAACTGCTGCCCTAAGGTTGCAGAGACCTTCAGCCATTTGTAATGATCCTCTAGGAGCAGTGAACTAAGATGTGGTGGGCTTATCCCACAGTCATTCCAGGGGACAAACATTGGTGGGTCTTGAAGTTCTTACTCTAGTCTACCTCTGTGTCACTCTCTTGTACCCAAATATTTGATTTTACAGCAGCAAAAAAACTTTTTTTTATAAATCAACAGTCACTACACTTGTAGATGCTCCAGTATAAAGAAAGACGTCCACACGTGCCGTTTGGTTTTATGGCAACAATAACCCAGAAGACATTGAGTAAGAGAAATTGAGCAAGAGAAATTGAGCTTTAAAACAAAGATAGAGGATAAAAACAGAACCTCAAATGCCTAAACAAGTTGTCTGCATTTCAGCATGCTCAAATTCAAATTCTTGGCCCCCAAACCCATACTAACAGTTGTGGGTTTGGGTCAGGTCCAAAACTGGGGGGGGAAGGGCAGGGTGGTATTTTTATTGGTTCCAGTTCAGAGGCAGCCAAAGTACTGAAAGATTCCAAAATGGCAGAAATCTTGGGTGAACAGCCGAGATTTGTCCCATTCAAGGTATGGATCTCAGCCCAAACTGTAGCTTTGATTCTGCCCCGTTGTAATCGTCTTCCTCAGCATGTCCCTACCCTGAATACAAGTAATATGATCTGAAACCAGTTGTGAAGTCTCCTAGTTGAGCTTCTAGCAAAAACTTAAGGACTCTGATTTTTCTCTCCATTTTCCATGCACCAGAACTGCTCCTCCAAGCTTCACGCAGCAAAAAAAAAGAACAGGCCAGATCTTCAGCTGGTGGAAACAGAGCTATGTAGATTTACATCATCTGAGGATCTGGACCAACATTCTATGCAAAAAGGAATTCAGTGGATGAATCCATTATTGGTTTCATACCTGGGTAAAATGATAAAACGATTGGAGAAACAAAATTTAAAAAGAGGCAAGTAGAGTTTGTTACCAGGCGCAGAATACAGAGTTGGCCATCACAGCAACACATTTTGTTATTTCCTAGCATGAATCAAAGGCTTGATATTCTGCCTGATATGTCTTCTTGTGTCACTAACTCTTTTGTCTTAAGGTGACTCATCAACTTGTTTTCCCACTGTATTAATAAGCTCTTAACAATGTGTGTCACTTCTTTTCTTTAACATTTCCTCTTTACTGTTTCCTCCCTTGGCACTCTCCTTTGTTCAGAGAAGCAACAGACAACTCACCCACTATGGATGAGTCTCAGTCTCCATCTCACCAAAGTACTGATGAATAGAGGTATAGTAAGGGAATGTTTTGTTCTTTCATCCTTCTTCCCTGTAACGTGTGCTCTGCAAATTATTTTTGACATCCCAGTATCCATAAGGAGCAGACATTTGGGTTGTGTGGGTGTTTGGATAGTGACAGCAAGGCTTTGCTCAGCTCCTGGAAGAGCAAGCTGGAAGCATTTGCAAACCTTGTCGGCATGTGTGGGTGGCCCTTTCAGGAAGTCTTTTGCTCTTAGTTTTCTCTAGGAAGGCAGGCTTCATGCCAGCTGGGATAGGAATGCAAGTGGATAAGCATGGTTAGCCAAGGGTAGCAAGAGAAGCCCCTTTGCTTGAGACATTTCAGAGCAGTCTGGACAAAGTGCTGGGGGATGTTTCTGTAGAGATGAAGGGTGATGAAGTCTCAGGAGACCTGGATTCAATTCCTGACTCAGCCACAGGCTTCCTATGCAGTCGTAAGCAAGTCATTGTAGTCTGCCCCGTGCCTCCATTCCTCATACATAAAGTGAGGATAATTCTTCCCTAGCTCACAGGAATGCTATGAAGATGAAATCTAAAAGCGTTTTGGAACAAATTGATAAACTAAACAGTAATAAGTCTGTTAAATGCTATTCACTCCAGCGTTCTGAAGAAACTCAAATGTGAAATTGCAGAACTACTAACTTTGGTATGTAACCTATCATTTAAATCAGCCTCTGTAACAGATGATTGGAGGATAGCTAATGTGACACCAATTTTTAAAAAAGGCTCCAGAGGTGATCCCGGCAATTGCAGGGCAGTATGCCTAACTTCAGTACCAGGCAAAGTGATTGAAACTATAGTAAAGAACTGAATTATCAGACACATAGGCTAATGTGATTTGTTGGGGAAGAGTCAACATGGTTTCTGTAAAGGGAAATCATGCCTCACCAATCTACTAGAATTCTTTGAGGGGGTCAACAAGCATGTGCACAAGGGGGATACAGTGTGCTTAGATTTTCAGAAAGCCGTTAACAAGGTCCCTCACCGCTTAAGAGCCTTTGAAGTAAGTGTTCATTGGATAAGCTCTCATGGACTGGTTAACGATTAAAAGATAGGAAACAAAGCATAGGCATAAATGGTCAGTTTTCAGAATGGAGAGAAATAAATAGTGGTGGCCCCCAAGGGTCTGTAGTGGGACCAGTACTGTTCAACATATTCATAAATTACCTGGAAAAGGAAGTAAACAGTGAGGTGGCAAAATTTGCAGATACAAAACTGCTCAAGATAGTTAAGTCCAAAGCAGACTGCGAAGAGGTACAAATGGATCTCACAAAACTGGGTAAGTAGGCCACAAAATGACAGATGAAATTCAGTGTTGATAAATGCAAAGTTATGCACATTGGAAAACATAATCCCAACTATAAAATATAAAATCATGTGGTCTAAATTAGCTTCTGTCGCTCAAGAAAGAAATCTTGGAGTCGTGGATAGTTCTCAGAAAACATCCATTCAATGTGCAGCAGCAGTCTAAAAAGCTAGCAGAATGTTGGGAATCATTAAGAAAGGGATAGATAATAAGACAGAACATATCATATTGCCTCTATATAAATCCGCGGTACGCCCACATCTTGAATACTGCATGCAGATGTGGTTATATGATCTCAAAAAATATACATTGGAATTGGAAAAGGTTCAGAAAAGGGCAACAAAAATGTTTAGGAGTATGGAACAGCTTCCATATGAGGAGAGATTAATAAAACTGGGACTTTTCAGCTTGGAAAAGAGTCAACTAAGGGGGATATGGTAGAGGTCTATAAAATCATGACTGGTTTGGAGAAATAAAGTGTTATTTACTCCATCTCATAACACAAGAACTAGGGGTTACCAAATGAAATTAATAGGCAGCACGTTTAAAACAAATAAAAGGAAGTATTTCTTCACACAATGCACAGTCAACCTGTGGAACTCTTTGCCAAAGGATGTTGTGAAGGCCAAGACTATAACAGGGCTCAAAAGGGAACGATATAAGTTCATGGAGGATAGGTCCAGCAATGGCTATTAGCCATTGTTTGCCAGAAGTTGGGAATGGACAACAAGGGACTTAGCAAGGCAATGAACTGTTTATGGCGTCAGTACACCAGCAACAGTTTCCTTGTCTGGTGTAGATGTGCCCCAAATATAAGGTATTTGCTAACTGAACAGAAATACACTATGAAGCTTTTGAAAGTCTATCTGACAGGGCAATCCCTGTGTGTCACCATGAGATCTTTACATTGTGAGGTGGTGGTGGTGTTATGTCAGCATGTTGCGATGCATCGTCCATCACTGTGTAACATCATAACATCAAGATGCCACAGCATCATGCTCCATCAGAACCTCCTCTAGTCACCAAAAAGTCATTGCCACCACACAACAATGTTAATGTATTTAATCTTCTGTGCTGGCATGAGCCTCTTGTTTATGAAGTCACTGATGGAAAAAAGCCATCAGGAGGTCTGGCCACTAGTTTCCTGGCCTATCCTGTTCAAATGATGTCCAAGGTCCATGTGTCCTAGTCAGTGATTCAGCCAAGACAAACGTTCTGACATTTTGGTAGCTGCGCTTGAGAGGTACTGCAGAGAAGCACTGAGATGACAGCACAGGTCCTTCCACTCCCCTTCAGGTCGGTCACTTAAAAGAAGCAAGGTTTCATTCCCTCATCTCAATGGCCAAGCGCGCAATCCTCCAACTCTGGTCCCTAGGCAGAGGAGAGAAAAGCACCCTACAGAGAATCACTCCAAGGCTGCTAGAATGTGAGAGGGAGCCAGTGCACATATGAAGTTGCATATATACAGCTGAGCAAATATACCCACACTTTATGCTTGTTCCTCTAGCCACTCATCCACCATCTCATTTAAGGATGAATGCATGTAGAAACACATATTGATGCATGTACTTTTGCACTAGACATGACCCCTTTTCAACCATCAGTCGTATCAAAAGCACCTATGGCTACAGGTGCTACTGGCTAGAGGCTTCTCTTGACCTCTAGATGGGGACAATAAGACAGATACACAATTCTGTGTTTTCCTTTGTGAGGAGGGGCCAGGAAATGTCATTTGAACTCAGTTTTGTCCAGAGAAATTAGCTTAACCCTAAGTGGCCTGGAGAGATCTGAGCGAGAACTGTTCACGCAGTACTGCTTCTGCAGAGGTGAGCTGTTCTGGAGAGGACTACGGGGTGGCTCCTTCTTGCTGAATTGGCCCCAGTTGCCAACTCCATGATTGGCTGCAGAACCAGAACCAACCCAGCGGGACAATAAACATGCTGCATTTTCTTTCCTTTCCCATTATTGTCACGGTGGTGGTGTATCTGTGGTTGATTTTTTTTGCATGAACTCTTGCTATAGCATTGATTCTAAGGGCAGTCTCCTTTCTTCTGTAGGAGCTACAACAATAGCTGTTTCCTGGATTCTCCTGTCTATCCAGAACTAGCAGATGTCCAGTGGTATGGACAGGAAAAAGCCAAGCCTGGGACTCTAGTGTGAACCCCTGACCTCAATCGGATCACATCAATGCCATTCTGAGATCACCTCACTGCCTCTCATTTGCCTTACCCAGATGCAATGTCCACCCAGCACCAGCTTCAACGCTAAGCACTTTTCTCAAAATGTGATTCAAGATGCCATTACGGATACTGGCCCCAGCATCCATCCACAGCCACCAATGGATAGCAGTGTTTCAGACCAGATTGCCACAGACCGACCTACAACTCCTATAGCCCAAAAGGCCGGGTGGGGGAGTGGGGACAACAGATGTGAATAACTGTATTAGCAACCATATGGCAGTGGTTTTTTTTTTTCCCTTTAAAATACTAAAAGCCTTTCAAGGTATAAATCCAATCTTATTGGTCTGTGGCATGGGACAATAGTAAGATTTCTACATCTCGCAGTCTGAAGCCAACAGAACATTAGTTAAGGGCAGGAGAAACAGTGGTTGTGAACTATATTCCATGCTCCCGAAGTATTCATTCGGAGTAAAGAAAAGCTCTTCTTACTTCAGAGATGTGTCAGACGATCGCAATCTGTTCAGTGCTGCCAAGATCACAGAATTCATATGGGACGAGAGCATGGGCAGCATCTCTGTACATTTGCCCGTTTCCAGAAATGTCAAGCTACGATTTGGAAACTGTTTTTACTTCCTTCCTCACTTTAAGCCCTTCCCCAGAAAACCCAACAATAACCCATTGGACTGAAGATACACCAGAGCTCTGGGCTGGGATTGTAAAATCAATCTCGAAAAGCTGCTGCTTAAACTGGACAGACACAAAAGTTCACAAGGGTATTATCTAAAGCAGAGGCAAGTACTGCTACTCTTAGCATCTGTGGCTGGCACAGGCTAACCACTGACACATACAAAAAAACTCAAACATCATCTGTAACACGTATGATAAATTAAGGTGAAAATTGCCAAAAGCCGTTCTATGAATAGAAATAACCAATAA
This sequence comes from Dermatemys mawii, assembly GCA_007922305.1. Taxonomy (NCBI): domain Eukaryota; kingdom Metazoa; phylum Chordata; order Testudines; family Dermatemydidae; genus Dermatemys; species Dermatemys mawii. The sequence continues at coordinate 10,081,296 of ML677341.1, read as the reverse complement.
AGGAGATCCTAATTATGCACAAAGCGTCTTTGTGAAATCAAAGAAAAGCACATTATGAGCTAATTGACATAGTAAAGCCACATTAGCATAATGGTTCAGATTATAACGCTTTTGGTAGTGCCAGTGTAGCAAAGGGCTCATCTCCAAAGTATTGCTATCCAAAGGACCCCACTATGTTATAAAGTGGAAGCGTTCAGTAGCGGTCTCCTATCCAGCTGACTAGGCAAATTTTTAGATTGCAAGACGGGACCATAATAAATAAAAGCTAATTCATTAGTAACCTTGATGAACTCAACACAGACTCTAGTCGTTTACCAAAAGGAAATCTAGGAGCGAGTCGGGACAGGAGCTGCACGTTTACATGTACTTTGGAGCAATGCTTTACACACGTCAAGCCATCAAACGTCAAAAGGCCTCAAAGACACTTTTGTACTGAACTAGTGCACAAGTTGAGTGGGGGGGGTTGAAGCCGGCACATCTAGTCTTCGCTACGGTGCTACGCTGTTTTTATTGCCACTAGATGGGGCGGGGTTCTCGCCCCATCTGTGCATGCGGATGATGATTTCCTATGGGAAAGGCAATTAAAGAAATGGCTGGAGGGGGTTACTTTGTGAAAAGCAGAAACTGATGTTAGCTTTAGTTTAAAGAAATCAAGTGTGCTTGCGTGCGTGTGCGAAGAATAATGCTAGTCTACCAGACAAGGAAGGCAGGACATTTAAAACTAAACTTGAGGGCTGCCACACCTTTTTCTTGTAATAGTATCACTGGGAAAGTGTTTGACCAGAAGCTTTCAGGAGCACAGATTCCCCATGCCTAGGCTTGGAAAGATTAGGAATAGGGGGAATGTTACCAATTACTATGGGTGCTTGTTCTGACGTCGCTTTTACGTATATTGACTTATTTTAATATTCTGCACTTAGCTGCTGCCTTGCAGTCTCCCAATACTCCTGTGAAACACGGTAGGCGCTCTGGCTGCGGGAAAGTGAGGAACAGAGAGGGTCTCTGACTTGCCCAAGAGCACGTAGGAAGAAATAGAAGGCAGATCTAACGTCTGTGCCGTTAGTTATAAAAATTACCTCTCCATAGAGCTGACAAATTTTTGCACTGGCAGGAAATTTAAATTTAAAACACTAAAGTGTCTGTTTGCCAAAAGCTAGATATGCGCAATGGGCCAGATCACTTGCTGATTACCTGTTCTGGTCATTCCCTTTGGAGCACCTGGCATTGACCACTGTCAGAGGAGAGGATACTGGGCTAGATGGACCTTTGCTCTGATCCAATATGGCCATTATGTACTAATCATTCCAAACCTGATGTCTGTGGAATTCAAAAATTATTAGATAGTTAGAATTAAAAAACATAGGTGGCAATAATCATCTAGCTTGCTAACCAAGCACTAGACAGATTGACAACCAGGAGAATGCACCTGTTCAAAGTGCAATATACCACGTTTAATTTTCCCTCTCTCTCTAAATCTGAATTACTAACAAGGGGATTGTTCTTATTGCGCCATTGCTGATTAATCTCAAATCCTTCCAAGTCTAACTATAAGAGTGCCCAAGTTAATCACCAGGCAAGCATTAGCCCAGAAAGTTCAAGGGTTTTGAGCAACAGTCTACATTTTCATTTCCCTGGTAAATAATTTTTGTGTAGCCTTTTTTATTTAAAAGGATTCAAGCACAACAGGGCCTCTGGGCACTACTGTAATACTAATAAACATTAATTGGTCCAGAATCAGAACAGACCTGCAGTTTTGCAGAGGGGTGAAGAGGTGGCAGCCCTGAAGTTCATGCTTGGTGTAAGTCACATTGCAAACAGTTTGGTCAGTCTGCATTACCAACAAGCTTGAGGCGAGAAAACTTTTGAGAAATGGATTGGGTTTTGCGTTGTGGTCTGCTTTTCTGGTTTGCAATCCAGACACATGTGAGCCAGTCTGGTAGTAAAGACATTAAGTAAAACAGGTTTTACTGTTTAGCTCAATTCTATTATACACAAATGTACATACAATGTTAATCAACTTAGATTAACATGGTTCGGTATAACATGGAGGGGTAAAACAGAACTGTTATATACAAGCACTTGACTACCAACTTACCAGCCTCTCCTTTCTTTTTTAATAAAGGCCCTTTTTGGATATAAAGCCACTGTTGCATTCTTAGTCTCTATGTATAAAACTCTCTTGGTTTAGCCAGAAGCATGGTGTATGCCTACACCAGGCCATATTACGAGGCAGGGTTTATTTTTAAATGATACTATATGCAGTCGAGTGTTGAAAATGTTGAAAAGGTCAAATTTGTTTTCCCTCTGTATTAGTTTTTAGTTTTGGACATAGCAAACCCCATTCAGGTGCTATCAGATGACCAGTTACTGCTTAGTTAACTAGATGTAAAGTTTTACATATATATTAATGTCAATAGTTTTATTACAAGTTGTGTAAAATGGACTCTCTAGTTTAAAAAAGAAAAAAATTAGATCTCTCTGAAACTGACTTTAGAGCATGTAAAATGATTTTACTGGATTCTGTTCACCTGTAATCAAGGGGAAAATATGTATGTTGTAGAAAAAGTTGCAGAATTTAAAAAAAAATCTGCTTTTAATTTATTCTTTTTGTATTAAGAATTTGTATAGTTACCTTTACATTTTGCAAAACAATGGTGTCAACACTTCCTTATTAAAGCATTTTCAAAATGAAATGTTGCAGCGGCTCTTTGAGATATCAAACAGAGTTGAACAACACTCTCATCTCTGGCTACATTCATTGTTTTGGCCTGTAGACCCTGTGGCTGAGATGTTGGAAAGTAACCTGCGATTTTGTGTGCCCACCTTGAGACCTTTAATGGGAAAGTGCTTGGAAAACTCAGCTTGTAGTTTTGCCCAGTATCTGCAACCTCTTGCCGTAAGAAGGACAACGTATGTGTCACTTCAGGGGTCTCTTGGGTGGTGCAAAATGACAGTGCTCATTTTAATGAAATCACCTAGGCCCTGGTGGCAACAATATTCCATTCCTAGTGCATAAAAATAATCAAACCCAGGGGGCCTCTAACATGGTGCAAGGACATTATCTGGTTCCCAGCAAAGGAGGAGTTGTTAACTTCAGCTGCTTCCTTCCTCTAAGGTACTTTTGGGGAGGCCTATGAATTGGGTGCTTGGGAGGCAGAGGAGATGGCCTCTGGAAAGCGCCTTACCCAAGGTCAGAGGGGCGGGGCTGAATGCCAGCGTGGTAGAGTTTTCTGTGTTAACATACTTGGATTGTCCCTGAAAAAAACATCCCCACTGCCTATGCCTGGGGGTAGATGGGAGTTCTGCTGAGTCACTGCAACTTTGAACCGTTCAGAGTCCGATTCCCCCTTTCTAGGGGGCGGGGACGCTCTTTGCAGGGTGGCCGATGCCCAGGTTAGGGGTTTCTGGCTCTGCACTGTGTTGGAAATTGCCAAGCAACCACTACAAGTACCAACAATTTGCACCACCTCCCTGATAAGCTCTAACGTGATTGCAAGAGCCTCTGGGCAGAGGCCTCATCTCTATGCATTCTGTGAAGTGCCACACCCACCCCTGGCCCTGTATAAATATTAAATAACACACCCAGAAGTAGCAGTACCTGCTTCAGATTTACAGGTGCTCTCTGGGCCATGACCTTGCAGCTGCTCTCCCCATGGAAATCGTATGGTCACCCAAACCATGCGGCACGACGAACATCATCACACGGGCCATTAAACATTTTAAGACGCCAGTAAAGAAGTGTTACTACTGGCAGCTAGTGACGCCCACCGCAATGTGGGACAGACCCACCAGGAACTCCGCAGAAGGTGTTTCTGGGATGGGGAAAACACAGCTCTGCTCACAGTCCTTAAGTCCAGACCAGCACTTGGGATAGGGCTGGTTTAAAGAAAGCAGCCCATTAACACCCTGGAGGCCAAATCCAACTACAAATGAGTAACCATTGCAACCTCCCACTTCACCTTCCTCTTGTACCTGGACTCCCCTGCTCTGATAAGGTCCTCGTCCCTGATGGTTCCTTTTAACTCCTTCACCCACTCCAAGCATTAATTCGCACCTCTCCATACACCAGGAACAGCCCCACTACCCCCCAAGCCAATAGGTGCCATGGTCCTTACCTTTCAGACACTCCTAGAAAGCCTATGTGCTGTGTACACAGCCCAAACACCACAGGGTGGTAATCCAAAGTGATGCTGTCTCTTACAGCCACACTGGCTACAGAGTGCCAGCTACTGGGTCAGGGACAAGTTTCTCATTTGCCAAAGCTCAGCCACTGACCAGCAGAAGCTGTAGCCAGGGCCTGCTATGTGCAAGAGCACCACGCTGGCTCTACTGAGTAGTAAACTGTATGTCTTTTCCCTTCACCGGGGGCTGGGTCAGAAGGCCTTTTATAGCCAGATTTTAAATAAGCATCGTTGTAGCCATAATACTTGGCACCAATAGCAGCTTTCAGCCATGGCAGAAAAGTTTTACTAGCCCATTTTGCAGATAGGAAAACTGAGCCAGCAGTGAAGTTAAACTAGCTCAGCACACAAGCCGCCTCCGAATGCAGATACTGGTGAGGTGCTCCGTACAGGGCTCTTGTTGCCGTAGCCCTGGGATCAGCAACCTCTGGCACGCAGCCCATCGGACATCCGTTGTAGGGCCGGGCCAGTTTGTTTACCTGCAGCGTCCACAAGTTTGGCAAATCGCAGCTCCCACTGACCGCAGTTCGCCGTTCCAGACCAAAGGGGGCAGTGGGAAGTGGTGCGGGGCGAGGGATGCGCTGGCCACTGCTGTAGGTTTTAACACACAGTGGAGAGGTACCCTCAGCTACTGCGGCAATGGGCACCACAAAAAGTACCTTCAAGTGCAAGTCAGCCACGTGTCTGGTGTTGTCAATGGCAATCGTCTCCCTATAGTCAAAACCTCATAGTGACCCATGCACCCTGAAAATAAACCTGCCTAGCTTGCCCGTGAGCTTCTGGCCTTCGAGTATGCAATGTGAGCGAGGGCGCGGAACAGCCCACCCTCAATAAAGGCAGCAGATTAGGCTCAGGAAACCACACCTTAGCTCTGTAAACAAATTAGGGGATTAGTCGGGTGGCAGCATAAAATGTCCCATTTACCCTCCATGGGTTCATTGCCAATTTACAGTCCGTGGCTAAATAACATCTTCGTTTATTTTTCCTACAGAATTGATGCACATGCCCTTGCTATACAATACATTTCTATCAGTCAGTGTCACTCCTTGTTGATAGATTCAAAGGTCAAAAGGGACCGGGATGATCATGCTAGCCTGATCTCTTGCATAACATACGGCATAGACATGAAGGAGCAGTTACTGTGCATAACTCAATAGGAGAGAATCTATGCCAGGGGTGGGCAAACTTTTTGGCCCAAAGGCCACAGCTGAGTTGGGAAATTGCATGCAGGGCTATGAATGTAGGTCTGGGCCAACGAGCTGGGGTACGGGAAGGGGCTCAGGGCAGGGGGTGGGGGTGCAGGAGAGGTTCAGGATGCAGGCTCCAGCCCAACACTACTTACCGTGGCAGTGCCGCGCAGTGGGACTAAGGCAGGCTCCCTACTTGCCCTGGCCCTGTGCCATTCCCAGAAGTGGCCAGCACGTCCGGCAGTGGCTCCTGGGGGTGGGGTGGGGCAGGCGGCTCCACCACACCCTGCTCCCCACCCCACCCCCGTGGGTGCTAGCCCCGAAGCTCCCATTGACCATGGTTCCCCATTCCCAGCCAATGGGAGCTGCAGGGGACAGTGCCTGGAGATGAGGGCAACGCACAGAATCCTCCCCCACCCCAACTCCCCCGCAGGGACATGGTGCCGGCCACTTCCAGGAGCTACATAGGGCTAGAGCAGGCAGGGAGCCAGCCTTAGCCCCGCTGCACCATGGGGCTGGCAGTGCTGCGGGTTGGATTGAAAGCCCTGAAGGGCTGGATCTGGGCAGTAGTTTGCCCTCCCCTGGTCTGTGCACACAAGCTTCAATTATAGTAGGTCATGTTCTGGGAGAAGAATGAATGATTCTTAGTCTTAACCGGAAGTAGGAAGTTAAAAAGGGCAAACTTTTCCCAACTTACTTCAGAAAGCAGCCAAAGTCTGAACAAGTGAAACACGCACTGAAGTATTGGCAGCTGTCACCATTTTTATCACACCATTTGGTATTTTTTCTTGAGCTCCAGCTCCTGGTGGCAAGAGACGGTATGAGCTGCTCAGCTTTCATTTGAGGAAAAAAAAGTTTCCAGCCCTCATGGCTGCAGAGAAAAGTTTGAAAATCTGAATCCTTCTGACTCGAAGAAAAAAAAGACAATTTATTATTTTTGGAAAATCTCATGATTTTCTGGAGCCTAGCTCACGATATTTGAACACTTGGGGTTGGCAGTACTGCATTACGTTGGGTATGCACTAGTTTTAGTAAACTACCCTTAGATTTGGGCAGATTAAATTTTAATCTCAGAATAAAAATAACCATTCATTTATCATTTGCATTCTGGTAACATGAAGAACTGGGGGCTGTATCAGGATGCGCTCTGGTCCTGTAAAGGACATTTGTCTCCAGTCCAGGTTCAGCCCTAAACAGGCATTCTCTGGGATGTGGCCCTGGGATCTGATGGAAGGTGTAATCTGAACCACGTGACTAGGGGCTGGGACTGTATAAGGCTAGAATCTCATTCAGCCTAGCAAGACTAAGGACAAAGCAAGATTTAGACAGAGGTTCTGCCCCAGGGAGCAGGGGAAGCAAACCAGGAGGGGCTATGGAAAAGAGCCCGTAAAGAGAGAGGAAAGCTTCAAGGAAGGGAAAGGTGCTCAAGGCACCATGAAGAAGGTGTTGGAGAGGAGGCTTAGAGACAGCCAAGACAGAGAAGGACTTGGGAAGGAAACTGCTCAGAGAGGATAACTGTAGCCAGGATGGGATGAAGGATTAATAAGCAGTTCTATGTCAGAAAGACTGCTGATGGTTTGCACTTGGACTCAGAGGTCCAGGCTACCCGAGCAGTAAGAAAACAGAGGCATGAATTACCCAACTGGCAGGGGGCATCTTCAGAGCAGAGTGAAACCTGAGGCAGAGATATGTAACCTGCTACTGGAAACTGCTGTTGTGCTGATCGTCATCCAAACACAGTAACAAATGCCCTTGCCCCTAAGCCCTTTGGGTTATTTCTCTCCTCACCCAAAAGCACTGCATACATCACTGTCCATGGAGAGAAACCGATGGAGAGGGAAAGTCACCTATGGCCCTGGTGGAGGTTTGTTATGATTCTCGACTCGTCATTAGCACTGCTGCTCCTAGAGACCAGTCATTGGTATGAAAATACCCTGGCTACATTAAAAGCCCCATCTGGCAACCCTAACTCCCATGATTAACAGGTTGTCTTAAGTGGGAGCATTTGTACCCAGGTTACTTATGTGTGAGTAAGGGCTACACTTTATATACATTATTGCAGTGCCCAGAAGCCTGAAACCAAATGAGAAGCCCGGTGTGCTAGGCACTGGACAAATACAGTGAGGGTGTCACTGCCATGAAGAGTTCATAAAATCAAGAGGCAGGACTGATCAACAGTAGACAAGGAACGAGGCACAGAGATTAAGCGATCCGCACAAAGTCTAGCAAGAGTCTGGTAGCAGAGTCAGGATTTGAGAGCTCCAGTCAAGAGCTTTTGCTACAAGACCACCTTCTTCTCCAAGACTACAGGATCAAGGCCTCCTCGGAGCAAGAGAGCTTCCTGCTGACGCAAAAATAGTCAAAAAGATCTTAAATATACAGGCATCTGGCGAAATCCAGAGGAAAACCCCAGACCTCTAACTCGGAACATACTGTCCTTCCAACCTGCAGAACAGCTTAACAGCTGCTGATTCTTGCTGGCTACATCCACCCTCCCAAACTATTTAACCTGTTTGGTTTTTTTCAGAGATACCACTAACTATTTCAACAAAGTCTGGAAGTTGTGATTTGGGCCAGTCCAGCTGCGAGGAGCCTCAAGTCTGTGATAAAAGCAGTTGCCATAACAGCGTTCCCATAGTGACACTCCAGGGACTGAAGCTGGCTCACACACTCAGGACAGCTGGAAGCTCAGACATAAAAATGCTGTGAGAAACTATTTTTCAGTTTCTAGGCTCTCAATAAGGTGCCATTCCATAAACTGCCAGGGACTCAAGTTATTCCGTCATGGGATCCGTTTGACTGGGAGGGCCGCATTTTTGGGGCTGTCAGCAAGGAGACATTGCTTAAATTACATTCCTGCTGAAATCTGATTAGACCAAAGCAACATTCACATACAAAACCCAAGTCCCTCCAGGAGGAACATCCCCATTTAAATTATCAGCCGCTGCCAAATTAAAACACTCCTGGTAGTTCCTGAATGGGAACGGAGAACTAGCTAATGGAGTTATAAATCCCCAAAGGAATCTATTTCCCACTAATGCAAAAATCATTCCAGGGCTATTTACTTACTGTACCTTTCCAGGCAAAGTACAGTTTTCAATCAGGGACTGTAATGCTCCTAAATTATTTAGAGTTCAAACTAAGGTCAAGCTAAAGAGGTAGGAACAGATCAACAAACCATTTGGGAGGATAAAGTTGTGGTGTTATAAATATTTCCTGTTGCACTAAACCCATGTGCGTGTGTGTGTGTACACAAAACCCACCACACTCAGTTATTAACCAGGCTTCCTAGTGTGCTTCCTTGACAACTGCCCAACTCCTCCCTACAAAACCCAGTCTGTTCTCTAAAGCCCTTTCCCTCAGCTCTTTTCACTGGCTCTGGCTTTTATTGCTTCTAAACCCACGACGCTCTCTGTGTTTTCTCTTGGATTCCCATCCTTCAGACTGAAGAATTACTCTGACCAAAGGTGCACTTAAAACTCCAGAGACTCCAGAAGGGCCGGGAGATTCCTCCAGAGACTCTAAGTTTTCCGAAAGCGGAACTAGACACAAAGGATCAGTGCCTCACAGCACAATGAATTTGGAGGAAACAACTGTTTTCTAACAACACATTTCCCTTGCCCCCTTCACAATTAGGATCAGGACTCAAATAAGCACCAACCTGCCAAATCAAACTCAGTCGTACTTCAAGAGTTTGTAAGGGATGGATTGTGAATGATTCAGATTCTTCTCACCATGGAGTCTGAGCACATACAGGTCCACCCCATAAAAATGGCCTGATGGGGCTGGTAACGAGAGAGAAAGTGTCTGTCGTTGCTAAAAACTGTTTGAACTGAGCCCAGGTCAGCGGCGACTAAAAGTTGTCACCATATCAGGGCCTTCTGGTGGCCTCTGTTGCATGTGAGTGAGCTAACTCCAGTTCCTACTGGGACAATTGTCCTTTACCACAAAAACCGCTCCCATCACTGGCAGGAATTAGCATCCTCTGCAGCGAGGTCAAGGATTTAAATAAGAAAGAAAAGTGAGCGACCCTCCAAATCCTGGAAATGTCTCTCCAGGACAGGGCTAAGGCACATTGAAAGGATAGCCTGGCAGCTGAGCAGGAATCACTATTGCTACGTCTTCAACAACGATTCAATAGTCCACTGTTTCTGTAGTACAGGTAAATGATGGAGCCTCATTCCCACTCTTCCCTATTCACGGTGCATGATAGCAAAGGTCGGCACCTGCTTGAAATACTGTACCTGGCCACGGGAGGTCACTTCCACCACTAATTATTCTAACTGCAATGCCCAGCAGGCTGCAATCTTCTCCAGATGTGTAAAATAGAACTTGAAAACCTAACGAGCCTAAAGAGTCCTTCCTCTGAGCTCACAAGGTTCATATTAAAAGATTCACTGCAAAAACAAAACAAAACAAAAAAACAACCAAAAACAGATCCATTCAAGATCAAAAACTTTTACCAGTTTGACTGTACTTTTCAGCTGAGAAATGTGTATTTTTTCTGATAAATACCACATGAAAGATTAGACACTGAAATGTTCATATTTACAGAAATAATTAGAATTCAGTTTCAACTGTTCCTTTCTAATCATCCGCTCATGCCAACCTCAATTGGAAAGAGTCCAGTCAAAGCAACAGATGTCCGAGACCTAAGCTTCTGAGCTGTGGGAAAGAAATAATGTTCGGCCCCTATGATTTCCAGAATTAAAATAAAGACACCCCCCCACTTCCAAAAAAACCCAAATGGGTTCAGGATCGGTTGAGTGTAATGTACACAGTGCTTAAAAGAAATGTAAATAGATGTGGTTTGTAGAAATCAAGCTCTAGACAAAGCCCTGGCTTTCTGCTTTTGCTCCAGGCACGCCCCAAGTTTCTGGTCAATTTCAAGCAAAGTCTGGTCTGTTCTCTCTTCTCTTGCTGGGTCTTGGAGAGCGGAAAATGATTTATGCTGTGGGCAGCCGAGGGACTCACAAGGCATTGTACTCCACACATTTGGATGGGTCTGTTGGGAAGTGTTTCTGGCAAATGGTCATGAGCCTCTTCAACCCCTAGAAAGGCAAGAAAACAAGAAGAGGTCTGTAAAAAATCAGCAGCAATCAAACCCACTTAACCATTTCCTGGTCAATTCTGAGTTTTGGGCACAGAAGCGACCCACACCAGCGTGACCAGGTTTTCCAAAAGTTAGGCAGCTTCCAGGAAACGCACATCTCTTGGACAGGGTAATTGCTGAATGCTCCAAACAGCAGAGGGAATAGTGGGGCACAATTTATTAATTTAATTCATCATTCAAACAGATTCATGAGACAACACGTATCACTAACGGCCAATAGCTCTTCACTCAGAGTAGGAAATACTATAATGAGGAAACTCTTTGTAATGTTCCCTAGTGCAGAGCTCTCAGTCTTTTTCTTTCTGAGCCACCCCCCCAAGATGCTATAAAAATTCCACGGCTCACCTGTCTCACAGTAACTGATTTTCTGCATATAAAAGCCAGAGCATGCATTATGGAGTAGAAGCAGGGCAACTGCCCATGCCACAAGGCCCTCCCATGAAGCTACACTGCTCAGGTTTCAGGGTGACAGGGCTCAGGGCCCTGGGCTTCAGCCCCATGGGGGAAGGGGACAGTGAGTCTAACACTGGCCCTGCTTGGTGGTCACCTGAAACCTGATCATGGGCTGCCAAGAGGCACTGGACTGCTGGTTGAGAACCACCACCCTTGTGCACTTCAGTGTAATACAGCTTTAAACAGCACTAGGTTAAAGCACACTAGGGAACCTTTACTGCACACCAGCAGGGTCTACATGGTCCAATTAACGCACAATACGTTAAAACGCTTTAAAAGCCATGCCCCCATAGGACACATTACTGCTCCACGCAGACAAGGCCTTAGAGACAAGTAACTATTTCTGGTATTTTCCCAGTGCTTATTGGAAAACACCATTTATTTTATTTTAAAGCAGGGATGTTTTACTGGTGTTTATAAGTTAAAACCAAAAATCAGAACCCTAAATGATCACCCTTTGCTTTGGATGCTGTAACCCTGGACTTCCAGTAAACAAATCAATGTGCATCTAATATTGTTGGGCTGAGTAGCAAAGATCTTGCATACCCCAATTCAAACGAAAGACTCTCCTGTGTGCCTGTAGCCAAGACAAAGTGCACAAAGCTAACTCTACATATGGCTGTACTGTTCGTCATCCTAGTTGAGCAGTACAGTCCTGAAAATTTTTCCCACAGTGAAGGAGGGTTGGGACGGATTTGTACAGAAATCGGCACAGCTGGGAGATGTGCACAAGGATCCCCTGCACAGGCAAATGTACCTCATATTAGAGATAATGGGAAGAGAAACTTCTGGAGGATAGTCAAATACACTGCAACTTTAGAAGGCTACTCAAAGAATATATCACATAGCCCTCTGGGGTAAGGATTATCCCCATGTTAGAGAAGGAGGGACAGAAATGGAGGGATGTCCCAAGGCTACAGAGGAAATTTATATTCAAGCTACCATTAAAGCTCAGTTTTTAGCCCCCAGGGCTGACACACTCCCTCCCGCTCCGCCCCGGCCTGAGTGCTTAAAGGCACCTAAGTACAGTGTTTTCAGAGAGAATGGCATGAAGACACTGAAGCTTAACTTGCGGTATTTCAGAAAACCCCCTTTACACAGTTCAAACACACTCTCCAGTCAGGGGCCCCTAAAGCAATCTGAGTGACACTTTCTTTTCCTCATAGCTACAGGGCCATTGCTGGCTTCTGTGAACTTCTGAAACGGGGGGAGTGTGCGGAAGACATTTCCTCAGATGATCAGCAAGATAAAAGACACTCTCCTTTTCCCAGGGTAATGTGACAGCCAAGATGGCATCATGTAGAAGCCATGGGAGTCTTGGTATTGTGTCAGGAAGGACTGCTCAAAAGGGCCCAGAGGGTAGACGTTGCTGGCTAGTAGGGAAGTTGCTTGCCCCATGGAACTATTTCTGCAGGTCCCATAGAGAAGGTGGGAGGGCTTTACTTCAGGGCGGCTACTGCAGCAGTCAAATGTATTTATATGGGAGAAGGAGAGGGTGAATCCTCTCAGACTCACCTGCTCTGAGACCCTACCATACATCAACAGGGGTGAGAAAAGCTGATACACTAATTCTTAAAGGAATCAGTCTTTAAGTTCAGGATGTAATTTAACAGAGGGCTCTTTCTGAACCTGGAATGTTGTACCCGTTTTGAGCTGATGTCCCTTTAAGGAGAGTTACACAAAGGGCTGGTCTACACTAGGAGGAGGGGGTCGACTGAAGATATGCAACTTCAGCTACGTGAATAACGTAGACGAAGCCGATGTATCTTCAGCCGACTTACCTGACGTCCTCATGGTGGCAGCGGTCGGCAGCACACTCCCCTGTCAACTCTAGCTTGCGCCTCGCGGCAAGCTGGAGTTCCGGAGTCAACGGGGGCGCCGCTGGAGATCGATTTATCGCGTCTTAACGAGACACGATAAATCGATCGCCAAAAGATCGATTGCTACCCACCAATCCGGCGGGTAGTGAAGACATACCCCAAGAGAACCACCATATCTGTCTGGCTGCAGAAATACAAGACCAAGCTGGAAACTTGTTTCACTGTGGAGTCAATTCAACAATTGTATCATAAACGCCACATACTAGGTTGATGTTAATGCTACAGGTTAGAAAATGCTGAAGGCCAGGAGAATGAGGCATGTGTTTGTAGTTATTTCAGTCATAATGTAGACTCACAATTGGTGATGGAAAAAGACTTATTAGACACCATCCTTAAGCCAGAGCAGGAGACCCCAATGGGTCCAGGATGCCTCGGTTATTAAACTGATAGTGCATTTGGTCAGAGACAAAAGGCAACAGCCCGTACCTACCGCCATATCACTTGTGCTTATAAAACCTGCACTATTCAAAGGTCTTCTTAACTTTTAACGTGAAGCCTCTGGAATCCAGAGTCTAACACTCCTTAAGCCCTTACCTGAATATATTTCCTCTGAGTCTCGTCATTCAAAACATGGGCCACATGCTTAGAGAAAATCTTTTCCCGGCCAGTTCGGGCATGGATGCCAACCATAGTGACGCCAATAGGCCAGGGAGCATTTCCAATGGCCATCTGAAGGTAGGCGTCATTAGCCTGAAGAGAAAAAGTTTATAAATACTTAGAAAAGCAAAGGGAGACAGACAGGCTAAAAGCACAGGGTGTAAAATCAATACTGCACTGGTCTGCAGAACTTGGAAATTTACATTCCTCTGCTGTCGGCAACTAGCTGTGAAATCCCCCGGCAAAGTTTCAGTCTTATCCCCAGCTCTAGTGACTGGCCCAGGGGACAGCAGCCTACCACTGCTACCAGTTATTCATTTAGGTCAAACAACAGAGGTCTGCGCTATAGATCAAAAAAATCAATATCCGGCTCATGCAAGGGGTCAGTATGATTCCACACGATGAAATTTGGTTTTGGGGGGCTTCTTTTAAATTAGGAAATTGTACACAACATTCAAAAAAATGTTATAATTGTAAAATTAAGCAATCAAATGTTGGAAAATGCCAGAATTACATGATCGCATACTATATTTTCCACAGGACCCTGCCTCATTGAGTCAGGGTTGTATAGTGAAGGATGATGTTTGTAGGAGGAAGTTGGAAGAGCAACGAATGAGGCAGAGGATTATAGGAAGAGAAAGGATGGCCTCCTGGTTAAGGAAGTTCAACTCCACTTTGGAGAATTGGAATCTGTTCCTCCTTTGACACAGCATGGCATGTGATGCACAGGTTAATGGTTTGCCTTAATTCTGGCATTTCCCCATTTTTAAGTGCTTGATTTTGCTACCTTAACATTCTTTTAATATATTTGGATGTAATTAAATACATAGCATGCACTGTGTACACCATGCTATACAAACTAAAGAGTATCCAAGACAGCAGAACGTGACAAAGGACAACTCTTGCTAGGAATTGAGATGGGGGGCTGTGAAAATAAAGGAGACGACAATGTGTTATTAAAATTTCCAAGCCTCACAAAAGCTTCCAAGTGTGTATTCAAAGTGCCCAGTTCAGTTGACTTAGTAAGTATAAAATCAAGCACTTGTCAAACAGATAGGCACAGCTGATCCACCAACATAATATACTATAGGACTATTGTTTTCCTTGGCAATGAGTTGGGAGGGGATCTTTCAGAATACACAAAGCATAACTGAAAAATGCACTTTAGCCTTAAAGTGACTTGAATTAAACTTGCCCTTGGCCAGCAGATTTTAAGAAAATCAGAGAGACAAAATCAGGCTTGTTTATTAGGCAGATTGTCCCAAATCCTCACAAGTCTTATCATAAAGCTGGGAAAGTGAGGGGAATTACAAGGCTCCATTTCCCCTGCCACCCACACAAGCTAGTATAGAAATACCATTGGCATTCCAGTCTCATTTCTGGAGGTGGCTATAGAACACACAGTAACACTTTGATTGTTCTTGCATGCCAAACTCCTCCTTTAAGAAGTGACAAAGAGTCCTGTGGCACCTTAAAGACTAACTAAAATTTTTTTAGAGCATAAGCTTTC